>OY744610.1:26611228-27211228 GCA_963556255.1 Allolobophora icterica | reverse complement strand
TCTATACAGGTGTTGTTGTTGGAATACGGTGTTGTGTTGTGTGAGGATGTGCTGGGTTTTTGATTGTTTGTCTTCGTAGAAAAACAGTGAAACGAGGGCAGACATACGTTTTAGGAATTGCGATTTGTTATTGCTTTGTCAATGAGTTGTAAAAGATAGAGACTACAATTAGTGTGCAGTGTGTTCGATGTTTAGTCATTTTATGTCAGTGATCCGGTTGTTTTATGTTTATTAAGGAAACTGGTAGTTTCCTTTCTTTTGCGTGTGGGGGTATGTTGGATGTGGTGACATGGCACACATCGCAACACTCCTTTGTTCGGTCACACTTGAGTAATTGAGACTGGTTATACTGGTTCAATGGAAAGGCGAGGGGTTGAAAGGAAACGGGCTTAAGAGGAGTCGAGAAAGAACGCGAGAAGAGCGGTCGATGTTACAATTGAACAAAGAAGATCTATGTTTAAACTTTCGATACTGATAGTACGGTTATTGTTGAAAGACAGTTTTAATGTGAATACAGAAGAAGGACAAAAAGGTTCTACGTCTTCGTCGCTTTTGTTGAACAGACTGTTGGCATACGGATATCATACCCCTATAAAGACACGAGGCCTAGACATGGACGAGCAGTATGCCACAATATATATATATACTGTACAGTAGCTGGCAACTAAAGCAGTCCGCTCCATTGGCCATTTGGTTCCAGTCTTATGCACATAAATTGAATTTAATTTTAATTGATGCGCAACTGCATATAAATCTATCTCAGAGGCTAGGGATTTTTTAAAATTACTTGAAAGGTTATGCTTTTACTTCAAGTTCTTTTATAGATAAGAAATGGGCTGAAGCACAGAGTGAATTATATCCAGAGGAACCGGTGAGGCAACTCAAGGGGCTCAGTCATAGTTCGAGAATTCGCATTTTACGAATTTTAAGAATTCTAAAAATTCCAGAATTTTAACGAATTTTAAAACTGCAATTTAAAATTTCTTAAAAATTTGTGAAATAATAAAATAATAGAATTCTTTGCCATGGCAAGGAATTTTATTATTTGTTTACTTTTCAAATTTATAAGCACGTAAATGTCAATGTCATAGTCAATCAAACAATCATCCGTAAAAGGTAGCTGTTCTACTTAGAGTCTTCAACTTCGATTTCTATCATAGCTGGGGTGTGTAACTGTGAGTGTCAGTCCGCAGAACGAAAAACCACAAGTGCCCCAGCTGCTCCAGTGTGACCAGTCAGTCACTGTCACAGCTCGCAACCAAACTTGGTTAAAAACATAGTTGTTAAACACGATAGAAACTAAATAAAAAACAGAATAAAACGTCGTTTTTTTTCAAAAAAATAAAAAACGAGAAAAACGAAATAAAACGACAAAAGGAAATAATTTGACTTTCTCGCATCTTGTAGGCCCTACTGCAATTTAAAATTTAAAACGTTATTTATAGAATTTAATTAGCAAATAACACAACTTTATTAGTAAACACTAAATAACGTCAATCTACAACAATTATTTTATTTCTTATAAGTTTGGTTTAATAGGAAATCCAGAAATTAAAACTATTGAAATCTTTTCAAATTTAAATTGTAAACATAACTCCACATAAGTCCATGCTGATTAAACTAACATAATTCAAAACTAAACTTTGTAGGCATAAATTATATAGTGTAAACTTTCTCACAGTGTTTATGCATTTCAATTTAGCCAATGCTGAGTTTTTGTCTTTCTCGTTTATCAAAGTAACGTGAATCCATTCCGCGCCCTTTTCTTTTGGCATTTAGATAACTTAGAAATAACTTTTTAAAATTTTATTTCTTGTACTGTGCTATTAAGCCATTTCATAAAGTATGTATTTCTCAAATGATGTCGTAAATGGTGACGTAAATTAGCTGAATCCTTGAAAGTACGGAGACAATGTAAGGAACATCAGACAAAAAAATTGAACAGAAAATGAAAAAAATTAACAGGCACTAAAAAAATAAAGTTACATACAAAAAAAAATACGGAAGAAACGATAAGAAAAGAAAAACGAAAAAAACGAGGTTTTTGGGGGGAAAATAAAAACGAAAAAAACCGTTTTAACAACTATGGTTGAAACGTTCACCGAGCTGTGTCTTCTACTTCATCGTCCTCTGATTCTGAGTCAGGACCAGCCCACTGCTCCCACTCGACTCTGGTTTATGTATTTTGGCCAGGCAAATGCTTCTGATTTCGGGCAGAACAACCAACAATTACCTTGTCACAAAAACCAACACTGTATTTTTGGATTACCCTTTCCTTCTCCTCCAAAATTACTACTTACTTCCACTCCAGTCCATGTTCTTTCATCTTTAAGAAATTAGATTTTAACTAAATTAACTCGTTACGTAATAAACTTTTTATATTGAATTTTACGTTGAATTCTAAGAAAAAGCTCAACCCAACAAATTATGACATCATCACATTTATTGTTGTTGTTGCTCACGCTGTTTTTGCAAAACGTCACTGTCAATGTAAAAAAAAGGCCCAATAACCCACCGAATTTTTACGGATTTTTACGAAATTTAAAAAAGACAAAAACTTCGCGAATTTTTACGAATTTTAAAACCGAAAGTCACGAATTCTCGAACTATGAATGGGCTCAATAACACTTGATGGGTGTGTCGTATAGTTATAGGCATTCTGTACTACCCAGTGTGTCTGTAAAATTCGCAGGCATCGTTCTGAAGTGGACACATGTGTTCAGACTGCATTTAGGCAACTAATTATCTACTATCCAGTTTTTGATCTATCATTTCTGAACTAAATTGACAATTCTCTGACTTTTCCCTTACATACCAGTGAGCAAAACGTCACTGCAAAGTCTATCATAGCTACAGGCATTCTGTGCTACCCAGTATCTCTTGGTATACAATCATTAACGCTAAAACATTACGGTACTTTCTTAAATCAGGATAAGAATGAGTATTTTTGCACTGTTGCATAGGAGTAATATTATGTTGAAGACTTAGCCATGAAATTTCCAATGTTAATCATTGGGAATTTTATGGCTAAGGTCTTCAACATAATGATTAACAATGATTACCATGGATGCCTTTGTGGATGAGTTTGATTTTGAGCGTAACATTCGGTAACTTGCATTGTTTATAGTTTATACGGTTTCTTTTAATAAAGTGAGTTTGTATCCATATTGTCTTAACTTGAGGTTGTTGAGGTAAACAATTCATGTAGGCTTAGGTCCAGTAGAGTTCTCTTACACCTCTCTCAGTTTTGACGATGCAGGACATCCAACTGCATGGCCCCGGTGTCAGGTTCCCCGGCCCCTTTGTGGCCCCCCTGTTGGAAAAGCCTAGAGCCGCCACTGGTCAAGCCAGTCATCCCACATCGCCGAGGACAGGAATGCCGTCGGTTCAACGGATGCTACGACTTCCATCTAGCTACCGTATCTTTTCGACACCGATGTCGCGACCCCAAGCCAAAGCGACTCACTTCAACTCCGACTCCGATGAGGCGCACCGTCTCGCTGTTCGCTTAAGAAGTTTCAATCATTACCTCACTTCTATCCGCTGCCGTTAAGACTACACATAGTGGTAACGTTCTTTCATGTTTCTCGAAAATTGCGATTCTTAACAATTCGCTTTTGTGGTTCGACACGTGAAGTGTCGGATCTGTCACCATTTAATTTCCATCGTTTCCTCGTCTTTTATTGCTTCATACTATAATTCTTGTCGAACAGTTTGCCTGCAACTTACCCATCGATTGCAGAATCCATGGCACCTTCATGAGAAACCATCAATTTCTTTACTTTTTATCCTTGAACTGGGAGGGCTTGTTATTCATATCAAGTTAAGAGTTCAGGCCTAATGTATAATTTTTCTGGTTTGGTACACCTCAGCAACTTGGATGTAATAGGTATGGCTCTAGCCAAAGAGTTCTGAACTCTCTGCAGTTTCAGTATGTTTGACCTTCCTCTGCTCTCTCAAAGATATCCACTTTTCACTTTCTCGTCTAGCGTTCGTGATCAAGGAATGACTCTTGACAATTCTCTTACCTTTACTGAATACATTTCCAAACTCATCCGCTCTTCCTACTTTCACCTAAGGCGCCTTAGGGCTATCCGTCGCTCTGTCTCATCTCCAATTTTCACTTCGATTGTCCATGCATTTGTCTGTTCTAGACTTGACTACTGCAATTCCCTTCTCATTGGTCTTCCCAAGATCCGTCTTGCTCTTATTCAGTCCGTTCTCAATGCTGCTGCTAGACTAATTGCCCGTCTTCCTCGATTCTCTCATATCACCACCTTTATGGCAGAAGAACTCCACTGGCTCCCGCTTTCTGCCCGCATCCAATTCAAGGTCCTCGTCCTTTGCTCTAAGTAAAGGCTCAACTTGGTTTTGCTTCGAAATATTTATGTGACTTTATTCATCGCCCTCACTCTGCTGCTTCTCTTCGTCCTCTTCGTCCCTCTGACCGTTTGGACCTCCTCGTTCCCCGTGTCAGGACATCACTGGCTCAATCTAGGTCTTTTGCTTCCATTGGCCCTGCTCCTTGGATTGAGCTTCTAATTGTTCGTTCTTCTATTCTCTCAGGTAACGTCTCTTTCTCTTTTAAGTTTCTTAAAACTTGCTTCTTCTCTATGGGGTTTCTCGCACTGGAAGCGCTTCTGAATGGCCCTCCCGCTAGAAGCGCTTTATAAAAATCCGAATACAATACAGTTATTCTAGCTCTAGCATAACTATGATTATTTTAAGCACAATTTGTTATTTTCAGGTATAGTGAGTTTATTAGCATTGAACGGTGTTGGCCGCAAATATTTATAGTCTCGCGATCTAGTAGTAGGCCTATATGCTTTGATATACTATGATTGCTTCCAAGTATGTTAATATTCAGTTGTTGCTTTCCAATCGTGTGCCTAATTTGTGCCACCCCAAGTAAGCGCTTCTCTACTGACTAATTAAGTTGCTGCGCGCCATAACTAACCAGTTACTGAGTAGATAGTTCACATGGTCTCATAACGCATGGTATGTCATTCTGTCCTATAATCAAATATTCCAAAGACATTGCGAAAAAATGCATTCGACGGGATACATAGGATAGGCTATACTTTCGTCGGACCCAAACGGAGCCCGATACACGGATTAAACGCGGAATAGGCTAAGGGATTGCAAAAGTATAAAGATTGTAATTGTAATCAGTAACTTCTATTGTGCCGGTGCCTAATGAATAAGACATCAACCGATGGCACACCAAAACCCAGGCCCGCTGACAGAAATTCCGGGCCCCTAGGCAGAGCAGTCACGGGCCCCTAGGCAGGGCAGTCACGGGCTTCTAAACTATCTTTAGGCTTTAAGAGAAAAATATAAAAAAATTGAAATAATAAAAGTGCATGTACGACCGTACATAATGATATTTATATATACAACTATGATTTGATTCAGTTCTTAATTTTAAATTTATGCTAATCAAAAAGCAACTTTTCTGGATTTAGCTGCAGCAAACTCGTTTATAAAGTTGATTGCGGGCCCGGCCCGGGCCCCTAAAAATCGCCGGGCCCCTGGGCATTTGCCCCCCTTGCCCCTCCCTCTCGGCGGGCCTGCCAAAACCAAGCCGCTATCAGGTCAATATCCAGAAGATCAGTCGACTAAACAGAGAGACAGCCTATAACGGATAAGCAATTTTAAAGAGGCGAGAACGAAAAGACACGCGGCTGAGAAGAGCGCACAGACACAGGAAAAGAGTCCCAAAAAGTAGGTCCATCAACCGATAAAGCTCTCACAAAGAAAGAGTTCTTGATTTAGGTATGACAAGACAAAGATAATCAGATGACCTCGTTGAATAATGATAAGTCTGTGAAATAAGAACTGATTTTAAATATTGTGGCTTGCCTGAGAGTCGAATTTGAAACTAATTCTCTGCTGAACAGGAAGCCACTGCAAATATTTAAGCACATGGGGTATAATTATGTTCATATTTGGATGTAATAGGTATGGCACTAGCCAAAGAGTTCTGAACTCTCTGCAGTTTCAGTATGTTTGACCTATTGACAGGCCCGTAGCCAGTGTGAGGCAAGACGAGGCGAGTGCCTCATCGTAATTCTCAAGACGAGGCAAGACGAGGCATGCCTCGTCTTACTTCGACATGAGAATAAAAACATCATGTAAAGAATAATAGAGTATTTCAATCTTGTCTAGACAGGGTTCAGAGGGCTTTCACCTCCGGACGATTCACCTCTAGGGGTATTCACCTCCGGACGTTTCACCTCCGGACGTTTCACCTCCGGACGTTTCACCTCTAGGGGTATTCACCTCTAGGGGCTTTCACCTCTAGGGGCTTTCACCTCTAGGGGTTTTCACCTCTAGGGGCTTTCACCTCCAAATGTAAAATGAGACCTTTTGAAGAGATTTATTTACGCCGAAAACATAACAGACAACATACAAACCTTTCTGGTTGTCTTTTTCTCGCCAATACTCGTAATTTAGGTACAACAGCGTCCGCTTACCTCGTTTAGAAGCACCGTATTCCAACAAATCAGACATTCTGCCAGACGACAAGTTCACTTTTGAATGTCTGTTTCTCTTGTTGGATGCTTAAATACTGCACACCGTGGTATTATATAATTACTTCTCGTTAAGAGCCTACAATTTAGAAATTGTTCCATATCTTCCAATTGGTCTGTCCTTATCATCTGCCGTTATCAGGTTATTAGGTGTCTACTTAGCTAGGTTCTAGAATTGTTCATTGTCTTCTTATGTCAATTCATTTCTTGTGTTCGAAATCTGCTTCATTAGTTGCATAGTTTGCATGTTGACACTAAGAAATCTACTTCATTGCTTAGTGATAATTAGTTTCATAGTTTGTATGTTGTCTGTTATGTTTTCGGCGTATATAACTTGCGTAAATAAATCTCTTCAAAAGGTCTCATTTTACATTTGGAGGTGAAAGCCCCTAGAGGTGAAAACCCCTAGAGGTGAAAGCCCCTAGAGGTGAAAGCCCCTAGAGGTGAAAGCCCCTAGAGGTGAATCGTCCGGAGGTGAAACGTCCGGAGGTGAAACGTCCGGAGGTGAATACCCCTAGAGGTGAATCGTCCGGAGGTGAAAGCCCCTGATACCCTAGACAGACACTCCCCATTGCCTCCTCCAGCACTAATTCAGTTCTTTCTCTCAACCCTATTCCTCCTGCCTCACAATCATCGCTCCCAATTCTCTCTCCGACCTCCAAGCAGAAGTATCACTCCTCCTAAACTTCCTTTCATAACAAGCAATGTGAACTTGGTTCTATCCCCTCCTCTCTTCTAAAAGACTGTGCCTCTGTCCTCGTTCTTTTAATTACCAAAATTATCAATCTCTCACTCTCTACCAGCAACTTCCCAATAGCCTTTGAGCACTCTCTAGTCACTCCCCTTCTCAAAAAAGCAAATCTTGACAAGGAAACCCTATTTATAGTTGTATACCGTCCCACCTCCAATTTTTCATTTATGTCTAAGTTAACAACGAATTTTTCTTGCTAGGCTAAACGACTACCTATCTTCTAATTAACTTCTTAACCCCCACCAATCTGGCTTCACTAAATACCGCTCCACAGAAACTCTACTTGCCTCTCTGTACAATAAACTGGTCTCTGCCGTCAGCCACCAGGAAGTCTCCTGCCTCTGTCTTCCCGACATCTCCGCAGCATTCGACACCATCGATAACTGCCTCCGTCAATGACTGTCTTTTTGGTTTGGCGTCTCTGGCACTGCTCTACTCTGGTTCCAGTCCTACTTGTCTTCCCGATCATTCTCTGTTAAAGCCTCCAGCCGCTACTCGCAACTGCTCCCTCTCTCCTGTGGTGTCACTCAAAGCTCGGTCCTGGATCCACTTCTCTTCATCCTTTATACCACACCTTAAGCCATCTCATCAAATCCTCCTCTGTCGACCACCATCTCTACGCAGGCGACAGCAAACTCTACATATTCTTCTCTCCAAGCTCTTTTTCCACCTCCATCACACAACTACTCAACGTGATTAACCTAATCTCACAATGGATGTCATCCATCCAATTTCAATCCTTCAAAAACAGAATTCATCATCCTAGGCCTTCCTGATCAAATCGAGTAAATCCCTGACCCTTCGATAAACCTTTCGACAAACTCCTCATTCTCTTACCTTCACATATGACTCCCCGTCAGCAACCTTGGTATTACGTTTGATCCACACCTCTCTATCTCTAAGCACATCTCCAATCTCTCACGCTTCCGTTTCATGCACATTCCTGACCTCCGAAGCATACGGCCCATGCTCGACCTTAAAACTGCCTCCAACATTGCAACCTACATTACTAATTCAAAACTAGATTGCAGCAATTCCCTCTTCTTCAACCTTGATTCCACCCAAAATCAAGCGTCTGCAACTTATCCAAACTCACTAGTCACTAGAGCTGCTGCTGTCACTAGAACGGCCAAACATCATCTTATCACTCCCAGCCTCAAATCACTACATTGGCTAAAAATCCCAGAGCGAATTTACTTCAAAGTCCTATCGCTATCCTACAACTCCCTACGATATTCCCAGCCCAAGTACCTCCGTGATCTCTCTTCATCATCCAGGCAACCCGTTCCACCCGATCATCTTCCTATCTCAGTCTTTCTCGAGTCCCGATCACTACTAATCTCACTTCTCCAACCGAGCAATATCCAACACAGCACCACGCCTCTGGACCGATCTCCCTCCTGAGTTCCTCAGATTTTCAGTTCAGCCATCATAATTGCAACCCGTCTTCCATCCTCCTCCTCATGTTCCTTTTTCACCCCCTCCCCTGTCCACTCAAAATTAAAGTCTTACCTTTTCAAGTACTCCGCCTTCCAATTCTCGCTATAAACGACCCCCGCCTTAACAGCTGCTCTGCCTCCTTTCTTGATCTGACCCTCTGAAACCGGATTCGGACTTCTTATGGACAACTCTCTGGGAAACTCCTCTGATTTGATGTAGCGCTCGTGATTAGGCCGGTGCCCTGCGCTTGGCCTTCGAGTGGCGCTTTAGAAGTTTGGAGAGTACGATTACGATTACCTTGTCTAGCTTCTTTTCCAAGCGTCACTTCTCTCTGCTGACCTTTATTTGTACGAAGGCATTCTATGTAACTATATGGACCCAGTCTATACAATTTCTATTCGTCATTTTTTGCTTTCTTTCGTATGTTCCTGGAAGGGTTTGAGAAGGGGAAGGTAGGGAATAGGATGGGGGCGGGGTGGGACGGGTAGGCAGAGGATGGGAAAGTAAGAAGAAGGAGCAAAAATGGAGAGGACGGGAATAGGAGGGGTTTGCCTCGTCTTGATTTTGCCTCTGGCTACGGGCCTGCCTATTGATACCAGCAAGAAGCGAGTTACAGTAATTTAGGTGACGGGGACCAATGCTGTTGGCCACACCGACCAACAACAGAAGTTACACACAACTCATGACTGATTTATTAATAGCAAAAACAAGCTTTATATACAATGTATATCAATGGCCATACGCACCTAGCTCTTGTGACTGGAAAACCCGTATGAACTATACTAAGTCTTAATTGTCCAATCATAACATTTATAGGCTACATATATAAACTGTCACCATACTATATAATCATGCATACAATTTACATAAACACCACGCCTATCCACTATAAACACTAACAAAGCGCTCTCAACTGTCACGTTGAGAGCGCTTCTGTATAGCCCTGCTGAGAGAAGCGCTTTATAAATGTTCAGATAAGATAAGATAAGATAAGAAAACACCTGCCACCTAATAATACTTGTGACATCCTTCTTTTTCAAGTTTGCAAATCATAAAATTTTTTAAACTTGAATACAATGCAATGTAGCGGATGTTGCAGTGACCAACGCTAGATGTTGCTCGACAGAGAGAGAGAACACGTTGTTGTTGACTCGTTGTTTATTCAGAAGATACTGATACACGCTAGGACCCCGTGTCCCGGTTGACAAACGGGAAAGGGGTCCGGCCTAAGCCGTGTGACCAACGCGCTGGATCCCCATCTCTCTCTGCTCGCTGTGCCTCAAGCGCTAACATTTATATAGCCCTATTTAAATCTTCCTACACGGCATACCTTTACATGGCGCCAGTGAGGCTGTCTGCACGTGCATCTGCCACTCCCACGCTCAGACTATAGGCGAACATTCCTCTGAAGGCTGGCCATCAACTGGAAAGGCGATTAGAATGACCAGTCCAGGCGGATGCATCTCATAGGCTTACCCCCTACACAAATATCAACACAATTACCCTCATTCCCAGCCAATTCATGCTATTCGCATGATACGCGGCTGGAGGGGATTAGGCAGCCAAGCACTCAGCAATGCTCTTCGACGATCGATGCTCTCTGCTGACCCTGCTGTACTGGATTCGCTGTCCGTCTCTGAACTATTCGACCTCTATACCTCCACTATCAGCGAACTATTGGATAAGATGCTACCACAGAGAAAGATCCGAACTCGAATCCGCCCTCTTGCACCGTGGTTCTACGCGAAGTGTCGTCTATCTCGTCGTCATGCTCGCTGTCATGAACGCCGTTTCCGTCGTACGAAAGATCCAATCGACAAGCGTGCTTGGGTTGCTCAACTTCGTGTTCTTCGTCGCCTTTACCGCTCGAAAGAGGACCACTATAGAGCGAACTTAGTAACTAAGAACGAAAAGAACCCAAAGCGTCTATGGACTACAATATCGGGTTTACTGGGCCATACCTCCAACAAAGCTACATCTCCGACCTTCTCGGCGGATGACTTCCTTCGTTCACAGATGGACAAACTTGAGGTACTCCGGGCTTCCACTGCTGATGCTCCACCACCAATATTCTCCTCCACTGATGGCTTTCGGCCCATCTCGGAAGATGAACTTCGTCGAGTCATAAATTCCTTTAACCATAAATCATGTGAACTTGACCCCCTTTCACCGTTCGTCATTGTTACTTTTTAGATGCTATAGCCCCCATTTTTGGTCTGTACCTTTAATCGTTCCCTTATTGAAGGGTCCCTTCCGGCATCACAAAAGCGGGCCCTAGTTCTTCCTACTCTAAAAAAAGCCTAACCTTGACCCTAATGTTTGTTCAAACTATCGCCGGATTACTAACCTCAACTTTCTGTCGAAAACACTGGAGCGCTTAGTTGCTATACAATTTCTTTCCTAACTTGAACAGTCTCGCCTTCTCCCATCTTGTCAATCTGGATTTAGATCATTCCATTCCACTGAAACTGACCTTCTGTCCCTCCTGTCTGACACCTAGCTATGAATAAGTCTTGCTTTACTCTTCTAGCTCTCTTTGATGTATCGTCAGCCTTTGACATGGTCGATCATGAGATTCTTCTTCGCCGTCTTTAAATCTCATGTGGCTAATCTGGTCCCTCTCGCCTTACTGACCGGACGCAAAGGGTGATCATGAGTACCTCAAGAACGCCCTGGGTTGGGAATAACCTTGGTGTCCCCAGGGTTCTGTTCTTGGTCCTATGCTTTACATTCTTTTTACCTCTGGCATTCACTCTCTCTTCTCTAAGAGTCTTGCATCTGGCCATCTCTATGCTGATGATGTGCAAACTTATGTCCATGGTCCCCCAGCTGACTAACTTCTTATTGTTCGATCCATTGACTCCCTTTCTCAAGATTTTTGCTCTTGGATGTTTTCTAATCGGTTGAACCTAAACTCTTCTAAAACCCAGCTCATTTAGTTTGGTACATAGTAGCAATTAACGAAACTTGATTTCTCACTTCTCTCAGCTCACTTTCCGAATTTCTCATACTCTACGAATGTCCGCGACCTGGGGGTCACCTTAGACAGTTCACTAACATTTGCTTCTCACCTCTCCTTACTTACTCGCACTTGCTACTACCACTTGAGAAGAATGCGAGCTATCCGTCGATCCGTCTCTCCTGCAGTTTTCACTTCTATTATCCATTCATTCATCTGTTGCCGCATTGATTATTGTAATTCTTTACTGGTAGGCTTTCCGAAAGTCGGTCATTTTGCTCTTCAATCAGTACTTAACGTGGCTGCTTCCTTCATCGCTCATCGTTCTCGATTCTCGTCCATCTCTACTTATACGACTGACGTTTTGCATTGGCTTCCTATCTCCGCTCGTATTCACTTCAAGATCATAACACTTTTCTCAAAGGCTCAACAGGGCTTAGCTCCAGCCTACCTCTGTAGGCTGGAGCTAAGCCACCCGATTGGGTCTGTCGTCTCACTTTTACGCCGATGACACGCAGTTATATACGACTGGCCCAAAATCGGAGATTCCTCAGCTTCAGCGTCGAATGGAGCTCGGTGTTGATGAAGTTGCGGCCTGGATGAAGTCGAATCGTTTGCTTCTGAACCCCAGCAAAGAAGGAGTTATCCAGGAATTTTCCTAGTGGTCATAAATGTATAATAGGGTGGAGTGAAAAAATGATTTTTAAATAAATGAATTCTAATAGTGGGCAAAAGATGCAACTAAGGCAGAGTAAGAAACACACAAAATATTTTAATTTTCAAATGACATCTACCGTCGATGCAATATTTCAACGTGATAACCTAATATCACAATGAATGTCATCCAATCTTTTGTGCCTTAACCTTTCCAAAACAGAATTCATAATCCTAGGCCTTTCTGATCATATCAAGAAAGCCCTAACCCTTCCATACACCCATCGACTAACTCATCGCTTCTTAACTTTCACATCGGACACCCCACATCGTCCATTACTTGTGATCCACACCTCTCCTTCTCTAAATACATCTCCAACCTCTCGCTCCTGCTTCAGGCACATTTGTGACCTAAGTCGCATCCGGCCCAAGATCGACCTTAAAACTGCCTCTACCATTGTTACCTCTATTGTTCATTGATTACAGCAATTCCCTCTTCCTCAACCATGATTCCACCCAAATCAAGCGTCTGCAACTTATCCAAAAGTCACTAGCCAGGGCTGTCACGAGAATGCCCAAACATCATCATATTACTCTCATCCTCAAATCACTACATTGGCTAAAAATCCCAGAGTGAATCCACTTCAAAGTCCTATCACTAACCTATAACTCCCTACAATATATCCAGCCCAAGTACCTCTGTGGTCTCTTCACCATCCAGGCAACCCGCTCCACCCGATCCTCCTCCTATTTCAGTCTTTCTCGATCTCCGGTCACTACTCATCTCAAGTTCTCCAACCGAGGCATATCCAACACAGCACCACGCCTCTAGAACGATCTCCCTCTTGAATTCGCAGATTCTTGGTTCCTCCATCATCATTCCAACCCGTCTTCCATCCTTCTCCTCATGTTCCTCTATGAATCTCCGGGCTTTCCACTCCAAACTGAAGTCTCACCTTTTCAAGTAGGGCCTACTCCTACCTTGACTCATTTGATCCTCTGCCTTCCAATTCTCCTCTCCCTAAATAACACCCACCGTCACAGCTGCTCTGCGTCCTCTCTCGATCTGCCCCCCCCCACCGAAACCAGACTCGGACCTCTTTTGGATTACTCTTTGGAAAACGCCCTCAACACTCACAGTCGTAGGCTGGCGCATCCTGATTGAACAGAGCTTCAGTACTTCTTTCGTTCTCTCCTAATTTTCTTCCCTTCAGTAATGTCGTTGCATTCATTAGGCGTTACAATCATAGGCGTAATTTGTCGGGGGAACGAGGGGTAACCGTACCCCACCCCCACTCTTTGGGCTGGGGTACCGTACTCCCCACTTTATGCACAATGCCAATCAATATTTTATTATTTTGCCTTCCCAGAGTTCGCAGTCAACGTCTTGCGCCTTGTAACTAAGAAATTGGTACTCCCCCATCTTTTTAGACCAAAGTTACGCCCCTGGTTACAATTATATAATCCTGTAACACACCAGAGGCGATTTCCGCAACTGATTTGAACGTGTATTTCATGAATTGTAACCGTTCGAAGACAGTCAGTTGAAGAAAAAGAAAAATAATGCGCCACATTGACCTTATTCAAAGAATTTGATATGGTAAATATAAAACCGTCGCTAGAGGGCAGAAGACGCAAAGCAAAATCAACAATATTTTGAGCACTATTTACACTCACATGCTGGCAACTTTCCATCGCTATTAGAAAACATTTGCTTAAAAAAATTTTTTTTTGCCATTTTCACTCCACCCTAATATACATATCGTGGTGACTTCCTGCTTTCACTGCACTCCCCTTTCGAGATGATAGACTTAGTTTGAGGCGAGTGTCATCGTTGGCTCCTCAGTCTCATGGCCTCAGCTGCAACCACTTTGAAACTAACCCTGTGGATTGAGCTAGGCTATATCTGCCTCTTTTCCTCACTCCAGGGATTGGCTAACTGCTTTCCCTTCTCAAGACCTGCCTTTAAAAAGTATCAAATGAAAATGATTGTCATCGAGTTTTGTAACTTATGTACAGCTCCCATTATTACTGCCTCGGTTCTGCTACGTCGCTATATTATTGCGTCTTGTTGCTATTTGTTATTATCATCATCATCATCATCATCATCATCATCATCATCATCATCATCATCATCATCATCATCATCATCATCATCATCATCATCATCATCATCATCATCATCATCATCATCATCATCATCATCATCATCATCATCATCATCATCATCATCATCATCATTATCTTCATCATCATCATCATCATCATCATCATCATCATCATCATCATCATCATCATCATCATCGTCGTCGTCGTCGTCGTCGTCGTCGCCGTCATCATTTTGTGGCTTCGGTTCAGACAACCAGGCAGTCTGGACCTCTGCCGGGGCAGAGGTCCAGACTGCCTCTGTCAATGCGGAAACTGTTTGTGTCAATGCGGAAATGCTGTTGGCATAGGTGGTCACCACGGGCTAGTTTATAAAATCTTTAAAGGACGCTCCATCCGTCTTCATGCCATGAATAACGTGATATATATATATATATATATATATATATATATATATATATATATTAGGGTGGTGCTTAAAATGCTATATATATATAATATATCACGTTATGCCATGAATAACGTGATATATATATATCTTATCTTATATGATTATTTATAAAGCGCCTCTCACAGCATAGACTATTCAGAGGCGCTCCCAGCGTGTCAGCCCGAGGGAAAAGAAAGGTCTTTAGGCAGCGGAGAGAAGAAGGCGAGATCCCAAGCAATATCTTGCTACGGAGAGGGGGGCAGGTCATTCCAAAGGGAAGGGCCAAGGATGGCAAAAGCACGATGCACGATATATCACGTTATTCATATACCGGTATTAAACAACATAATAACCGTTGTACGTCTGTCTGTCTGTCTGTCCCGTAACAAACACTATTGTGACGTCACTATACTGCCGCCTTGGCGACGGTTGTCTTGACGGTTGTCTTGACGACGGCTATAGGCCTATAATATGACGCTATTGTTATCACTGCAATAATAATTGTTTTTTATATACCGTGATTTTTCACGGGTTGCAGCTAGTATATATATATCACGTTATTCATGGCATAACATGATATATAATGAACTAGCTGTAACCCGTGAAAAATCACGGTATATAAAATAATTATTGCAGTGATAACAATTAAGCTTACTTCCCCGTTATATTATGACGTCATATTATAGGCCTATAGCCGTCGTTGGTTAAAATGCTCTAAACGCCGTCGTCATGCCCGTCGTCGTCAAGACAGCCGTCGCCAAGGCGGCAGTATAGTGACGTCACAATAGTTTTGTTACGGGACAGACAGACGTACAACCGTTATTATGTTGTTTGATAACGTGATATATATATATATATATATATATATATATATATATATATATGACACACCGCAACCAATCACAACAGAGAGATAGTTAATATATAATCTTTGGAATTGCAAACAGTTGCCGGCCAAGTTAGGCAGCGGTCGAGTGTTTGTAAAATAGGCTACGCGTGGAATGAAGTTCAACATATACTTAGCTGGCAGTTTGAAGTCGTGCGGCCTGGGGCGGAGGTTGTAGGCCTATTTTCGCTTTAGGTGGAAACAGACCGCGTAACACATGATGCTCATTCCTGGTGACCGCCTGAAGCAACCGCACCTCCGCGTCAGATTGCAGATATTCCAAGCCCGAATGAGCCAACGAGTCCTCTGCGGCCCAATGGCAAGCCACCCGATGGTGCTACCCTTGTTCCATGGGCTGCTGGCAAATTCATGATCTGGTATGCTACGGTGGTTGAACGTGGTTCACATGTCCTTTTGCGGCTTTCGACTTGATGCAGACAGCGATTTCATCAGGATCTGTAGCTGAACAGACTGCGGTTTATAAGTCTGACAAATATGCGTTGCTGCTATGTTGTTTCAAGCCGTCTTCTGCGATGAGCATCGTTGCTGCACATGTTTGTTCCCGTGGCCTTTAGAACCATTGGAACGATTGGCCTTGTGCATGCCGATGGTGCAGAAATTCTCTTTCATTTCAGCTGTCTGTGGAGATAGACGCAGCATCTGCGGAATCTTTCCACCTGTGTTCAAAGCCACAATGCCATTGCATTCAGAGGCATATTTTCGGATGGCTGTGAGATTGGGCGAAGCCTAACTTTTCACAGAACCTTCTTTTGCTACTCTTAACCTAATTTTCTCTTCCAGGGGATCATTTCTACACTGGTCAGGTACCTCAAATAGAAAAACAACAAAAAAGTTACAATAAAAAATGGTTTTATCAGACACAACCACAAATTGTCCGGCCAACAAACTTTTTGTCAACGTTTAGAATGTGTCAGCAAATCGCAAATGCGCACTTTAACCGCGTAATGACGATTACGTTTTGTATGTAGTGCCATGCGTTCTCCTTTTTGTTTACATTAATTATACATTACACCAATAGGAACGCTGCTCGACAATCATTCACTGGGATTTCATTTCTATGGCGATAATACTCAAATCTTCAGTTCATTTGACAGTCTGGCATGTGACGCCTCCTCTGTGCAGCTGTTGTTCTCTGCACATGTCTTTGAGAAGATGCAGTCTTGGATTGCGGCCCAAAAACTCATACTTAATCTATCGAAGACTGAATTTATGCTAGCGGGCACTCCATTACTCCACAGCAACTTAAAAAAATTGAATGGCTTAAATCGTAAAATCTGGGTGACTGAACTGTTAAGCTGAGCTGAGCTGCTTGTAACTTAGGCGTGGTATTTGATTTTACGTTGTCTCTCACTGACCTTGTAACATATAATATAGAAATTCGTTACACACGCAGAATAAGGCGTTATGTCTCCATGTGTTTGGTCTGGAGCGCCTCTGACAAGTCTCTCTAAAAGTGGCGCTATATAAAGTTGGAATTGTGCATTAGACACAGGCGCGATAGAAGTTATAGATTACAAGTACAAGAACTTCTTTGTAAACGGTGACAGGACTCCATAAGGCATCTGAAAGAGTCAAATAAAGTAAGTAGAGGTGTCATGCATAGTTCAGATTTCGTTCTTTCTAAACGAATTCGTGAAGCATGTTGTCAAACCCTGTCGCTACCAGGAAATTCTTTTATGGCATCTTTTCTTTTCTTACATTATTATTTTGTTCTGATCTTTGCGAACTTACTGACATCGGATCTACGATGGTAACAATTACACTTGTTATTTTCATATCCAGGCTATTGCGCCAGCAGCCCTTGTGCATTCGGAGGCACCTGCATGCAGGAAGATGACGGAGGATATTGCATCTGTGCGCCTGGATACACCGGACTGAACTGCGAATCTGGTAAATTCACTCACATGGACCTCCTTAGCAGAATCACTTAGGCATCGGAACAGTTCACTGTTGCTTATGTCTGCCGGACGTTTTCTCGTCCACTGATCAGTCGTCAACTAATCTAACGTGTTACGTAATATAATCTAATTTAGGTCTGATTTAGTCTAATCTAACAGATATAATTCCCTAATCTGATTATTCTGATCTAAGAACTTCGATATTTCCAGGGCCGCACTAAGGCTGGTGCGGGCCAGGGTGCTGTGATTACCTATATAGCCATCAGTGCGGGCACAATAACTTTTTTAATGTAGGCCTTACTTCCGAAAATGCGGTCCCCTGAAAACTGAAGGCCCGGGTGCTGCAGCATGCTTTGCATCCCCTTAATTTGGGCCTGGATATTTCAAATGTATGCATAAGATAACACAGCATAATGCGTAATGATGCATATTAATTTCAATCAATCGATGTTGCTTCTAAGTAAACATGAAACGGGTAAATTCAATCGTAATCCATGAATCTGGTTGCAAACCATAAGGAAATCATTCCACGGAAACCAGGAATAAATGAAACTGGAAATTTATCATAGAATAAGATAAATTTTTGGTAGTAACTTAATCGCCAATATGACGAGCACGTTCCAGAGTAGTGTTCAAGAGTCTTATTCGAGTGACGGAAGAAACCAGGTGTAAGGACTCAGTTGTTATATTGGTTAACGTAACTCTTTTAAATGATCGTCACAGTTTACAGAACATTGAGCTGGTCCGTTGCAGTAATCAGTGGCGTTATTTTGGTAAAGAAGGTGGGGTACCTATTTCTACCTAAGTTTATTAGTATTAGCTGAGTAAAAATATTAATAATAATTATGATAACAATGGTAATAATAACAACAGTACTAAACAACACTAATATCAGTGATGCTCGAAAATTCTGTTTTAAGTCTTGATGTATCTCGGAAAACAATAACAATAAAAATCGACCGAAGTTGTTAATACTATACAAAATAACCAAGATCAGATTAGATTTTTAATATTGTCACCGAAGTCAAATAGACAGAAGAAGCCAGGAATCCAACCCTCCTCTTGTCAAGGCCGCCATATCTGATGGACAGTGTGGTCTGCAACCACTGGGCGTTGTCTTGTTATTGACGATTATTCAAGGCATTCTCTAGTTGTAGGGGAAGGGGGGCAAGTTGGTTGATGTTTACGTTTTCTTAATTTAAACCTGATATCATGTTAGCAGCAAAAATTTATTTTATACCAGAACATTACTATTCCTACTGCCATTCATACTGCACAGCAGATTTATCTTACATAATTTAGAAAAAAGTAATAATCACTTAAGAAAACAATGAACCAGAACAACCAACTTGCCCCGTGTATTGGGCAAGTTGGATACACCAATGGGGCAAG
This sequence comes from Allolobophora icterica, assembly GCA_963556255.1. Taxonomy (NCBI): domain Eukaryota; kingdom Metazoa; phylum Annelida; class Clitellata; order Crassiclitellata; family Lumbricidae; genus Allolobophora; species Allolobophora icterica. The sequence continues at coordinate 27,192,158 of OY744610.1, read as the reverse complement.
TTGGCTATACCTATGGAGCAAGTTAACATGCTGCTGAGGTAAGTTGGTATATTGTGAGACATATTAATAATAATCGTCAGATATTAAAGTAACTATGATGCTAATTATAAACAACTAGATATTGCTCGTCCTAAGACGGTTAAAACAATTTTAAAATGTATTTTCCAATGTGGGTGAAATTTATGACCTTCATAGTTTAATCAGATGTCGATCGCGACGAAATCCGATGTTGCCTATGGGGTGTGAAACACCTAACCTCAAAGTAGATTGACCCATTTAAACCCGTTGAGCTCGTTCGTTTCAGCCTGTTCGCCACGTAAATAAATTAATTTAAGCCCGTTTAAAGCCGTTACTTTACAACATCAGCCCTTTGCGACATATTTAGATTTACGTAGAATTAAGTGTGAAACGAACGTCTCTTGGAATGTCGCCATTTGTAAAAAGTGACGTCATTGGCCATCATTAATATTCATGAAGCACCTAACCTCAAAGAGGCCTAAGTAAATTGTCCCGCTAAAACCCGTTAAGCTCGTTCATTTCAGCATGTTCGCCACTTAAGTAAATTAGCTTAAGCCCGTTTGAAGCCGTTATTTTGAAAGAGCAGCCATTTAGTCTACAATTATTAAGATTTTTGTAGAATTAAGTGTGAAACAAACATCCCTTAGAATGTCGCCATTTGTAAAAAAGTGACTTCATTATTCATTAATATTCATTAGTGAAAGCGGTTAATCAATGAGAGGAGCGTAAAAAAAGTTGGCTTCATGGCAATTCTCTTCTATATTATAAATACTTATTGAGACAATTAGATTTTTTATTTTGCTAAGTATCTTTCTTTCCTTGTCAACTTCCTTTGCCATAAGTTCATTTTTAAAGAGTGAGGCAGTTATAATTTGTGCCTACCTATTATCTAAACTTATAGTATTACGTAGGGACGTGGCGACCAGGAGTGAGGAGCGCTAAATTAAAATACTTGTTTAAATTAATTCTATAAGTTTAGATAATAGGTGGGCCCTACGAGATTACTCTTATAGGCCTAATGATAACATATCATAAAATACAGTAAAAAAACAGTAAGGGGCAAGTTGGTTGCTTTAAGGGGATAACAGTTAATTTTAGATAATAGGTGGGCCCTACGAGATTACTCTTATAGGCCTAATGATAACATATCATAAAATAGAGTAAAAAAACAGTAAGGGGCAAGTTGGTTGCTTTAAGGGGAAAGTTGGTTGAAGCAGCCAACTTTCCCCCAACCGTCTTGCCCCAGAAGATAATCTCTGATAAAACCACATATATAGCGGAACAGCGTGAATAACGTCAGTTATGGCCGACTTACCGTTCAAAGCCATGATAACGGCACTAAACACTGTGCAAGCTTGAAATTACATGTATGTAGTCCCTATAATAGTTTGTGATATATAGAGAACTGAACACTTTACGAAATAAGTTTGCTTAAGATATAAAATTACCTTTTATTCGGCGAAAAAATCAGTCACAAAAATTCTCACGGAAAGAAATAGACGCACAAACGTCAACACAGATGGCTTAGACCTTGAGTAGTACTCTAATCTTTTTCACTACCTCCCCGTAAGCTCAGAGGACCGCACAACCAACTTGCCCCACCAACCAACTTGCCCGGTCTTCCCTATTATCAAGCCGTTCCAGGTGTCTGATCCTTGGAGCAACAAAGGACGATCTTAACTGATTGTTTACATTACCAGTATGCTCAATATGCTTTAGCATGGGGCCCGCGCTTACAGAGGGCCCCCCGACTGGAGTCAAATACTGCAGTACAGAATTTATTACAACAAATAATTATTTGTTCACAGAAAAGAGTCACTAGTTTCAGTTTAAGCAAGAATTTCCACTAAGCAAATTGAAAATTTTAAATGCCAGCCATGTACCCAAAGATCTTATTACTCTAAGTCTTTGTCTAAGATTTTCAGTGTAACCAACTGCTGTGTTCGTGCGTTTCTTTGGCTCATCTTCTTTCAGTAAGCATATAATCTGTGCTGAAGCCACGTTTGTTTCTATTCCGACGCGATTTTTTTCTGGCATACACTTTGCAGCAAGCTCATCTTGCAACGGTGAGAGAAGTTTCGTGCTGAAACTTATTTGGGTATAGTGTAGACAAGTTGTTGTCGTCGCTAATGCAGATAATTCACGCTTACATTGTATATTCCAAGTTATAGCAGATTTTGACTGACTATAGAGCATGACAAGTTCAAATATTTTACACCGGCTGGCCACGACATACACAAGAGATTTCCAGTCTGACATATTCCCTGACAAAATGGTTTAATTTGCTTATTTTGCAAAATCAAGAATGGGAAACTGTGGTTTCAGACATCCAATAAGAACTAGCAAAATACGGGCTGAAGACAGATCTGGTGGTGAAATTATGCTGCTACCTAGTATTCAATGAAAGGCGAAGAAGGTCACATCTCCGGAAATGCTTGATACGCTTACCACCTAAAGTTCCCCCAAGTACTGTCTTCTGAGTTCTGGTGCCTCGATGGACACTTCACTCGGACAGTGACCCAATAGTTAAGTCCTTTTCGCTCCGTTTTCCTTGTCCTTTGTTTAGTATGTTTCTTGAAATTTAATTTAACATAATCTCTAAACCATTGCCATCGAATATTGTCCTTTGTTTAGTATGTTTCTTGAAATATAACTGAACGTTGTTTATTATGTTTCTTGAAATTTAACTGAACTTGGTTTAGTATGTTCTTAAATTTAACTGAACATAATCTCTAATCCATTGCCTTCTAAACCTCTTTGCTTCAGTGCATATTTTCTGCTTGACAATGCAGCTGTTACTCCTAATTGCTTGCCAAACGTATAAAAACATGTATTTTATGTTAAGCTTATAAAACTTGTGTTTCCTACTTTATCTATAATTATGCTTTCAATAGTAATTTAGATAGACTTGCAACATCTTGCTTAAACTGCACTGTAAGCTGCTATAGCTACTCATCTGAACTTCCTTCGCTTGAACTGCACTATAAACACAAAATTTTGGAACCTGAATTGAAACATCATTGAAATTGTTGACTGTAATATTTGAACTGTTATTAATAAGTCGGATTCTATTAAGAATTGTTCGATGGTAGAAAAGGTAAGGGGGAGGAGAAGGAAAAAACTGGAAGTCCAGCTTATCTTGCCTCTCGATCGTGGTCTAGTAATCAAATAGCAGTGTTAGATCATAGAGTCTCTTCGCTGTGGATGTTGTTACAGTTATTGCTTGCTTGCTTTGTTTGTTTTGACTGATAGTCTTTCATGAAATCAGTGTCCCTATTAAGATTTGTACTAGCGTAGACCGTACATGAAGCCCAGTTGTCTTGCCTTTTGAACGTGGTATAGTCAACAAATAGTAGTGTGGAACATAGTGTCTCTCTATTGTGTATGTCGATGGGTGGATGGAGAAATGTCATGAATCGGTGGTTGGTCTTCTCTATTTGCCTGCAAGTCTTACTTTGTACGCCACTACAGAAATTAATGCTTATTCTTCACTTGTTTTGATTAGATTTCGTTTGACTTCAGGATTGATTGTACTTATTTTTGCATTGTTCTTGTTATTAGTGTGGAGGTTTTTATTTTTTATTTTGGTTTTCTTTCTTGATTTTCTCTTTAATTGATCTGGAGCAATTGGGCGTACCCTTTACCTTAGTTAGATTCCTTGCGTACAATTGGCATTGTTTCTTCTGCCGCTAATGAACTGCACAATTACTTCTACTCTGCTGCTGTCGTTTCCCTCCCTAGCGTCCTATGACCGATGAGGAGTCACACTTGTGCTTACTTTGTCGGGAGACTCTTTCTAATGGGGTAACTAGTGAAAACCCTGCGTTACGAGTTCCCATAACATGTGGAGAATGTGTGAATGGATGTCATCCCAAATATTACATGAATGAATTTAAATCTGCACCCATAAATTCATGGTGGTGTAGTTACTGTTTAGCGGTGATATTCCCCTTCGGATTAATTGATAATACCAGTGATCTCATTACTATAAATTGTCCCGATTCCCTTACGTCAAATCTCATTACCCAACTTATTAACCCTTTCGTGCCCGAATTATTTCTGGGACAGCAAAAAATATTTGAAGTGTGTTTTTGAAGAGATATGTACAATATGTTGTACCACATAACATGATTTTGTAATTAACTAATTTCTAATTAAAGTTAATTAGTGTTGCCATTTGGCAACAGTGGGAATGCATGGCAAAAGCTTCCACGTTGCCATTTGGCAACAGTGGGAATGCATTGCAAAAGTTTCCATATGGCAACAGTGATATTATGCTTTAGCTCATACCATAGTTCATCCGCTGCTTAAGAAGCCCTCTCTTGACCCTGATGACCTGTCAAATTATAGACCCATCTCAACCTTGAATTTTATATCTAAAATCCTTGAACGGATAGTCAGGAATCGTATGCAAACTCACTTATCATCAAATTCACCAATCACCCCTTTTCAGTCGGCTTATGGTAAGTTTCACTCAACAGAATCCGCACTTCTTGCTGTTCATAATGACATCATATGCTCAATGGACAAGGGTAAGGTTACAGCACTCGTTCTTCTTGACTTGTCTGCTGCTTTTGATACTGTGGATCATTCTTTTCTTCTTCATCGCCTCAAGCACTGGTTTGGGATCTCTGGTCCTGCACTAAATTGGTTGAGCGCTTATCCTAGTCCACGCACTCAGTCAGTGTATTTAAATGGTAATAATTCAGGTAGTACTTTGTTGACATGTGGTGTTCCACAAGGTTCTGTGCTTGGTCCTCTTTTGTTTACATTATGCGCCACACTATTAGGAACATTGCTGGGTAATCATTCACTGGGATATCATTTATGTGCTGATGATACTCAAATCTACATCTCATTTGACAGTCTGTCATGTGACTCATCTGTGCAGCTGTTGTCTGCTGTTTTTGATGAGGTACAGTCTTGGATGGCGGCCAATAAACTCCTCCTTAACCCATCAAGGACTGAATTTCTGTTATTTGGCACTCCGCAGCAAGTTAAAAAATTTGATCAGCTTAAGTCATTGAAACTTGAGGATTCAATTGTTAAGCTGGCTGATAATGCTAGTAACTTAGGCGTTGTTTTCAATTCTACCATGTCTCTTACCAGCCATGTTAACAGTATTTGTAAAGCGTCATTTATGTTCTTTCGTGATATTCACAGAATTAGACGTTATGTGCCCATGTCTGCTAGGATATCTCTGGCAAATACATTGGTTTCCAGTAGCTTAGATTACTGTAACTCGCGTCTTACTGGTATCAATAAGGCAAACATCCTGAAGCTGCAGAGAGTGCAGAACTCTTTGGCTAGAGCCATAACGAATGCATCCAAATATGAACATATTACCCATGTGCTCAAATCCTTGCATTGGCTTCCTATTCAGCAAAGAATTAGTTTCAAAATCTGGCCAGCCACAATACTTAAAATCAGTTCTTACTCCCCAGACTCATTATTCAACAAGGGCATCCGATTATCTTTGTCTGGTCATACCTAAATCCAGAACTGTTCTTGGTGAACGAGCTTTTTCAGTTGCTGGACCTAGTTTTTGGAACTCTCTCCCTGTGTCCGTGCGCTCTGCGCAGTCGCTTGTGTCATTTCGTTCTCAACTTAAAACTTACCTCTTTCAAATTGCTTATCCACCATAGGCCGCCTCTCTGTCTTACGGACTGATCTTCTCGCATACACAGGAGCACTCGCCTTAGCAGTCAAAGAATTAGAAAGATACAGATGGGACATCATAGGTCTCTGCGAGACAAGGTGGCGTAAAAGGAGAATTCTACCATGATCAATACAAAGTCATAACATCTGGAAGAGAAGACAACCAACTGCGAGAGGGGGTAGCGATGATTCTGAACAAGAAAGCCACAAAGGCAATGATAGGATACCAGATGAAATCACAACGAGTAATGTCTGCAAGATTTTACACAAAATTTGGCAAAATGACAGTCATCCAAGCCTATGCACCGACGTCAACAGCTACGGATGAAGAAATCGAGATATTTTATGAGCAACTTCAGCAGATAATACACGGAATTCCCAGACACGATAAAATCATCATTTCCGGGGATTTTAATGCAAAGGTCGGCAGAGACAACGATACTTGGAGAGGCACCATTGGTAAATTCGGATGGGGAGACATGAATGACAGAGGAGAGAAACTCCTTCAGTTCTGTGCTACAAACGACTTGAAGATAATGAACACTTTCTTCGAACAAAAGAAACCACAAAGGAAATGGACATGGACATCACCCGATGGAAAGACACATAACCTGATCGACTATATCATAATAAACAAAAGATGGAGCTCAAATGTGACAAACTGTAAATCATTCGATGCGCAAATCGGGTCCGATCACAAGCTAGTAATAGTCAACTTGACCTTCACTCGCAATTGCTCGTGGCCCTTCGGCTTGAAAATTCCGGCACAGTATCAAATGCTGTAGTCGGGAGCGCCTCTGAGTAGTAGTTGACTTCGAGAGGCGCTATAGAAATATCCGAAATAAAATAAAATAAATGTCCAAACCATCGGAGTCTTCGTTGAACGACTTTATCTAGCAGAGTTGCTTTAATGCCTGATGATTGTCTTATGTCATCGTTTATTATTTTCTGCAGTCTTAAAATCCCTACGGTCTTGTTCAGCCAGTTCATTTCTGCTGTAAGTATTCTTCTATCATCTTGTTTTCGCATTGTCCAACATTCCGATCCATATAGGAAAATGGGTTGTATCACTGTCTCGTATATCTTTGTCTTGGTCTTCTTTGTTAATTCTTTGCTCCTCCATATTCTGTTCATTATTCCAAATGCTTGCGAAGCGCGTCCAATTCTTCTTTGTATATCTGTTTCATTGCTGCCATCAGCTTTTATTAGCCCTCCGAGATAGACGAATTGTTCTACTTGCTTAATAGCCTCTCCTTGGATTGTGATAGTTATTGGTGTCTCTTTGGTCTTTTCAATCACCATTGTTTTAGTTTTCTCTGCGTTGATCATTAGGCCAAATCTTCTACTGGTTTCGTCAATCTGTGTCGTAATATCCTGTAGTTCTGTATCGCTTCTAGTGAGGAGGCCAATGTCGTCAGCAAATCGGAGATTATTTATCAGCTCTCCATTTAACTTTATTCCTGCCTCGGTATTGTTAAGGTTGAGTGACATTACCGCTTTTAACACTAGATTAAATAAGTATGGGAATAAGATGCATCCTTGTCGTACTCCAGTTTTCGTGTGAAAGTATTCTATGATTTTTTTTATCTACTTTTATGGCACTTGATGATTTACGATATATCTCTTGTACAAGTTTGATCAGTTGCTCTGGTATTCCTGCGGTTTGCATCGCTCTCCACATTCCATCATGCCATATACTGTCGAATGCTTGTTTGAAGTCTATGAAGTTGATGAAGACTTTCTGATTGTGTTCTTTGCTTTTTTCAAGTATCTGTCTCATTGTGAATAGTTGATCAATTGTGCTTCTTCCTTCTTCTGAACCCGGCTTGTTCTTCTCCAAGTACTCTTTCAACATACTGTTTCATTCTGTTTTGTATCATTTTGGTGAAGACTTTTCCTGGAATGCTCTGTAACAAATTGACGTAACAGAGTATGAAAAGGAACCGGAGGTCATGGAAGCGGAGGTAGAATGGGCAATCAGACAACTCAAGGACAATAAGGCACCCGGTCAAGATGGGATACCTATAGAACTGATAAAAGCAGGGGATGATGCGATGATAAAAACAATAACAAAATTGTGCAATCAAATATGGGCAACTGGAGAATGGCCGGAGGACTGGAAGAAGTCGATCTTTATACCTATATTCAAGAAAGGAGATGCGAGGGAGTGTGAAAATTATAGGACGATAGCAATGATATCACACACCAGTAAAATATTACTGAAAATAATTCACAAAAGAATGGAAGGCACAATTGAAAGAGAACTTCCGGTGAACCAGGCAGGGTTTAGGAAATCTCGTGGAACTCGAGATCATATAGCCAACATGAGGTGGATAATGGAGAGACAAAGGGAGTATGGACAGGAGGTTCACATCTGTTTCATTGACTATAGCAAGGCATTCGACTGCATTAACCATGATTTAATGTGGAAAACCCTGCTTGAAATGGGAATTCCGAAACACCTGATAATGTTACTAAAGGGTTTATATGAAGACCAGATAGCGGTGATAAGAACAGAATACGGAGACACTGACAATTTCAGAATCAAGAAAGGAGTGAGGCAGGGATGCATCTTGTCTCCATTCCTGTTTAATCTATATGCTGAAAGAATAATGAGAAAGGCAGAACTGGAGGGGGCAATTGAGGGAGTAAAAATCGCTGGAAAGACACTGAATAACCTTAGATACGCGGATGACACAACATTAATGGCAAAAAGAAAAGAGGATCTGGCAGAACTGATAAGAAGGGTCAGGAGAGAAAGTGAAAAAGCTGGTTTATACTTCAACATAAAGAAGACAAAGGTCATGACAACAGCAGATTGGGATAGTTTTGAGATAGACGGAGAGGAAATAGAGGTGGTAGAAAGCTTCACATTCCTAGGATCAATGGTTGGAAAGGAGGGAAAGTGTGATCCAGAAATAAAACGAAGGATTGCTATAGGGAAAGCTGCAATGACCGGACTGGAAAAGATATGGAAAGACAAACATGTGAGCATAGAAACCAAAAAAAGGCTCGTGAGAGCACTAATCTTTCCTACGGTACTGTACGGTTGTGAGACGTGGACAATGACAAAGAACATGGAAAATAAGGTTAACGCTTGTGAAATGTGGATATGGAGGAAGATGCTGAGAATATCTTGGACTGAGAAAAGAACGAACGAATCAATACGAGAGGAGATTGGAATTGAGAATGAAGAGTCGTTAAAACAAACTGCGACAAGAATGAAGCTAAGGTTCTTTGGACATGTTATGCGATCTGATGGTCTGGAGAAGGAAATGATGCTGGCGTGCGGTGAGGGGAGGAGAAGACTGGGTCGCCCAAGGAGGAGATGGATGGATGAGATACAAGATGTAACTGGCATGAATTTGGCGGAATTGAGAGACTTGTCATCGAATAGGAGACGGTGGAGTGTGTTCACCAGGACGATCGCTAGAGCTCCACGAGCTGACAGCACAAGGTGACAAGGTGGCTCTGTAAGCTAATGCCTGTGTAATTTCTGCATTCTTGTGGATCTCCTTTTCTTTTGTATAAGGGACAATTGTCGATTTTGCCCAGTCTTCTGGAATCTCTCCCTCTTGCTGAATCTTTGTAACAAGGGTATGCGTAGCGTTAACAACTGTTTCTCCTCCTTGAAGTAGTTCTGTAGTGATTCCGTCTATGCCTGGTGCTTTATCCTTTTCAGTGGCGTACGGAGCTGAAATGCCGCCCGGGGCGAGGGCCCAATATGCCGCCCTTGGACACTTAATTTTCTATATGCTCTTCTCTCTAAGATATTGCATAACGATCATATTACCTAGGCTATTCAATTTTATTTGTGCAGTTTATAGGGGCCTAGCCATTCTGGATTTTTCATTTTCACTGTATTTATTTTGTAATTATCCGTTTTAGCTATACATTTTCAATTTACTGAAATTTATTTTATTACATTATTAAAAACATTGTATTGCATGACTTGCGACTGTCGCTGACTCACTGTGATAATTATGTTGAAAGAATAAGACTTCAATAAGTGATCATTTCAAAATTAATAAAAAAATAATGCAGTCAATTTCTGTTAAAACCAGAACAATTTTAATATTAATTTTAAAAAGAAGTTTAAACTAAGTGGTAAATAAATAAATAAATACTGGAGATTAGAGTGCGGTATTTCGTAGACAGTCGATAAGATCGAAGCAACGATTCAGAAGCACTTGGGTCGCTACGCAGTGGCTTGAGGTGGATTCGAACCTGCGACCCTCCGGTTACAAGGCACCGACCTACACCACTACACCACCGCGGTGAAATGCTGTGGTGGCGATATTGATGGCTTGTGATTGAATTTTTGAATTCTTGTAGATACCTATATATATGATATATATGTATATATGTATATTATATATATATTATGATTAATAAGGGCGGCAAAAAACAAGAATATACTTTAAAGTTTGCTGTATTTAGTCTGTTACTCTGTTTACTAGATAATGTGACTCTGCTTCCTTTACAGTAATTCTGTTTAGTGTTTAATGTAGAGAGTGTGATGTCGCCCCTAACGATCAACGGAAGCCAAGCTGACTTGACAAAAGTGACGGTTTCTTTCTTTCCTTCTTTTTCTTTTTTCTCTCCTACTTTATCCTTTTTATATCCAAAATTCACTCTTTTTATTTTTCTTTTACCCTATTTTGCCGCCCCTAGGAAAGTGCCGCCCGGGGCGACTCGCCCCCTCTGCCCCCCGTTCGGTACGCCACTGCCTACAATACTTTCCAATCCTCCTAGCCTTCCTATCTCCGACGACCGACAGCTGTCCACGGTCCAACCACTCCGCTCAACCCGTTCGCGTACCCGCTCCTCTTCTGCCCTTACACTGCTCCGCCCTTCTGTCACCTCATCACTAAAATTTGTGAATCCCTCCATCGCCATAGCTGTCCCACTCCTCTGGAACAAACTCCCACCAGTACTGCGAGAACTTTCAGATCCATCCTACGAACTCATCAAAACCTCACCACTTGCTATATATCCACAGGTCTTTCACTCAAAACTGAAAACACTGCTCTTTCACAAATCCTATCCCGATTCCTCCACCCCTGTCTACCTCCCTCGCCGTCTAAACCCTAAACACCTGGATGTTTCTCAAAGAGGATCTGCAGGTTCTTCTAATTAGGAAGGGCTTTGGTCGCATAGGATGCGGATATTCCCATTCTGCAGTAAAATGAGTTATCTGCCCTTTGGTCTGCTTGTCTGGTTATCTACGTGAAGTTGTGCCTGCACAAAAGTGGGTCTTGCAACAGGAACAATACTTAGAGAAACACAACTGGAAGCAGATCTGGGCGGTTAGATTGATATAGGTATTGCTTATTCGCGGCAAGAAAAGGTGTGACTACGGTTCCCCAGTCCAAGCAGAGTGTGTAACCAAGTATCCTGTAACGATTACGCCTGATGGTGGTCGTTATGACCTGGTTACATCTTGTTGTATGTCTTGCAACAATTATAGGAAGGAGTTGTTGTTTTTGCTCGCAGTAATCAACTATTGCGACAGTAGTCCTTGTCAAAATGGAGGATCGTGTCGCCCTATAGTGAATGGCTACGACTGCCAATGTCAGCCCGGATACGCAGGCGACAACTGTGAATACGGTAAGTTTCATTTCCACATCAATTCATACATTTGGCCGAGTAACAGCTGAAGTCCTCCCTGGACAGTTTAAATAAAAAAGAATTGAAGAACTTTTCGTAGTAAACAATATAAAGCGATAACAAAATGAGCCAAAATAAGCAGATTTGTATCCGAGGCTAGGTTTTCCGAATCCAAATTCGAAGTCCAGCAAGTAACTCATCCAAATAGGTTGCAATTGCAAGAGTCCACATCCGAAGTTCACCAAGTAACTTATCCAACATAGGCTATTTCTCTGTCTCATTTGACTGACTCTGTTTTGGTGCGCCATCGGTTGATACCTTTTGCAATGGAAACCAGCGATGTAGAAGTGGCTAATTCATAGTAGCAGTAATAGCAGTAGTAGTAGTAGTAGTAGTGGTGGTGGTGGTGGTGGTGGTGGTAGTAGTAGTAGTAGTACAAAAATGTAATTCTTAAGTTTCACCGAGCTGATTACACAGCTTCAACTCGGTCAAACGTCAATCAGACAGCATTTGAACATGAAAGTTCCAGTCTTGGCTCCAGAAGATTAATGCAGGCAGCAACCTTTCTCCTTTGAAAACAAACACGGGGTACCTCTGCCTTTCTATGGAAAACGAGTTAGACCTCTTCTGCGCGAAGTTTAACAGCCCTCATAATGAGTGCGCCTCTGAGAGGCTCCCAAAGGGCGCAAATTAAATGACTTGATATATAGAGTTATAGACGCATCCATTTGATCTTCTGATTTTGCTTTCGGGTCAAGAGTAATCTTGCTAGCATATTTGAGGCCCACATAGTGAACGCTGAAGTGAAACGCTGGGTTCAAATAGACAGAGGGCCGTCTTTCATCACTGTCTTGGGTTAGAATTCTCATACTGAGGTATGAATTATGGAATATCCAGTTCGTTTAGGAACCATGAGGAAAGGCTGTTCGAAAGTTTTATACTATTTGTCGTGAGTCTGCACTGTAACCAATTGGTCATCTTAGTACAGAATCGCTTAGTCTCGGGTGACCCTCGAGTGGTATATGAGCGAGCCATACGTTACATTACCTTTGAATATTCTTTTAGTGATAAACAACTGTGGCAGTTCTCCATGTCTGAATGGCGCAACTTGTCTTAACGGCGTCAACTACTACATGTGCTTATGTCCACCAGAGTGGACTGGAGCCAGATGCGACATTCGTAAGTCCGCTTCAAATCGCAGTGTTCTACTCAATAACTTTAAGACGTAGCGCTTAAGACTTAAGAAGACTGATTGTAGGACATAATCCCCACCGACATAATCCCCGGACATGATACCCGGTCAAAATCCCCCATTTGGCTAGGACTTAATTCTCCCGGACAAAATCTATCTCTATCTACATTTAATCAATAAACCTTAATTGTCCTGTTTTTCTTGGAAGTGTCAGGTTGTTTATATCGTAAAGGTAAAGACTAAAGACTTGCTAATGTCATTCAGATGTAAATTTAAGACTTGCCAGTATCATTCAGTTCTAAAGTTAACACTCCTTGTTAGTGTCGCTTAGGTAAAAAGCTGATTTGTTAATATTGTCCCGCGAACAGACACCGCATTCAACCGATACGAATTCTAAAGATCCCAGCATTGTTTCCACCAGCTCTGTGGAATGTCAACGAACCGGCAGAAATTATTCCTGCGGATTGCAGGAATAATTTATGCGAATCACGGAACACTAGATACGCGAACCTGGTGGGTCATCGTCACCCTTCGCTGTGGGTGCGTGCTCAGAGGGGCGCTGCAGCAGGATGAGGGCATGGCCAACACGGCGATACTGGAGGATCCGCGAGGTCAGCTGCCTAAAAAGCGGGTCAGGCGCAGCGCCAAGCAGCTGCAGGCCCGTTTGCGAGATGGAAGGAAATCCATCGATGAAATGCCTCACGGACTTGGATTCGCTCTTACATATCTTTTATAGCCTTGATATAAATTTGGGACCACTATAATATAATAAACTTTTCCACTGGTTTGTACTTTAACATAACATAACAAGGGTTTTAAGTGGTTCAGAAGACGTGTAGTTTGTGTTAGAACCACTGCAAATTATCATTATCCTCGAACGCTTAATAGCCCAATTTTCCTAGCTACTTCTTAAAAGCTGCGATAGTGTCCACTGAGACAGTACATTCATCCATTCCACAAACTTTTGCACTGAAGAATTTCTGCCCTGACGTTCTTTTTGGCTTCTTAACTAATGTATACCTGTGTCCCCGAGTTGCCTTGTTTGGAGCCAATTCAAAGAACCTCTCCCACTGTAGTGATTTCTTTCCAGTGATAATTTTATAAGCTTCGATTAGATCTCCTCTGCTCCTCCTTCTCTCCAGTGTTGTTAGTCGACATATTTTCAACCTTTCTTCATAGCTCAAATCCTTGTATCCCCAAATCATTTTTTTAAACTCTTCTTTGCACTTTCTCCAGTTTTTCCATGTCCTGTTTCAGGTATGGAAAATACACGATTCCAACTGTGGCCTAACCAGTGATTTGTACAACCTCAGTATTGTATCCTTGTCTCTGGTGACTATTGTCCTTCTTATCATACCTAAAGTAGAGTTAGCTTTTTTGATGCTTCAGCACATTGCCTTGAAGGTTTTGCACTCTCATGCATTATCACTCCCAAGTTCCTTTCTTCCTCGCTCACTTTCAATACCTTACTTCCCATCTCATATGAAAACTCATTGTTGCTCTTCCCCTTATGCATCAGTGAGCACTTTTCCAAGTTAAAGGACATTTGCCAGTCTTGTGACCATCTGAACATTCTTCTTAGATCTTCCCGCAGTATCTCCGTTTCACCTTCATCATCCACTGACCTATATAATTTTGTATCATCTGAAAACTTATAAATTTTAGATAAAATCCCATCGTCTATGTCATTAATAAAAAGTGCGAACAGCAGTGGCCCAAGCACTGATCCTTGTGGCACTCCACTTAGCACTGTCGTCCAGCCAGAATGTTTATCACCTATGCCCATCTTTTGTTTTCTACCTGAATCCATCTTAGCACCTGCCCTATAATCCCACCTGCTTGTAACTTTTTGGCAAGTCTTACATGAGGTACTTTGTCGAATGCTTTGGCAAAATCTAGGTAAATTATATCTACAGGTTGCCTCCTCAATCCTCTCATAGACCTCCTCAAAGAACTCCAACAGATTTCTCAAACACGAAAGGCCTCTGGTAAATCCTTTAGTTATGTTGCCAGCCCCTTATAATATCATTCTTATTCAAGTGTTCCACTATGTTATCCGTAATAATTCTCTCCATAACCTTGCACACCACGCTATTTAAACTGACTGGTCTGTAGTTACCTGTATTGACTTTTGGGCTAATTGTTAGAATTAGACAAATTGTGGTAAGTTCGGCGCCTTGGAACCGGAGGGTTGCAGGTTCGAATCCCACTCTAGCCGCTGCGTACGGACCTTGGGCAAGTCCTTCACTCGCAATTGTTCGTGGCGCTTCGGCGTGAAAATTCTGGCACAGTATCAAATGCTGTAGTCGGGAGCGCTTCTGAGTAGTAGTTGACCTCAAGAGGCGCTATAGAAATACCCGGAATAAATAAATAAATAAATTGTAAATACATTGTTTTTATTAAACAAACTCAGGTGGCTGAGGTTGAGGTGATTATATCCTAATCTGGGGATGATGTCCTAGCATGGGGGATTTTGTTCTGGCATTGTGTCCGGGGGATTATTACCAGAGGGATTATGCCCGTACACCAAGGAGACTTGCCTTTCGGTACATTACTCTTGCCTCATCGAATCTAGACCACCATGTGCAACATGTGTTAAGTCGTGTTGTTGAAAATGCTTAAATAACGAGGAATAATGGCTATGCTTTGACCATCCAGTTGGGCTGAAGCAAATCTGACATGGAACAATTGAAGAACTAAAGACTTGATAAATATGACTCTCTTTTTCTTATCTTATCTGGTTTGACATAACTTAATCTCGATTGACGTGATTCTATCTCTAATCTGATCCATTACAGTCTTACCTGACATAAGTAGCTCTATTAAGATCATAATTATAAGATTGGCGATGAAGATTTAAACGATGTTATAAAATTAAAGATTTATAATTTCAATAATCGATCAAAACATAATACTTAACATTATTCATTAACCATATGACTCTGATTACGATGTCATGATTTAATGAAGACGACAACAACGATTAGGATGATGATTATAATGATGATATGTGTATATGTTACAGGCAATTTGTAAAACCAGGGATTTTGTAAAATGCCTGAAATTTTTAGGCAATTTGTAAAAAAATCCCTGAAATCTGATGACGAAAATTTGACAGATTGCCTGAAATGAATATGACGAACATAATCGAAGTTTATTATGCACACAACCCTTAATTTCAAAGGATTAACATTTGTACGTGGTATGACCATATAATAATTTTAAGTTCAGTTCTTGAAAGCTACAGCAGTTTTCTGTTTCCACACGACATACTAGAACGACATCGACTGTTACACTAGTCTTATTATTAATTGACAGATTAATTTTTTCAAAGGGAAAGTGAAGTTGTCGAGCCGGATTAACAAAACCGCTCGAGAACTTCACTTTCCCTTTGAAAAATTTGCACCTATTTGTATTGCAGCGCCCAGTGAACTTTGTCTATTTCCTTATAATTCTTTGATGTGCCGTCGCAGCAATTAGAAATTTACCGAAATATCTACCGATTGGCTGAGATTAACTGTGGTCAGACGAGTACCCTTGCTATAAATTAACTTAAAACCCAGCAAGCACTATTTCATTTCTGGTTTTCCTTTGGTTAGATTAGTTCTAAACTTAATCTGTCAATTAGGCCAAACTTAGGCATTAATGCATTGGGTAGAGACACGTTACGTTTTTTATGCGATTTCACCGCCAAATGTTATTTTATATTTTTGTGTGAAAAAGTGCATAAATTATGGTCCAGACGCTCTGAAATTTTTTCCTCATTTTACCTAAGGTGTAAGCTTGTGGAAAATGCGAATAAGTCCATTCCCGACAAGTGACACAGTGGTCCATTCTCTCGGCCGAGGTCACATATTATGTATGTATGCAAACTATGCATGCATAGTTTGCATACGTACATGTATGTGTGTGTATGTACGCAAGTATGTGTATGTGGAGCACGATGGCCTAATTGTTATAGCGCTCGAAGTGCAACGATGCATGGAGTGTGAGTTCTGACACGGTTATACGTTAGGACTTTTAAAGGTCCTTCACTTATAAATGCTTCGCGCGTCGTATTTAGATTTACTGACCTCACGCATTTAAGACAGCAATATACATGTAATGATGATGATGACTAGCATTATCATGATAAAATAATGATACTAACAATAGTAGTATGTTTGTATGTATATTGTGTTCTTCAGTTCTCAATCCATGTAGCAGTCATCTGTGTGCCAACGGTGGAACGTGCCTCAATAACTGTGGTGAGCCACAGTGCATATGTGGTCCTGGATGGACAGGAACCTTGTGCATCGAATGTAAGCCATATTCAGCTAAAAATAAATGAAATGTTTTCCTCAGACATTGTTAAGAAACTCTATTATAAGAAATGTTATTATATGTATAATAACACATGACATATTATCTACATATCATACATATAATGACATTTAGTAATAGTAATAATAAAAAATAATGATAATAGATAGATAGATAGATAATAGATAATAGATAGATAGATAGATAGATAGATAGATAGATAGATAGATAGATAGATAGATAGATAGATAGATAGATAGATAGATAGATAGATAGATAGATAGATAGATAGATAGATATAGATAGATAGATAGATAGATAGATAGATAGATAGATAGATAGATAGATAGATAGATAGAGAGGTTGGATGAAGCTGCTAGTGACACGCAGCACCAAGCGAGAAGAAGAGCGATGGCGCCGCCGCATTCCGACGACTGGCTCTTCGCGCTGCCATTGTCATCATGTGGATTGAGAATGGACGACGAGACGGTGCGAATTGTAACGGGTATTCGCTTGGGAGCGAGTCACACGTGTGTCCCTGCGGAGCGACGGTGACAGCGGATGGATCGCACGGGCTCTCATGTGGCCTCGGCTCCGGCATAATGGCAAGACATGCGGCCCTCAACTATCTGATAAGTCGCAGCCTCACATGCGCAGGTGTGCCTAACATCAAAGAACCACCCGGACACTCCAGATAAGAAAGCGCCCCAACGGATTGACGCTGATTCCGTGGCGTCGGGGACGCAGCCTCGTATGGGATGCCACTGTATCCAAAACATTGGCCCTATCCTACCTTCAGGCGACTGCGGCCGAGGCTGGGTCGGCGGCAGAACTGGCGGCTGCAAGAAAAACCACCAACAAGTACAATCAGCTACTGGCAAACCACTTTTTCGTCCCTGTGGCTTTCGAGACTCTAGGCCCATTAACACCAGCGGGATGGACTTTATTAAAGAGCTGGGAAAACGACTTACGCTAAACACCAGAGACCCCAGAGAGACTTGCTATCTCTTCCAGCGCTTCTCTGTCACCATTCAACGCTTTAATGCGATTGTCTACCGAGGATCCTTTGCCCAACATAATCTTGACGAGGGTGAGGCCAAGCTGACAGCCGTGTAAAGCTTGGTGGTAACACGCCTCGTTAAACCCCAGACAATTCAGAAGACAGAAACAAGGACACATCTTTAAAATGTTTAAACAATATATTGTCAATAATAATAATAATAATAAAATAATAATAGTAATAATAATAATAATAATAATAATAATAATAATAATAATAATAATAATCCCTGAAATAAAACATGAATGTGAAACCCGCTAAGGGAAACGGGACATGTCGCATATGCTGGGCAAAATTTAGAACTCATTCATCGGATGGCACCCGGTCGTAAGAGGCGCGCTCGTCAAAAGAATTCCTAGATCAGCAAGAGCATCGTGCGCCGTTTTGGGTGAACTCGTAGAGGCTGTCGTAAAAAATCCAGATGACACTGGGAAATGGTCGGATCTCTTAACCTTTGCAGGATGCATTCTGGCCAGACCAAAATGAGGGGGAGTCAAACGCAAGCTAACGCTGTATTTTATTATCAGAATTGCGAACTGGCGTTCGAAAGAACCATCGGCATGCGATTCAGACGACGATGAAAACAAGCCAACACCAGTTTCCAATAGGCTCGGATGCTAGTCCAGACGGTATCACGCCACGACACCTCAAAGAATTAACTTCGATTGGAGTCGGTTGTAACCTCATCCACCACCTGAGCGAATTGGTCAATCTGATGTTGGAAGGCAGCCTACCGATCGAAGTTAACGAAATCATATACGGGGCCAATCTGATTGCTTTGAAGAAAAAAGACGGAGGCATCAGACAAATCGCGGTTGGATATACATGTACGTTGCGCCGCCTAGCAGCCAAATGCGCCAACACCCACGCTGTTGCGAGATTGTCTCCTCTCCTTGGTCCTATCCAACTGTGGGTTGGCATAGCAGGAGGCGCAGAAGCAGCAGTACACGCAACCCGCCGCTGGGTCACCTCGATGCCGACAGATGGAGTTCTGGTAAAACTAGATTTTTCCAATGCCTTTAATACTCTGCTGGAAGCGGTCGCAGGAGACATACCGGAACTTTACCGTTTCGCACACGCCGCTTATTCCTGCAAACCGTTGTTACGACATGGATCAAATATTCTAGGATCAGAAATAGAAACCCAGTAGGGTGATCCAATGGGTCCTCTAGAATTTTGCATCATGGTACAGCCGATCCTGTCAAAGCTGAAATCAGAGTTAAAAGTGGCATTCCTAGACGATCTGACACTGGGGGGCAAGATAGACGAGGTGGCCCACGATATTCAGTTGATCTCTCAGGAGTCAGCTAAGATTGGGCTTCAACTTAACCGCGAGAAATGCGAACTAGTCTTTCGGAATCATGAAAATAAAGTCGGCAATCCCTCGTTCCACGGCTTCACACACGCGCCATTAGAAGAGACGGCGCTGTTGGGCTCATCTCCGATACCTGGGCCATTCGTCGATAAGGTGGTAAATAGGAAGGCGGATGACCTGGAACGAGCTGTAGGGAGGCTCTCCATGCTTCACTCGCATGACGCTCTAATCCTGTTACGAAATGGATTGAGCGTGCCAAAGCTCCTTTACACAATGCGCACAGCCTTATGAGTCGACTGTCCTAGTCTAACAAGATTTGACTCTTTCTTACGAAATGGTTTGTCGAAAATTTTGAACGTGGAACTGTCGGGCGAGAATTGGCTTCAGGCATCCCATCCGGTGAAGGATGATGGCCTTGGGATACGCTGTGCTGCTGCGCTGGCACTTTCTGCCTTCTTGGCCTCTGCTGCGAGCACAAGCGAACTCCAAGCACACATGCTGCCACCAGAATTAGCTAATGCCTCAGACGATCTATTCAATACAGCACTGAAAGCATGGATAATATTCACGGGTGCCGAACCACCAACAGGATCTGCAGCTCATCGTCAAAGAGACTGGGATAGCCGCTGGACAAATAAGGCGTGGACAACTCTGCACGAATCAGCAAACAGTGCACTAGACCGGGCTCGTCTCTAAGCGTCTCGGGCACCACTCGCGGGAGACTGGTTGCTAGCTCCTCCGGTTACTGCATTGGGCCTCCGCTTGTCTGATGAAGTGATACGGATCGCGGTTGGAATGAGACTCGGAACGACTCTGTGCGAGCCACATTTGTGTTACTGTGGCGAGAGAGTTGACGCCAGAGGACTCCACGGTCTTGTCTGCAGAAAGAACGCTGGCAAGCAACAACGGCACAACATACTAAACGATATCAAATGGAGATCGTTTGGTAGAGCGAACATTCCTTCTCATAAGGAGCCGTTGGGCCTCACCAGAGAGGACGGCAAGCGACCAGACGGCGTGACACTTATCCCGTGGTCATGCGGAAATTGTCTCACTTGGGATGTAACTGTTTCGGACACATTTGCAGCGTCACATCTGGCAGAAACTTCAACCGGAGCAGGCGAGGCCGCACACCGTGCAGCCGCCGCCAAAAGATCGAAATATGCCACAATAACTCGAACGCATGCTTTTGTGGCGGTAGCAGTGGAGTCCAGCGGTGCTTGGAGTTCGGAAGGGTTGGATTTCGTGTTGGAACTGGGACACAGGTTGACGGATGCGACTCAGGACACACTTGAGATAAGCTACCTGTTCCAAAGACTCTCGGTAGTTGTCCGACGCGGGAACGCCATCTGCTTTTCATCGACCTTACCAAACTGAATTGTACAATAATAATAATAATAATAATAATAATAATAATAATAATAATAATAATAATAATAATAATAATAATAATAATAAATGGGGGAGGACGAGGCACAGTAAACCAATTTAACCACGCACGTTCTAAATCTCTAAAAGCCTGAGGGTCACACTTCGGGCGGCAAAAAAAAAAATTATTATTATTATTATTATTATTATTTAATGAGTATATGCCTCTGACTACACAGATACACTAATCTAATGGCTCTTGACAATATAGGATAGATGTGACTGTAAGCTAATTAGATAAGCCTAAGGTTGTTAATTTTAATTAATTGGCCAGCCCAATGACCAGCAATAGGGCGTAAAATTTTAGTAAGGTTCGGGGCTATTATCAAGAAACGAGACTTTTTACCTTTGGCTGTCAAACGGTGATAGGCCAATATTGAAAAGTAACGATCTTTTATCAGTCGTCTGCTGGATATGCAAATGAGAACTTGCTGAGGAGGAAGAAATTTAGTCGTAATGCCGAGCTCGAACGCGATGGTCGTGTAGTCGAGTTAATGTCGGTTGGCTCTTGGTCTGACGGAGATTGTTCAGTGAAACTGTCAAGTTTGGACAGTGAATTTCTTCGACCAGTTTTTGAGGGTGTCGTACCAACGCTTTCGAGGAAAGTTGTGGACGAACTCTTCGAGTTTGGACGATAATTGCGTTGTGTGTGGCAATATTATCGAAGCGGTCACAACGAGTGGCGATACGAACGAAACGAGTTAAGTTCGGATTTCAGCATCGTTGCGAATCGAACTTTGGTGACTGCATAGCGAATCGTTGAACGAAGGAACTTTGTTCAGACTTTTATCGACTGTACATCGGTGAAACACGCAAGAGTCAAAAGAAACAGTTTCATCGGTGAACACGTCCGTTGGTCATTCTACGAAGATGGCCATCTACTACCGTTGAAAGGTTACCTGTACGAGAAGGCTATTCGAAGTTCTACATTCTACACTTCGGAGAATCAACTCTACACGGGAAGGTTAATATAGCTATCTCATAAAATATCTTTTTAATAGTGCTGGTCTTAGGTAAGAGAATAGTCCAATAATCTTACAGTCTAAGATTACATAAGCAAATGCTTGAACTTTCTTGTGTGTTGATGAACTTCTGATTAATATAATTAAATATTCAAAATGTTTATCAGAACAGACTCTTCATTGGCTGACTATTCTAACCGTAGTGTACTAGTTGCATGTGAGATGATGTTTGGATTGAACTACAAGTAACAGGGCACATGATCAGTGTCTGGACCCTCGAGTTATAATATCCAAATAAGGGCCCATACGTTACAAATAATAATAATAATAATAATAGTAATAATAATAACAATAACAATAATAATAATAATAATAATAATAATAATAATAATAATAATAATAATAATAATAATAATAGTAATAGTAATAATAATAATAATAATAATAATAATAATAATAATAATAATAATAATAATAATAATAATAATAATAATAATAATAATATAATAATAATAATAATAATAATAAATTTTAAATCACTTCTTAAAGCCCACTCTTTTACCTCAGCATTTGCGTCGTTCCCTCGTGGCCTCTAGCGACATTTCGTTCGTAGCCACACGTTTTGAATTAGTTATTTCTGTGCCCAGAATAGGCACAAAAAAGTGTAAACTACATTTTATAGCATACTATTTGATCGAGTGCCATGTGAGCCGCGTTTTTAGAGTTAATTCAAAGTTGGCGCTATCTTAAGTTTTGTCGATACACAAATACATACACACATTTACATATGTCATACATACTAGTAGATACTACTATTGTCTCACCTCCGTAACAGACACGTGAACTGATTCTGGTTAATTTTGCAGACAATGATCCCTGCGAGAGCAATCCATGTATAAATGGCGGTTCGTGTCAAGATTCTCAGAACGGTTGGACCTGCATATGCCCTCCATCTTTAACTGGACTTTTCTGTGAACAGAGTAAGTTACTGTTTGGCTCAAAATGTAACTGTATTATACGATTCTGTTTTCTTTATGTTATTCTAGTCCAAAACTTAAAACCTGTCTGTTTAAGTTTTACCCAGTGTTCCACTCAAATCCCATCATCACAAGGGAAACTTTACAATGACTTGGAACAGAAAAAAACTGATTGGAGATCCTATGAACAAACGCTCAAAACGGCAGCAGATGGATAGGAGTTGGATAAGTGTTTCGAATTGACTGTTCAGAACAACCGGACTCGGGTATCCTTTTGACCAGCCTTTGGATAACCCCTCTGACTCAACGCATGGGTCGTGAATAAGGTGAAGCCCTAGTCTTAGCTCTCAAGTGGCGCTTTAGAAATTTGGAATTTACGATTACGAAACGAAAAGAAGGTAACATCTGCCCAGTTAAGTTCACAAGGTACTTTTAAAGAGTGATAAAAGTCATTCAGAACCATTGCGATAACATACTAGTACAAGGGATATTGAAAAGCTTCAGATATGCGGACGATAGAGGGAATGTCATAGAGGGAATTTGTCATGTCATTTGTCGAATCGTGTCATCGTACATCCACACAGCAAAGATCTTGCATCTTACATGTGCTGCTGCAGAAGATACTACATCTGAGTTGGACAAAATAATCTCGAATATCGAAGTAAGAAAAGATCTGAACACAGAAGGAAACCGAATGACCATCACACGGATAATGTAGCCTACCTCTAATTAGCCGCGTTTTCAGGAGTCGATCGATCAAACGTGTGATGTTGTGAATATGGAAAGCAGGATATGAAGAGGAAGATCTTGCAGAGGACATAAGAAGGATGCTAACAAACAATTGTTCATCTACAATTGTTCATGTGCAAGTTTCCTCTAGCATCAGGCGATAGAGAAGTGCGAAAGAGGAATGATTAAATGTGCAGCGGACATCTATCGGATTTCAATAAATGAACAAACAATACATTTATGGGCGTCGAGAGCGAAGGTGGGCCCAGAGGCAGACACTTCTCAGGGTCCATGGAAGTCCCTGTTTTTTTTATTTATTTTAGCAATAAGCCCAGTTCTGATGTAAGCCTATCAAACTATATTCAATGAATACTGAGTAATAATAACAGTAAAAGTAAATGTAGAAATCAGTATTATGGTTTTACAGGCCCATCTCTGAGTCTCCCAATCAATCAATCAATCAATCAATCAATCAATCAATCAATCAATCAATCAATCAATCAATCAATCAATTCTTTATTGAAACCGTTAGGAAACAAAGCAATATCAACCTATAACAATTTATCTGCATTAATAATCCCGCTAATTAGCGCCATCTAAGTATTCAGGTGCGATCCCTGGGGCCGAGGGGGACAAGACCCCACCTTTAACAGTGGGGACAGAGTATACAGTTGTCCCCACGATTTTGAAAGAAACTTTTTGATTGCAATTTTTATTAAATAATTGCCAAGTGAAAACTTGACAGCTGAGACCAGGCAGCTGACACGTTAAGACGTTGCCACCAACAACTAAAAAAATTATGAGTTTTCTTATTATTATTCTGTTTATGTTGTTTCGCACTACAGCAAATTATTTTCTCAGATCATTTTTACCGACACTGTCTAGGATGTTATTTTCTTTTTCCTGTTTCATAAGCGGATTTTGTTTTTATGCAAAGTTTTTGAAATTTGTTAAAATTTCGTTTTAAGCCTTTTTCTGAAAAATAAATAGTAATTTATTATAATACAATGAACTTAATTCTAACATCCATACAAGTCTCTGTTCTCTTTAGCCGTGGTTGGACTAGGAGCGTTCCTGAGTAGATCACCTTGATGGGGCGCTGTATAAAAAGCTCATCTATATAAATAAAGCGAGAATTCTGTCTGTCTGTCTGTCTGTCTCTTTGTCTGTTTGACCGGGCTTAACTTCTACAATTTTGCACCTTTTCACTCGAAGCCTTCACTACTGTGTCGGCCTCGGCCTCGGACACCCAGTGGAGGGGTTCGCGTACCCCCTTTTCACCGCTAACATATGGTGAAAATCCCCCAAAACTCTACCCAACCGACCGTCCTTCACGCCCCAGGTCGCCTCTTCCACCGCAAAGCGGTTCTATTTATGGCGCCGGTATTCCCCAACGTCATTAATAATGCGCATAACGCCCCAGCTCGCCTCTTCCACTGCCAAGCGGTCCTATTTATGGCGCGGGTATTCCCCAACGTCATTAATAATGCGCATAACGACGTTGTTTACTTTCGCACAAAATTTAATTACGATCGATTCGAACTATATTCATCGTTTTACAGCAAAATTGTATGTTCAAAGACTCTTCTTTACTAAGGGCAGTGAGGGCTAGATTTATGGCGTTTTCTTTAACCCGCAAACGCCGGGTTCACCCTCTTCGACTGCGAAGCAGTCAGTCCACGGGAGACTGCGAAGCAGTCGTCGCCAGAGGGCGATTGCGAAGCAGTCACTCCACGGCAGAGGTCGGAAGACTGCGAAGCAGTCTCTCCCACACGTCGCCTAAATTTCTTCCTTATTCGCTACACGGATTTAAACTTATACCTAAATTTGTTGCTTATTCGCTACAGGGATTAAAACTTATAACCCCGGGCAACACCGGGTAAACCAGCAGTCAGTCCACGGGAGACTGCGAAGCAGTCGTCGCCAGAGGGCGACTGCGAAGCAGTCAGTCCACGGCAGAGGTCGGAAGACTGCGAAGCAGTCTCCCCCACAGGTCGCCTAAATTTCTTCCTAATTCGCTACACGGATTTAAACTTATACCTAAATTTGTTGCTTATTCGCTACAGGGATTGAAACTTATAACCCCGGGCAATGCCGGGTAAACCAGCTAGTTAATAATAATAATAAAGTCTCAAGATTGACAAGATTAAACACACTACCTACACACAGTAACTTCGGATAACTTTAGTAAAGCCTCTGTAATTATAACAGAGGACTTTGCAGCAGTGCGGTTATGCCAATTATTATTGACATCGTGACGACCAAGTTGACATTTTTTTGCCATTTTCTCCACAAATCTTAAGCAAATGAAACGACCTAATTCCTGCTGAACTGAGCTATAAACTGTGATTTTGACTGCACTTTCTGTTTGTTTATATCAAGCTGGAAACGAGTTAGTAACATTATCGACCCCTGTTTTTGATTACTTCGATTGTATAAAAAGTGATTTGGAAAAAGGTTTCAGAGTAATGATCTGAAAAAATATATAGAGATATATTCTCAATGGTAAATCAAATGACACATTGAAACAATGCCACGAGTTGGATACAGATTCTTTGATGATTCAGCTGTAGATGTTCCGACCTTATGCATACAATAAAATCGGTGGTTGGTGCGTAAATTGTTTCTTCAGGTCGAACAATTAATTAGATTGCTGCTAATTTTACCATCTTCGTCAACAGAAGCAGAGCGCAGTTTTAGCAGCTTGCGTCAGTCAAAAACTTGGTTGCGCAGTACAATAGTATTAAACTCACTTGAATTAGTTTGAATGTGATTATACAATTTGATGAAAATATATATCTACATGCCGTTGCAAAGTGTCCGCCACTTGCTTGTTTAACTCATTTTTCGTGCACAAAAAGAGGTTCAAGCATTTTTCCGCGGAATAAAGGTTGAAACAAGGTTGAAACAAGATCGCCGCCTCTGTAAGTATTCATTACCATCACAATAAATGTCAATATTGAAAATCTTACAATCAATACTCTAATGGTTATTCGATCGAGAAGAAATTAAGTGACCAAGACAAATCTTTAAAACTTAATTAGATGGTATATACGGAGTCCAAACAAAGGTAATGTAGGCCCTAACTGCAGGTAACGGTTAACATTATCCAATATCAAGTGAATTAAACATAGCACGAGTGGACACCTACAAACATGAAAAACCCGGAAAAAACGAATAAACACCAACAAATCAAGGAATCGAATACCAACCTAAGCAAATAAAAGAAAAGAAAATAAAGAGAAACAAAAAATGGAAAAATACTGACAGGCCTAAATTCAGTTAGAAAATTTGTAAAGACAGACAACAAACCTAACAAGCTAAGACTTCTGTCGGAGTGCGCGCAAAGCTTTTCTGAGTAAGTACAAATTAGGCAGTTACGAGTATTAAAAGATAGACTGTTCCATGCAACTGGGCCAGTGCATTTGATCAAGATAGACGTGCATTAGTCCGAGCATATCCTGCTCGATAATCACCTCTGGTTATAGTATGGTGAGAGGGGGATAGAGTAATGGTAACACTCACGGCCAGGAGAGCATTAGATCGCGGTTCGATGCCCGAAGCCCCTCTAGGTTAGCTCAGCCTTCATTCCCTAGGTGGCGATTGTAAAATGAGCAATAGTGCAGATGGGCGCCTTGCATGGCTGCCGTACAGTTAAATTCGACTTTGAAAAACGTGTCATCGTCTGTTACTACTGTATCATGTAATCATACTGCGTACTTGTCAGTTTGAATGAATAAACGAAGATATTATTATATTATATCATTATATTAGTATGTGAGTCAGGCACGTTAGGGAAATATGCTTTAAAAGCGGTTGGTAGTAAATTATTAGCAAAGTGAAACCAATCAATCAATCAATCACTCAATCACAACATTTATTGGTCCCAATAATATTGCACAACACGTTTCAAAGCTAGTTAAGATACATAACCTAACTACAAACACATTGCAGAAAATACTTAACTTTTAGAATAGGAAAATAGTTAATTAAATTTAAGTAACCTCAGTGAAAAGGTAGTAGTAAACTATAATAATGCACAGTGGAGGTGAGTTTGTAATAGTAATGTGTTTGTAATAATAGTGCGTGTACACCAGTAAAAGTGGTCTAGCGACGTTAAGGGGCACAAAGGGAGACCCAGAAGGGATGTTATCCCGCTGAGAAGGGTCCCCCTGTTAGATAAGTGTTTGCACAACGAGAATCAAGATAACAGAAACTGGTAATAACTTCGAGCTTAATATACTTGGGAGGTGGATAGAAAGTACTCCTCTGAAGCAGGACCAAGAAACAAATATAGTCCAGGCAATGTAGAGTTAGACCTGGGCAAAATTGCTTCACAAAGTTTTTTAACGGTTTCCTGCTCAGGAACCATTGCTGAATAACATATCCAAAATCCCCCTAAATCCGACCATGGGAACACCCCCAAAAATGAATTTCAAAATTGCGGATTGGGGTTTCATAAGAAATACCAATAATAATACCAATAATTTGCAGTTATACCTGGGCGAAATTGCTTCAGAAGCTTTTTAAACGGTTTCCTGCTCAGGAACCATTGCTGAATAACATATCCAAAATCCCCCAAAATCGGACCACGGGAACACCCCCAAAATGGCCAAATCCAACATGGCCACTATCGACCATATTGGAAAATTCTCCTTTTTTGTTTTTTAGAGTAGAGGCACGTGTAATACCTCTAATGTTACTGATTTCGGTATGTAGAATTCATTTCTGATATTGTTTTCGCCATTTGGGGTCATCTTCACCTTGAAAGGTCATGGTCAAGGTCATTTTTGGCAGATTGGAAAGTTCACTTTTTTATTTTTTAGAGTATATGCACGTGTAATACCTCTAATGTTACTGATTTCGGTATGTTGAATTCATTTCTGATATTATTTTTGCCATTCGGGGTCATCTTCACCTTGAAGGGTCATGGTCAAGGTCATTTTGTTACATCGATGATGCCATCAAGCAAACTTTCCATCATTCGGTAAATGTATATTTTTCTTCACTGTGACCATATACACACAAATTGAGTTTCACATATTGAAATACACTTGTGGCTACTGACGAGGATTCTATGTCAATCTACATGTTGGGGAGATTGAGCCTAGACTGGATCTCACCCACTGGCGTCAGAAGTCTACTCTTGCCACACATGTTGTGGTAGAGTTCATGTCTAAGATGCGGCAGATGCCACTAACACAATTACCTAATCTTGGTGTGGTCCTCGACGCCATCATTACCTCAGCGTCACCCCTCTGCCAAAATGTGAAATTCATCCATCAGGTACTTGTCTCCTACATTGAGATGTCTCAGATGTGGAAGCGATGTTGTTGCAGCAGCTGGAATAAGTGTTCACATATTTGTAGATCTTAGACATGAAATCTACCACAACATGTGTGGCAAGTGTAGACTCCTGACTAGGGTGGAGCGAAATTGGCAAAAAAAATTTTTTTCCAAGCAATCGTTTTCTAATAGCGATGGAAAGTTGCCAGCATGTTAGTGTAAATTGTGCTCAAAATATTGTTGATTTTGCTTTGCGTCTTCTGCCCTCTACCGGCGGTAAAATATTCAAAAATATCAAATTCTTTGAAAACGTCAATGTAGTGCATTATTTTTTTCTGTTTCTTGAACTGACTGTCGTTGAACGGTTACAATTCGTGAAATACGCGTTCAAATCAGTTGTTGAAATCGCATCTGGTATGCTACAGGATTATGGAATTGTAACCAGAGGGCGTACCTTTGGTCTATAAAGTGGGGTGGGGGTAACAATTTCGTACAGAAACGAAGCAAGGCGCTGACTGCGATCTCTGGGAAGGCACAATAATCATAGGCTTAGCTACATTGAGGCAAGAGGAGGCAGTATATAGGCTTTATAAATTAAAAAAATTTCCTTGGGTTATAGCTCTGCACCTGGATTTTGCCTCCTCTTGAACGGTGAATCCTGGCCCAAGAGAAGAATTTAAGAAGAAATCCCAAAAATCTGTCAAATTTTTTTACAGAAATCTCCCAAAAAAAGGTCATCAAATTTTTTCAAGATTTTTTGCCTCCTCTTGAATTTTAGTCTGGCTACGCTCCTGACAATAATGATATATTGATTGGCATTGTTCGAAAAGTGGGGGGTACGGTGCCCAAATCCAAAAAGTGGGGGGTACGGGTACCCCTCGTACCTCCCACAATGCAGTAACGTTACTGAAATGAAGAACATTAGGAGAGAACGAAAGAAGTACCGAAGCTCTGTTCAAGTAGGATGGGCCAGTATACGACTGTGAGTGTTGAGGGGTTTTCCAGACAGTAGTCGAAAAGAGGTCCGAATCAGGTTTCCAGGGAGGGAGGGGGCAAATCAAGAGAGGAGGCAGAGCAGCTGCGAAGGAGAGTGTCGTTTAGGGCATGAAGAATTGGAAGACAGAGGATCAGATGAGTCTGGGTAGGAGTACTTGAAAAGGTTAGACCAGTTTGGAGTGGAAAGCCCGGAGATAGACGAACATGAGGAAAAGGATGGAGGACGGGTTGAAATGATGATGATGGAGGAACCGAGAATCTGCGGAATTCAAGGGAGAGATAGTTCCAGAGGCGTGGTGCTCTGTTGGATATGGCTCGGTTGGAGAACTTGAGATGAGTAGTGATCGGGGATCGAGAAAGACTGAGATAGGAGGAGGATTGGGTGCAGTGGGTTGCCTAGATGGTGAAGAGATCACGGAAGTACTTGGGAATATTGTATTGAGTTGCAAGTTAGTGATAGGACTTTGAAGTGCATTCGCTAGTTTAGCCAGTGGAGTGATTTGAGATTGAGAGTGATATGATGATGTTTGGGCGTTCTAGTGACAGCTCTGGCTTGTGAGTTTGGATAAATAGCAGACGCTTGATTTGGATGGATTCAAGGTTGAAGAAGAGGATATTGCAGTAATCAAGCTTTGAATGAACAATAGAGGTAACACTGGTAGAGGCAGTCTTAAGGTCGATCTTTGGCCAGATGCGACGAAGGTCACAAATGTGCCTGAAGCAGGAGCACGAGAGGTTGGTGATGTGGTTAGAGAAGGAGAGGTGTGGATCACAAGTAATACCGATTGCGGAAGGGGAATCCGAGTTGAAGGTTTAGAAACGATGAGTTAGTTGATAGGTGTATCGAAGGGGTAAGGAGAGTTCTTGATATGATCAGGAAGGCCTAGGATTAATTCTGTTTTGGAGGGGTTAAGGCAGAAGGAATTACCCGACATCCACAGTGAGAATATAGGCTAAGCACGTTGAAATATTGCATCGACGGTAGAGGGCAGAAGATATCATCTGAAATTTATAATATTTGGTGTGTTTCTTTCTCTACCCTAGTTGCATCTTTTGCGCACTATTAGATTTCATTTACTAACAAAAAAGTTTTCACTCCACCCTACTCCTGACGCCATTGGGTGAGGTCCAGTCTAGGCTCAATCTCCCCAACAAGTAGTGACTTGTTGGTGTGAGCTGGAAGATCACCATTAGGGTGGTTCACAGATACATGGTAAAAAATAAAGTTCAAGCTAGAAACCAGGACACCCTCTCAGTTTTTTTAGACCTATCAATAGTATTATTGAGACAAAATTTCAGCTTCTTATTCCTACTGGAAGACGATGCTCACGGACTGTGTTACTTTGTCATATACCGATAAATAGACATTCATTGCAGAAGTGAATGTGTCGAGCATACAAATGAATTTTATTTCAAGATAGATAAAATATTACTGTAATTTGACAACATATTTGACACAAGAACAGTTAGCCAGATGGAACTGTAAAATTTCAGTAGGTTTAATGAATTGGAATGTTCAAAAATGTCAAAAAAACATCGTCCAATCCATGAATATCGAATGTCGATTGTTCTTGTTTTATAATTTCAACACCCGTTACCGTTTTTGACTCTAGAAACTGCAAGGCTTTGCAAGCACTGCATCAACAGCAGACTCAACAAGAGTGAGACCAGCTTTCCTATTTGCCTTGACCACTTGGAGAAGAAACTGCTTTTCTTCTTCATCATTGGTGATGAATCGGTAGAATTCATCACACCCTCTCAGACGCGTCATTCACCACTCTCAACTGCTGAATTATCTCTCTACCTTGCTTGTAATCCTCATTCTGGATCCATCTCTCTAGTGGAAGTGTAACAAAGGAATCACTCATCTTCAGGTATGACAGTAGTGTCAATGCTTACTGGTTTGTAAAATCACCCAAAATCCCTTCCTTTAGTACCGTAGCATCAGCTCTCACCTCCTTTCATCAGGCTTTGCAGTCATTCTGTCGACAATCTTCATTTTATCTGTTATAGGAAGTTGGTCTGAGAACAGTCCCAGACCTACAGCCTCATCTGAAAGGTACCACAAGTGGTTTTCTAGGACCTTCCTGGCAGCAATGCTGATCTCACAGTCAAAAGACTCATATTGTCCTAGACCAATCCAAAGTGACAGATCTTGTTCTGGAGCTTTAGCAGCAAGGGGCCTTTGTCCATGCCTTTGCGTAAACAGGACACCAAAGTTCAAAGATCAATTAATCTGAGTTCCTTCTTGAATACATCAGGTTGATCGTGAAAAAGGAAGATTTTGATTGCATACAGTAACTTGGCCATCCAATATCCATGGTCAATTGACCCAGGGGCTCTCCAGTGAATTACTGAAGGCTGACGTCCAAGGACAACCACTGTCAGCTCAATGAGCTCTTGGTAGTTGTCTCTGATCTCTGAATCGGACTTTCTTTCAGCAAACTCCTTGACAAAACTGATGCTGTTTCATTGGGGCTTCAGTGCCGGATATGACTTCCAGTCCTCGAAGTTAACACGTGTCACACCTTCCCAGCAGATTTAAATCTCTTGAAGATTGGGATTTATGGTGAACAGATGGACTGCAGCACAAGGTGAATACTTTGGCTAAAATTAATTCCTTTTCATGATGACGGCAGGCCAACCACAGGAGCTCTCAGCCTATTTGTCTTCCAGCAGAACACACTCCGTTGAAATACCCAGTGTTGACAGAATTGTATCAAAGCTCAAGACTTGAACTTTGTCAACTGTGAGTTTTCACAATTTCAGAAGAATATGAACGACCATGAATTCATTGTATCCTGTCCCAAAGGCTAATTTGGGCACAAAGAGGAGCTTATCAACACCACCACCTGAAACCAGCACTGGCAGGCGGTCGACATTTCCTGCTCCAAAGATCTTAGGCAGGGTTTTCCCAACTCAGTGTAGTACCAGTGGCTAATCTGGTACAAATTCAGATCTTACAGCTTCAGCATGCTGTGTCCTGGCTTTCTTACGCACTCTGTGCATGGTTCAAAGTGGCAGGGCAGAAGGTACACAGCCAAGCGCTGCAGCAATTGTAATGTAAAAATTCACTTCTGAAAACATGTCCGCCAAAAACACAGGAAGTGGGCACCATGATCTTCAACAACAACTGTACACTTTTTTATTCCAAGTACCAGTAAGTAAGTAAGTATGATAACACAGCATAAACTATTTCAAGCTCGTCTCCATGACAAATGTTGACCAAGTTATACGGCATCAAGATTTACAGCAAATACTACTACATGGTAATATTTATATGTCATTGAGCACCGTCTTCTAGTTGGAATAGGAAGCTGAAATTTTGTCTCAATAATACTACTGACAGGTCTAAAAAACTGAGAGGGTGTCCTGCCTTCTAGCTTGAAATTTATTTTTTGGACCACCCTAATCACCATCGAACAGTGGAGATGCTGAGAGCAAATTTTGTGTATCTGCCTGAGGTCAAAGCCGCGCTCCTTAGCAATATCCTTGTGCCGATGCGCCTCTGCCATATCCTTGGATGACAGTCGTTCTTCTCCTTCTCCATTGTTAATGGCATCTTCTGAGGATGAAGTCATGCTAATTTTCTTGGTCTTCTCAACTAATATCTTCTGCCTGTGTGAGCGGTAGGCATTCTGAAGGAAGTTGAGCAGGCTGGTAGCCACCTTTCGGTCAACATCCACCTTTGTGAGCAGGTGGTGCAGTTGCACGGTCACACTGGCTGTCACCGAGTATGGATTCTGCCGCTCTAGCACTAAGTCTAACAGCTTAGACAGGTTATGGTTAAATGTGAGACGGCGAGTGGTACTTAACGCATGCTGTAGATGGCATACTGTGTGGCTTATGCGGTGGTTAGAGGTGAGAGAGTTGAGAAGGCCGGTGATAGACCCGATCTCGTGGAATAAGAGCTCGAGCTCCGCTAAATCAGTGTCGTTGTGTGGGGCTCCTGCCACATAGTGACCTCCAGGACCCTTCGACACTTGCTGGATGGTCTGCTCCACCTTCATGCCACCTCTGACAGCGCGGCACCTCCTGAGCGATCCTGAACAACCCACTGGCTCACACAGAAGCTCGGATGTATGGACTCCAACACTTTGATTTGTTCCAGATACCACGATCCGTAATGTAGGAAGTTAATGCAGTCACATTCTGCAAAGATTGGCATAGAATCCTTGACAGTAGCTGCAAATATATTCCAGACTCTTTCTCTCTCGGATACTACAGCGTTCTTGATGACGGCGACCAACTGCAGCCAAACTCAAAAGAATTGGCAGAGCTCAGACTTGGTCTCGATTCCTCGAACTCCTTCTCAAATTCCTGGAAGTCCCGATGCAACTCCTCCACTTCTCCAATCACGGACTCAAACTGTTCAGGGTAACATTATTTTTTAGCCAGTGTAATTTGCAGTACCTGCTGTCAACATCCACCTTTGTGAGCAGGTGGTGCAGTTGCACGGTCATTGCACAGTGCTGATGTAACCAAATGACCTTGACCATGACCCTTCAATGTGAAGATGACCCCGAATGGCAAAAACAATATCAGAAATGAATTCTACATACCAAAATCAGTAACATTAGAGGTAATACACGTGCATATACTTTAAAAAAGAAAAAAGGTGAACTTTCCAATCTGCCAAAAATTACCTTGACCATGACCTTTCAAGGTGAATATGACCCCAAATGGCGAAAACAATATCAGAAATGAATTCTACATACCGAAATCAGTAACATTAGAGGTATTACACGTGCCTGTACTCTAAAAAACAAAAAAGGTGAATTTTCCAATATGGTCGATAGCGGCCATGTTGGATTTGGCCATTTTGGGGGTGTTCCCGTGGTCCGATTTTGGGGGATTTTGGATATGTTATTCAGCAATGGTTCCTGAGCAGGAAACCGTTTAAAAAGCTTCTGAAGCAATTTCGCCCAGGTATAACTGTAAATTATTGTTATTATTATTGGTATTTCTTATGAAACCCCCAATCCGCCATTTTGAAATTCATTTTTGGGGGTGTTCCCATGGTTGGATTTAGGGGGATTTTGGATATGTTATTCAGCAATGGTTACTGAGCAGGAAACCGTTTAAAAACCTTGTGAAGCAATTTTGCCCAGGTTCAAGGTATATTTGAGCTAGATTGTCTGGACTAATACCTAAACAAACTAGGATGCGTAATAAAAGGAGGGCAGCTGGCAAATCCACAGAACATTGCCTCTCATTCATGAATTAGACCCTTGTCAGTTAATAGCCAGTTTTCAAAGTTACGTTTGAACATGCTTAGACTAGGGCAAGATTTAACAGCTACAGGGATACTGTTCCAAACCAAGGGACCCCTGCAGGGGATGGAGAAACCACGGACATTGGTTCTGGCATAGGCACACCTAATCATAGATGCACTCCTAGTTGCATGGGAGTGAACCTGAGAGTTCAACCTGAATCTCTTTGTCTCTCTTTGTGCTGTCGGCTCTAGGAGCCCTAGCGATCGTCATGCTACACAGTCTCCGTTGCCGTCTTGCTACTTCTCCCAGTAGCCCTTGAGTCGCGCTTTGGCCTGGGAGTCCCACCTCAGCGCTCCGGCCTGGGAGTCCCTCCATCCGCGACCATCGGCGTGGTTTGGTGTGTGGCATGACGATTTTCTTGGCATGATTAACAGGGGTGGTTTGCCATTGCCTTCCCCTGGTTTTGCCTGCCGTGCCCGTTCGTTCCCCTTCCTAGGAAGGGTACCAACGGTCCGCACCACGAGAAGGTGGGCACGGAGGACTTTGGTTCACCAGCCCAGGTCGGATCCGAGTCTACGCTCATCAGAGTCGTCGGTCAGGTCGCCTCCCTGCTTTACTCTGCAAAGGTTCACCAGTCACTCAACCTGAATAGACTTGAATATTCCTGTGGTAGTGATTTATTGGTCGAATTGTACATAAAGATTCCAATTTGGCATTCAAGTATTTGGTCTAGTTTTAGAATACCCAGCTGCTGTGTGAGCTAAATACTGCGATTTTGTTATTACTCATATGATCCTCTTTTGGAGCATATTCAGCTTACGGAGTCTAGAGGTATAATTAGAGGCCCAGACACGAATTCAAATATCTTTAATTTATTAATCAGGTCAATTTGTAAAATACGAAGATCACGAAATATTTGTCCTATGTGAGAGTTGTAAGGACTAACGGCAATAAATACGGACTGCCCTCTTCTGTAGTATGTATAATTTCTTCAGCCGGGTTTGGTAATAGGAGGCCAAAACGATATTGCAGTAGGTTATATATGAATGGTTGCAATGATGTGGATCAGTGCATATTTTAAGGAATTTTGACTACTGGGACAAAATCAGCCATAGGTCTAGTCCATGACCTTTTTTGGGAACTAGTCTCTGAGAAACTTTAAGTGGCGACGATCTTGTCTGAGAGGTGGTGGGGACAAAGTCGGCCATGGCCTGGCCGATGACCGTTTTTAGGAATTCATGTCCACAATAACTTCCAAACTTTTTTTTTAGTCATTACCTTCTTTTTACAACTTTTTTCGGGTCCCCCAAAAAATTTATGTCTAACGCCTAGGAAATTTTTAACCTTACTGTGTAATTCTTCCCCAATAAAACTTGATGACCTTTTTTGGGAATTTCATGACGATACGTTTTACTAATTCTCATTTTACTACTGGGGCAAATCTTAAAACTACTGCAACATTTGTCCCACTAGTTATACTTTATACATACTTTGCCTGGGACAAATCAGCTTAACTACTGGGACAAATCCTAAGACTACTGGGACATTTGTACCACTAGTTATACAGTTAAAATATGCCCTGATGTGGATGGTAGCAATGATTCTAAACAAGAAAGCAACGAAAGCAATGATAGGTTACTAGTTGATTTCACAACGATTAACGTAGACTGCAAGATTTCGTACAAAATTTGGCAAAATGACAGTCATCCAAGACTATGCGCCGACATCAACAGCTACGGAGGAAGAAATTGATACATTTTATGAACAACTTCAGCAGAGGATACACGGAATTCCCAGACATGACATAATCGTCATTGTGAGGATTTTAATGCAAAGGTCGGCAGCGACAACAATACATGGAGAGGCACCATTCGTAAATTCATGTGGGGAGGCATGAATGACAGGGGAGAGAAACTCCTCCAGTTCTGTGCTACAAACGACTTGAAGATAATGAACACTCTTTTCGAACAAAAGAAACCGCAAAGGAAATGGACATGGACATTAGGGTGGAGTGAAAATTTTTTTTTCTAGAATTTCTAATTCTAATAGCGATTAAAAGTTGCCTATGGTATCACAGAATTGCTAAAAAAAATTTGGCATTCCTATGTTGACGTCTTCTGCCCTCTACCGGCGGTAAAATATTTACCATATAAAATTCTTTGAATAACGTCAATGTGTTGCATTATTTTTCTTTTTCTTGAACTGACTGTCTTCGAACGGTTACAATTCATGAAATACACGTTCAAATCAGTTGCGGAAAGCGCCTTTGGTGTGTTACAGGATTATATAATTGTAACCAGAGGCGTAACTTTGGTCTAAAAAGTGGGGGGTGTACCAATTTCTTACACACTGGAAGCAAGGCGTTGACTGCGATCTCTGGGAAGGCAAAATAATAAAATATTGATTGGCATTGTTCATGAAGTGGGGGGTACGGTACCCCAGCCCAAAGAGTGGGGTGGGGGTACGGTTACCCTCGTTCCCCCGATAAATTAGGCCTATGATTGTAACGCCTAATGAATGCAGCGACATTACTGAAAGGAAGAAAATTAGGAGAGTACCAAAGCTCTGTTCAAACAGGATGCGCCAGCATACGACTGTGACTGTTGAGGGGGTTTTCCAGAGAGTAATCCAAAAGAGGTCTGAGTCTGGTTGGGGGGGGCAGATCAAGAGAGGAGGCAGAGCAGCTGTGAAGGCGGGTGTTATTTAGGGCGAGGAGAATTGGAAGGTGAG
The DNA here is from genome assembly GCA_963556255.1 of Allolobophora icterica. Classification (NCBI taxonomy): domain Eukaryota; kingdom Metazoa; phylum Annelida; class Clitellata; order Crassiclitellata; family Lumbricidae; genus Allolobophora; species Allolobophora icterica. Next base: position 27,154,679 of record OY744610.1, on the reverse strand, counting down.
ACTTCAGTTTGGAGTGGAAAGCCCGGAGATAGATCTATAGAGGAACATGAGGAGAAGGATGGAGGACGGGTTGGAATGATGATGGAGGAACCAAGAATCTGCGGAATTCAAGAGGGAGATCGTTCCAGAGGCGTGATGCTATGTTGGATATGCTGGGTTGGAGAACTTGAGATGAGTAGTGACCGGAGATCGAGAAATACTGAAATTGGAGTAGGATCGGGTGGAGCGGGTTGCCTGGGTGGTGAAGAGACCACGGAGGTACTTGGGCTGGATAATATCCAATAATACAACAGAGCACCACGCCTCTGGAACGATCTCCACCTTGAATTCCGCAGATTCTTGGTTCCTCCATCATCATTCCAACCCGTCCTCCATCCTTCTCCTCGTGCTCCTCTATAGATCTATCTCCGGGCTTTCCACTCCAAACTGAAGTCTCACCTTCCAATTCTCCTCGCCCTAAATAACACCCGCCTTCACAGCTGCTCTGCCTCCTCTCTTGATCTGCCCCCCCCCCAACCAGACTCAGACCTCTTTTGGATTACTCTCTGGAAACCCCCTCAACAGTCACAGTCGTATGCTGGCGCATCCTGTTTGAACAGAGCTTTGGTACTCTCCTAATTTTCTTCCTTTCAGTAATGTCGCTGCATTCATTAGGCGTTACAATCATAGGCCTAATTTATCGGGGGAACGAGGGTAACCGTACCCCACCCCACTCTTTGGGCTTTGGTACCGTACCCCCCACTTTATGAACAATGCCAATCAATATTTTATTATTTTGCCTTCCCAGAGATCGCAGTCAACGCCTTGCTTCCTGTATGTAAGAAATTGGTACCCCCCACTTTTTAGACCAAAGTTACACCCCTGGTTACAATTATATAATCCTGTAACACACCAGAGGCGATTTCCGCAACTGATTTGAACGTGTATTTCATGAATTGTAACCGTTCGAAGACAGTCAGTTCAAGAAAAAGCAAAATAATGCAACACATTGACGTTATTCAAAGGATTTTATATGGTAAATATTTTACCGCCGGTAGAGGGCAGAAGACGTCAACATAGGAATGCCAAATTTTTTTTAGCAATTCTGTGATACCATAGGCAACTTTTAATCACTATTAGAATTAGAAATTCGAGAAAAAAAATTTTTCACTCCACCCTAATGGACATCACCCGATGGAAAGACACATAACCTGATCGACTATATCATAATAAACAAAGATGGAGCTCAAATGTGACAAACTGCAGATCATTCGATTCGCAAATCGGGTCCGATCACAAGCTAATAATAGCCAATTTGAAAATGAGATTAAGGAGAGGAATCCGACCAACCGAGAACATCAAGTATGATTCCAGGAAACTGACAGATAAAGACATCCGACAAAAATACGAAGACGAGTTAGAGAGAAACATACAGATCAATGATCAGGACAGCATAGAAGTTATGTGGTCAAACATACAAAAAGGAATACAAACTGCAGCCAACAACATAGTCGGAAGAGCTTGCAAGAAACCGAAAGATCAGAAGAAGTATTAGAACTCGTTGAAAAAGAAGAAATATAGCCAAACAACAAGCTTACACTGCAGACCGGAAACATTTTAACTGGCTCACTAGGGAAATCAGAAGGAAACTGAAACGAGACAAAACAACTGGATGGAACAACAATGCAAAGAAGCTGAAGAAGCTTTCAAGATTAATAGAATGCAAGAAGTATATAACAAGATAAAACTAGGCCTACTGAGTGGATATTTTGAGCTCAAAGTTGCATCAATCAAAGACGCAAATGGTGAAGTACTAGAAGACGATGCAAGCATACAGAAACGATGGAAGGAACACTTCGAACAACTACTAAACGTTGACACACATAATGATCCTACTGTTCTCACAGAGTTGTCCATAAATAACACAGGAGAACAAATGTCGAAATTTCTCCAGGAAGAGGTTAGAGATGCTATCAACAAAATGAAAAAAGGAAAAAGCATCAGGCATGGATAGAATCACTACGCAACTACTTTAAAAAGGAGGAGAAACAGTGCATGCCCTTGTTACAAAGATTCAACAAGAGGTAGAAATCCCAGAAGACTGGGCAAAATCGACAATCGTTCCTATATATTAAAGAAAAAAAGATCCACAAGACTGCAAGAATTACATAGGCATTAGCCTACAAAGCATACCAGGAAAAGTCTTCACCAAAATGATACGAAACAGAATGAAGCAGTATGTTGAGAGAGCACTTGGAGAAGAACAAGCCGGGTTCACACCAGGAAAAAGCACAATTGATCAACTACTCACAATGAGACAGATACTTGAATAAAGCACAGAAAACAACCAGAAAGTCTTCATCAACTTCATAGACAAAGAAGCATTCGACAGTATATGGCATGATGGAATGTGGAGAGTGATGCAAAGCGCAGGAATACAGGAGCAACTGATCAAACTTGTGCAAGATAACGAAAATCATCAAGTGCCATAAAAGTAGATAAAAAGATCACAGAATACTTTCACACGAAAACTGGAGTACGACTGTACGACAATAATGTGTATTATCCCCATACTTATTTAACCTGGTGTTAGAAGCAGTTATGTCACTTAGCCTTAGCAACACCGAGGCAGGAATAAGTTAAATGGAGGACTGGTGAATAATCTCCAAGTTGCTGACGACATTGGCCTCCTCACTAGAAGCGGAACACAACTCCAGGATATTACGACACAGATTGACGAAACCAGTAGAAGATTTGGCCTAATGATCAATGCAGAGAAGACCAAATCAATGGTGATTGAAAAGACTAAAGAGACACCAATAACTATCACAATTCTCGGAGAAGCTATTGAGCAAGTAGAACAATTCATCTATCTAGGAGGGCTAATAAACGCTGATGGCAGCAACGAAAAAGATATACGAAGGAGAATTGGACGCGCTTCACAAGCATTTTGAATGATGAACAGGATCATAGAGTTAACAAAGATAACCAAGACAAAAATAACCGATTTTCCTATACGGATCGGAGTGTAGGACAATGCGAAAACAGATGAGAGAAGAATTCTTACATCAAAAATGAGCTGGCTGCGGAAGATCGCAAGGGTTTCAAGACTGCAGAAAATAAGAAACGATGACATAAGACAATCATTAGGTATTCAAACAACTCTGCTAAACAAAGTCGTTCAACGAAGACTCCGATGGTTTGGACGTGTAGAGAGAATGCCAGTTGACCGAATTACAGTGCACTACATGCAAGATTCGATGGAAAACGGCACAAAGGCAGACCAAGGTTTTTTCCATCTTAGACGCATACGGCAAGATAGGAATAGCTTAAGCGAAAAATGTCTTCGCACCCTAGTCCAGGCCCTAGGCATTTCCAGACTCGACCTATGTCCTTCCTGCATCTACCCTTCAACCACTCACCACTGTTCTCCATTATGCTGCAAGGCTTGTCAAAAATCTCACTCCTTGGGACCGTGTCACCCCGACCCTTCGTGAACTCCATTGGCTTTCCTTACAAGCTCGCATTAACTTCAAAATATGTCTCCTGATGTACCGAGTCTACACAAACTCATCTCGTCTATGCGTCTCTTCACTTGTTACACGATGTTGTTCTCTTCATTCCAGACAAGGACTACAATCGTCATCTCAAGGGGACTTCGCCATGAATCGATCACTCAGAAAATTTTGAAATCGAGCATTTGCATTAACCTTAGCAACACCGAGGCAGAAATAAGTTAAATGGAAGATTTTATTCGCTGGATTTTATTCCCACATCACCGTCACCTTCGATCTTCAGATCTAACCTTAAAACTTATCTGTTTAGTATGTACTATGGCTAGTTAATTTTCTGTTACGCGCTTTCGTGCAAGATGTCAAATTATTTAGGCGCGTTACAAATGTCAGATTATTTATTATAAGACTACGCTGAATAGACAATATAACTGAGGATATAACATCACTCGGACTAACATTAAAGGGGGCAAAAGACATGACAAATGACCGAGGAGAGTGGAGATCATTTATTCGTACCCATCGCCGTCAAATGCAGGTGGCAGGAACAAATGATGATGATATATGGATGGATGAGGGACTAGTATAAATTAGATATAATATTCCGATGTTGCAAGTAAGACTCTAATTATAAAGAAATTAACAGAGACATGAAAAATGTGGTTATGTGAATGTAATATATGATTTTTATTATTACAGTCACAAGAGAAATGTACCGTATAGTAGAAACTATTATACTAAGTAAATGTAAATGACTAATAGCAGGGCCGTATTAACCTGGGTGGAGGCCCCAGTGCACCGCCGTGGTGGAGGCCCATAGGACCATGGACGTCCGGAGGGGTAAGGGGGCATTTCCCCCTGGATTTTGAAAATCTTTAAAAAAATAAAATCTTGAATTTTATGATTATTCCCACAGTCCCAACACGATTTTCAATGCTAAAAACAATTATTGAAGTAAGTCAGCTATTCTATGCAAAAAACGTCATTTTATCCCCCCGTACAAAAATTTTGCCACCCCATAAAATCCCCCCCCCCAGAAATTTTGCTCCTCTGGAAAAATTCCTGCGGACGCCCAATACAAATACGCAGTAAGATTACATTGAAACGTGACAGTAGTTATCAAGATTAAACACGTTTTGGCAGCCATGCCATTGAATCTAGAATTAGTAGCATGCCAGAATTAAAGCCCAGAATTTAGAATTTCATGTATCGGCTGATACTATAGAAACAAGTTCAGGGATCATTTCCTAATTCATTCATTCATTCGAAGATTTATATAGCGCCCCTTCAAGGGAACTACTCAGAGGCGCTCCCGACACCAGCACGTTGATATAAAACAGTTTTAAGTTTTGCAAGAAATATGCCAGATGTGACCCCAAGGCACATGCGGAGCTCTAAGGGAAGTCTATTCCAGACTCCCGGGCCCACCACTGAAAAAGCTCGACTTTGCATAGTCGTGGAACGAGCAAATGGAACTAAAAGTACCCCTTTTCCCGCTGAGCGGAGGGAACGTCGGCCTTGGACACCTGAAACTGTGCAGCAAAGCTCTCGAAGGTAAGCAGGGGAAGGGCCCTGACAACATTGCCATACTAAGGCCGCGATCCTATATTCTATGCGTAAGCGCATAGGAAGCCATGTCTATATAATGTTGAGATAGCGCTCCGCACGTAGCCTATCTGGTGCTTATGGTCAGTAAGTGCAGTGCGGAACGTTCATTCTCAAAAATGAAACTTATAAAGAACAGACTTTGCACATCGATGGGGAATGAGCGGTTGTCCCACCTGGCTTTGATGAGCATAGAAGCTGACATTCTGCGTGAGTTCAACGTTGAGGATCAGGTGACCGAATTTGCGAAGAAGAAAACACGAAAAGTTTCGCTAATTTGACATTACTTCACGCCCAAGACAAACTATCTTTTGACCTTTTAACTCTTTCTTTGTTTTAGATATTTGTGTTAAATTGTGTCTCTGCACAATGCACATTACTGAAATATTTTATATTCGGTTATGAAGCACAAGTCAACAAATTTCTTGCACCTTTGTGGTGGAGGCCCCTGTGTGGTGGGGCCCCTGTGCACTGACACATGGTGCACATGCCTAAATCCGGGCCTGACTAATAGTCTAAATGTAGGTTGAGCCAAAATGTGCATTGCCAGTGGACCGAAACCCACATTTCCGGGCCACTGTCAGGGGCCCTGCCACAGAACAGGGCCCCGGTGCAGTCAATCACTCTGACCTTCCCTCTCATCGGCCTTGCATACAATACCATACTGCGCGGTGGCCGATTGGTCAGAATGCTCGGACTGTAACGCGGAGAGTACATTTTGGAGCCTTGCCCGAAGCAGTTACTGTGTAAGGACTTTGAACAAGTCCTTCACTCAAAATTACTCTGCGACGTCGATGTTCTGTCCTATAGTCATGTGCACTTCTTAACTTTGGAAGGAGGACAGTATCAAATACAGTTGTATTGTAGCCTATTGTATATTGTATTGCATTGTCGATTCTCGTAAGTGTTGGCAGAATTTGAAATCCTATATGAGAATTAATTCTGTGCACTGAGGCGAATGTTTTTGATTGTTTGCAGTAATTGACTTGTGCGCTAGTAGTCCATGTCTGAACGGCGGCACTTGTGTCTTCGACTGCGGCACCTATCAATGCCTCTGTCCCGAAGGAACGACTGGACATAACTGCCAAACGCGTACGTACTTTAGACACTTGTTCTTGAACCAAAGAAAGTGTTTATTTAGCGCCTTCGTTATGCCAATGATGATGTAGATCAGAGTTTCTCAACCTTTTGTGGCACGCGAAACAGCTGAACTTCCAATAAAATTTGGCGACACACCATGTATTCGTCATATGGGAAACTGATAAAATGTTAAAGTTAAGCTAGTTATTTATTTAAAATTTTCATTTATTAACATTTTTAATGAATTAATTGGTTCATATTGAATCTTTTCAAGTTTCTACGGTAATTTGGTAACAGTCAATGGGGTTTTTGCTCCTGGATATTTCTTTGGATCGTATTAAAACGAGGATCCACAGTTTTCGTAAGTGCAATACGTAAGCAGGCTGAGAGGGCACCTCCGACCAGTTTGTTCCATTTTTTTGTTCTTTATGTTGATCATCTGAGAAAACCCTGCTCAGATAAGTAGGAACTATGAAATGAAATCGTCATCTTCAGATGGTGATAACTCTTTGATAGCTTTGCTCGCCAGTGTTTTGTAATGTTCTTCTTTGTACGTCTCAGCCCAGAACTGAGTTCTTGAGGATGCCTTGTACATATCCTTCATTCTAGAATCACAATGCAGCTTAACAAGCGTTTCCTGTTCATTGTTGTTCAAATCGGCTCCATTGATGTTGTCGCTGAGGAAGAGATTCAACATCCATCTTAAATATCTGAATATTTCTGAATATCAGCATCTGAAGATGACGGAAAGTATCTTCTGAAATTCAATGACAGGACATCTAAATGCTCCACAGCAAATGCAAGTGTCAGCCTTATAGACTAACAACGAGTCACACACAAGTTATGACTGATTTAATAATGTGAAATACGAATTTTATATACAGGATACATACACAGGCATGCACATACAGCTCTTTTGATTGGCTAAAGCCGTATGCCCTATACTAATTATACTTGTCCTATCCTAGCAAAGTCTTTATGTAGATATACTGTCATTATACTATACAAGCATATACATAATTACATATAAACCACGCCTACCCACTCTAGAGCCTAACAAAACACCTACCCACAATTAATGCATATGACAGCAAGTATAGTGTCTGCCAGCTTATCGTCTGCTTCATCACTGTCTGTAGCTTCTGATAGGAATGTTTTTAGGTTAGGAAAGTCAGTAACATCACCAGATTGAACACGATTTTTCCAAAGGGGTAACTTCAACTTGAAAGCTTCAATTTTGTCACTCGCTGTAAAGATACCCATACCACCACCTTGGAGGCTGCGGTTCAGTTTATTCAATTTCGAAAAGACGTCCGAAAGATATCCAAGTTGTGCTAACCATGAATCGTTTGCAAACAATGCGACTCTTGCTCTTTTGAAAAATGCCAAAATTAATTGTCTCGACAGCTATCGAACATCACAGTGAAACAGAAGAGTGCGATTGACTTCAGTCACTTCACTCATTTCCTCACACAATGACGTGAACATGCGAGATTTCTTAGCATTCCGTTAATTGCTTTAACAACGTCATCCATAACATCGTCAAATGGACCTTTCTCACCAGAACATAACGCCTGGCTTGCGAGATTTTCGCGATGAAGGTCGCAGTGGCTACTTTTAGTGTGGTGCCTGTTCCTTAATCCTTGCAACTGCGCCATTGCGAATTCCTGTCAGCTCCATCTGTAGTTATTTCGGAACACTGGATGACTGAAATTTGATTTTCTAAAAGAAAATCCAAAACTGTCTTGGCAATTGTATCCCCTTTTGTGTCCACACCTACATCCTCACAAAAAAGAAAATCTTCTACAATGTCATCTTTCTCCACATCAAGAAACCGAGCAAAGCCAATCAATTGGGCTCTATTCGTAACATCAGTCGATTAGTCAAATAATTGGATTCCAAACCATGGACTTGATCGGATCTTAGCCCTTATTTATTCCTCCAGATCTTCGGCTATAAATTCTGCTCGTTTGGCCATTGTATCGTTTGAAAGTGGAATCTCTGACTTTAGTTACAGCAGTTTTGTCGAAAAGTTCCTCCGTCACAATACGCAATGCTGGAAGAATTATTTCCTCTGCTTCAGCGAAGGCTTTCTTCCGAACTTCAATCAGATGGGCAATTCGCAATGAAGCTCGAACCAAGGGCGCTTTAGCCTGTTTATGCTAGTTTGGTTTCAGCGTCGCAACGTATGATATTTGTTTGAATTGAAGGGCTGTGTGTTTTTTAGCAGATGACTATTAAGTTTGTTCGGAACCATTGCTTGGTTTGCAAGCGACGTGTTCGGGCATATCAGACAAGTAGGCGGCTGTAGGGCTGGGGAGGATCTCTTATTTTTCTTCTTTGGAAATTTAAAATCCATATTTCAAGTAGTCATCGTTCCACTCCCGCGCAACAGTTTTTCTTGGTTGGTTTACTAAATCTAGCAGTGGCAGCAGCATCGTTTTCGTACTCATTGTTGGTGCTAGAATCCGTCTCATTGCTACCAAAATCTGATTCCGCATCATCAGTTGTAGATTCGCAAAATTTTCGTTTTCTTCTGATTAAACTGTCCATTTCGAATGTAACAGTAATGCGTGAAAGTTTACATCGGCGCGGTCGCAAAGACGCAATTAAACGCCAATACTGTCTATTAGGTAAACGTCATGGCCGCCCCAGATTGCGATATAATAGAATCGATAAATAGAGTGCTACGAATTCACACACCCTATGTCCGATAAACTTGTAAGTAAGTGTAGTCCATGAATGACCGATGTAGTCTGTGATAATTCGCGACATACCAATTTTTCGCGACACACCAACGACACACTAGTGTGTCGCGACACACCGGTTAAGAACCTCTGGCTTATAAGGTGAGAACTTTTTAAGCCGCCAGAGCTAAATTGGTGGCGTATAGGGTGAAGACTTTTTAAGCCGTGAGAGCTGTTTTAATGGCTTGGGCTAGTTAAATCCAAGGGACTTTTTTTTAACCCTTTGGCTAACTAGACCGCCGGATTTATCCGGCGTAGGAAATAGAGTGCCGGATATATCCGGCAAATTTACGTTGTCTCCATTATAACTTCGGTATTTGGAATAACGTGCCTCGTGGTCCCCCCGGATTACCAAAGACCTTAACCAAAAATTTCCGCTGGTACCAGGATTTTCTTTACTTCCGGTAGCGATAGGGTTAAGTCATGAGAGCTGTTTTAATGGCTTGGGTAGGATGAATCCAAGGGACTTTTTAAGCCGTGAGAGCGGTTTTAATGGCTTGGACTGGGTGAATCCAAACTCGCAGAAGATCAACTAGGCCTAAGGGCCTACTCATATTTATTATTCTTTTCTCAAGGCTAGTGTTCAATAAGTTTTCTTGTACACGGTATGTCAACCAGTATTTTGATCAATAACGAATATGATGATGATGATGATGATGATGATGATGATGATGATGATGATGATGATGATGATGATGATGATGATGATGATGATGATGATGATGATGATGATGATGATCACAGTGCGAATTATTCAGTGACGCTGTCTGTGGTGGTATTAAAATACTCGAGGTTGTGCATTTATGCAGACGTCTTTTGTATATCCTTTTTCTTCCACAAACACGTGACATTCGGCAATCGTCTGTTGTTGCAATCACCCGAACTGACCTCAACTGGTTTTATCGATAGGCGTTGGTGTGTGATCGATTCATCTTTTGTGCATTATTTGTAATGTGCTACAGAAGTTAGGACATATTACTTATCAGGAAATGTGCGATCGCTTGTCTGTTTTTATATCGTTTTATTAACTGATAATTTGCTTTGAAGAGCATTAATTGCAGTGTATGTTTCGAAATATGTAGTTGGTTTCTGTTGCAGTTACTAACGCCTGCGATCCTAACCCTTGTCTGAACGGCGGAACTTGTAACAATCTTGGTGGCGACTTGTTTACCTGTACTTGCCCGATATATTGGACCGGAGTGATATGCGAATCAAGTACGTTCAGATTAGTTGGCAAAAAAATATTTAGACAAAACTATGGACATATTCGGTCGTAAGATTTGGTGGGTTAATTTAGTTAATTTTTTATTCATTTCCAGCTGAAAGACCTCCTTAACGAATGAACACTTAAGAGGCTAATTTCACTATTCAGAGTCCAATTCCAATTGCCATAAGTTACAGCAAGTTTTCTGTTGCTAACACCAGTAAAGGCTTTTGAGAACAATGACAATAGCCTATGAGAAGCTAAAATGTCTAGTAACAGATTCATCGTAACCTTAAGCAAGACGTACATTTGTTCTGGTAAATTAATGTGGTGCTGAGCTATTTAGCTTAGAGGTGAATGACAGGCTAGAGACAGGTCGGTAGTTAGAAAGGATTTCTTCATTCAATGATGGTTTCTTGAGGAGTGGAGTAACTTAAGATTGTTTGAAAAGGGGAGGGAAATTGCCAGTAGATAAGGAGATGTTGATTATTTTTTTAATGATAGGAACAAGTATAGATACACAGTCTTTCAGTAAGGAGGTAGGTATAGATCGAGTTCGAATTACTTGTTTGGAATAGGTTGTAATATATGGGATATTTCAGTGTTTCAGTCTCTGATACTGGTTGGAAGGCAGATAATGAAGATCGAAGGGGAAGGCAGAGAGTCATGAGCAGACGAGGGAGCATCTGCACTGTTCTGCAAGTGATTCGATGGTCGTTTTAAAAAGGAGTGATTGAAGAGAAAGACGAAGGGTAAAAATTTTGCCGGAGAAGAAAGAATAGAACAACTTAGCTACTGAAGAAGATGGAAGAGAGTTTGGAAGTGGGCTGGAGGAGTTCCAATGGAGGACTTGGTTTATGGTTTTCCAGAGAAGGCGAGGACTAGCGGATCGAGAATGAACTAATGAGGAGTAAAACCTCTTTTTAGCGGTAGCAAGTAGGTTGTGGTATTTATTCGTGGCAACTTTTAAGGCAGAGAGCAGTTGAGGATCACGGGTTCGTTGGTGCGTTCAAGGCGTCGACGGAAAGATTTGAAGGCCTGGAGACAGGAGTTACACAAGGGTTGTTAGAGTGAGAGCCGGATTTGGTAATGGTAATGATTTGGTAGGCGCCTGTTTGTCAAGGAGTGTAGAGTGGTGTAAAGTTGTAGGAAGACAGGACGTCGTCCAGAGAAGATGGTGGGTTTAGAACGAGGTCTGAAGAGGAGAGATCTTGCGTGAAGGCTTCAATGTTTATTGTATTGTATTGTATTTGGATTTATATAAAGCGCTTCTAGCGGGAAGGCCATTCAGAAGCGCTCCCAGTGCGAGAGACCCCGAGAGAAAAAGCAAGTTTTAAGAAAGGTAAAAGAGGAAGAGACGTTTCCTGAGAGAATAGAAGAACGAACGAACGGAGGAAGCTCATTCCAAAGAGCAGGGCCAATGGAGGAAAAAGACCTAGATTGAGCCAGAGAAGTCCTGACCCGGGGAACGAGGAGGTCAAAACGGTCAGATGAACGAAGAGGACGACGAGAAGCAGCAGAGTGAGGGCGATGAATTAAGTCACATAAATATTTTGGAGCGAAACCAAGTTGAGCCTTAGAGACAAGGATGAGGACCTTAAATTGGATGCGGGCAGACAGCGGGAGCCAGTGGAGTTCTTCTGCCATATAGGTGGTGATATGAGAGAATCGAGGAAGATGGGCAATTAATCTAGCAGCAGCATTGAGAACGGACTGAAGAGGAGCAAGACGGACTTTAGGAAGACCAATGAGGAGGGAATTGCAGTAGTCAAGTCTAGAGCAGACAAATGCATGGACAATCGAAGTGAAAATTGGAGATGAGAGAGAGCGACGGATAGCTCTAAGGCGCCTTTAAGGTGAAAATAGGAAGTGCGAGTGAGTTTGGAAATGTGTTCAGTAAAGGTGAGAGAATTGTCAAGGGTCACTCCTAGATCACGAACGCTAGAGGAGAAAGTGAAAAGCGGAAACCTTTGAGACAGCACAGCAAAGTCGAGTTTTTGAAGTTGCTGAGGAGTGCCAACAAGATAAATTGGGTTTTGGACGAATTGAGGGAGAGGCGATTGCAAGACATCCAGGTATGAAGATCGTGAGAAAGAGCTTCGATGCGCTGAGCAAGAAGTTGAGAAGAAGGAGGCCCATGAACATAAGCCTGGACATCATCAGCAAAGAGATGGCCTGAAGCCCCATGGATGGGGAGGAGAGAGGGGATACCGGCCGTGTACAAAATAAAGAGGAGAGGGCCTAGAACAGAGCCCTGCGGAACACCCAGTTTAATAGGGACCCACAGAGTTCTAGATTCACCAGAGATGACCATCTGAGTGCGATCAGACAGGTATGACCGGTACCACTGGAGAGGGAGGCCCTTCAGACCACAGGAGATCTCAAGGCGCTGTAGAAGAATGGTGTGGTCAACCATGTCAGATAGCGCCAGAAGAGTGAGTTCGGACATATCAACAGCCGAATAAATTTCAGAAAGCAAAGAAAGGAGGGCAGTTTCAGTGGAGTGGTGAGCCCTAAAACCTGACTGAAAGGGAGGTAGAAGCCCAGATTGTTCCAGATAGGGAAGAAGTTGAAGAGAGACAAGGCGTTCAAGAGTTTTGGAGAGAAATGATAGATTAGAGATAAGACGGTAGTTTTGGCAGAGGTTTGTGTCAAGATTGGGCTTCTTGAGTGAGGGAAGAACAATGGCCCGCTTTTGCGAGGCGGGGACACAACCTTCAGAGAGGGACCTATTAAAGAGACAAAGCAGAAATGGAGCAAAATCGTCTAAAATGTCACTAAGAATGAAAGGGGGAAGAGGATCTAATTCACACGAGTTTAAATTAACTGATGAAAGAACTGTACGAAGGTCCGAGTCCAATATGGGTCGGAAATCGTCAAAAGCAGATAACGTTGTGGTAAACGTCGGTAGAGGAGCATCCGATGTAGAGGCTCTGAGTCTGATGCGGTGGAAAGAATGAGAGACGAGATCAGGACGTGGAAGAGGTAGTATGGGGTAATGATAATAATATCTACGTCAATCATTGTCCTGCAGTTAAGCGTGTAATGCATTATAGGCAAGTATTTGTTTTGTATCCAGCTAACTACAATGAATCGTTGGCCTGTGGTACAACGTTGGACTGGTCGCATTACAACGCGACGAATGGCTTCACAAGGCTGTGCTACTTCTGGGCGTCTCTGGAGGACATCAGTGGACGACACACTGAATGTCGTTTCACGATCCACGGCATTCCACTGTACGATGACTACATCGGTCTGTTAAATGCCGGTGGCAACTTCGGCTGCATCGTCAGTCAGAATTACCCAGAAGACTTACCGATAACGAGCCGAGTAGCGTGTGAGGATGATTACCAGCAGGACGTGTCGCTTGGTAATTACACCGAATCCGCCCGTCTTATGGTCTGCATTCGCTACCCGTACGACGGAGTACCAGGTAGAAAGTAACACTAAGAGCCATACATGCTACAGACACATGTGAATTCCACAGTTTAGATATCGAAGTAACAAGGAAAATTACTTTAATTGCTAATTTTATACGTTCTTCAAATACAACCAGTGAGAAGTATATTGTATCTCACATCATACGCGAACATTAAATTTTAAATAACTATATAAGTAGACGTGAAACTGAAGATGATAAACCATTGGCCACACAAACCTATATAGAAATTGAAAAGAATAACGTGTGGTGTTATATATTGCTTTTATGATCTTCCATGCGTTATCATGCCTTTTCTGATTTAACATACAGCATGCGCCATAGCAGTGTGATTTCCTTACAGATTTTATTTTAGTTATAGTTACAGTTATAGTTAATGGTTTTTCATTTTAGTTATAGTTACAGTTATAGTTAGTATTATTTTTTAGTTATAGTTATAGTTATAGTTAATGGACTTTTATTTTAGTTAATTTTAGTTAGTACACAGTTACAATTGGTCACAATAGCGCTCCTCCTGGTCCATAGCCTATATGCCATGGGGTCATCGATTAAATATGTCAACAAATTTTAGGTAGTTTTTGATCTCCCCCTTGTCAAAAACAGTCAAACATTCAAGGATCCCCCTAACAAAATTATGTCAAAGAAAATTACCTCATCCCAGCAAATTTCTATGCAAAAAACTGAAATTGCCAAAAAAACAAAATGTTGTAATTCAGATTTGAAATTGATAATTAATGGCTACAGCACATGCAGAATTACTGCCTATCTACGCGGTGAGGCAGATCCGTGGATGGAGGCGCTTGGACAGGCAGGCATTTGCGACGGCGCTAGCGGAAGTACCGGCTTTCTCCGACCTGAACAGCCTAAGAGATCAGTCCACTGCTGATCTCTTCGACATCTACAGCAAATCGGTGACTGACATCATTGACCGGTTACTTCCGGTCCATCCAGCCAAGCTTCGTGCGCATCCTCTCTCTCCCTGGTTCGACGGAGAATGCCACTCCCTCCGTCGCCAAGCGCGTCGTCTCGAGCGTGTCTTCCAACGCTCGCGCTCACCTGAAGATCAGACGGCATGGATACGCTTCGTCCGTTCCATGCATCGACGCTACAAGGAGAAGGAGGGTGCATACTGGGAGCGATTGATCACCTCCAGCGCTGGTGATAGTCGGCGTCTCTGGGCCACCTTCAAGGATCTCCTTGGCAGGCCTCGGCCTTCCAACACGCAGACCGCTCCGTTTACAGCTGAAACCTTTGCGGACTACTGCGAATCCAAGATTGCCTCCGTCCGCCAGGACACTGCCCAGTCGCCTGAACCTGTCTTTACTTCTACGAGCTGTCGCCTTACAGCCCTCGCTGAGGTCAAGGACTTTGACCTCCGACGCCTGATCCTCTCCTCTCGGCCGACATCATCGAAGCTGGATCCTCTCCCTCCGTTTCTTGTCCAGGAGTCGATTGACATCCTGCTACCGTTCCTCACACTTCTCTGTAACACCTCGCTTCGGGAAGGAGCATTGCCGCCTTCCCAGAAGCGTTCAATCGTCACACCGATCATCAATCAGCCGGAGCTAGACCCGGCTGTTCCATCGAGCTATAGACCTATAGCCAATGTCACATTTATTTCCAAAATTATTGAAAAATTGATTGCTAGTCAGCTGTTTAGCTATTTGGACGCCAATAATCTGCTTCCTCCATGCCAATCTGGGTTCCGTAAGGGTCACTCTACTGAGTCCCTCCTTCTCCGCCTTCTCTCAGACGTATATGGTGCCATGGACTCATCCCAGCTCACTCTGCTGGCCCTTTATGATGTGAGCGCTGCCTTTGACTCGGTAGACCACAGTCTCCTCCTGAGTCGTCTCTCCTTAACTTTTGGTATCCGGGACCTACCACCTCTCTGGATCTCTTCTTACCTCTCGGAGCGCTCCTACTCTGTTATCTTTCACTCATCTAGATCGCTCTGGCGTCCTGCTCCTTTTGGTCTCCCACAAGGTTCTGTTCTTGGGCCACTCCTCTATATTCTCTTTACTGCAGACATTGGAACTATCCTTGCATCTTGCTCCCTCTCGAGCCATTCTTACGCTGACGATGTCCAGTCTTATACGCATTGTCTAGCATCCCAGGCTGGTTCTGCGATCAGACTTGTGTCGCATGCCACCGATGCTCTTACTTCCTGGATGGCTTCAAATCGATTACGCCTTAACCCGTGTAAAACTAACTATATCTGGCTTGGTACCCGCCAGCAGTTGGATAAGCTGGACCTGGGGTCTCTCTCCTCCGATTTTCCCACCTTCGTCTTCTCCACCTCTGTTCGGAACTTGGGGGTGGTCCTGGACCAAGAATTGACTTTTGTGCCGCATATCGCGGCTCTGACCCGTTCTTGCTACTACTGCCTGCGCCAACTACGGGTAGTGTCCCGCTCTCTCTCTCCCTCCTCTGCATCCACCTTGGTCCATGCCTTCATCGTTAATCGCCTTGACTACTGTTCCTCCCTCTATTTTGGGCTCCCACAGGTCCGACTGCATCCCCTGGAGGGGGTCTTGCGGGCTGCTGCTCGTCTGGTGGGTGGTGTCCCCAAGTATGGTCACATCTCTGCGTACATGCGGGATGCCCTCCACTGGCTTCCGGTCCAGCAGCGTATTCACTGTAGAGTCTATTGCATAGTCTGGCATTGTCTTCTCGGCATAGCGCCAGCTTACCTCCAAGAGCTTTTTACCCTGACCTCGGCCTGCTCTGGTCGCCGATCTCTGCGTTCGGCTACCAGAGGTGACTTTGTGGTTCCACATGCACGCACTGCCACTAGACAGCATCGGGCTTTCTCGGTCGTAGGTCCCTCTCTGTGGAATGGCTTACCCTCTGACCTGCGCTCTCTCCCTCGGGTCATGTCTAGTACCTTTTATAAGAACCTTAAGACTTTTCTTTTTGACCGGGCTTGGGTCGGGAGTGCCTCTGAGTAGTTGCCTTGAAGGGGCGCTATATAAATTCCGTTGATTGATACTGTCTGTCACAGATATTTAATGGATTTTTTCCATTCCAAAATACAATCTTGTTTTCTTTTAAATGTGTATTCAATTTGATTTTTATTATGAACATTTCTGATTAGAAAATGATAACTTTTTTATAATGTTCTTTTTAACAAAGAAAATTAAAATCAAAACAAGTTTCTCACTCTAATATTAACAATCGAAACAAAAAAATTATCTTTCCATGAAAAAGATAGGGCCTACTCGAAATAATAGATTTTCGAAAAGAACCCAGTAATAATAATAAAAATAATAATAATAACCAACTAGGCCTACATACGCTTTTGACTGATTCGTAGGATTTACTTTACTCCAGACAGCATTCTCACGAGTGCGGCCGCTCAAGATCTTTAGAGACAATTTGACTACAAGATTAATATGACTGCTAATTTTGCGAATTTGCACTAGTCAACTAGAAAGTTTAACAATAATTACATTTAATAAAATGAGCCCATCGATATCTATCTTTTAGACTGATACCGATGAATGAGCCACTACTACTGGATTAATTCATAAACCCAAATCTGGGGCGAACATATGCTGTTGTAGCGCATTTTGACGTTCTCGTATTTATTGATATTGCTCTTTTTATTTCATTAACGAAAATAACGATGAATTTTCGTTAGTGTTATTTTCGTTATAGTTATAGTTATAGTTAATGATATTTTTTAGTTATAGTTATAGTTATCGTTAACGAAATCATTTTTGTTCGTTAACGAACATTTTCGTTATCGTTAACGTTAACGAGAATCACACAGCGCCATAGGCTCCATTGGATTTGATTATACCTTAGCCTAAGGGTGACATTGTATTGTATTTATGAATTTACAAAGCGCCTCTCGCAGTACAACCTAGTCAGAGGAGCTCTGATTAAGTTGTACTGCTTTACTTTCTGGATCTCTTCCTACATCCGTTTCCATACTTAAAACCTTTTTCTTCTCTCGGGGCCTTCGCATTGGAATCGCTACTATCTATCTATCTATCTATCTATCTATCTATCTATCTATCTATCTATCTATCTATCTATCTATCTATCTATCTATCTATCTATCTATCTATCTATCTATCTATCTATCTATCTATCTATCTATCTATCATCTATCTAAAACATTTAAATAGCGCCCCTTCAAGAAATCTATTCAGAGGCACTCCCGACCCAGGCCCAGTCAAAAAGAAATGTCTTAAGGAGACTGTAAAAGGAACCAGAGAAATCCTTAGGAAGGGAGCGAATCTTAAGAGGTAGATCGTTCCAAACGGCAGGACCAACCACCGAGAATGCGGTACGAGCGTAAGGAACAACGAAGTCTCCCCGGGATGCTGAGCGCAGGGATCTGCGCCCCGCACAAGAAGAAGTAAGAGTAAAGAACTCACAAAGGTAAGCCGGTGCCCGGCCGTAGACACATTGCCAGGCCATTGAGGAGACCCTGTAAAGGATGCGCTGCTGAACTGGGAGCCAGTGAAGGACATCTCTCATGTATTCGGAAATATGATCAAATCTGGAGATAACCCAACCAAGCGTGCAGCCGTCCGCAAAACCCTCTCGAGACAAGAAAGACGGACCTGAGGGAGTCCAACAAAGAGAGAAGAGCAGTAATCCAAGCGATTTACAACAAATGCGTGAACCAAGGTGGAGGCTGCAGAAAAAGAAAGAGAACGGGAAACGACTCGGAGCTGACGCAGTTGGTAGTAGCAAGCACGCGTCAGCCCATGGATATGCTTAGTAAAAGAAAGTTCCTGATCCAAAAGTAACACCAAGGTCACGAACAGAAGAGGAAAAAGTGAAGGATGGGAATTCAGTGGCAAGGGAGACCAGGTCAATCTTGGCCAACTGTTGGCGAGTGCCAAACCAAATATATTGTGTCTTCAAGGGGTTGAGACGCAAACGATTTGAAGACATCCAATCATTAAGGGTACTAGTAGCGCTAGACATGAGCCGAACAGCTGCAGCTGCCTCAGTTGAGGAACAATGGGTGTAGGATTGGACGTCATCCGCATAGCAGTGACTCAGCAGTGAGCAAGATGCGAGAAGAGAACCTAGATCAGCAGTAAAAAGGATGTATAGTAGAGGACCAAGAACTGAACCCTGGGCCTGGGGGAGACCAAAATGTGCAGGAAGCCAAGGAGAACGGGTAGAGCAAAAGATAGTAGAAGAGGAGCGGTCAGTCAGGTAGGATGCAAGCTAGGCTAGAGGCAAGGCCTTAATGCCAAACGATAAGGAAAGGCGGTGCAGAAGAATTTCATGGTCAACAGAATCAAAGGCAGCACTCACGTCATAGAGGGCCAAGAGAGTGACCTCGGATCTATCGATAGCACGGTAGATGTCAGAGAGGAGATGGAGCAGAAGGGTTTCAGTAGAGTGCCCCTTACGAAAGCCAGATTGGCATGGAGGAAGAAGCTTGTTGGAGTCTAAATAATTAAACAGTTGGCAAGCTACCAATTTTTCAACAATTTTAGAAATGAAAGTTACATTAGCTATTGGCCTATAGCTAGATGGAGTAGACGGGTCAAGCCCTGTCTGTTTCAGGATAGGCGTAATGATCGAAATGGAAGGAGGATGTCAATCGAGTGACCTCAGCTGTGAGTGGCGCTATACAAATCTTCAATCATTGAAACAGGGTATTTTTAACATGTTGACTGCTGGGGAAAATTCCCTACCAGCCTTTTAAAATTCCCCACCAGCCCTTGCCCTTTTCCCCACCAGTGAATTTGCCCTTTTAGTACCATATCATTTTTTGTCATTTTTTTGTGATCTTATGATTCTGAAATACCATGAATAAAAACCACAGCAGACGTGAAATCTTTATAATTTAATCTAGACCTTGCCACCGCATTCAATAGAGACTAAGAGAATAGTGTCACTCACAACTTGGTTGTGGACGATCACAGAACTAGTATGAAGTCTGACATAATCATAGCCTTGAATGGAGTTGGAAGTGCTCAATACTTCAAACTCAAGATTGGCCGTTGTACATTTTCTTTCTGCCAGGAATCGAAGAGAATGTGAGCCCAGTTTAGACATTTACTGAAAAAGAGATTTCGTTCAGAAATGTTTCTGAGAATCTGGTCATTTTTTCCTAGTTTCTTTAACATTTATCTTGCTTCAATAATCAGTGCTATTCTAATTTTATTTCTTGTTCTTACCTGCAGTTGGGCAGTGCTTGTTGTTGGATTTGAAGTAATGACAAATGCTAAATGGTTTTATTTTGATAATTTGTTTTATTTCGATTATTTGACTGCTTGAAAGTTCAACTATTTAAAATGTATGTTCTTTTCCGAGTTTCTCTGATTCAGTGCTTTTTTGCTTAAAATTACGCACGAAAAATGTCCTTCTTCAAAATATCCCCACCAGTGGAAATTTCTTTAAATTAAAATTAAATTAGATATACTCGACTCTTTCTGTCCTGGCAGCGAACGAATTCCTCCTGCCCCTAAAATTTTCAACTGGATCGTTTTCTGATCGCTTCCTCCTACCTACTGATTATTTGACATTTATTAATATAAGTGCCACAATCAGTCTTTGCTCAAGCTCTGTTGTGCTACGAACCATGTCCATCTCTCTGTCTATCACTCTACCCCTGCAGTTTGGAACCCTTTGCCTCGAAGTCCAAAAAAATTTCCGGCGGTTTGATAAGTAAGTAGCATACACGTTAAGCATAGGCTAGCGTTAGTTGACAAGGGTAAAGCAGTAAAGATTTTGAGAGTCCTAAATAAATAGCTTGATCGTTTTAATGCTTTCACTAAATCTAATAAATTTCACTGTATATCCCATTCAAAAGTCTATTGTAACCTTTAGTTGATTGTGTTTACGATGGGCGTGTCCAGAACTCCAATCTTCAGACAGAACAGACTGAACAGCTTTCTCTCTTTTAAAAACTGATAATATTACAGTATGAAATGATTTGCAGTTTCTCAACCACTGTTTGCTGATCGGAGAATTTAACACATTGACCGCCACCTACGAGTTAACTCGTAGTAAAAATGCTTCATGTATGCGCCACCTACGAGTTAACTCGTAATAATAATAATAATAATAATAAGACGATTTTTACAGCGCCGTAGCACAGCCGAGGCCGAAGAAAAGGGCGCTGTACATGAGTCACAAAGTCAATGACAATGGTACGAAAGTTTAAAAAGATATGTCTTCAGGTGCGATTTGAATGACTCCAGAGATGGCGCATTCTTAATGTGGTCGGGAAGATTGTTCCACGCAGTAGGTCCAGCGACAGAGAAGGAAGAGTCGCCAAATCTCGTGGAAGACCGCGGCACTTGTAGTTGATTCTTTGATGACGATCGTAGCCGACATCTGCTCTGGTTGTCTGCCACACGAATGCAGAAATCGGAGATATACTCCGGCATGAGGTGATTCAATGCTTTATATGTGATCAGGCACAGTTTGTACGTGATCCGCTGAGGAACGCGCAGCCAGTGAAGGTTGTCACGCAGCAGATCAGTGACATGATCAGATGGTATTCGGCCATATATGATACGTGCAGCAGAGTTGAGCACCGACTGTATTCGATCTAATTGAGAAGTCGGCAGGCCCGCCAGTAGGCTATTGCAGTAGTCAACCCTGGAAACTATGAAGCTGTTGACCAAGATGACGGCAGTTGAGGTTGGAATGAATTTACGGATGGTTTTAATACGCCGCAGTTGGTAGAAGCAGCCTCGAACGAGTCGACTCACATGGTCCGTCATGGTCATACAGCTATCAAAGTGGACTCCAAGGTTGCGGATGGTGTCAGCTGGTTGAACTTCTGCATCGCCAAGGGTGAAGATACTGCCGTCAAGTAGATGGCGACGCCGGAGGGTGGTACACCATAAGAATTCAGACTTCGTTGGGTTGAGTTTGAGACGGTTAGACGCCATCCAATCTGAAATGCGTTCGATACACAGCAGTACCCTCTGCTTCAGCTCAGCGGTTTCTGATGGTTCACAGAAGAAGTAAAGCTGTGTATCGTCTGCATAGCAGTGGTGGAGGAGGCCATGTGCCTCTATTATTCTCTCCACATCAGCCGTGTATAGAATAAAAAGAAGAGGGCCAAGCACTGATCCTTGTGGAACACCGCATGTTACCAGCCTAGGTGGTGTCTCCTCCCCTGCCAAAAGGACGGATTGCGTTCGCCCCTTTATGTATGATTCAAGCCAACTGAGCGCTCTATCCTTGATTCCAAAGGAGCACGACAGTCGCTGCATCAAGATGTTGTGGTCGACTGTGTCGAATGCAGCCGACATATCAAGTAGTGACAGAAGCGCCAGTTGGCCTGAATCTATAGCATTGACCAGGTCCGAGAACACCTTAAGGAGCGCAGTCTCGGTGGAATGACCACGCCTGTAAGCAGACTGAAACCGAGGAAGAAGGCGAGATTCAGACAGGTACTCGGTCAGCTGGTGATTGGCAATACGCTCGAGTACTTTTGATACGAACGTTAGATTTGAGACCGGTCTGAAGTTCGCAGGTGACGATTCGTCGGCTCCAGCTTTCTTAAGGAGTGGCTTGACTGTTGCGTGTTTCCATTTGGACGGGAAACGGCCAATGGCAAAAGAATGATTAAACATCCGAGCTATGAAAGGCGCCAGCAGCGGAGCCGTCTCCTTCATCAACCACGTTGGAATTATGTCAAGAGAGCACTGTTTCGCTGGTGATGATACAATAACTTTCATGACATCTTCCTTGGTGACTGGGAGAAACTCGCACATGCCTGGAGTTGAGCAATTAGTGAAAATCGCCTCATTCGCGTCAGATGTCGATGCTCGGATGTCAGCGATTTTTGTATCCATGTGGTCATGATATGTAGCAGCAGAGAAAGACCCAGCCGTGGCAGTGTTTTTGCCCTCACCAAGCAGCTGGTTCACTGACTGCCACACATGACGCTGATTTGAACCCGCCGACTTGATTTTCGACTTCCAGTAATCAGAAGCCTTCTGATGGGACAGTTTCCTGGCCGCACGTAGGGCTTTGCGCCAGGCTTGCGTATCCTCTGCGCCAGCCGCGTCGACCTGACAACGCCGGGCCAGACGTCTAGCCGTCCGCCTAGCCTCACGGCATTCGTTGTCAAACCAGGGTTGATGATGACGCTCCCGAACAGTGAACTCTGAAACGGGGGCATGCTTGTCAAGAAGGCCGCTGATTACCGAGTCGAAGGTATCTGCGAGATCGTCTGCAGAGGTATCGATCGTCGGATCAGTAACAGCACAGAGTTCAGACTCCGAGAGTTCGGCAAGGAAGGCAGCAGTGTCGAAATGCTGCCACTTGCGCTTGGTGATCGTAAGAAAACTTGGAGTTGGTGGTGTCATACAGATGGACCATGACACCAGCATATGGTCCGACAGCCCGACATCGGTAACCAAGACGTCTGGTGGCGACACGCTCTCGGACGTGATGACGTGGTCCAACAGACCTCCGAGCCGATGTGTTGGTGACTTTACGTGCTGTCGGAAGCTATATGTTGACAGGATTGCGTTGTATTTATTTGCTTCTTGATCCGCTCGCTCAAGGTGGATGTTAATGTCTC
Organism: Allolobophora icterica; assembly: GCA_963556255.1. Classification (NCBI taxonomy): domain Eukaryota; kingdom Metazoa; phylum Annelida; class Clitellata; order Crassiclitellata; family Lumbricidae; genus Allolobophora; species Allolobophora icterica. The sequence goes on along the minus strand of OY744610.1, from coordinate 27,131,584 downwards.
CTGTGATCGTAACTGGGATAGACATACTGGCAAGAGCCGCCAGAAATGATGAGAACTCAGCAAAGAACTGTGGTGTAATTACTTGTGACCCAGGCCGGTATAGGACGACGAGGACATGACTGCTACCTCCAGAGGTCGTCCGACAGAACAGGTACTCGAACGTTGTTGCCTTCTGCTTAAGATCGATCTTAGATAAAGCGACGCCGTGGGTGGCGACGATGGCAGTGCCACCATGGTTAACAAATTTAACCTTTCCCTGGCGTCGCTTATCCTCGATCGGTCTGGCAGCTTCTAACACGTTCAGTCCCAGTCCGCGGAGACGCTTGATGGTCGTGCAGTCAGAGTCCTCGTGCCATGTTTCGGTCAGGGCAAGCACTTGGAGCTGCTCCTCCTGCATAATCACTCTGACGTCATCAACTTTGTTGTTAACAGAGCGTATATTCAGGCAACCGAAGCGGGTCAGACTGCTACGTTGTACCGCGTGTCTCGCGATACGGGGACGAATCAAAACCGGCTCCCTGTGTTGTGCAGGGGCAGCACTGATGTTAGCTGCCTGGGTCTGATTCTGCAGCTGTCTGACTGGACGGTTGCCTGAGATGATAAGGACGCCCGATGAGCCAGATTCGGTGTACACAGGGACCGGTCTTCGGTGTTGCCCGCCTCTGCACCCACGAACTGTCCGTCTGATAGTAATTAGCGAGTCGACGTGTGTACGAAGGCATTGCTTTAGATCGGGTCCGAGTGTACGCAGGCTGAGCAACTGGTCACGTGTGTACGTCGTACATTTAAATTCTTCGTTCACAGGCATTTTAACGCCATTAAAACAACGCAAAAGGTAAACGAAAAGTAACAATAACAAATCCAAAAGGACACAGTTGGCGAGACGGCGACAAGACGAATCGCTAGTGAAAAATATAGACAAAACAAAACTGCGTAGCATGTAAAAACTGAGATAAATCACGAGCTCAAAATATGCGACTGTCTGCAGCCAGAGGTCGGCGCAGTACAATCCATAGTGCTATAGGAGTGCTATAGGCAAACATTGGCGCATGCCTAATAATTCTGCTGGTGTCAGGGTTGATACCAGATGTTTCTGTGTCGAAACGGATGAGGCGGGATGAGAAAAAAAATACTGTTTAGTTTTTGGGGAGGGGGTTGAATAACCTTAGATGCTAGTCAGCGTATGTATAATCGAAGTCAGCTGCGAGGCTAGATTCGAATGACATTTCTATTGATTCTTAGGACGCTGGTCCATCACGACAAAAGCCTCAGAATGAATGGATAAATCTTAGTCTTAGGGCGTTTGTTCTTCACAAAGCATCAGACGTGTCCAGATATATAGCGGACAACACTTCCGGGACTTCACTGTTGCAAAACGTACTTGTCGAAGCCAGCACTGAATGTGTGTTGTTACAGGTGTGGAAGTCTACCACACTGAAGCTGAAATCTAAGAATAACCCTGTTTCTTCAAAGAAACAATACTGCACACATGTGACTTTTTACGTATACATGTTGAAAATAGTAAAAAAAATATATTATATAAAAAAATATAGTTAAAAAATAGATATAATTATAAAGAAATATTTTCCGGCTTTTCGGGAAATTTTCGTGGCGTGGGGATAAAAAAACGTGGTGGCTTGAAAGTGAAACGTGTTTTAAATTAAATCCACAGACAACTACAATAAAAAAAGCTATCAACAGTATAGTGAAAACAGGCAGTCACCGACGAGAATATATCAGTCTTGTTGTCCTCGAGACCAAGGTCTTGGTCTCGAGTGCACTCGAGTTCGTTTTTAAAAGTCTTGGTCTTGGTCTTGGTCTTGAGACCAAAAGTCTTGGTCTTGGTCTTGGTCTTGAGGTTCAAGGTCTTGGTCTTGGTCTTGAGGTTCAAAGTTTTGGTCTTGGTTTTGCAAGACCAAGACTTTTGTCAAAATGAACAGTCATTAATTTTAACAAACGGCAAGAATTTTAAAAATTTATCCAATAATTACTCATACAGTTGTCGCGCCGTCGGGTTCGTCAAGTTTCGCGTCACTTCTGGGACCAATTGTCACACGTGCAAACTCTAAAGACGACCCAGCGCATCGCTGTGGAGTCCTATATGTAGGCCAGTCAGAACTATCCATGTCATTGGCTAGGCTGAGATCAGAGGCGTGTCTTAACTGTGTATTATCATACTTATTTACCAGGCTGATGGTCGAGTGGATAGGCGCGGTTGCCGGATGGGCAACAGCCCCAGCAACATTGCTGGAACCAGGGTTCGCTTGTGACTCCACAGCGAATTTACTAATAGGCCTTGGCTCAAGGCCCTCTAAGCGTGATACAAGTAACTCCAAGATAGCACTCTGTCTTTCCATTGCAACACCCTGTCGTTCAGATGCTTGCTCTTGAGCAACACCTAAACTTTCCAAGATAGCGCTCTGTCTTTCTGAGGCTTGCTCTTGAGCAAGACTCATTCTTTCCAGAGCTTGCTCTTGACTTACTCGCAAACTTTCTAACACTACCCTTTGTCGGTCTAAGGCCTGTTCTACTATTGACCTAGAACCCGACTGGCGCGATACAGATCTTTCTGTATCTGTGATTTCCATGTTAACCAATTTGTCACAAGTTTTATAAGTTTATTATTAATCGAAAATAATACGTACTATCGTACTGACAAACTAAAAAGGTTCAACAGTATTATTTATAATCTTATCTCTTGAGCATACTATCTTACTTATTGTCAAACTAATTTATGCAAGTTTTAATGGCTACCTTACTTATAATCTAACAATACAATTATTTATCTGAGTTGTACAATTATTTATCTTACTTATCAGAAACAAGCTAATATTATAGCCTTCTATTGACTTGGAGTAAAAGGGATTTATACTAAGAATTTCCCCGGCTGAGATAATTATCGCCTGCCAACAAATCTACAAGGCCTGAAGAACGATTCAATTTCTCGGCCTACCGTCGTTCGATAAGATTATTTATACTCCAAATATTCTCAATATGTGCGAACTTATCTCCGTGAATCGATAAGATATTTATACTCCAGATATTCCCAATATGTGAGAACTTATCTCCTTGCCAATACGTGTAAATCACGTATTTCCACAAATCGCAGAATTATCGAATTATATCCACAAAGAAGACGAAATATATTCCAGAATTTCCGCTCAGAAATAAATTGAAAACACGATATATCCGACTCCAGAAAAGGCGCACATCAAATTCGCTCAATTTGATACATATATTCCAATTGATATTTCAAACACCAGCCGACCACATCGGCGAAAACTAGCGTGCCATACACGCTTCTCCCAGGCGTACAAACGCCGAATATCAAGAATTTCCGCGTGCCAACACGCGTTATCCACCGTACGTGCTTCTCCTAGGCAGTCGAAATACGAGTGTTTTTGAGAAATTCAAAGCGAAATCTTATATAGAAAGGCCGTTGCTATGGGCCTCAACCCCTCCGCAATTTGGACGGATGTCACCGAGTTATTTTTAGTTTCTCCAACTCGACTTGAAAGAAGCCGCTCACGACATTGCACTCACATGAACTGCGCTCCCGTTTGAAGTCAAACCCCCCTCCAATTTCTGCGCGTCTGGGCTCACCCGCAAAGACGGTATAATCCTTTGATCCGCCTCAACCGTCTGCCTGGCCTACGCCGTCGTGCGGTTGTCCGTCTAACTATCGCTAAGGCGGCATAATTATCGAAATTCCTTAGAACCTACTTGTATGCGCGTTTTACCCGTCGACTCGGTCTCTCTGTATCGCTGGGTCTGTGCGGCGGTCTCTCTTTGAAGCTACCACACGGCCGTCGAGCGGTTCACCCCTTAGCAACCTATTGTGTAACGTAGGCAAATCGGCGCGAAATGAGACGCGAAGCTAGTTGAAACGGCAATACGGCTTAGGCGCTATATAAGGAAACCGTATTATCAATGGACACAGGGCAATACAAACTGGCGCTAAATAATCACCAGTAACGAGGGTTAGACCATCGTTACACAGTTATTGCTTTAGTATTTACACGGTGTGAATGAGGCTTCACTGTTGTTTTGGACAATTATTTTGACTTCCGGTTATTTATCATGGAATGATTTCAAAACAGACTCATGATTAATTTGTACATTTACATTCGGTTCTTGAAAAGCTGCTTTGTGTGCTAGCGATTTCAGCACTTGTAGACCGTGTTTTTTTCACATGACAGAATTTTTATGAGGCCCCACAGTCACGTCTTGGTCAGAAAATTCTGAACAAATTGGTTTTTATAAAATTCAACAGGCATTTGGAATGACATTTCGCATGAAGGACTTTTGTAAATACGAATTCGGAATTCTCTGCAGTCTCCATTTAGAGTTGTTTTGCTTGAATAAAAGAAAAAAACTCATGTTTTCATTAAAATAACGAGTTGTCCGACTGGACAATTTTTAGTAAGGAATAGAAGTCTGGATACGACTGTGATTTTTTTGGGTCTTGGTCTTGGTCTCGGTCTTGGTCTTGAGGTTCAAGGTCTTGGTCTTGGTCTTGAGGTTCAAGGTCTTGGTCTTGGTCTTGGTCTTGAGGTTCAAGGTCTTGGTCTTGGTCTTGAGGTTCAAGGTCTTGGTCTTGGTCTTGAGGTTTAAGGTCTTGACAACAAGACTGGAATATATTAGTACTAGAGTGTGAACTGAGTTTTGTGTACAGTTTTGCAGTGCGAGATATTTAGCGTATATATTTAGTGCGCTTACTTTAGTTTCACGTGTATATGTATATATGATAGATGTATAACGTTTAGTCTTAGTGACACGCGCGGCCGGCCGATATCGGCAGCGGCGCGCTATATGTATATTATTAGAGTTCGTTTAAGCGCACAGAAGACAGGTGTGTCAAGAGGCGCGAAGAATTATGCTGACTAGAGAAGTTTGAATTCGAGTGTGTTCGCTGTAGTAGTGTGGCTGACTAGTCGAGTTGTAATCGAATTGAGTTCTGTCTGTTTGTTTCTTATTAAACTAAAAGATATTAAACTGTGTTGCTGATTAATTCAGGTTATACTTATACGTAGAATTAGTGTTCAAAAGGTGAACGTTAAATAGGCGTTAAGTACGAAGAGAACAAGGATTTAATCAGAAGGATTGTCAACGGAAGGATTGGGTTGACATTATTGGTGGCAGCGTCGGTGTGGATAAGAACTCACGGTGGATAAGAACTCACGGTGGATAAGAACTCACGGTGGATAAATAACTCACGGTGGATAAATACTCACGGTGGAATAATTACTCACGGTGGAATAATTACTCACGGTGGAATAATTACTCACGGTGGATATAAACTCACGGTGGATTAAAATTCACGTTATCACCTCCTTCGGCGGATAGAAGAATCTACGACGGTGATAAAAGAATTTACGCGTTGTTGCTGTGTGACGTGTCTACGATATCAACGACGGCGGAACACGAGAAACGGTATAAAAATTTCGTTGTTTTCCACGAACAAATACAAAAGAAATCCCGTTTGTTTATCGATTCACACACCAAGAAAAACCGTGACTTCTTTGAAAAGAGAAATCACCAAAGTAAACAAGTAAGATGGAGAAACTAAGTGCTGAAAGACAAGCAGATATTAAGAAGATGTCTACGGAAAGGCTAAAACAGCGTTTGTTGAAAGCCGGTTTCAAAGAAGAACAATTAGAAGGTATGTCACGTGGTGACATGATACAGGAACTCGCTGAAGTGTGGGTTAAAGAAGAAGTCGAAGAAGAAGGTGCAGTTGGCGGTGCCGTAGAAAAGGCTATTGAAAAACCTCCTGCGCCTATGTCTATGGAGATGTTGATGCAGTGGATGATGATGAAAGAAGATAGGGAGGAGAAACGGAGACAAGAAGAGAAAGAGATAAGACAGGAAGAATTGCGCTTGCAGAGAGAGAAAGAAGAGAAAGCGGAACTTGCAAGGCAAGAAGAATTGCGCTTGCAGAGAGAGAAAGAAGAGAAAGCAGAACGTCTGCAGAGAGAGAAAGAAGAGAAAGCAGAACGTTTGCAGAGAGAGAAAGAAGAGAAAGAATTGCGCTTGCAGAGAGAGAAAGAAGAGAAAGCGGAACTTGCAAGGCAAGAGGAATTGCGTCTGCAAAGAGAGAGAGAAGATAAAGCAGAACAAGTGCGTAAGGCAGAACTTGAATTGCAAAAGAATCAGTTTGAGATTCAGTTAGAACAGTTGAAAAGAGATAGAGAAGATGCTGAAAGAAGAAGATTGGAGCAGATGATTGAATTTGAAAAAGCTAGAAAAAGTGATGAAGAGGTACGTCAGCAACAGATTGAAGCAAAGAGAATGCGTGAAGAAGAAAAAGAAAAAGCGCGAACGTTAGAGTTAGAACGCGCAGAACAGATAAGACAAGAAGAACTCAAATTTCAGAAAGAAAGTTTGGAAAAGGCAGAGACAGAAAGACAAGAACGTCTGAAACTGGAGAAATCAAAATTGACATTGAAAGAAACGCAAATGAGAGAAGAACGGGAAGCTGAAAGAAGGAAACAGCAAGAAAGTGAAACTTTGGTGTCAAAAATTAAGAAAATAGGTGATGCAATGAAGCATGTATTGCCTCAAATGCCAACTGATATGATGGAGGTGCCATTATATTTTGAAACAGTCGAGAACGCATTTCGTAGTTTTGCTGTGGAAAAGCCGTTTTGGGTTAAATTATTACTACCATTGATGACGCCGAAAGCTCGAACTGTTCTGAATAGATTGTCATTCGATGATCTAGACAATTACGATAAAGTCAAGCAGCACTTATTAAAAGAATTTAAATTGACCTCGAGAGAATACAGAGCCAGATTTGTGGATGCTAAGAAGACAACAGAAGAGACTTATACGATGTTTACGGCAAGACTGAAGAACTTGTTAAACTATTACGTGAGAAGTCGAAACGTGAACAAAGAGTATGATACGCTCTTTGATTTGCTGGTAGCGGATAAGCTGAAAGAATGTTTACCGCCAGGTCCACTACAGTTTGTATTGTCGAAGGAAGGAACTGACTGTCTCCAAGCTAGTGCAGTGGCAGACCTAGCAGACATTCATGTAAACAATCGAATTGGGTTTGCATTTCCAAATATAAACAGTTATCCTTCTCAACGTTCCGTAAACCAAAGCCAGAGTGGAAAGTGGAAAAGTAATCCAGGAACAGGGAATCAGTTCAAAGGTAAAGAAGTCAAGGCTAATGTCCCTGTACCCAATGAGACCAGAGAAGTGGCGTTTGGTCGTCAGGGATTTAACAAATCGTCAGCGCCGTTTGCCAAGAGGGAAGGCAACACATCGTTTACGCAGTATAAGAGATATGAAGGCAATGAACAACGAGGTATGGTTGTGAAGCGTTGTCACAACTGTGGTTCAGACAAACATTTGGTTAAATTTTGTCCAGTTCCAGTGGCAGCAGCTAGTTCTAGCAGAAATCAAGAACACACAAGGGTGAATTTGATTCAAGTGGTTAGTGATACAGACAATCAAACCGCGGGTCAAGAAAACCAAGAGACTGAAGTAAAGTCAGTAATGAAATGTGGTATTCAAAAAGAAATTCTATTGGATGCTGAAATTCAGAGAGAAGTCATAGGAAAAGATGACAGTCGAATATTGAAGAAATCGTTCTTGCAATATGTCGAGGTTGAAATTCGTGGAGTAGACGGTAAAGAGCCAGTGAAAGTCAAAGCACTGAGCGACTCGGGTGCAGAGATTCCGGTGATTAGTGAAGAATTACTGGAAGGCATGAAGGTGGAACAAATTGGAAAAGTGAACTTGCAATGTGTGGCAGGAGATGCCATTCCTGCGAAGTTAGTGAAAGTGGATGTTAGATTGTGTGGTAGTGACGTGGAAGAAGAGGGATTTCCGCGTAAAATCCAGTGTTCACTTACACCTTATGTCACCTTGATGTGTGCTAGTATTGCAAAGATGGGCAGTACAGAAAGATTCTTGTTGCATCCAGAGATAATTGCCGAATTAAAAGCCGTACCACAGATGAAAATTAAAACGATACAAGGAGATGTGAGTGTACGAGCAAATGTAATGACGAGAGCGCAGAGTCGGAAACAGGAAATGGTAGATGTTGATGAGAAGAGTGAAACTGAAAGTTCAAGTGATGAGGAAAACGACAGTAATGAGCAACGAAGCTTATCGCGAGATGGTATAACATCAGAGATGAATGAGCAAGAGATGGCTGCATGCGAGAATGGCACATTAAATGAAACTGAAGAAGACAATGAATGTGATGTGGGGATAGGAGACTTGTATAGAGATGAAGAGATGGATGAAGAACAAAAGGTGCAGATTGCCGATTCGAAGAAGTTCGAAGAGCAACAGAGAAAGGATGAATCGTTGAAGCCGTGGTGGAAGTTAGCACAAGAGAAAGAATCTGAATTCTGTGTGATCAACGGTTTATTGCATAAGAAATATCAGATATTAGACCAGACGATATATCAACTAGTGTTACCAAAAGAGAGACGAATAAAAGTGATGGAATTGGCGCATGAATCGGTATTTGGAGGACATCTAGGAGAAGAGAAAACAAGAGAACGAATAAAATTATCTTTTGTTTGGCCAAAGATGAGAAGAGACATTGTGAAATTTTGTAAGTCTTGCGAGAAGTGTCAACTAAAGGCAAGGAGTTTGGTGATGGATAGAGTGCCTATCACTCCGGTCTCAAGAGAAGAGGTCGCCTTCAGGAGAATGACGATGGACCTAATAGACAACCCGAGGAAATGGCACAAGATAATTCCTTTTCATGAAAAGTATTTCAAAGAACTCAAAGAAAATATGGAGAAAGCATTATTGTTTGCAGAATCCTACTCTCGAGAAAAGCAATTACAATACACGAATCAGTATAACAAGAGAGCAAAGCACAAAGAATTTGAAGCTGGTGAGAAAGTCATAGTTTTGTATCCAACGTCAACAAACAAACTTATTTCTCGATGGCATGGTCCATGTACGATCATACATCGAAGATCAAAGTACTCTTATTTAGTCGATGTGGGTGAAAATGGTCGAAAAATAATTCACGCCAACAAGATCAGAAAATATGTTACTCGAGCATTAAGTTGTGGTCTAATCGTTGAAGAAGATGAAGATTTTGGTTCAGTGGTTGAATTGCCAATGAGGAATGAGGTTCAAGATGACAAGAATTCACTTAACCTCGATCCTGAACAAATTAGCCATTTGACAGTAACTCAGCAAGAACAGTTGTTGAAAGTCTTGAACAAATACTGTGATAGATTTTCAGAAAAACCCGGATTATGTACATTGGTTGAACATGAAATTGAACTAAAACCAGGATTTCGTGAAAAGGAATTTGCAGCATATCGAATTCCTTTGATTTATCGATCAGAAGTGGAACGTCAGATCAAAGAAATGTTAAAAACAAACATTATCAAACCATCATCGAGCAGAATGGCAAGCCCTTTGGTTATTGTTAAAAAGAAAGACGGATCTTTAAGACTTGCCTGTGACTACAGATACATTAACTCATTCACAGTGGATTGTAAATATCCTATGCCGATTGTCAGAGACGTTTTGAACAAAGTTGGAAAGTCTAATGTGATTTCTATTTTGGACTGTCGAAGTGCTTATTGGACTTGTCCTGTAAAACAATCTGATCAATGGAAGACAGCTTTTGTAACACATAATGGACTGTATGAATTTACTCGTGTTCCTTTTGGAATGATAAATTCTGGACGAACTTTTGTTAAGGCGATAAATTTAGTTTTACAGCCTATAAGTGACTTTGCAGAACCGTATGTTGATGACATTGCTGTGCATTCTGACAGTTGGAAAGTTCACTTGCAGCATCTAGATGCATTTTTGATGCAAATGAGATTGCATAACGTTACTTTGAATTTGAAAAAATGCATATTTGGTAAGAGTGAGGTAAGGTTTATCGGTCATGTGGTTGGGTCTGGTAAGATAAAGATGAATCCAGACAGAATTGAAAGTTTGACTAATTTGAAGATCCCAGAAACTAAGAAGCAAGTTAAGCAACTGCTTGGATTTTTTAATTATTACAGACAGTTTATTAAGGACTTTGCACAGATTGCGAAACCGCTATCTGATTTAACTAGTAAACGTGTTTCTGATAAGATTGATTGGACTGTTGAACATCAGCAAGCATTTGATTTACTTAAAGAGGCTGTGCGATCCAAAGTAGTGTTATATGTTTTTGAAGTGGGAAAACCATTCAATTTGTACTGCGATAGTAGTGACTTTGCAGTCGGTGCTGTTTTAACACAGATGGACGACAAGGGAATAGAACGCCCTGTGTCATTTATCAGTCAAAAATTAACTGATACCCAGAAGAGATGGGCTACTGTGGAAAAGGAAGCCTATGCTATTGTTTGGGCTCTAAACAAGTTAAAAGAAATTATAATTGGATCAAAAATTTTCATTTTTACTGATCACAATCCTCTTACATATTTGACTGAGTCAATGTCTAAGTCTGCTAAACTTGTGCGTTGGGCGTTAGCCTTACAAACTTTTGATGTTGAGGTGAAGTACAAGAAGGGCAGATTGAATATTATTGCTGATTGTTTGTCAAGGTTATAAGTAATCGTAAGACTGTTTATTGATTAGTTAGATATATATATGTTTCATGTATTTTGGTAATTTCGCAAATTTTGAAATTTAATTTGCTCAATTCCAGAAAAAGGAAGGAGGTAATGTGAACTGAGTTTTGTGTACAGTTTTGCAGTGCGAGATATTTAGCGTATATATTTAGTGCGCTTACTTTAGTTTCACGTGTATATGTATATATGATAGATGTATAACGTTTAGTCTTAGTGACACGCGCGGCCGGCCGATATCGGCAGCGGCGCGCTATATGTATATTATTAGAGTTCGTTTAAGCGCACAGAAGACAGGTGTGTCAAGAGGCGCGAAGAATTATGCTGACTAGAGAAGTTTGAATTCGAGTGTGTTCGCTGTAGTAGTGTGGCTGACTAGTCGAGTTGTAATCGAATTGAGTTCTGTCTGTTTGTTTCTTATTAAACTAAAAGATATTAAACTGTGTTGCTGATTAATTCAGGTTATACTTATACGTAGAATTAGTGTTCAAAAGGTGAACGTTAAATAGGCGTTAAGTACGAAGAGAACAAGGATTTAATCAGAAGGATTGTCAACGGAAGGATTGGGTTGACATAGAGTATTGGCCCGTCATTTATAACGGGAAGGAGGGAGATGGAGGCAGTGAGGGATTGAGACAGTGACCAACCCCTCCCTCTCACTCTTCTCCATCCCTCTCCCTCAGTGATATTTTCGTTAAGGAAAATAGGAATTAGAAGTAAAATTATCAATTTCCGTTAACTAGAGTACGAACGAAAATTGGCAATTATTTTGAGAACGAGAATAGAACGAGAACTGAAATACGCTACAGAGAACGGAAATATAAATAGAAATAGGATTTTTTTCATAACGGAAGTTATTGCTTTATAATTTTTGTGGTACGCAATTTCTATAAGAGATCCCTCGTGCGACCGAGAGCCATTAAGATCGTTCATAACGGAAGTTATTGCTTTATAATTTTTGCGGTACGCAATTTCTATAAGAGAGATCCCTCGTGCGACCGAGAGCCATTAAGATCGGTAATCTTAATGGGATGCATAATCTGTAATCAGACATGAATGCTACAGCAAGATTGCTTCTGTAGCTTAAGACCTTCTTTCTATCAGCACCAGCTTCACAAGCAGCAATTCCGATAGTGTGCGTCCGGGACTCCATAAGTAACAAAATACTAACAATGTCTTATCCTCGCCTAAATCAGAAATTCAGAAGTTCGGAATTTTTACAGTTACTGTGGCTCTGTGGAACTCCGAAAGTGGATGGGTGTGGAGTCCATTACTCATCTAATTAGCTTGGATTCTAAACTTTGTGATGTGATGCGTCCATGAATCCATGAATTCAGGCGTTAACGGAATCACTGCTCACAAGAATATGTAGAGAGGATTTTTTCGTTGTGCGGATTGCTAACTGCTGGGCGAAGAAATCGTATGCACAAGTCTTTTGATATAAGAGTCTTTCTGAAATCCAAAAAAATTTGAGGATCAAGCTATATATAACAAGTTGGAACTGACCAATAACTCCATGCATTGTTATTTGAGAGCTCAGTTATAAATAATACCAGTGCCATTTTCTAGAAAAAAGGTTCCGGAACGGTACAATTATGGAAAGGCTAAATCGAGGGCGCAGCCCGAGAAAAAAAAGGGTTGGAGTTTGGAAATGGGTCTCAGTGAGATCCTCCTCAAAAGAAAATTCCCATTTGCATATCAATAAACACTGAAAACACTTAAATTAAAAAGTTCCGGAACGATACAATTATGGAAAGGCTAAATCGAGAGCGCAGCCCGAGAAAAAAAGGGTTGAAGTTTGGGAATGGGTCTCAGTGAGATCCTCCTCAAAAGAAAATTCCCATTTCCATATTGATCAATAAACACTGAAAACACTTAAATTAAAAAAGTTCCGGAACGATACAATTATGGAAAGGCTAAATCGAGAGCGCAGCCCGAGAAAAAAAGGGTTGAAGTTTGGGAATGGGTCTCAGTGAGATCCTCCTCAAACGAAAATTTCCTTTGCATATCAATAAACACTGAAAACACTTAGGCTAAATTAATTTAGAATAACTTACTTATTTTCAATAGCTCAAAAAAGGTGTCAGAACGCCAATCCGAAGCGTTCCGTCTGAAAAAACCACTGACTAATGAAACTTTAGAACTGGAATTAGAACTGAAATTATTTCAGAACTGGAATTAGAACTGAAATAGGAATTATTATCAGAATGGGAATGGAACGAGAACTAAAATTGAATCTTGAATTAGAAGTAAAATTGGGAGTTATTCATAGAACTGATATATCACTGCTCTCCCTCTGTCACTGCCTCCACCTCTGACTTCACGCACGGTTTCCCGCCGGCCGTTTGTACCTGCAGCATCAGTCTGGTCTGGCTGTAGTCTAGCTTCCTAGGGAGAGAGGTCGGCTTGAGGGCCGCTGGCCGTTCGTATCTGCACCCACATCAGTCTGGCTGTAGTCTGTCTGCCTAGTGCCGGGCAAATACTGTAGGGCAGTGTAGGCCAATATAAGACGGGCGAAGACAGACGGACAAACAGACAGACAAAGACATTCCAGACAGCTCCATAGATGGCTATGACTTAGTTCCATAGATGGTTGTGACCTAGTTCCTCATTGGTCGGCCTTTTACCTACTTTCATGACCTAGCGCCTCATTGGTCAGCCTTTGATTTGATTGCGAACGGAGCGTAGGCTCGACAAGTTATGAACTGTGTTGCAAATACGTTGTGTAAAAATTGTACTATAAGAATCGCTAAAACTACAACTGTCTCCTCAATGTCTTCGCAAGATCGCTCACGAACAACCCACGCATCTACGCGGTACTAAAAATTATCCCGAAGAGTTTAGCCTACCGTTTGGATCCACACCGCTTGTCACCAACACCGAAATAAGAGCATTCATGGGCGCCGACTCTGCGGGGCCCGTGAGTGCCCAGCACCACCAGAAATAGGCCATGCGAGGCCACCTATGCCTGGGCACCACCAGAAATCAGCCCGCAAAGGGCGCTTTTTAAGAGATTGTTTTTCTATTGGCATCACTTATCTATAAAACGATCCCCACTCGGAGATTGTGGGGAATATTTCGGTCAGCAGGGAAATAGGGTCGCAGAACATGGCCTGGGTCAGCAACGGCTGCATTGAATAGGCGTTCATCAGCCTGGATGGATGGGGAAAGTGAGCCAGTTCGGTGCATTTTTCTAAGTAATTGCTCAATCCTCTCTCTGTCTCCTGCCCGGGTTTAGCCCCACCATGCAGGGGATGCGTACATCAGGGAAGATACGGTGGTGGCCCTTGCTATGTCATGTAAGACATTTGGTGGAAATCCGTGGGACCTTAGGACTCGGAGGGCGTGGAGTGAAGAGGAAGATTTCGATAGAACCTCTTCTAGATGAGGCCCCATCCCGAGGTCAGAGGAGATGGTGACACCTAGGACACGCAGGAAAGTAACGCGGATGGCCTCGGAAAAATAAGGGGAATGGAGGGGATTGCTTTCAGAATTGCTATTCTTTCAAAATTGTTTACACGAATTTGCTGTAGATTTTGAGATCTTGGACCTACATGCACACACGTACACACACGTACACACACACACACACACACACACACACACACACACACACACACACACACACACACACACACACACACACACACACACACACACACACACACACACACACACACACACACGCTCACATACACACACGCACACGCACATACTCACACATGGCCTGGATATGTTTAACCAAGTACAGTAATTGATTCTGAGATCGTGAAGAGACTGATGGGTCAGTGGTCAAATCAAAGCCGAAAATACGAGTGTGGGTCCATATACAGACTTGCAACTGATGAAGGAAATAGAACAGGCTTGTGCAACCCACGGCCTGCGGGCTAGAATCGACCCTCTAAGGTCCTCTATCCGGCCCTCTGACACATTTAAAGTTATTATCTTACAGCGTACTTTCATAATTTCCCAACAGTCTTCAAGGAAAGGAGCTGCTTTCCAACACCATATTTGAGTGTATTTGTGCATTCACTCGGAAACTGGATTTTCTTATAAAACAGGTGGCTCAGAAAAACATTGTGCACTTCTCGACTTTGTCGACAATGCCTGTTGAAATAGTGGTCCATGTCAAGTACTTGACCTTTGCTGACCAACCTAACTGAGGAATTCAATTAGAAGTTTGATGATTACATGAGACATTCTGATGAGATGAAAATCTTTGGAAATCCATTCAAAATCGATCCCTACACTGCACCTGATGAATTTCAATAAGGAATCATTGACATTCAGAGCCAGAGTGAATTAAAGATGGCATTTTCTCAAAATGACTCACTTATATTTTATGCCAAGTATACATGTAAACATTTTAGTTAAACTGAACTGTTGAATTAAATTTCTGCAAGGCTCCCAGTGCACTGTAAAATATCTACATTGCCGTAGGTGAGTTTTAGCGCATTTTTGGAGAAAGAAAACTGGTTCTGTAAAACTAAACATTTTAGTTCAATGTTGAATTAATTTCTGCAGGGCTCCCAATGCGCTGTAAAAATTTTATGGAACAGGTTGTAATAAATATTGAACAAAAATTCCAAAATATGGGACACATGTTAAAATATTGGGCAATATGGGACACTGTTCAGCAAATATATGGGGATTTTAAAGAATGCATATTTCTGGTGTAATTCAGCGGTAACAGGCTCCATCCCTGCCTGTTACAGTGTTATCCAGCCGACAATTATTTTGGAGGAATATTTCAAGACCTGATAATCCCATTTTCAATGCAATACACGGAAATAATTGTAACATTGACCAACTAGATTTTTTAATCAACATGGTTATGAACGTTTTTCTTCAATTTATAGATCTCTCTTCTGGTAATGTTTCAAGAAGAAAAATGTGATAACGTTTTCTGACAGAACAGAAAATTTATATCAACTTATTATGAACCTGTAGACAAACGTTGATTACAGTCGACAGCCGATACATTGCGACAGTTGACTCAGTACTGTCAGTCGAGGTGTACGGAAATATTATCCCCCCCGGACATAATCCCCGGACATTATTCCCCCGGACAAAATCCCCTCCCCATTTTCGGTAGGACATAATCCTCGGACAAAATCTCCCTTGTGTGCGATTAGCCAATTTCTACATTAAATGATAAACCTTAATTGCCCTGTTTTTCCTGGTGTCAGGTTGTTAATGTCGTAAAGGTATAGACTAAGGACGTGTTGGTGTCATTCAGGTGTAAAATTCAGACTTGTTAGTCTCATTCTGTCACTTAGGTATAAATTTAAGACTTGTTAATGTCGCCTAGTTCTTAACTTAAGGCTTGTTAATGTCAGAATTCGCGAGGTCAGTTGCCCAAAAGCGGGTCATGCGCAGCGACAAGCAGCTACATGCCCGTTTGCTGCAGATGTGCCAAGATCGGCGCGATGGAAGGCAATCCATCGAAGAAACGCTGCACGGACTTGAACATAACATTCGCCTTTAGATGTTTTTACAGCTTTAGAGGCAAACTCGGGACCACTATAGTGTAATAAACTTTTCCATTGGTTTGTACTATTAGGCTAATTGTTAGAATTAAACAAACTGTAAATATTAAACTTGTAAATTGAAAATATAATCCGGCTGAGGTTGAGGTGATTAGTCCTTTTCGCCCTCACCACGCGTCGTGACATATATGTCGAAATATAGGTGATTATATTCTAGCCTGGGGGATTATGTCCTACCCGGGGATTCTGTCTGGGGGATTATGTCCGGATGGATTATGTCCGGGGCAGTGGCGTAACAACCTAGCCGGGGCCCTTGGATATTCTAAGCTTGGGGCCCTTATCCATTAGAAAGTTAAAATAATGAGATAGCTATATTTTAAACTGCAGTTAGATTAAAAAAGAGTATTAAATGTTCTCAATAATGACCCATAGTTCAAGTCACATTAATATTTCAAGACAAAAAAAATACAACAAAAATTATTGCCTACGTACACATGCAGTAATCTATTGTCTGCAGTTCTCACATCATGTCATCTATCCCGGAATTGGCTACTGTCTTTGTGCTGTTTGTCACTCTCCCAGTCACCGTCGCCAGTGCGGAGCGCTCCATCTCTGTAGTTCTTCAGAGAATTACTTCACGAATTTGGCTATTCTAGCTTTACTATAAGCAAATGTGTCTATCAAGTCATCAAAATTCAGTTGTTTTGCACATTCATTTTCGATCGCAAGAAGAGCAAGACCATCAAGCCTGACCTGTGAGATAGTGGATCTAAGATACGTCTTTATAAGTTTCAATTTGGAGAAGGAGCGCTCCGCACTGGCAACGGTGACTGGGAGAGTAGCAAAAGCACACAGGCAGTAGCCAATTCCGGGATAGGTGAGAGCTCAATATGAGTTTCAGTATGTCCAACACAGTTTTTGTTGTTTCGAGTTCCTTGCTGAACTCGTGTCTGAAAAGGACCGCGCGCCTCTGACAGAAAAATCGGGGCCGATGTCCGATGAATATGTTTCTGCAGTTTTGTTGCTGCTTATTCCAAATCAACATCGGATAAGTGCAGAAGAGATTTGGGATAAAGAAAACTAAACGTTGCAGAAACTAAACACTGCCTTGCAAAACGACTCTTAAGCTGTGCCATTGATGTCTAAAATAGCGAAAAATACATGACTCTTGAAAGCTATTTCTGGTTCTGTCGTCACTGTTCAGTTCACCGGAGAATTTATTTGTGCGACTCTTTCTAACTTCGGCGTAATCTTACAAAAGAGCTGACTGATTGCTGTAGCTGTAGTAATGATAGATTCATATGAATCACGCATGTTAAGTCAAATGCCACAGAGAGAAGTCTGGTAGCAGGAGATAGGTCTATTTGGACTGATTGAAGTGCACGAGATGCACTGTCAATTGTCAGTAACAATAATTGTTCCCAAAATGATAATAAACATATGAACTCAAATTTCTCCATGTTATGCTTCAAACCAGTGGCATCACTTCTGTCCTTGGAATTTTTGCTCTCGAGGCAAATTCAGATTCACAGCGTAACGTTTAAGGTTTAAGGCATTAGTAATGTTTCACGAAGTGAAGCAGATTAAATACTTTTATTATATACTAACTAGATGTTTGCCCGTCCTAAGACGTGAAATTTATTATGACCTTCATAGTTTAAAAATTTGTGAAAATGTCATCATAAACAATGTTTCGCGAAAAACATATTCTATTTACATTCTCCAGCTTGACGAAGTTTTTTCGACAGGATCATGTCCGATCGTCATCGATGATGACGTTCGAAAGTGTTGCGATTAAATGTAAAACTGAAGTCTTACCTTTTCAAATACTCCTACCCTGACTCATCCAATTATTCTCGAAGTAAACGACACCCGGCTTGACAGCTGCTCTGCCTCTCCTGATCTGGTACCCTGCAAATCGGACTTAGACCTTTTTTGGACTACTCTTTGGAAGCCCTCTGATTTGGTTTGGCCTTCTGGAAACCGGACTCGGACCTCTCTTGGACTACTCTCTGGAAACCCCCTCTGATCTGATGTAGCGCTCGTGAATAGGCTGGTGCCCTGCGCTTGGCCTTCGAGTGGCGCTTTAGAAGTTTGGAGATTACGATTACGATTACGATTACGCTATTTTCTATAGCGTCCGTATGGCCTCGACCCTACTCATTTTTCAATGATTTGATCGGGTTAGATCCTTCACCACCACTATCCGTTTAAATAGGCGCAATGCCATTTAAAGTCCCCGTGTAGTTAGAAGATCGTAACGCGGAATAAAAATTAAGAAATTCTTTCTATGAGGATTGCATAGGCCTATATATTATACTAAAGAACAAACTGAGACGGCTAGAGAAAGTCGATCAATTAAAATAATCATAATCTTAGTATGTTCTAATTAGGGACCTGCGAATCGCAAATTTTCAGTCGAATCGAATCTCGAATCGAATCGGGGGCAAAGGTTCGAATTCGATTCGAATCTCGAATCGAATCAGAGGGTATCGGTACGATATTCATGAAGCTTGATTGCAAAGGCGTACCATAGTACTAATATGGGGAGAGTTGCCATAAATGGACCACCTAAGGGAAACAGGTTTGCTGAATGAAAGCCACCGAATTTCTACAAGGAAATTATGAAATATGATGGACTGTTTTGTCAAGTATGTTGTTAGTAAGCAAGGGACAGATAGTATTCATGCATTTATGAAAAATAACTAAAACAACTTGAGCTGTAATAAGTCCAATCAAGGCAAACTGCTTCCTTAAATGGACCACATGGTGTCCTTGATTGGACCAGTTGCCTTGAATGGGACATATTGTTTAAAAGACGTTTTTTAAAGATAATTTGCAAAAGAAGCACAGTTAAAACTTTTAAGAACACTTATTGTCTAAAAACATGCAATAAAAGAGTATCTAGCTAACTGTCAAAATACTGTAACAGCGGTAGAAATCAAGTTAACATATGACTAACATAACCACTGCCAGTAAACTAATTAGGTGTACATTGTTAGAGTCTCTAGTCAAAAAAGACTACACGTGATTAACTATAGACTAGTTAATTACAACTAAATGATTGGTTAAGTCGTTTTTTAATGCTTCATTACTACTATTTACATCTAACACTTAACACTTAATAGGGGCCTACATACAGGAATTACACACAGTTTGCACAGAGGAACACAGTCATCATCAAGCAGTCCCCGTTTTTTTTTCTCGTAGACATCTACATATACAATAGAAAGAAAAATGTTCTTCGACATAATACAAGCGAATGGAACTTATTATTATTTAAAGAAGCACTTCAAGCACAGTTTAACATTGCAAGTGCCGGTGTCCTTAAATGGACCACTCCCAAATTATCGGTCCAATTCAGGACATTAAATGTGGTGCATTTCAGGCAACACGGACTACTTCTACTTACACTGCGATAGTTCAACACATATCAGTCCTAGCTTAAAATCACGTATTGTCGCTCAAACATGAACCCTGGCTATAATTTAAACAAACATGATTGAGTTTTTAAAAGCTGATCTAACGTGTATAATCCTCGTTGTCAGGTACGACTAAAATTAGATCAGAACTACATGAAATAGAGTTTTAACGACAATTTAATAAATGTTTAGTATTCCATAAAACCGCCTACGTCGATGCGATCAATATTCAACTGCGCAAGAATACAACAGTTGAAAACGAGGTTAAATTGGTATCTAGGGTGTAAATCGGCTGTGGTCCAATTAAGGCAACGGTCCATTTGGGGCAACTCTCCCCTATATCAATAACTTGTCTTCAGTTTAAAATCAATTAAACCAAACATTAAGCTAATTAACCGAATTAAAATGACACAAATAATTTATGAGTTAAGTTAGTAAGTATATAGTTAGTAAGTAGTCCAGGCAATCTAGCTCAAATATCCACTGAACCTGGGCAAAATTGCTTCACAAGCTTTTTAAACGGTTTCCTGTCCAGAAAAAATTGTTGAATAACATATCCAAAATTAGACAAAATCGGAATAGGGGAACACCCCCAAAAATGAATTTCAAAATGGCGGATTGGGTTTCCCAAAAAATACCAGTAATAATACAAATAATTTGCAATTAAAGCTGGGCAAAATGATTCACAAGCTTTCTAAACGGTTTCCTGTCCAGAAAACATGGCTGAATAACATATCCAAAATTCGACAAAATCGGACTACGGGAACACCCCCAAAAATGAATTTTAAAATGGCAGAGTGGGGTTTTCTAAGAATAATAATACAAGTAATTTGGAATTAGAGCTGGACCAAATTGCTTCACAAGCTTTTTAAACGGTTTCATGTCCAGAAAACAATGCTGAATAACATATCCAAAATTAGACAAAATTGGAATAGGGGAACACCCCCCAAAAGTGAATTTCGAAATGGCAGATTGGGGTTCCTAAGAAATACCAATAATAATACAAATAATTTGCAACTAGAGCTGGGCAAAACGATTCACAAGCTTTCTGAACGGTTTCCTGTCTAGAAAACATTGCTTAATAACATATCTGAAATTCGATCAAATCGGACCACGGGAACACCCCCCAAAAGAATTTCAAAATGGCGGATTGGGGTTTTCAAAGAATAATAATAAAAATAATTTCCAATTAGAGCTGGGCAAAATGATTCACCAGATTTTTTAAACGTTTTCCTGTTCAGAAAGCATTACTCAATAATATATCCAAAATTAGACAAAATGGGAATAGGGGAAGACCCCCAAAAAAGGAATTTCAAAAATGGCGAATTGGGATTTCCTAAGAAATACCAAAAATAATACAAATAATTTGGAATAAGAACTTGACACAATGATTCTCAAGCTTTATAAATGGTTTTAAACACATTGCCGAATAACATATACAAAATTCGACCAAATAGGACCACGGGAAGACCTCCAAAAATGAATTTCAAAATGGCGGATGGGGTTTTCAAGAAATAATAATACAAATAATTTAGAATTAGAGCTGGGCAACATGATTCAAAAGCTTTTTAAACGGCTTCCTGTCCAGAAAACATTGCTAAATGACAAATCCAAAACTCGACAATTCGGGATAGGGGATCACCCCCAAAAAGAAATTCAAAATGGCGGAAAATGATTCACACGCTTTTTAAACGGTTTCCTGTCCAGAAAACAGACCCCTAAGCTAAGATGAGCAGACCCCAGTCAAGGACAGGTAGACCCCTAAGTTAAAGATGGGCAGACCCCAGCCAAGGACAGGTAGACCCCTAAGCTAAAGATGGGCAGACCCCAGCCAAAGACAGGTAGACCCCTAAGCTAAAGAGGGGCAGACCCCAGTCAACGACAGGTAGACCCCTCTTTAGCTTAGGGGTCTTAGACTACCTATTGTTGACTGGGGTCTGCAAGTTACTGTTAATGCATATCGCGATAGTCAAACAGTCTGAAATATTTAGCTCACAACGCAAAGAATTTCTTCTAATCGCATTTCCGATTTCAATTCTAGACGCTAGAAATCCATGGCACCTGACACCCGCAACGTCCATGTAACGATGTCCATACGGTCACACAATATCATCTTATGATTAGACGTTTGACATTGAATTGCAATGTTATTTTAAGTCATGTAAACACAGACAGTTAATTCGATTCATGATTAATTATTGGTAATTGTTAATTGCCAGCATCTTGATCAGCATCTTAGGGACATAATATATATATGTAGGGTTCGGGGATATTTCACGGTCCCTGGTTAAAAGAGAAATGACGTGAAAGACGCTGATTGGCTCAATTAAATTTCAACCGTGAAAGGGCCGCGTGCAAGAGAATCTGAAGACGTGTCAGTTGGAGGCTAGCTGTCGTGAACGATGGAAGTTCTATGTTTGACAGAATCGGCTCCAATCTCCTGATTGATCGTGTAAAGTTGATAATTACCGATAATTACAATCAGTTGTCGTCGTGAACTGTAGGGGGTAATTGACCTCAGTTCATCGAAGCGAACAGTCAGGGGCGTAACTTTAGCCTAAAAAGTGGGGGGTACCAATACCTTGGTCTAAAAAGTGGGGGGTACCAATTTCTTCTCCATTTTCGTTTTGCGCATGATAACCATTTTGAACATATTCCCTGCCAGTATTCTCATTAATTTGGCTCTCGATTTACCTGTGTATCTTAACACTTTCATACTTTTGGCGGAGATCGCGTTTTCTGGGAAGGCACAATAATAAAATATTGATTGCCATTGTTTAAAAAGTGGGGGGTACAGTACCCCCCAGTTCAAAAAGTGTTGCGTACGGGTACCCCTCGTACCCCCCACAAATTACGCCTATGCGAACAGTAACGTTGTTCGAGTGAGAGGATAATCGAACTGAAGCGTGGCGTTTGACTGCGGTCGTACGGTGATTTAACGACGGACTGCGATAATTATTCGAGTCGATTGATAACTTCTCGTAAGACGATCCTTGCGAATTTGAAGTGATAGTGAATCGAACGGTGCACGAACATTCCTACTGGAAGGAAAACGGGTTCTACACGTCGATTGACTAGAACATATTGAAAAAGAACGATCAGCATTGGTGATCAGTGAAACAGAGCTTCGTAAGATGGGGGCTGTCATGGATTTCTGAAGTGTGGTCGAATAAAGGACGTGAATCAAGTTCAACTCACCGGAAAATCTTCAAGTGGAGGGAGGTAGCTTTAATTATAAAAACTTAGATCTAATATAATAGATGCTGGTCTAAGTAGAGTTAGATAAAGTTACATAATTTCGTGGTTCAGGCTGTGTGTTGAATATTACCATTTGAGTGCATGCATAGCATAAACTTGATATAGAGTATTTACATTAAAACTCTCTCAAACGAATCAAATGATTTGAATACATATTGTATGACTAAAATGAGAATGACTCATACATTGCATGTGATCGAAATGGGATTGATTACAAGTAACGGGGGCAAGATCCAGCCCCGTGCCTAAGGGGACGTTACAGTCCACAGCGTAACTGTGGCAGCTCGCGACAAAAATTCGTTGAGAGAAACGATTAAAATGTGCAGTGGGCTCCTAGGAATTCAAGCCATGGACAAAGTGATGATGATGATGATGATGATGATGATGATGATGATGATGATGATGATGATGATGATGATGATGATGATGATGATGATAACAATGTTAGTGATGATGAAAATGATAATGCATGCCACCGACTATCGACGTGGCCGGTGACATGCTTTATCATCATAACGGATATTTTACGTTTTGGCGGTATTTTGTTTGCTTGGCTTACGTGATTGCACGAGGATGGATGGGATTGTTAATGTTCGGTCTGGATCTAAGGACCGTGTACCGGGCACTGTACCCTGTCTGCAGCAGAGTAATTATCGTCTCGGCAGAGGAGAAGCGACGCCGGTCTTTGAAGAGACCGATCGTTACTAACTGGTGGTGCTTCAATCTACCGATCGGCAGGCGATGAATACCTCTATTCCACGACCATCCGGCAGCTCGATGGATAACCGGAAGTGCATTATCTTCCAAAATTGAGGGACTGCTGGGGATAACGTGATCGTTTGCCGAAGACATTGCCGCCTGTCGTCGCTCCGTATACTATCGACGCGGTTTGGCCACCAACGACTCTGAGCATAATGCTATGTGTCAACTATGAAAGTCCACTGGTCTGGCTCTACGTGTGTGCGTGGGCTCGCTGCTATTAAGTCTCGCTAGTTTTCTGTTATTGATGACGTTTAATATGATTCAGCCTAGCGAAGAGAGTGGATACGATTGCTGGAGTGGCGTTATATATAAATATTCTTTAGATTCGCCACTTTGCTAATGTAATGAGGTCTTTGAAGAAATAAACGAATAATTAAAACTCTATGAATTAAACAAGCCTAACTATAACCTGATAGAGCATACAGCTACTCAGTAAACTATTACACGAGAAGTAAAAATGATAAACTTATCTAGTCAGATGTTATTGTTATTTTCACTTCAAACATGGTTAACGACAAATCCTTTGGATGTCTCTCCGTCTGTACACTCTTAATGACACCAACATTTACACTTCCTGCATTCTATTCATTTCTCCCTAGCAGCACTATAACTAATGTGGAAAGGAACGAATAATTAAATGGTAACAGAATTCTCCAACTAGTGTTAATTTATGTTGAACTTACTTTCTGTCTGAAATTCGAGTTCAACTGCAAATCTCGATTGACGCTCCAGCACGCAAGCCAAGAACTATGACACGCCTTAACTCATTATGGTTAAATTTTAATTAATTAATATATATCGAGTAACGTGATGTTTTATTCTGTAAGGGTAACATATGCAGTGAAAGTACATTACGGTCCTTCTATTGAATGTGCGTCCCTTTGTGAACGATTTTTAAACCTCAGTTTTAGGCCTGCTGTGCTTTAAACGTCATTCTATGTAACACTAGGATATCTTTCAATCTCAAATATAAGAGCGCACTAATTATAGCATTCTTACTGTGTGTTTTGCCTTATTGCATTAGGCTATATTGTGAAATATAACTTAGCTCATCTGAACGTTGCAAGAACAAAATTCATCTAAAATTTTAAGCTAACGCAGGCTTTTGATATTGACAAATTGCTTTCTAATGTTCCACGCTTTTTACTTCTCGCAATGCGAAAATTACGTAAGGGTAAATATAGAGTACTGCTGCATCAAATGCCACAAATCGTGCCTGCCGATTATGGATGGCTCCATCGGATCAATTATAATCATCTGAAGTTCTGAACCGAAGTCCTGCTGGTTCCTGGGAACTTGAGATGTCCTTCTTCTGTAATAGTAATACCCTCCAAATCACGTTATTTCCAGCATTATAAGGTCAGTGAGCGCCAGCTGTCCAATGCGCACATGAAGTCATCGTTTCCAAACGAGTTCTGTTTTTGAAGGAATTGACCCGGTCACGACCTAGTCAGCTACATGTGGGGAAGCGACCGCAGCCAGCCTTGCATAGTTAAGCCAATATCCAATGACATTAATACCGGCTTGTCTGCAGGCTGTAGTTTTCTTTCTATTACCGCTTCTTTTAACCGAATAAATACACCCTAGGGCCTAGGCTATCAGTGTTATCCGACTTACAACAAACAGATGCAAGCAGTATTTACTAGTCTGGGGATTAACAGATTACTAGCAATGCGTTGCTACAGATGCATTCCAAGCATCGTGTCAGTGCGACCTGTTTATGTGCCGGATTTAGGCATAAGCTAAAAGATCTACAGCTTAGGGCCTCACCATCCGCAGGGGCCTCACAAAAAGTTTGAATTTTTGATGAGGGGCATTTCTTATTTTATGTGCACTCTTTATATAATTATGTAGAACCTTTTTACATGGCTTACGTAGCAAATTCGATCTCGCCTTAGTAAATGCAATCATTTGAAAGTAATTATAATTTGAATTTGTCGCCTTAAATGCCTTGCTATTAAATGATTAAAAGGCATACATGTTTTCAAGTTTTGTGAGACCTTCTGGTGTAATTGTTTAACAAGGGCCTCCAGGCTTTATAGCCTATAGCTTAGAGCTTCATCAAGTCTAAATTCGGCACTGAGTGCGGCTGACGTTTCGACGAAGAAGGCAATCGAAAATGAGACGCGGTGCTCGATACTATTAAATTTTGCTATAATTTCTATGAGTTAAACTAAAAGCTACTTATCTTTTCATCTGGTCACATGGCCACTCTCATGTGAACATCACACGTGACACAGAATTCCTATAATATTGCTTCACTTTTTTGTTTTCTACAAATAAAAGTCTGTTTACAGTAGTTTGATGTTACACTGATTGAAAGCTGGCATAAAGGAAAGAATAATAGAAGATTTGAGAAATCATCGCGCATCTTAAGATTCTAAAAAATCAGAATTTTAGTGTATAAAAGTGTAAACTATGCGTTCTTGCATGCTAGGAGATGCAATTTAACGGTACAAATTATCGTCCCACATATTTTAAAAATTTATATGTTAGTCAGAACAACCAACTCTATCTGCCTTTGCAAACTAAATGTATTATGCTTCCTACTCAAACTCTCTTTCCATTTGGCTTTTCAACATGCAAGTCGTAAACTTGCTATGCTAACTTTCGTACTGTAGCGAACTGCATTATGCATCTCTTTTAATCGGTTTTTCCATGTAATTGCGCTATATGAACTTACCTGAGGGGCGGAGCTTGCCTTCTCTCCGCTGTGTTGTAAGCGAGTGATTGACAGTTGGTAGGTGGAGTCTTGGTGTCGAGGAAGACGGAGGCCATCTTTGATGTTGATCACGTTTGGAATTGTTGGCGATTAAACTCTATAGGCCTATTTAAGAGGTTTAAATCGGGGAAAAGTCGAGTTCAAGGGTTTATATGAAGGCCTGGCCAAGTAAGGAAGGGAAAGGTATCTCTTAGGGTGCCCGTTGATATTGATTTCCTTCGAAATGAAGTGAACGTGTAGTTAGCGAAAGGCAAACTGCGTAGTAAAGGTTTAGCGTAGTGACCTTTGAACTTTCCTGTAACTTCATATTTAACTAGTTAACCTTGTATCGGCATGCAAGAGGCCTAGTTCGCTTTGTAGTAACTTTGCTCAAAGGTTAGGAGCACGCAATTGTCGTATATTTAGCAATTGGTACCTTTTGTGTTAAGAACTATAGTGAAGAAGCAGCTGACAATGATGAGGCATTGCTCTGTTGAACTGCAGTTGACAATTACCTAAGAATTAAGCACTGTAGAGGTATAAGAGTCATGTAGAAAGACATTGTTGTTTAATTATCAGGAATATAATTGTAATTTTAATACCTTTGATTAAGTTGTAAGAATACAAGCATTTTAAATAATAAGATATTGTTTTGTTCACTTAAATATAATAATAATAAAATGGATTCTGACCAATTGTTGGAGGCAGTAGTGAAGAGCCCAGTTCTTAGGCCAGTAATAGCACGTAGATTGTCTGGGTTGCTCAGTCAACTGTTGGAGGAAAGTTGCAGTCAGATAGATGAAGCTCAGCTGCCTAGTGGAAATAGAACCCCAGGGGTTGAGTTCGAATCCAGACCGGAGATGCAAATAGCTTTGGGTCCTGACGATATAGGTGACAAGCAGTGGAGCGATGAGGTCCCCATGAACTCAGAGGCGTTACCCGGGGTAACCTTCACCTCTTGCTCAGAGGTCACGGACATTTCCCGACATCCTGTGGTACTAGAATTCGAACCCCAATTCAGGCCAAAGATTGATTTGCATCCGCCCAATTTGCCTAGACGTAGCGAACGCCTAAGAGCAAAGGCTCAAGAGCATTATAGAGAAGTACAGGGTAAGCCCACACCATTGGTCCCTGGCACAAGACGGGCCTCATCGCCAACGTATGGGACGGAACCGGGCCCCGACGTTTCAGTACCATAAGTAAAACATTCAAATAACGAAGACGTATTTCGGTTTAATAAACTTTATTAAAACACGTTCTGCGTGTCTTTTTCTAATTTGAAAATAAGTAAATAAATAAAAATAAATAAATAAATAATTTGAATAAGCAAAATCTCCAAGTATCCATTCGTTTAGCAGTGAAAACGCAAACGTGTGCGAAAACTTAACCCTAAATCGTGTAGGCCTAATATGCTATTATACATCTTTGCAGTAGGCCTATGTGTGGCGATATGAAAATTACTTACCATCATAATACTCACTGTCAGTGCAGACGTGGCAGATAGTGATACCAACTGCTCCATGATATTGACGTAGATTTAAGATTAATGTGTAAGAAACAACAACTCTCTTTGACACTGTCGTCGATTTCAGAGTGATAGGCTATATATGGACATAGGCCTACGCTTGTACACGAACTTTTATGAGATGTCACACAATGAGGTCAAATGCCGGATGCGCTCATTCGATGGTCAAATGCGCTCATCGGTTAGTTCAAAATTTATCTACTCGTGCTGATGTCATCACCATAAAGACTGTGGGTAAATCCGGTTTGATCAATATGTCGATCTTTCAAATATGCTGTAAATGCGTGGATCTAGTTCAATTGTAAGGGAATACTGTGATATCTCTAAAATCAAAAGAGTTTCTGTATTATAATTGAAGCCCTCTTCGAAAGATTTCTATGTTTGGAATGACTATGGTTCTGTCGAAATATTCTTGTTACGACATATTACTAACTACTACACCCTTTCAATTACAATGTTAAGGCGCGCATCTGGTTTCCTTGAAATTGATATCAAAATGTGTCTAAAGTGCAGAGTTCATTTCTTTCCATGTGTTCACTGTATGCCCTGTTTGTGGGCAATGTATATGTATGGCTGTGTGTGTATGTTTGTGTGTGTGTGTTTGGTTTGATATATGTATGTGTGCTTAAATGATATTAAAGTAGAGTGTTGAAGTCTTCCAATGCATATGTTCATAATTCATAATTCATAATCATATTCTCCTTGGAATGATTGCTCCAAGACCTGTCTATGGGCTCTGGGCGATTGCTCCAAGACCTGTCTATAGGTTCTGGGTGATTGCTCCAAGACCTGTCTATTGGTTCCACCGGATTGCTCCAAAACCCGTCTATTGGTTTTGCCGGATTGCTCCAAGACCTGTCTATTATCCACTACTTAGGCCCAAAAAGGTTATTAATAGCAGGCAAAAGTATGAGTACCTAGCTAACATTGCTTCATATCAAAAGACAAGGGTAGATTCTTAGCCTAATCATGCTCTAGCCCAAGATGGCCATATGGTAAGCATAAATTTTATATTCAGTTTATTTAATAAACCGACTATAAAACTGGCAATATATTAACGATGATTAGTGTATATTGAAATACCTAAACTAATCAAACAATACAATATTAGTTTAAAAAGTACAAATTACAATAATTTCCAGTGTCTGTTTTTCATTCTGTAAAATCTGTAAATCATCTGTTTGGAGCTATGTAAATTTTAAAGTTGTTTTGCAACTAGCTAGGTCAAGTAAACAGAAATAATTAATTTCAAACTGAATTTTTTTTAGGTTAGAGTCTACATTCTACAGTATTAATAATATGTAAAAATACGTTTTGGAGGTACCTATACTACGCATACTGACGCTCAGGAGAGCGTGAGTATACACAGAGGAGTATTCCAAAAAATATATTTTATATATATATATATTATAATTGTATTTTTGTGAGATGAGTATGCAGTCTCTAGAGGTGAGTACACGGTGTATACCCACGTATAATTCGTCTACAGTCTTGCATTCATGAGTATTACGTAACACCGGAAGCCTCTGACACTCGCTGATTGTCAAGACCCCATCCCCCCCATGCTTTGTACAAGTTTACGCCAGTGGGTCAGTTAAATAATTTTTTAGAGAAGTTTAATGTAACCAATCGTGAATGTACACAAATGTATCACAGGCATATAATGTTGACATAGGTTGCTCAACGTTTTTAATAAAGTCAATCGCACTCTGGTCGTGTTTAATGGTAGCTCACAGGCAGTGTTGGGTAAACTCACACAAGAGATGAGTTAAATCAAAACTCAAGTACTCAACTCATGCACCTCAAAATGAGTTTAAACTCAAACTCAACTCATCCTAAGTGAAATGAGTTAACTCAAACTCAGTTGTTAAATGAGTTAACTCATAAACTCACACGTTTCATACTAGCACGTTCTAATCGAGCAGCAATTTTTCCATCACGCCTACTTGTAACAGAAAAATATCTTCCATTAAGAATACACGGTACTTCAGCCATGTTGTTCTTAACTGTTCTTAACTGTTCACAATATACAAAATATGCAGTGCTTAAATACTGTCCGCTAGCAGTGTTTAGGACCCTCCCTGCCGTCACCACTCACCAGTATGGAAAGCCGACGATATAAAAAAAGGCTTTTTTCAACATAATATGTGCCGAAGAGTGAGTTGAGTTTAAAACAATTGACAGTTACAACTCAAACTCACAGAAAATATGAGTTAACTCAAACTCATAATTCGGTATCCGGACATTTCCCCCCGGGACATTTCCCCCCGGACAATTCCCCCGGCATTTCCCCCCCCCGGACAATTCCCCCCGTAGGACAATTCCCCCCGGACTTTTCCCCCCGTTGAGACAGTGTAGTTGGTCTTGGACAATATCTATCTATCTGTCTGTCTGTCTGTCTGTCTGTCTGTCTGTCTCTCTATCTGTCTACATAGTACCTATCTATCTATCTATACATCCATCCATCCATCCATCCATCCATCCATCCATCCATCCATCCATCCATCCATCCATCCATCCATCCATCCATCCATCCATCCATCCATCCATCCATCCATCCATATATCTACCTATTTATCTGTCTATCGGTCTGTCTATCTGTCTCTCTATTTATGTTTCCATCTTTCTATCTTTCTATCTTTCTATCTATCTATCTATCTATCTATCTATCTATCTATCTATCTATCTATCTATCTATCTATCTATCTATCTATCTATCTATCTGTCTGTCTCTCTGTCTATCGGTCTGTCAATCTGTCTGTCTGTCTATCTATCTGTCTGTCTGTCTGTCTGTCTGTCTGTCTGTCTGTCTGTCTGTCTGTCTGTCTGTCTGTCTGTCTGTCTGTCTGTCTATCTATCTATCTATCTATCTATCTATCTATCTATTTATCTATCTATCTATCCATCTGTCTAAATGGATGGATAGATGGATGGATGGATGGATGGATGGATGGATGGATGGATAGATAGATAGATAGATAGATAGATAGATAGATAGATAGATAGATAGATAGATAGATAGATAGATAGATAGATAGATAGATAGATAGATAGAGATAGATAGAGATAGATAGATAGATAGATAGATGGATGGATGGATAGATAGATAGATAGATAGATAGATAGATAGATAGATAGATAGATAGATAGATAGATAGATAGATAGATAGATAGATAGATAGATAGATAGATAGATAGATAGATAGATAGATAGATAGATAGATAGATAGATAGATAGATAGATATTGTCCAAGACCAACTACACTGTCTCAACGGGGGGAAAAGTCCGGGGGGAATTGTCCTACGGGGGAATTGTCCGGGGGGGAAATGCCGGGGGGAATTGTCCGGGGGGAAATGTCCCGGGGGGAAATGTCCTAAACCCCATAATTCACACTCTTTAAGGTGAGTTAACTCAAACTCATAAATCACAGCAAGTGAGTTAACTCGTGAGTTTAAACTCATATGAGTTAACTCGTACCCAACACTGGTCACAGGAATATAACACAGCAGTTCAGGCTGCCTACTTGTGAAGCTCCGATTTACGCCGTAGACATAAATGAATGATCGAATAATATGCTTGCTGTTCTCCCCAAGATTCTCAGTTTAACAGAATCGTAGTCATTGCACAGGAAATCTCTGGAATCATCAAAACTGACTTCACTACGACCAAGAAGCAAAGGAGTGTAGGCCTATGGTTATTGATGGCGGGAACTGTTGAACTCATAATCTGACAGAGAGAATGCATATGGATGAATTTGGCTAAAACAAATCATATTCAGCTCAATTTTTACCATGACACTGAGAGACTGTTTGAATTGTATGTGTACAGGGCCGCATTAAGACTAGTGCGGGCCCGGGTGCTGTGACTGGCAAATTTCATCACAGAAAATTTGATGACCTTTTTTGGGAATTCTTGATGACCTTTTTTGGGAATTTTTGATGACCTTCTTTGGGAATTTCTTCTTACATTAAAAATTGTTTATGTACTTCCGAAAATGCGGGCCCCAAAATCTTATGTACCGTAAATTAAGCATACACACTGGTTGACGCCTGAAAGGGAGAACCTGGCTCATGAGCAGCTGCCATGGGCTTTCGATTCTACTGTGGTCGATCCGGGTCAAATACCCCGGCGACCCGGTGACCTAGGTAAACACTATATGGCCCTGTGTACCATACATATCATCTGAAGCATCCGTCATATATACAGGCTAGTCCAGACTGCAGAGAATCTTAGACATACACGGAAAAGTGCATGAAATTTCTTTGGTTAAAAACTTGGGGCCCTTGGAAACAGTAAATATGAAGGCCAAAAATGTACTGGGGCGAAAGTATACGCTCGCCCCAGGACCTTGGCGAGTACTGGGGCGAGCGTCCCTGTTGCCCCTGTGGAGTCGGCGCCTATGCAAATGTATCACAGGCCTATAATGTTGACATAGCTTGTTCAACGTTTTAATAAAGTCAATCGTACTCTGGTCGTGTTTATTGGCAGCTCACAGGAATATAACACAAGAGTTCAGACTGCTGTAGACTTGTGAAGCTCCGATTTACGCCGTAGACATGAATGATCGAATTAAGCTTGCTGATCTCCCCAAGATTCTCAGTTTAACAGAATCGGAGACTGTTTGAATTTTATGTGTATGATCGAAAATAATCCGATGACAACAAATGACAAATGCATTTGAAAGTAGATTCTACTCAGCCGGCATTGACACTCAACTGCATTGTCGTCTTCTCCAATGATTTTAATTCATACAACTAATTTTGTTTGATAATCGTCAGCGATTTTCGCATTAAAAGTCAATCCAGTCTTCAATCTATTTGTCTTCTCGTTGGCAATCATCATTCCCAAGATGAGTAACAGTGTTGACTAGTAACTTCATGGCTGTAACTTCATCAACAATAACAATGTTTCCTCTGTAGAATTTGGCATGATTTCGTTTTGCAGGGCTTCCAATTACAGCTTAGATCTGTTATAATTGTAAATGCTTATCAAGACATAAGAAACTCATCGAATAGCGTTGTAAAAGCAGAGAAATGAAAACAAAATATATACAGCAAGCTGTGCGCCATCGCCACCATGCGTTAAAATGATTGATTTATTTCAGTCTAACCTATAGCGATCTATGATTTACCAATAATTAGGCCTATATTTAACTTAAAATGCAGACCGCAGCAGACGCTAGTTATTGTTCTTACTCTGCGTTGCAGAATTGTTAGGCCTACTTGTTAGAACGGAACTTATAATATTGTTATTTTGTTTCTGGGCCGCCGCGGGACACTCTGTTGCGGGGAGACCTAGGCACGTGCCTAGACATTAAAACGGCACTGGTTCAAGTACAAGTACAGTACTCACCGCAGAATCAACAACAAAAGGAAGATGTCAAAGAGACAAAGACCATTGCTGTCGTAAAACGTTCCTAAACTTTCTCATCCTGTTGAAAGGAGACTGAGTGAGACTTTGGTCCTATTAGGTGCGATTTTTCTTGTTAGTATCAGTCTCGACCCGTCGGTTTTGTTATCTCTGCCTGTGGATGGGATGTTTTTGTTGAGAAGGACCAGGCGCTTGTGGTCTCTTTGAGGCTTGGTGGTTCCGTGTGGTTTTGCTGTTCTGTTAGTTGTTTTGTGGCGTCGACGTGAAATATATATATTGTTCTTGGTGGTACATATTTAGTAAATTTTTTATCTTAAACAAATGCCTTCCTCGTATTTGCCTAGGATGATAGGCTAACAATATATATATACACTAGTTTATTGAATATCACAAATAAAAATTTACTTTACAATAACTCAAAAGAAAGTATTCGTAGGCATTCAAAGGTGAGATCAGAAGGGACAAGTCCCGCTAACAAGGTCACCTAGTTTCTTACAACAGAATTCATTACGGCATTTTCAACAGTGTTAACTTTATATATGCAGTATGATTTTAAATATTTTCAAAAATATTTTAAATGTTTTCCATTACAAAGTCTATATGTAGGCCAGGTTTAGTTGTCCTGGCTTAATTTTAAATAGATGTCATCTATTTCAGCATCGCCCTTATCTTCGGCTACATACTTCCTTATCAATGCCCATGTCAAAGTTTAGAGATCACTAAACCAAATCAGGTGTCATCAGGTGACAGGTTACATACATGTAGCATGGTCTATGTAATTACAAGTTATCAGTGTGGCAATGACTAGGTTGATTTTAATCAAATTAGACCTACGTTCTGTATCTGAGTGCGTTGTTATTGACCTCTCTTTCTTTCTCAAACTAACGCACGCCGTCGATCTTATCGTTGACCTTGTCAAAGTTTAAGTATCACGAAATCAAATCAGATGAACAGAAAGTATGTGTTATAGAATATAAATATTCATAGAATATGCTCTACATAGGGATAAGTTATCAAAATCATAATGACTCCTGGGTCGATGTGAGTGTGGCGTCTCTTCTTCCTCGAACTCATGCACGCTGTCGATCTGCAAAGAAAAGCCGATAATTAACACGAACAACACAATGAAATCATTTGGGATATTAGCAGGTTAGACTATTTAATAATACTAATTATGCTAAGAAGTAATTAAAAGATACTTTCTGTTCCTGTAATAATGATCAGTTACTGTAAAAGGTGCAATATATGTGACCATGTAGCCTAATGTGTATGCGAACTATTATATTAATTTCTAAGCGTTCTATAATGGTGTCTTAGAGGAGATACACGGGGAGCTACATAAATGGTTGGGTAATCTACGTGGGTGACTGTCTACATTAATGTTTTTCATTCCCGATAGAGTTCAAGTCCTATCAGTTGAACTCGTCATGGGTTCCAACTGAAGCAATCGGTCTTCCGGACAGGACCCTGGCCCATGGATCCGGGGTAGGGGGTCCATTTCGGTCGATTCTGCCAAATGACTCTCCCATTTTTGTTCCCTTGTCGAGAAGCCTCGATGGACCACGTGACCACATAAACGCGGGGAAAGTCCGTATAAACCTGAAATTCGGGTTCCGGAGCATTCGGGCAGAAGAGCGAGCTTTGCCCGGATCGCTGCGTGGCTGGTGACTGTTCCTCTGAATTCGGTATAAGAAGTTATTTAATCATGGTATGTCATTATGGATTCACATTTATATTTTATTATTATAATATTTCAAATTATTGTAACTGAAATGCATTTCTTTCATTAAATTACTTTTATATTCTAATCCTGAAGTTCTCTTCTTCTGTGACTAGTCTTCCCCAGGTTAAGTAGCGCAACGACCTTCGGAATGATCCGTAGATGTCTTATTCAACTCTATCATGTCAATCATAATGTGAGCTAGTTCTTTCCCCAGTAGTTTAGATTCTTAATGATACTAGAAATAGTCATCATTATAGTTGTATTCTTCTCTACTTATGAGAATACTCGTGCCCTACCAAAATCAGCTAAAATGTGTACTTCAACTGTAAATTGTCAGCAAAAAGGATCATGCATTGGAAGAGGACTGAACACTTCATGTGAGAGTGTTACTAACGATGTCTCTTTCTTCCTCAAATTAATGCACGCTGATGCCAAGTCAAACGGAATAGGTAACACTTCGTGCTGCCTGTCAAAATCGACTTAAGCGACTATGTCGCGATTTCGCTTAGAAATATACAGAATATTGCCAATCAATCTATTTACAAAGGCTATTTATAGCTTACTATATACAACCTGACAACGGCTTTGGTTTTCTAGCGCCATCGGATGATACCTTGTTCATTAGACACTGGCGCGATAGAAGTTATAATATTATAATTAATTGCAACGACCTTCCTTCGCTATAGTCAACAATGTTCGTTATACCGCTGTAGTATATAGAAGACATCGAAAAAATAAAAAGTCTCAAATAAAATAAAATCAGGATATCATAAATTTATACGGGAAACGCATATAGTTACAGAATACACTTTAGTCCTCGACGAAACCATAAATCCATCCATATGAACTTCACCCGGTTAGGATTTCTTCGCAGACAAAGAGAATTTCGGCGATGGTTCTCTGTCATTTGTCAGCCAGGTCAAGATTTCGCGTTGAGTTCTCTAAGCCTATAGGCCTATACTCTCCGACTCATATCCAGTCCCAGAATAAATTAAGCAGCAGCGTTCCAAGCATTTAACAATTTCTATGCAGGAGATATAAGTAGTAATATAATGACAGCTGACAACACAGCCACGAAATATCAATGACAGCTGACAACACAGCCACGAAATATCAATGACAGCTGACGACACAGCCACGAAATATCAATGACAGCTGACAACACAGCCACGAAATATCAATGACAGCTGACAACACAGCCATGAAATATCAATGACAGATGACAACACAGCCATGAAATATCAATGACAGCTGACAACACAGCCACAAAGTAGTAAGTACCAATGACAGCTGACAACACAGCCATGAAATATCAATGACAACTGACGACACAGCCATGAAATATCAATGACAGCTGACAACACAGCCACGAAATATCAATGACAGCTGACGACACAGCCACTAAATATCGATGAGAGCTGACAACACAGCCACGAAATATCAATGACAGCTGACAACACAGCCACGAAATATCAATGACAGCTGACAACACAGCCACGAAATATCAATGACAGCTGACGACACAGCCACGAAATATCAATGACAGCTGACAACACAGCCACGAAATATCAATGACAGCTGACAACACAGCCATGAAATATCAATGACAGATGACAACACATCCATGAAATATCAATGACAGCTGACAACACAGCCATGAAGTATCAATGACAGCTGACAACACAGCCATGAAATATCAATGACAACTGACGACACAGCCATGAAATATCAATGACAGCTGACAACACAGCCACGAAATATCAATGGCAGCTGACGACACAGCCACAAAGTACCAATGACAGCTGACAACACAGCCACGAAATATCAATGACAGCTGACAACACAGCCACGAAATATCAATGACAGCTGACAACACAGCCACGAAGTATCAATGACAGCTGACAACAGAGCCACGAAATATCAATGAAAGCTGACAACACAGCCACGAAATATCGATGACAGCTGACAACGCAGCCACAAAATATCAATGACAGCTGACGACACAGCCACTAAATATCGATGACAGCTGACAACACAGCCACGAAATATCAATGACAGCTGACAACACAGCCACGAAATATCAATGACAGCTGACGACACAGCCACGAAGTATCAATGACAGCTGACAACACAGCCACGAAATATCAATGACAGCTGACAACACAGCCACGAAATGTCGATGACAGCTGACAACACAGCCACAAAATATCAATGACAGCTGACGACACAGCCACTAAATATCGATGACAGCTGACAACACAGCCACGAAATATCAATGACAGCTGACAACACAGCCACGAAATATCAATGACAGCTGACAACACAGCCATGAAATATCAATGACAGCTGACAACACAGCCACGAAATATCGATGACAGCTGACAACACAGCCACGAAATATCAATGACAGCTGACAACACAGCCACGAAGTATCAATAACAGCTGACAACACAGCCACGAAATATCAATGACAGCTGACAACACAGCCACGAAATATCAATGACAGCTGACAACACAGTCACGATGTATCAATGACAGCTGACAACACAGCCAAGAAATATCAATGACAGCTGACGACACAGCCACGAAGTATCAATGACAGCTGACGACACAGCCACGAAATATCAATGACAGCTGACAACACAGCCACGAAATATCAATGACAGCTGACAACACAACCACGAAGTACCAATGACAGCTGACAACACAGCCACGAAATATCAATGACAGCTGACGACACAGCCACTAAATATCGATGACAGCTGACAACACAGCCACGAAATATCAATGACAGCTGACAACACAGCCACGAAATATCAATGACAGCTGACAACACAGCCACGAAATATCAATGACAGCTGACGACACAGCCACGAAATATCAATGACAGCTGACAACACAGCCACGAAATATCAATGACAGCTGACAACACAGCCATGAAATATCAATGACAGATGACAACACATCCATGAAATATCAATGACAGCTGACAACACAGCCATGAAGTATCAATGACAGCTGACAACACAGCCACGAAATATCAATGACAGCTGACAACACAGCCATGAAGTATCAATGACAGCTGACAACACAGCCATGAAATATCAATGACAGCTGACAACACAGCCAGGAAATATCAATGACAGCTGACAACACAGCCACGAAATATCAATGACAGCTGACGACACAGCCACTAAATATCGATGACAGCTGACGACACAGCCACGAAATATCAATGACAGCTGACAACACAGCCACGAAATATCAATGACAGCTGACAACACAGCCACGAAATATCAATGACAGCTGACAACACAGCCACGAAATATCAATGACAGCTGACGACACAGCCACGAAGTATCAATGACAGCTGACAACACAGCCACGAAATATCAATGACAGCTGACAACACAGCCACGAAATGTCGATGACAGCTGACAACACAGCCACGAAATATCGATGACAGCTATCCGTTCAAGGATTTTAGATATAAAATTCAAGGTTGAGATGGGTCTATAATATTATTTGACAGATCATCAGAGTCAAGAGAAGGTTTCTTAAGCAGCGGATGAACTATGGCATGAGCAAAAGCAGATGGGAAAGATCCCTTGTACAATGAGAAATTAATAATCGATGTAATGGCTGGACACAAGACATCAAAGCTCTGTTTCAGAAACCAAGTAGGAATGGTGTCAAGGAGACCAGTTTTGTTAGGCGAGGAAAGGATTCGTGCTCGAACGTCTTCAAGAGTAGTTGGCAGAAAGTAGTCCATGATAGGAGGTGAAGAATTTGGATGGAGGAATTTATCCAATGCAAAACAACTGACCAATTTAAGAGTATACCAGAAATTTTGTCAGCAAAAATCGTCAAGAATTTACTTGCAAGATCATTGGCAGCTAAGCACACAGTAGGGAACAAATGTAACTTATCCTTGTGTAACAATTTATTTAAGGTTTTTGGTGATGCAGAACTTCCAGCAATTAAATTAGATAAATAGGCGGATTTGGCAGATGACACAAGTTTTCGCACATGTTTGCATTGTTGCTTAAACTTAGTGTGATCAGAAGGCAGACGAAAGTGGCGTCAACAACGCTCCAATTGACTTCTTCGACGCTTGGCCTAAGAAATGGCAGAGTTCAACCAAGGCGGTGGTCTGCGCTCTGCAACTCTCTTAGTTTGAAGAGGAATTTGCCTACCAAGCTTAAAGGTGATTGAAACTGCAGAGCCAACTCAATAGCTGTTTGCGCTGGTGATAGCCATAACAGAGATGCCAAGATCTCATTTTGTAGTTTATTTACATCAGTTTTATGCTAGGGGCGAAATTTAAT
Source organism: Allolobophora icterica (assembly GCA_963556255.1). Taxonomy (NCBI): domain Eukaryota; kingdom Metazoa; phylum Annelida; class Clitellata; order Crassiclitellata; family Lumbricidae; genus Allolobophora; species Allolobophora icterica. The sequence continues at coordinate 27,092,446 of OY744610.1, read as the reverse complement.
GATTTTATAATTCGATGGCTGTTTAAATGGGAAGTAAAATTTCTAGAATATGGCAACATGATCTGAAAAATATGACTCAACAGAAGTAACCGTGACTCAACAGAAGTAACCGAATGAAGTGATTTAGAATCAGAACGAGTTATCAGAATTGAGAGTCGCAGCCAAGACTTCAAATGACTTGGGTGCTGGAATAGGCAAAGTGAACTTATGCAGAGGAAGATATGAGTTGAAAAGAAAAACATACCAATACCCAGACTCTGAATTCTAACGGGACAAGGGTTTATTTCAATGTCACCAGCCAAGAGAAGTAGTAGAAGCAGACAAAAAGAAAACCTGCGACATGTAGTTGAAGATGCTCTGTGCAAACTTACAGTAAGAACAGGATGAGAAATACAGATACTTGAACCGTATAACATGGTCAAACCGAAAGAGCAACACCCGGAACCAGATAAAATGAATAAGCCTGAGCCAAGTTTACGAATAAATCAGACTGTGATGATTCGTGGGTAAAATCAGTTATAGAGTTATTGAAACGTAGAAAACATATAAATCGAAATTGGCACCCAGGAGAGAGAACCACCACCGTTGATATATGACATCAGACGAGCAGTATTGAAGTCGGTAGGCCCTAACACGTAAAGCACCAGGCCTGGATGATGTAACCGTAGAACTGCTCAGGTTTGTTGGGGAAATGACAATGACCAATCTCCACGAGATTTGTTCAGAAGTATAGAAGACCGGAGACTAGCCGGACACAATCAACAGATATATCCCACTCTCCAAGAAGGGAATCCCGCTCCAATGCAGCAACTGTAGAACTATCGCTCGGGCCTCGCATGCTAACAAGATGTTACTGCGCGTTATTTTAAAAAGAATGCAGCTCAAACTAGAAGAAGAGATTGCACAGGAACAAGCTGGGTTCAGGCCAAAAACAAACACGCGAGACCAGATTGTGAATCTGAGGATAATACTAAGAAGAAAGAGAGAGAAATCAACCTTTGCTTTACTGACTTCACAAGAGCCTTCAATATGATAAGACATGATCAGCTCTGATTAACCATGCTTGGAATCGGTTTTCCGCCCCAATTGACACAACTACTACAGAATCTGTAAAAACAACAAAGCGACATTGTCAGGACAGACGGCCACACTTCAGCATGGTTCAGGGTCAAAAAAGGAGTCCGGAAAGGATGAACCCTCTCACCATGCCTGTTTAATATGCTAGAAGATCATGTGATGCGAAAGGCCCTATCGGAATTCACAGAGGGATTCAGGATTGGTGGAAAGACCATCAGCAATCTCAGATACGCGGATGATATCGGTTTTAGTGGCTACATCATCAAAAGAATTACAAGAGATCGTGTGAGTCGAGTCGAGAATGTAGCAAAAGAATGTGGAATGTTTATCAACTTGGCAAAGACGAAAGTAGGCTAATGACAAATATAAAGGAAACACTAGAGATAAAAGTGGACACCAGAGGACTGGAGCAGGTAAAATCCTTTGTGTACTTGGAGGGCAGAGTAACTGAAGAGGCGATGTTAAATCAAGGCTGGTCATGGGAATGGCGGTGATTGTTAAATTGACGAAAATATGGCAGAACAAGTCAATACGTAATGACACCACATTACGGATGATGAGGGCATTGGCATGGCCGTCATCAACATGCGGAAGCGAGGCCTGGACACTAAGGAAAGAAGAAGAAAAACGCAACCAAGCGTTCGAAAACAATTGCGTCAGAAAGTTACTAAGAATTCCCTGGAAAAAGGATTACCACCGAATAAATATACACGCTGGTGAGGACCAAGAGCAAACTGCTTAACCACGTTCAAACTCGTAAGCTACGGTCCTTTGGACACATCGCGTGACAACCGAAGGACAACATCGAAGGCAGCTTGATCACGGGCCTCGTAGAAGGGGTTCGCAACCGCGGAAGACCAAAAATATCCTGATTCGACAACATTATAGGATGGATTGGGCTATCACGAACCAGCGTAATGGACTCAGTACGGGAAAGAAAACGTTGGGCAATGTTGATCCATTCCTGAGCGACGACGGCGATATGACGTGACATGACATTGCATTGCGTAGAACGGGTTGCATCTTCCACTTCACATGGACCAGTAAATGCAGAACTTGTTAGATTGTACGTTAGTCTTGATAGTACAGTACGTGTAAGTGTAATGCTATAGTGGATTGTGGACAGTGTAAAAAATGGATCCAAGTAATTTGTGCTGTTTGTGAGGAAACACACATCCGTAAGTGCTCATCGCATCCAACGTTGAACAATTACGGTTTTATTCTTATCGGTGTAATGCCGTGGTGAAGCAGTTACCTAATGGAATTGAAACGAATGCTGATAGATCTGGTAAAACTGTGGCACTACTTACTAAGGGTAAAATAGTTGATAGAAATGGTAAAAACGGAAGGTTGCTTAATGGTGTACTTGGTAATGATAATGTTTCTGATGTTACTACAGCTGATCATGTTGACCCAAAGGCCGAAATGATTACATCATCTGGCGGTGGGATAGCACGGGCTTCTGTTCAAGAACTGATCTGTGAACAAGGCGATGATACATTGCGGGGTGCACGTGCACCACTGCACCAGCCTTACGGGAAAGGGGATTCTTTTATTAGGATGGGTTACTAATGCAGCGGGATAAATTGCTGGAATGAGAGTGTACACAGCATTGTCATTCCTGTGTGTATAAGGGCTCAAGTTTTGGAGCATGGTCAATGGTCATGAATTGGGCGGTAACTTGAACCCCAACAGAAAATGACAACATGTATGTCTAAGTTTTATTGTTGTACTGTGATCAAAGATACAAGGCGTCATTGCCTGCAGGTGTTTGAAGTGTGTCAGAAGAAGATTACGTTTCGTTATCGTATTCGTATTCAACCCATACCGCGCGCGGAAATGGCATTTAGCCATTGTTTATGGATGCTTTGGGTCAGATTCCTCAGATTCCTAGTGTTAAAGGCGAATTTAACTATTTTTTTATACTAGTTGATAGCACAACCCAATGGGTCGATGGAACGTATGGTAGAGACGGTGAAGTGATCGCGGGCCAAGATAGCGGTGGATCACCTGAAGTCCTGGCACAAGTATCTGTTGATATGTTGGCATAGCGACCCATTAGCCGTATTAAATTTAAAAGAGTCGTGGTGTGACGAACGTGAGTTCCCATTGGACTTAGGTAAACCATCACCTGAACAGTTGAAGGACTTACAGAATAAGGTGGGTATTGCTGGCGTCCTCGGTAGCATGTGTCAGAGCGTTACACCATGACAGAGGGACGGGTCAGGGCTTTTATATGTATGGATGGAAGGGATCAGCTGCGGCTGTAGAAGTTATATGTTCCTACAATTATATTGTGGAATTGGATGGCCGTTGATACCGCATTCATGCGAATCAATTGCGCCATTTTTATGTAAAGGCTGACAATGTTAATTTTGACACAAGGGCCTTAACCCGCCTTATGCGATAGAGATGGAAGCGTTCACTGTTGTTACTTGATGACATCGTAACGATTGAAAAGGGTGGTACACCGTTAATTAATGCAGGCAACAATATGTTTCCACTGCCTAATGAATGTATTGTTCTTGCAAAGCTAGGACACCTATCACAAGACCAACAACGCGAGATACTGGCGGTTCTAGATGAATTTCTAGATGTCTTCTCGGACTCGCCGGGATTGTGTAATCTTATTATGCACAAAATTCCAGACTCAATTGAATTCAAGCCCAAAAGGTCACATGCATACCAAGTACCTGAACGGCTTAAACCGGAAGTGGATTGACAGATTAATGACTTTTTAGGTGCGGTTTCATTAAACTGTTCAAAAGCCCGATGGCTACTCCTTTGGTGTGCGTGCTCAAAGGCAAATACGGAGTGCGCTTGGCCATCGATTATCGCTTCTTAAACAAAGTGCATCGTTGCTGATGCTTTCCTTTTCCAGAAATAGCAGATGTTATACAAAGGACAGCTTATAAATAAGTACATTTGATGCGTATAGTTGTTATTGGCAGACGACGATAAAAACATCTGACCAATGGTTATCTGCTTTTATGTGTGATGCGGGATTATTTGAATGGAACTGTACCCTTTTTTGAAATGGCACAGAGTGGTAATACTTTTTGGCGTGCTGTACAATATATTTTACTGCGTGGGATACAAAAGCCGTAGCAGAAAATCAGACTCTTCTTCACCAGACGAAGAGTGAACTTAACAGACGTCTCAAGGAACACAGCGCTGTCGGTCTCAAAAGACGCGAGACAATGAGTTTAACAAAATAGAAGAAACCGTAGGCGGTTCTCTAGAAATTCTACGTACAACCGGAGACTTGGTAGACCACTTAAATACCCAAAAGATCCATGTGGATCGGAAGACAGAAGCCAAGCTCGACGCACCCTTAAAGACCACGCTTATGTATATAGCATCATTAGCATGAGATCTTGCACCACTCACTACACGGAACTGATCAAACGTAACATCTACCCTTATATTTAAATATAACTATGAGACAAGAGAGAAAGCATGTAACAATATTTGAGAATTAAATATAGACATTGTACAATCTTGCAATCATTGCTAACAATTTTTACTGAATGACTAAAGATTTAAAAGATCGATACGACGTAAACCAGCATCTGATAATCTAATTGCTTTATGCTGTAGTCTATGCTAACCTCTCTCCCCAGAGTATTTCTGAATCTTTGTATCTACTTGCACTTGACACGCCTTACGAAGATTGTTTCTTCTCCAATTTCGTCTCGAGGATCTTTGCCATCTTCGATAGTTCAATGTTCTTTCGACATTTGAATTCAACATAATAACCTCCTCTGATGTCTAGCGTCGAACAGTTTATCAAATAATAACTCTGCTCGCCACAGCATTGCTTCTTCTTAAACTGTAACGCCAATAGTCCAATCGCTGCGAAATGTTCGTCACACTTCAAAACACCACAACTAATAGTTCGATATAACTCGACGGTATATTTATTTATACTTGGCCAGACTGAGGTACCTTTAATTCCACTCGAATCTGCCACCTAATTAACCGTCTTCGCATAAAGCCCTTTTATGGAATCGATCAGGAGCGGTTATGTTGAACTGTTTTTCATACGACGACCAACTTCAACTACAGCGAACGCCAAACTGAGAGTCCTTCCAATGGTGGTAAACGCAGTCAATCGCGCAGACGACACTTTCGTCAACGTTACCATAAAGATTTGAATCATTCAGTCATGGTTTCATTCATATATTCGTTTAATGTATATACCGAATGACAAACCGCATCGGTTGACAGAAAGAACAGGGATGAGAATGATAACTATTACTGGTGATAAATGAAGAGGGGTGATGGGTGGGGAGCACATACGCTACTTGGCAGCCTGCTAGGTGCCTAACACCGATATTACCGCCGGCATAAAGAGTCAGCGGTACTAATGTCATCTAGCCTGAATGTTGGTGAAGTCGTTTCGACTGGGGCAACCGTTCTCACAGTAATGGATTGGGCAACTGTCGGTAAAGTTATTATACGTCGTACAATACGCTGAAACATGGCCTGCAGAGATCGCCCACTGCGTCTTCTGATAGCGGGAAGTTGAACGGCTTCGACGCGATTGATTGACGGTCTGCGCTGCATTGATGGTGAGGCGACGCACCAGCAAGGAAAACTAACATTGATGGAGTGAGAGTCTGCGATCGGCCCTGCCTCAGGGTGCAGTGTGGCACGGGACACCAGTCGGTCGATGGAACCGGGCAATGTCTGCAATTGGCCTTCCGAATCACAGCATAGCCCTCAGGTGACTTCATTTCTCCCATCGAGAACCGTGTCGACAGGTGAACGCAGAACGACAATGTTGATGATGCCGCGAGCTGCTAGCTGTTAAGGCTCACGTAGTACGCTATAATGTCTTGAGTTACGATGGTTGAGATTGAAGCTAGTAGTAGATGATTTACGCGTACATCTCCCTCCTAGACGTAAACATAGTTTCGGCAGAAGTTAGACTATCCCCTGCGTTACAGGCTGCGTAACTTTGAAGGGATGGGCTGGAAGAAAGTCTTACGACATGGTCGCATAAACACAGTCTAAATGCTCGAAACCTTTCACAAACCGTCTAATAAGCAGTCCAGCACAGAAGAAAACCAACTTGAGAAAGGATTGTTACTCCAGGTGAACCATAAGATGCTTTTTCCGTCGAAATAACACAAGAATTCGGTAAGCGACCGTTCAGGCCGATGACGCGGTGTACATGGCTTTACACTGAACAATCCAGTACGACGAACCGTATCCCTGAACCCTCTCTATATATTTTATTCCTTATGATTCCTTTTAGATGCTGGCGAATAACTAATTGATTTAACTAAAACACCTATTTATACAACCTGTGTATCTCACGCTTAACAGAATATATTACACACATTTTGATAGGATGTAAATTCTAGTACAAGGACATCGTCACAAGACCTTACTGAAAACGGTTAAATAAAAACCTACCCTGAGGTTCAGTGGAACATTCGACTTTGATGATTTGCAAGTTGCGTTACGTAAAGCCATTCCCATCTACTGATCGGCCGCTGGTACCTTCTGGTGATTACGTCACCGAAGGGCACTGGAGAGGCGCCAGCAGTATGAGTATTGTAGAAAAACGAAGGGGGGTAGACTTTAATTCCTCTGGAGGTGGGGTGTGCAATGAAGACTCAACCATGGGGTCCTAAGAAAGACTAGGGGGTTGAACCCGACAATTCCAGTCTTGTTGTCCTCGAGACCATGGTCTTGGTCTCGAGTGCACTCGAGTTCGTTTTTAAAAGTTTTGGTCTTGGTCTCGGTCTTGAGTTTCAAGGTCTTGGTCTTGGTCTTGGTCTTGAGGTTCAAAGTCTTGGTCTTGGTTTTGCAAGACCAACATCAAGACTTTTGACCATATGAACAGTCATTTAATAAAACGTAAGAATTTTAAAAATCAAACAATATAATTTCGGTTGTACGTTGGTCCCGTAGCTGGTGTCTCTCTGTCTCCGTCTCTGTCTTACTCTCTGCCGAATCGGTTGCTGGCGTCGGGACGGGCGGAGCCAGCCGCGGTCAGCAACAGCCTCTCTCTGTCTGTCTGTCTCTGCCTGTCTCTCTCTGCAGATACGGCTGCCAGCGGAGCTGGCCCGCCCTCCGCGGTCAGCAACAGCTAGCTCTGCATTCACGTCCCCCTGACCCTCTCTCTCTGTCTGTTTGTCTCTGTCTCATTCTCTGCAGATACGGCTGCCAGCAACAGCCTCTGTCTGTCTGCCTGTCTGTCAACAGCTAGCCCTGCATTCACGTCCATCTGACCCTGTGTGTGTGTGTTAGTGTGTGTGTGTGTGTGTGTGTGTGTGTCTCTCTCTCTCTCTCTCTCTCTCTCTCTCTCTCTCTCTCTCTCTCTCTCTCTCTCTCTCTCTCTCTCTCTCTCTCTCTCTCTGAAATAATTATTGCAATGATAACAATTTAGCTTACATATTTTGTTTACATTTCTACTAGCTGTAACCCGTGAAAAATCACGGTATATAAACAATTATTGTAGTGACTAGCTGTAACCCTTGAAAAATCACGGTCGGTATGTAAATTTAGTTCGTGACAGATCACAGAACGTAAATTAACTTTAATAAAATGTGCTTCGGACCATAGATTTTTAAAAAGTAAGCTTAATTGTAATCACTACAATAATTGTTTTATATACCGTGATTTTTCACGGGTTACAGCTAGTCTATCCAATAATTAGGCCTACTAATACAGTTGCTTTAGTATTTACACGGTGTAAATGAGGCTTTACTGTTGTCTTGGACAATTGTTTTGATTCCAGATTATTTATCATGGAATGATTTCGAAACAGACTCACGCTTTGTACATTTACATCAAGTCCTTGAAAAGCTGCTCTGTGTGCCAGCGATTTCAGCACCTGTAGAACGTATTTTTCGCATGGCAGAATTTATATGAGGCCCCACAGATCACGTCTTGGTCAGAAAAGCATTTGGAATAACATTTCGCATGAAGGACTTTTGTAAATACTAATTCGGAATTCTCTGCAGTCTGCATTTGTAGTTGTTTTGTTTGAGTAAAATAAAAGACTCATGTTTTCATTAAAATAGCGAGTAGTCCGACTTGACAATTTTTTTAGTAAGGAATAGAAGTCTGGATATGGTTGTGATTTGTTGGGTCTTGTTCTCGGTTTTGGTCTTGAGTTTCAACGTCTTGGTCTTGGTCTTGAGGTTCAAGGTTTTGGTCTTGGCAGTGGCTTCTATCCCCCCCTAAGCAACCGGGCTCAAACCCTCTCCTTCCCCCCCTCTTTCACAGAACCCCCTGTAAGCTGGAAGCAATCCCCCTTACTGTAAAGCCCTTCCATACCTCGCCTCCCCTTCCAACCCCTACCCCTCCCCTCCCCACCCCATCCTTCACACTTTATCCCCCTCTCCCTTTACCACTCTACGTACTATTCCTGCCTTCCCCTTCTTTCCCCTTGAAGCGGAGGGGTCCGGGGTCCTCCCCGATTTTTTTGGGATTTCTACATTGCCGTAGATGAGTTTTAGCGCATTTTTGGAGAAAGACAATTGGTTTTGGAAACCTATGCATTTTAGTTCAACTGAACTGTTGAATTAATTTCTTAGGGCTCTCAGTGCACTGTAAAAATGTTATGGGACAGACTGCAATATATATGGGACAAAATATCCAAAATATGGGACGCATGTTAAAATACTGGGCAATATGGGAGACTGCTTAGCAAATATATGGGGATTTTAAAGACTGCATCATGAATGGTGTACAATGCAGTGCCATGGCAACAGGCTCCATCCCTGCCTATTGCAGTGTTACCCAGCCGACAATTATTTTTGCTGGAATATTTCAAGACCTGATATTCCCATTTTCACTATACACGACAATAATTGTAGCACTGACCAACTAGTTTTTCTTAATCAACAGGATCATGAACGCTTTTATCAATTTTTAAAGCTTTTTTTGCATCCTACATCAACAGAAAAATAGCGGAACATAATGGTCAATAGACAATAGCTAAAGAAAAACAAGTAGGCCTAATAATGATACACAATAACACTGCTTAGACACTGTAAACTAAGCATAGGCGTAATTTGTGGGAGGTGCGAGGGGTACCCGTACCCCCACTTTTTGGACTGGGGACCGTACCCCACTATTTAAATAATGCCAATCAATATTTTATTATTACTGCAATTCAAAGATGGCTTGTTTTTACTGACACAAAAATTAATGAGAATACTGACAGGTTAATACGTCCGAAATGGTCTCCATGCGAAAAGCAAAAGTGGAGAAGCAACTGGTACCCCCGCTTTTTAGACCAAAGTGTATACGCCCCTGAACCTAAGCAAATATTGCATGGCCCATAATACTGATACAAATAATAACGACAATCTATAACACTGCTTAGACACTGTAACCTAAGCAAACATTTTATTGGCATTTTATGTATTACTATTATTGGCATGGCCAATAATAGTACGTAATACATAAAATTACGATGTTGAAAAATGCCGTTCGAAGGTATTAAGTTCTTGGATGTTGCAGGACAAAGCATTTTGCTGGCCTGAGTCAGTACTTTCAGTGGAACAGAAACATCAATTTCACTGGTGGGGGGGACTTTTTCCCTCTGGCACAAATTGGAAGCAGTCTGCTTCCTCCCCCCCCCCACGTAGTAGGCCCTGCACAGAACTGTGAGCAGACTCTGTAAGACTGTAACTTGTAGGGAGTGTGATAAAAATTGAAAAGAAATACTTCTCCCCCCTGTTTTTCACTGGGCTCAACTTGCGCCCACCCTGAATAGGGATAGAAGCCCCTGGGTCTTGGTCTTGAGGTTCAAGGTCTTGGTCTTGGTCTTGAGGTTCAAAGTCTTGGTCTTGGTCTTGAAGTTCAAAGTCTTGGTCTTGGTCTTGGTCTTGAGGTTTAAGGTCTTGACAACAAGACTGGACAATTCTCATCCTGGGCGCCAGTACTGTTGCCCGTCGCTGGAGGACTCTTACGTCAGGTGAAAAGAAAAGACACTTGAACGACGTTGAGAACGTGGAATCTTAAAATTTTGTTATTTCTTTATAGGGATCCCGGGGTACGTGTGGGACAAGCCCTTCCACCTTTGACAGTGAACAGTTGTCCCCCAGATTTTTAAAGAAACTTTTCGATTGCTATTTTTGCTAAATGATTGCCAGGTGGAAACTTGACCACTGAGAGCAGGCAGCTGACACGTCATCACGTTAGGCCTACCACCAACAACTAACTAACATTAATGAATTTTGTTTATTATTATTCTGTTAATATTGTTTCGCACTATGTTACTAACTAATAAAATCAATTAACTTTAGATTTTAATTAAGCTGCATGTGATTATACAATTTGATGAAAAATATATCTACATGCGATTACAAAGTGCCTGCCGTTTGCTTTTTTAACGAATTTCTGGTGCACAAAAAAAGAGGTAAAACAAATTTGTTCGCGCTCGCACGCGAATATATGCTGGCCCAGTTCAAAAGTGTTCCCAACCTGTCAAACAAGATCGCCGCTTCTGTTTCTTTATCAAACTGATATAAAGGAAACGCAAGATTTTTATTTACATCAAATTGTATAATCACATGCAGCGTAATTAAAATCTAAAGTTAATTGATTTTAATTGACACCTTAAGCCATAATTTGTGTTGAAATGTGGTCCTTTGGTTTCGACGCCGGCAGTAAAGGCCACTGACTTATTCCAGCGTTAATTAAATAATAATAATAATATGTCATGTCATGTCATGTCGCCGTCGTCCCTTTGCGATAGTAGGCTACATGAATGGGTCAATATTGTCCATCGTTTCCTATCTCGGATTGCAACCATTAGGCTGGTCCCAGATACTCCAATCCATTCTATAATGTTGTCAATCCATGATATTCTTTTTCTACCGCGGTTGCGAACCCCTTCTACGAGACCCGTCATCAGGTTGCCTTCGATGTTGTCCTTCGGCTGCCTCATGATGTGTCCGAAGGACGTGGTTCTTTAGTTCGCTTTTGTTCCTCGCCAGCGTGTACACTTGTTTTGTGGTCATCCTTTTCGTCCATGGAATTCTTAACAACTTTCTGATACACTTGTTCTCTAACGCTTGGATTCGTTTCTCTTCTTCTTTCCTTAACGTTCAAGCCTCACATCCGTATGTTGCTGTTGGCCATGCTAATGCCTTCATCAACCGTAATTTGGTGTCATTATGTACCGATTTGTTCTTCCAAATTTTCGCAAGTTTAACCATGACTGCCATCCCCATGGCCAACCTTGAATTGACATCGTCCTTGCAGTCCGCCTCTATAGTTAGTTTGCTCCCCAAGTACACAAAAGATTTTACTTGCTCCAGTCCTCCGGTGTCCACTTTTATCTCGAGTGTTTCTTCTACGTTCGTCACCACCTTCGTTTTTGTTGCGTTGATCAAAATTCCATATTCTTTTGCTGCATTTTCTACTCGACTCACAATTTAAAAAAATTCTTTTGACGATGTGGCCACTAACATGATGTCATCTGCGTACCTGAGATTGTTGATGGTCTTTTCACCAATCCTGAATCCCCTGTGAACCCAGATAGTGCCTTTCGCATCACATGCTCTGCTAGTATATTAAACAGGCATGGTGAAAGGTTGCATAATTGTCGGACTTCTTTTTTTACTCTGAACTATGCTGAAGTGTTACCTTCTGTCCTGACATTGGCGTGTTGTTGTTTGTACAGACTTCGTAATAATTGTGTCAATTGGGGGAGGAAACCCCATTTCAAGCATGGTCAACCAGAGTTGATTATGTCTGATCATATCAAAGGCCTTTGTGAAGTCAATAAAGCGAAGATACACCGGTTGATTTCTCTCTCTTGCTTTTTCTAGTATAATTCTCAGATTCACAATTTGGTCTCATGTGCCTCTTCTTGGTCTGAACCCAGCTTGTTCCTGTGAAATCTCTTCTTCTAGTTTGAGCTGCATTCTTTCCATCTCTGGTTTACTTTCTCTGGTTCGACTAATTTCTTGCCGGTGTTGTCTTTAATAGCGGTGATGCGGGGGCGAAATGATCCAGTCAGTGGCCTTACCGTCTGAAAAACAATTCTGCTGTTTCCTTTTCTTGCGTTTTCCTCAAGCTCGTTGCATAATGTGTCCAACTCCTCCTGTTTGTCCTTTCGCAATCGTTTCTGTACCTCGGTTCGTAGCTTCTTGTATTCTGAAGGTGATTTCGTCTTGACCTCTCGCTTCTTTCTTGCTAAGTCGAAGGTATCATTGGAGTTCCAGTTCTTACGTTTTTGATGATTTTTCTGTAGTGTCGCCTTAGCAGCCGACATGGTGACGTCCTTTAGTTGTCTCCATAGTTCGTCTGGTGTGCATGGTTCGTCGATTCCTGCTAGTTCCTGGAATCTGTTTGTCACTTCGAATTGGTATTGCTGTGCGTCTTGCTCGTTTCTCAGCTTCTCCAGATCTAGGAGCAGTGGTCTGTCGCCTCGCTTCTTTTTGAACCTTAGCTGCATTGTCAGTACCACTAGATTGCGATCAGAATCACAGTCTGCGTCGAGATATGTGCGTGCGTTATTAGTCGATTGTCTCCAGTGTCTACTAATCAGTTTGTAGTCAATTTGGGTTCTGGTAGTTCCATTCGGGCTCTTCCAGGTATATCTGTGCCTGTTATGCAGTCGGGAAAGCGTGTTGGCGATAACCGGTTTGTGCTCCGCACAAAAATTTACCAGTATCTGCCCTCTCCGTGTCCATACTTCCCAAGTACATCAGACTCTATTGCATTTTCTCCAACTCGGGCATTGAAATCACAATGATCAAGAGTATATTTCTTTTGGGAACTTCAGTGATCGCGTGCTCAAGATCGAGGTAGAACTGCTAAATCTCTTCGTCTGGTTTATCAGCTGTTGGTGCATAACCTTGGATTATCGTCACGTTTCTTGGTTTGGATGCGAACGTGGCCGATATGACTCTATTGCTTAGTGGGTTGTACGATATCAAGCATGAGGAGACGTTCTTGCCTATCCAGATGGGCAATCCATGGTGTTCACGTTGCTCTCTGCCTGAATTATAAATCACCGTATGTCCTTCCAGTGCTTTAAAGTGGCCGGAACCTGACCATTTGGTTTCCGATAGTCCACATATGTTGATATCCAGTCTTTCCATTTGATTCCCAAGTATCGACAGTTTACCTAATGAATTGAGCCCTCTCACATTCCATTGTCCTATCCTGGTACGGTGTCTGCCGTTAAAATGGTTTCGTATCTGTCCTGTCACCTCTGTCCCTGTTGGCGACGGTAACGATGGTGGTGGTGTTGAGCCAGCAGCACACTTTTCAGCATCCATCCTGGCTCCCACAGTGGATGCCGCGGACCTTTTAATCCTGGGCGAAAAATTGCTTGGGGATAAATTTTAGATGTCTGTGTGCGTGTGCTTACGTCACTTTGTGCGTATCCTTTTACGTCAGCGTATCCTTGTATGTGTGTGTATGTGTGAGTCGACTTTTGTACGTCTCTTTGTAAGTATCTTTATACACATGTTTCAGCTTCTGTACGACTCTTTGCACGTCTCTTTGTACGTGCCCATATGTGTGTTTCAGCTTTTCATACGTCTCCATGTATGTGTACGTATGCGTGTTTCAGCTTTCTGTGCTTCTCTTTGTATTTGTACGCATGTGTGTTTCAGCCTTCCATGCGTCTTCTTTTACGTGTGTTTCAGCTTTCTATACGTCTCTTCGTATGTGTGTGTGTATGCGTGTTTCACCTCCCCGTGCGTCTCTTTGTACGTCTCTTTGTACGTATGCATGTTTCAGCTCTCCGTGCGTCTCTTTATGCGTCTCTTTGTACGTGTACGTATGCATGTTCAGCTCCCGTGAATGGGTGGAGGGTGGGGAGGGTGAGAGGTGTTTCAGGATCTGCCCTTTACTCACTACTATCGCCGCCATGATGTTGAATAGGTGTTTTGAAGTCACACACCCCTGTCGGAAAGAGGCGCTATATAAAGTATATTAGATATGAAACTTTAAACGGTTAAAAGTGTAACTTTTTATTCAAACATATTACACCGTAACTGGCTCTCTTGCAATATACAGGGCATTCATAGTTTCTGTATTGGTGAATTAAAAAGAAAATAATTGTGCACCTTTATCTTTGCGTTTGTTGAAGTTTTCGCTATTGGTGTAATGAAACATACGTTTTATTTTCTTCAGTTATCCTTCTTCTCTCTGTTGTCGAATTGGAAGCGGAAATCTGTCCACAACGCAATCTCACAGTTACGGTAGATGACATATTGAGACTCTACATCGATGGCTTTGAGATAACTGGCCTTCCAAATGCAGACAAACACGATACACCGGACGTTGTCAACCTTCCTTGTACTACGACATTAATAGCGATCCATGGAAGCAATGGACCTGCAGGGGCTGTGGCGGCTATTCTGGCGTCAACAGATGATGACCATGTTCTGACCAATTCTTCTTGGAAATGTTCCAACGTCAGTCACTTCGGTTGGGAATTAATTGATTTTGACGATTCTGCTTGGATGTCTGCCATTGAGTACGGACGTAACGGAGATGGTAGTATGGTGACCGTACCTAGCATTAGTTCAAACGCCTTCTGGATCTGGCTGAGGCAATATATTTCGGATGAAATAGAGATGGATTCAGATGTATACTGCAGAAAGAGAATAGGTAAAAATCTAATTTTTTTGCATCTGTGTGATTCTCTCTATCATTAACCAGTTTTTTTTAACCAGCATTCCAATATTGGAACATTTTGAAACTAATTTACTTACTTGGAATTTAGCGCCATAGAGTGAAGTATAAATGAGGACCTGCCATTGTATACAGATTTTCTCAGAAAAACCTATAAAAAGTCACGAATTTGAACTGAATCATAGTTGTCAGATATGGTTTTTGAGAGGGAGAAGGCGCAGAGATAGATATCCAACACATTGGTCACACGTCTGCTGCTGAGGTCGGAATCCTGTCCCTTTGTCAACCGGCACAAGGCACAAGGGGTTCTAACGTCTATCGTCATCGTCATCTGAATGAATTATCATCAAAGGCAGCGTGTTCTCTCCCTCTCCTGGCACCCCTACAAAAGAGCGCCCGACAAAAGAGCGCCGACAAAAGAGCGATGACAAAAGAGCGCCGACATAAGAGCGCCGGCAAGAAGTGTAAGGTGTCACGACAAATGGTTCACGGACAAATGGTTCACTGACGAAAGGTTCACGATCTTCCAGCTCCTATTGCGAGCTATATTTTCATCGCTCATCCAGCTTCTAGTTTGAGCCATGTTTTCATCGAGAATCCAGCTTCTAGTTTGAGCTATATTTTCATCACTCATCCAGCTTCTAGCTTGAGCTATGTTTTCATCGCTCTCCCAGCTTCTAGTTTGAGGTATGTTTTCATCTGTGTGATTCTCTCTATCATTAACCCGTTTTTAGCTTTTAGTTTTAGTTAAATTTTCATCGACAATAAAGCTCAAAGTAGAAGTGGGTGGCCGATGAAAATATAGCTCAAACTAGCTGCTGGAAGATCGATGAAAATATAGCTCAATCTAGAATCTGGATTCTCGATGATTATTTAAAACTTTTATTATTTATCGTGAACCATTTGTCAGTGAACCATTTGTCCATGAACCATTCGTCGGTGATCCATTTATCTTGGAATCGAAGTGTAATAATACAAATTTAATGTATTTAGTGCAATGCATTGAAAAAAGATAACAAATTTATTAACGGCATGCAACGAAAGAGATAACAAAGCCAATCATGTTTTCTTCCGTTCCGAATACCAGAATTCTGTTCGGATTATCCGCGCGATTTAATGGCTATATCGGCGCTTAAATGTCTAACATAAAATAAAATAAAATACTTGGTTATTTCCCATACTAGTTGATGTAACGCAATCGGTAACAATCATTGATAAATGTTTAATTCGTTTGATAATCTCTCAGCTGTCCCTCTCCCTTGAATGCTAATTATACAAATGTCGGTATTGAACCCTCGATATAAAGTTTTCTTCGGCTCTTAGACCTATGTCGGCGCTCTAATGTCGGCGCTCTAATGTCGGCGCTCTTTTGTCGGCGCTCTTTTGTCGGGCGCTCTTTTGTCGGATCACCCCCTCTCCTAATCTACATTGGGTGGCAGTTATCAACCAACCGTTCTCTTCACTACATTTGGTGGATAAGTATCTTAATATTGAGTCTTTACTTTCCACTGGTGTGCTTGATTTGTGCTGCTACCATCCCAGTAAAGCACATCTCTGTTGGCCGAGTTTCATCCACCACCGACCGACGACGTCTCTACACTTGGACTGTAGTGAAACCCGCATGCAGTCAGCTACACACATGATCTGCTGGAAAGACGTCACTTAGTTAAAAGTAAGCTACAGTATGTTGTGTGGGACAGACGAAAGAAGAAGTGTTGACACCATCTAACATGTATAATTCGCGACACACGCAGAATTAGGCGTTATGTCTCCATGTGTTTTGTCTGGAGCGCCTCTGACAAGTCTCTCTAGAAGTGGCGCTATATGAAGTTGGAATTGCAATTACTTGGCCTTGTGCATTAGACAACGGCGCAATAGAAGTTATAGATTACAAGTACAAGAACTTCTTTGTAAACGGTGACAGGACTCTGTGAGGCATTTTAGAGAGTCATAAGATAGAGTCATATAATAATTCACTGCACAATACAGATTTGAGATTTCGTTCTTTCTAAACGAATTCATTACGCATGTTGTCATTGTATCATCTTTCTCAATTCTGTCGCGATCAGGAAATCCTTCTATGGCATCTTTTCTTCTCTTACATTAATATTTTGTTCTGACTTTTACAAACGTATACTGACATCGGTTCTATGATGGTAACAGTTACACTTGTTATTTTTAGTTCCAAGCTATTGCACCAGCAGCCCTTGTTCATACGGAGGCACCTGCATTCAGGAAGTTGACGGCGGATACCATTGCGTCTGTGCACCTGGCTACTCCGGACAGAACTGCACATTTGGTAAATTCGCTCATATGAAGTTTTTAGGAGAATCATTTAGTCAGCGTAACTGTTCACTGGTGTTTATGTCTGCCGGACGTTTCGTCGTCCACTAGTTTACTAATCTAATGTAATCTAATCTAATCCAAGTCTGATCTAATCTCATCTAATCAGATCTAATTCCCTAATCTGACTTAATCTAGCATAAGAACTTTCATAGTACAAATGTAGTAATGCAGAAGACATCGACTAATTTCAATCCATGTCGCTTCTAAGTAAACATGAAACGAGTGGACTCGATCGAAGTCCTTCATGAGTCTGATAGCAAACCATAAGGAAATCATTGCACGGAGACTCAGAATCAATGAAACTGGAAATGTATTCTGGAATAAGATAAATTTTCGGTAGTACCCTAATCGCCAACATGACGAGCAAGTTCCAAGTAGTGTTCAAGAGTCTTAATCGAGCGACGGAAGAAGCCACTGTTTGACTCTGATCAGTCTTTACATTGGGTTACAGAACTCTTTTAAATGATCTTCACAGTTTATAGGACAATCGCTGCTCTGGTCCGTTGCAGTAACCAGTGGCTAACTTAGGTTTTGAAAGTGGGGTATCTATTTCTACAGCTTAAAACGCTGACAATAACGATGTTCATTGTTATTACATGGGTAAAAGTAAAATAGTAATAATGATAACAATAACAGTAATATCAGTAGTACTAAACAACACTAATATCACTGATGCTCTGAAATTCTGTTTTAAATCTCGATGAATCAAATGTATCTCGGGAAACAACAACGATAAAATAATCGACCCAAGTTGCTAATAATATTATATAATAACCAAGACCAAGTTAGATTATTTTTATTGTTACCGTAGTAAAATAGACAAAAATAAGCAAGCGACCCAACTCTCCTCATGCCAAGACCGTCATATGTGATAGATAGTGTGACCTGCAACCACATAGTGTTGTCTTGATATTGACGATGGATTCAAGGCATTCTCGTGTGGTGTTATCAAGTCGTTCCAAAGTTGCGTATCAAAACATGGAGAGCAACGAAGAGCTACAAAGGACGATCTTAACCCTCATCCTACCCGCTTGAGTCATTTTTGACCCCAGTGATATATTTACTTGGGCTACTTATAGACTGTTGGGAATTGGAAACTGGGGAATTTGTTCCATACAAACAGTAGCATGCTATTAATGTATAATTAGAGTTGTTTTCCTCATTTGAAATTATTCTGAATTTTATTCAGTTGGGGTCACAAATGAACCCAAGTTACAGGGAAAATCGAGCACTCATTAATAATACTTATTTGATCGCGGCCAATCTTGAAATACTTTGTGTTACTTCTCATATAGGCCCTACTGCGATTGCTATTTGTTTTTGTAAAATGTTGGAGCGACCCTTAGCCTAACTTCAAGAGGTTTACAGGGTCCATGGCCGAAATGTTTAGTACCGTACCGGTATATGGGTAGCTTATGATAGGGTTGGATCAGCCAGTAGCAGTTTGGCTTAGAGATAGTACGGCCAAGTTGGTCAGCATATAGCAGCATTTGAATTCCTTTTCGCGAACGAATTGTTTTACAACATTGTTTTTCACGCAAACCAGGAATCAACAAGGGGAAGTGCGGTTTCAGATATCCAATAAGAACTAGCAAAATACGGACTGAAGATCTGGTGGTGATGCAATGCTGCTACCTCGTACCCAATGAAAGGGCTAGTATATATCTAGGTAGACATCCTGGCGGACAAAGAGAAGTTGGTCAAGATATTGAGTTGTTCGGGAATTTGAATACACCCTGGTTGAAGCCGCATATATCATATACACTTAAAGCTAATATTCGGCACACCTGCAGTTGTCGCAAACAATATGCCTCACGGAGAGCGCAAGGCAGGCGACTCTGAAACATATGAAGCAAGCGCGAGAAACTTTCTTCATTGTTTGCCCTGTGACGTGGAACGTGATCCATCGAGAGTTACGCTGCATCCTTCGGGTTCTTCCCACGCCATTCCAAGGGCTCCTTAAGACTGGGTTTTTCTGCTTAGCCTGGGTCGGGAGCGCCTCTAAAGGGGCGCTATATAAATTCTGTTTGATTGATTGATAGTGGCGCTTAGGTAATGCGTATCAATGAAATAATCTGACATGTAATACAGTTGCATATTTTAGCAATTAGCAACTATGTAGCTATAGCAAAATGATTTATCTGTTTTTCTTGTCTCCTTTTTTGTCTGCTTACCTGCTGACCTATGTAAAGGTGGGCTGGAGAACAATACTTAGTGAAAACAACTGTAAGCAGTTCTGGGCGGCTAGATTGAGATGAGCATTGCTTATTTCGGCATGAAAAGGTTTGAATGCGGTGCTCCAGTCCAGACAGTGTGTGTAACCACGTATCTTGCAACGACTAAGCAGTACTTTCGAAAATGCTTAGTTCTGAAATGTGGTTCCCTGATTGCCTTATTGTAGCCTTGTCACGAGAAAAATTCTCTGGGCAAGAGAGTGTTTGCGATGGCTGGACTAAGTTTCCATGATATCATTCGCTGAATCTGTCAGCTCTGTTGAGTCCTGTTTTGTCAGTATGATCTCGGCTTGAAGGTGATTATTCTCCCGAGGCTGTCTATCTGTCGCGCCTAACCCAGCCAGCACACATTTTATTGGGACGATGTTGGGCGAACATCTAATCACTTTCTAGTGCATCGTTATGAATATGCTATATGAGTAATTGGATTTGATTTAGACAGAATTAGTTACAGTAAATATGCTTCAAATTTTAACATGATTTGACACACAGGAGAAATTTGCTCAGCTCTGAACATTCCTTACAGGCTGAAGCATTTAATTTTTGCCTTGTTCTGTTCGCAACTTTGACCTCTGAGTATAAATATTCTTACAATTCACTTCACTTGCCACTTC
This sequence comes from Allolobophora icterica, assembly GCA_963556255.1. Lineage (NCBI taxonomy): Eukaryota > Metazoa > Annelida > Clitellata > Crassiclitellata > Lumbricidae > Allolobophora > Allolobophora icterica. The sequence continues at coordinate 27,072,546 of OY744610.1, read as the reverse complement.
CATCAGCAAATCCTATGCAGGAGTATTCCAGCTCGCTACCTTATGATTAACATTTAACCGTCAGATGCTGAATAATCTTCACAAATCTAATATTATTGACGTGCAGAAATTGCACATATTCTGATGATTATAATCGTTATGACCTGGCTGCAGCCTATTTATGTCCAGCAACAATTATAAGAAGGATTTGTTGTTTTTGCTCACAGCAATTAACTACTGCGACAGTAGTCCATGTACGAATGGAGCATCGTGTCTGCCTATAGTGAATGGCTACGTCTGCCAATGTCCGCCTGGATACACAGGCGACAACTGCGAATACGGTAAGTTTCATTTCCACATGAGATCAGACATTTGGCCGAGTGACAGCTGTAGTACCGTACTCCCTCCACAGTTCGAATAGAAAAAGAGTTGAAGGACTTTTCGTAATTAACAACATAGAGCGACTAGTGGATTTGCCCGTCATTATGATGGGAGAGGTAGACATGGAGGGAGGGAGGGAGCGAGGGAGGGAGGGAGGGAGGGAGGGAGGGAGGGAGGGAGGGAGGGAGGGAGGGAGGGAGGGAGGGAGGGAGGGAGGGAGGGAGGGAGGGATAGAAGACTTACTAACTACTGTTTGTCTGTGTGTCAATCCATCTGTCTGTCTGAGTGACCGTCCGTCCGTCTGTCTGTCTGGCTTTGCCTGTGTTTGTCTATCTCCGTAGTGTCCAGTGTTCGTGGGCGGGGCCAATTGCGGGCGCCTGTGAGAGCGTTTATCGACACACAGATCTGGGAAACTATATTAATGGTTATACAGTGTTCTATTTGATTCCAAAATAAGCAGATTTGTATTCGATGCTATAGGTTCGCGAGTCCATATCCGAAGTCCAGCAAGTAACTTATCCACCGTATGCTATCTCTCTGTCTCATTTGATGACCTTCTGGCTTTAAGTTGAGTGCGACTCTGTTTTGGTGCGGCATCAGTTTATACCTTTTGCAATGGACACCGGCGTTATAGAAGTTGCTAATTCGTAGTAGCAGTAGTAGCAGTAGTAGTAGTAGTAGTAGTAGTAGTAGTAGTAGTAGTAGTAGTAGTAGTAGTAGTAGTAGTAGTAGTAGTAGTAGTAGTAGTAGTAGTAGTAGTAGTAGTAGTAGTAGTAGTAGTAGTAGTAGTAGTAGTAGTAGTAGTAGTAGTAGTAGTAGTAGTAGTAGTAGTAGTAGTAGTAGTAGTAGTAGTAGTAGTAGTAGTAGTAGTAGTAGTAGTAGTAGTAGTAGTAGTAGTAGTAGTAGTAGTAGTAGTAGTAGTAGTAGTAGTAGTAGTAGTAGTAGTAGTAGTAGTAGTAGTAGTAGTAGTAGTAGTAGTAGTAGTAGTAGTAGTAGTAGTAGTAGTAGTAGTAGTAGTAGTAGTAGTAGTAGTAGTAGTAGTAGTAGTAGTAGTAGTAGTAGTAGTAGTAGTAGTAGTAGTAGTAGTAGTAGTAGTAGTAGTAGTAGTAGTAGTAGTAGTAGTAGTAGTAGTAGTAGTAGTAGTAGAAATAGCAGTACAAGAAGATAATTCTGAAGTTTGACCGAGCTAATAACAGAGCTTTCCATCGTTACAGTCAAACGTATATTCGAGCCGCATTTGAACATGAAAGTTTACAGTGTCGGCTCCGGAAGATTAATGCAGGCAACAATCTTTCTCCTTTGAAAATAAATACGGCGGTGCCTCTGTCTTTCTATGGGATACGAGTTAGGGTTCTTCTGCGCAGAGTTTATTGCAAAACAGCACTCATCTGAGTGCGCCTCTGAGAGGCTTCCAAAGGCGCAAAGGAAATTACTTGAGATACACGTATCCAGTTGATCTTCATTAATGACAATAAAGATTTAGTGAATTGAATTGAATTATAGGATATCCGCTTCGTTTATTGGCCACGACGACAGGTTGTTTGAAAGTTTTATGATATTAATCGTGACTACTGTAATGATGTCCATATGGTCACACAATAATTATCATCTTATGATTAGACATATCACATTGAATTGCAATGTTATATTAAGACATAGACAGTTAAGGCACAGACAGTTAAGTAGATTCATGATAAATTAATGATAATTGTTTATTGCCAGCATCTTCATTAGCATCATAGGGACATAATATATATTTGGGTTCTGGGATATTTCATGGTCCCTGGTTTAAAAAGAAACGACATGGAAGACGCTCATTGGCTCAACTAAAATTTCAACCGTTAAAGTGTCGTGTGCAAAAGAATCTGAAGACGTGTCAGTTATGATGCTAGCGGTCGAGAGCGATGGATGTTCGACGTTTAAATGGGTAGTTTCACTCCTGATTGATCGAGTAAAGGGTAAACGGACACTTACCCCTGGACATATTCCCCGGACATATTCCCCCCGGACAGTTACCCCCCGGACAATTTCCCCCCCATACTAGGACATTGCCCCCCAGTGCAACATACACAAAGCTTTCTGTTTTAATGATCAAAACATAAATGTATACATTTCGCCTTTAGCTTTCTGTTTTAATGATCAAAACATAAATGTATACATGTATACATACATACATGCATACATAGTTACATGCATACGTACATACATACATACATACATACATGTATTCATGTATACATACATGCATATATACATACATACTTACATACATACTTACATACATATATACATACATACTTACATGCATACTTACATGCATGCATACATACATGCATACATACATACTTACGTACATACTTACATGCATGCATACATACATGCATACATACATATATACATACATGCCTACATACATACATACATGCATACATACATATATACATACATACCTACATACATGCTTACATACATGTATACATACATATATACATACATGCATACATACATGCATACATACATGCATATATACACATATATATATACATACATACATACATAAATCCACAGAGGGGGAATTTGTCCGGGGGGAAAATGACCTACATAGATTCGGGGGGAAAGTGTCCGGGGGGTAACTGTCCGGGGGAATATATCCGGGGGAATATGTCCAGGGGGTAACCGTCCGGCATTCCGAGTAAAGAGTGATATTTAATCGATAGAGGCAATCAGTATCCTAGTGATTTTGAGGGAATCGATTTACCTCTTTCACTGATCGGTATAGTGACGTTATCGATTAAGAAGTTATCGAACTAAAACGTTACGGATATCGGCAACTATTGTGGTGACTAGTGGCGATTGAGTGGTCGTTTGAGTCGTGTTCGAATATAAAACTCTGCGCAGAAGAGGTCTAACACAAGCGACGATTAGTGACTTTGAAGAAGTGGCGAGGAGTATGCTAGTTGAACGATTTGACGAGGAGAGGGAAAAGCTTTCTTCACAAGTTCAAATTGTTAACCTAAGGACTCCATTCATAACAAAATAGAGATGGTGGCTATTGGAATGAGGCATCATAAGATGGGGGGCTTGCAAGAACTAATAAGGCGACTACGAATCAAATTCGAGTGCCAAACAACCTTCAGCAAAAAGACTTCCAATGGAGGGAGGTAGAAAAACTCATAATACTTAGATTTAGCTATATAGAGCAGATGCTGATCTAAGTACCGGTAAGGCTAATTTTATCACGACAGGAATAGACATATTATGTGTAATAGGTATAGTGTGTTATTCTTTGAGAAAATCATGTGATACTGATTTTCTGTTGAACTTTAATTAAAACTCTTTAAAATGTGCTTAGAGAGTCGAATGCATTGCCAAATTGAAATGAACATTAGTCTAGACATTGCATTCTCAATGATTGATTCACAAGTAGAGGGGGGGGTAAGAACCAACCCAGGCCTTAAAGGGACGTTACAACTACACTGTAACCAATTGGTCATTTTAGTGCAGAATCGCCTAGTCTCGGATGAGCCTTGAGTGGTGTATGAGCGCTCCTTACATTACATTGCTGTTGAATATTGTTTTAGTGACAAACAACTGTGAAAGTTTTCCATGTCTGAATGGCGGAACTTGTCTTAACGGCATCAACTACTACGTGTGCCAATGTCCACCAGAGTGGACTGGAGTCAGATGCGACATTCGTAAGTCCGCTTCAAATCGCATTGTTCCATACGAAGCATTTCTCACTCAAAAACTTCAAGGCGCTTTGAGACTTGGGAAACTTGCCTTTCGCTACAATACCCTTGCTTTAGCCTAATCGAATCCAGACCACCATGTGTGACATATTTTAAGTCGTGTTATTGAAAATGACTTGAAAATTGAAGAACTAGAGACTCGACATTTATCACTCTTTGTCTCATCTTATCTGCACTGACGTAACCTAATCTCACTCGACGTGATTCTCTATCTAATCTGATCCATTGCAGTCTTAATTAACATTAAGGAGCTCTATTATGATGATAATTGTAAGATTGGCGATAAAATTTTAAACGATGCAATAATGTATAAAATTAAAGATTTATTATTTCAATAGCGTTCAGAACACAATACTTAACATTATTCATAGCCATATGACGCTGATTACGATGCGATGATTTAATTATGTCGACAATGTCGATTATAATGAGGTATGCTTTTGCAGGTACGATTATAATGTGTGTAAGTGTAGTACTTGTAGGCCTTTGAGCCAATTAGGCCAATTTATTAATTAATGACCTATTAATTAATGACCTACTTAATTAATTAATTAATTAATTAATTATTAATTAATCATACACCATTATTTAATTGACTGAGCGAAAGTGATCTGGTAACGGTTATTCGCTAGTTATGATGATGTGCGTGCTCGTGTGAGTGTGTGAGTGTATCTCAGGTGTTTTATTCGCGTTCTCGGTAAAAAAAATTAAGACATAAAAAAACCGGGCTTAAGGTGGGACTCGATCCCGTGACCGTGCGGTCACAAGGCAACGACATACACCACTACTCCATCGACGCCAACGTTATGTGTAAGAGTACCACGCCTTATTAAAGTGTCTGTAAAGAAACAGAGAAAATGATTGCTAGCGTCATACTTAATATACTGTTTAAATATGTTATTTTCTAGACTATGACATTGTGTCGAATTATATTGAAATTCCGCGTCTATCGTTGCTAGAAGGTTTAAAGGCGTTTTTTCTGGCCAACGCACAACGACGGCTCTAAGGTCATTGCGTCGATGCAATGGACTTTAACGAATGCAATGGACGAATGCAATGGACTTTAACATATGCCCCCAGGAAACTGACGTCTCGAAAGATGAGGAAGTTGCTCTGCGTACCGCAGTGCAAATGGAATCGTTATGTGGTGGTCAGGGCTTCGTAAAATGTAACTGTGCTGGAACCGGCAGATGTCAATCAAATCGATGTAAATGCTACAAAGCTAAAGTGAAATGTTTCCTGGGGGCATATGCGCATCAAAGGAGGTACGCAGTGATAGAACCTTCCAATTAGCGACCAATTATTACTATAGCTAAGCACTAGGCCTACTGTTGACTTTATGTCGCTGTGTCTTTGGCTAAGCACTAGGCCTAGGCCACTGTTGACTTTATGTCGCTGCGTCTTTGGCTAAGCACTAGGCCTACTGTTGACTTTATGTCGCTGTGTCTTTGAAAGCTTTCAGGGAATATGTATACAAATCACTTGAAGATTTCAGGGAATATGTATATACCCTGGTTTTTTCAGGGAATGTATACATTCCCTGAGTGAATCAGGGAATATACATATACCCTGAAATTTTCAGGGAATATACATATTCCCTGAAAATGCACATTCCCTGTAACATATATTATATTCCTGTCTTTAAGTATACTCTAGAAAACATTTTATTCATGTTTTATTTATAGTTCGATTTTTTTATATTTAACATTTCTTTCCGTCACAGCTGGGCACAACATTCCGTTAATTGCCTTGGAGTTTTTAAATTCCTTAACTCTATTCCAGCACCTTAATTTCGTATCTTTTTCTCCATCCTTTTCCGTTATATTCGGTGATTATTCGCGAGGTTTGCCCGTGCGCCTTAGCTGCTTTGTACATTGACGGATAGGCTACACGTCAACATCACAGGTTTCTCGATCTAAAATTTCTACACGTCTCTGCTGGTGTCTGATATACCTCACTCTATCATACGCGCCTTCCTGGAAACATCTCATCTTTCTATTTCTGATATTGTTTCTGATATTCTTTTCTATATTCTTTCTGGTGTTCTTCGTTCCCTCGCGCTCCGTCGTTAATTAGTCTAGTTAGAAAGTCTTTACTTTCTTGAGCTAGTGGTATAAGCTGCTGTTGGAGCGCTGAAAGCGCCTGTGAAGCGAGTTCCGTAGCAGCTGGCCTCGTAATAACTTCCTAATTTTTGGGACTCATAATCTTAGCAACCGCCTTATCGACTAATTGCTTCCCGGCGTTGGTAGCCGCAGTTTTACCGACATCTAGAGCCTTTACTCCAATCTCTTCATCCGCAGCTTTTCCTACGCTGAGAGCGGTTGACGCTATTTGTTCAGCGGCATTCGACGTAAATGGTTTCTTGAAGAAACCCGCAACGATATCGAATATTCCCACTCCTCCGATAACGTAGCCTATTGTTTCTTATACCTTCGTTTAGCAACTACTAGCATTTTTATATTAATAGCATTATATTTTTATATTCATTTTTATTTATCGCTCCTTGTCTTAGTAACTCGTCGCATATACCAACTATCTCATTTTCACTCCCGTATTGCGCGCCTCGAAGCTAGCCATTCGTAGAGATAACATTTCTATTAATGCATTAGGATCTTGTGGAATAACGATGCGCTGTATTTCTTTACCTTGCGTCATTGACATATTCACGTCGCATATCAGTTTAATTTTTTTTTATATATTTTAAGCGTTTACTTGGATTTTTCGGCTGCCTTATAGCATTCGTTACCTCCAAAATCTCTTTATATTTGTCCATATCGTTAACGACGTATATCGAGCCGTCCGCTTTGGCCATCGTTAATAATTCCCAAAATCCTGGAGTTCCTTCGTATGTCTTATCTCGTACCGTTATGTCATTGCCGTGTATCGATATACAGCTGTCACCTATATAAAATTGGCCGTCTTTTGAGTTTATTTCGAACGTCTTGTCTACCGTCTTTTTATCGGACGCGTATTGTTGCAGTTACTTCACCGCAGTATCTCCTATTTCTAAGGTTTTTATGTCTGCTACCCCTACTACCGGGGCTTCTTCGTAAGCCTCTATCGAGGGGTATTGGGGAATCTTAATGGCTTTTAACGATGCCGAAATAGAAGCGCGAAGCGCTATTAAAGCGTTAGCTGTCTCTGAGTTTTCTTTTATAGTAGATAACAAAGCCTATTGTTCTTTCGAAATTGTTGACTGCGAGTCGACTATTGGTTTGTACAACCTCGATAATTCTCGTTGTAGTCCTATGTCTCCTAATATCTCTGATAAAAAGTTTTGTCGAATATTCTTCTTCGATTTCAGAAACTCTTCAACGATAAAATCTCTTTTTGCGGGATCGGTTATCTTTAGAAACGACATTATAATTTATTTATATATACATATGTATCTTTTAAACGTAATTTCGAACGTAATTTCAACCGTAATTCATGTTCATTCACGTTCCCGTTAAAACGTTTCCGTTAAACGTTAAATCTTCTGTGCAAACTTTGGTTTTATTTTTAATTTTTTCTTTCATATCGTTGAATTTCACAAACTCGCTTAGAATTAGCGAATATTCCACGTCTGAAATATTGTCGTCCACAAGAGCCTTTGAAATGAGGCTACTGATAGTGTTTAGTTTTGCTTCCGCTAACGTTTTAATCTTTTCGTGCTTTGTCAATTTTAGTGCAAGCTTCTTACTAACTTGTCATCCGATAATAATTAACAACCCTACACCTGCTGCCGTACCTGTTGCTATCGCTATGGCCGGAGCTGCAATTACAGTAGACAGAGCTGCTGTCCCGAACTGCTGAGCCCCATCACAGTTACTACTAGAACGTTGTCGATTACGCTAATCATTCTTATGTTCCTACGACACTTTGTACTTAATACGGTCCTTTTATCGCGTTCTTGTTTGATTTCTTTTGAATCTCGTTAATTTTTTGAAGACGACACAATTGTGCTGAATTTTCCAGTTTTTATATTCCATTAATGGTTATTAAGATTTTCAAAAATTTAAACCTGGTAATTAATATAGCATAGCGAATCGCTTTTGCTCACGCTGACTACGGGATCGGAGTTGTTTTGAATAGTAATAAAAATGTCTTCTACATCTTCGCAAATGGTTCCGTCTTGCAAGCTAGATCTCTTTTCTTTAATCGCCTGTCTAAGCGAGACTAGACACACTCCCCTAGTTATTCGAACGCCAAATACCAGCTCTTGTGAGCCGGACGATCTGGGTTGAATTGTGATCGTTCGTTGCGGAAAAAATCTCCCAACGCTGTGAGTCTTATAGCCCGATGCGTAGCTTCTTTAGGCAACCAAAATACTGATTCTGGTCGAGTTTTAACTCTGCTCGGAGAATTGCGTTTTGTCATAAACTTGTGTATTGGCATACCGTATCGCGACAGTATATATATAATTATATATTATATATATTTTTCATAATATCTCTCTACAGAATCATACCAAGCATCGGACCGAGGATTGGAATACTAGAAAGTACTTTTGAAATAGGATTGTCGTTTCCGGATAGATCGCCACGAGTTAGTCTTATACTCGTTCCAATCCTGCACCATTGACAAATCCAGAACCTCTACGCATGTACAATCCTTCTCCTATACCGTCTAATTCCGATCCTAACCATGGTTTCAGGTAAAGACCGGATGCGTGAGGAACCATCTTGTAGCACCTTCTTCCTCTTTTGATGAATAAAGCACTTCCATAAACTCCCGATCCCATTATCTTGCGCACTCCTGTAATCGCTAATCCGGTTAAAGCTCCAGTTGCAAGACTTGGCAGAACGCTAGAAAGAAGAAATTTTCCATCTGTAGCTAGAAGTGGTAATAATGCTGGAAGAAAACCACCTTCGACTTTCATTCTATAATCTATTTGCGTTATACTCATTTTGATCGTCGTACCAGTTCCATTTCGATACGCTTTGGTCATTTTATTAATTTGTGCTCGTGTAAGAGCTAAAATATGTTCGCCGGATAGATCGCCAGGAGTTAGTCTTATAGGCCTACTCGGTCCGTGCTTCAACTGCGCGTTTAATTTTTTTTTTTGTCCTTCCGAAACATTAACTTTTACATTCGTATATTGACTCATTTTATATATATATATATATAATTGAAATTAAAACTTTATTACCACGATAATTAATTCTCACACCTCTCTAATTTTAAACCTGGTCGACAACTCCTCTCATCGAAGGTTAATTAGTTTTCCATTTTGATCTATAAGTTTTGTTTCCATAGCTGAAATCGTCAATGGCGTAACAGGAAGATATACTAAATTAACGGGCACTTCCATAGTCTTGTATCGGAGGTCTACATTCGGAAAAACGGGATATATAATGTTTTCCGTTGTTCCGTTAGAGTACGAAGATCCGATTACTTCGCTGGTTACTCTTATTAAACTATTTACATTCATTATATTTACTATGTTCTCCGATTCGTTATATCCTTTTGAATATCTCTCTCTCTCTCTTTAACCGTCCTCGATACGAGGGTTGGTCGCATTGTAGACGAGTCTTCTCCATCCTTTCCTGTCCTCGGCTACTCGCAGCAACCTCTCTGTTGATAATCCCAACCATTCGCCAATGTTGTCAATCCACCTATTCCTTGGTCTTCCTCTTGTTCTTGTTCCCGGTATCGTTCCCTGCATAATTTCTTTCTCTAGGCAATCTCCCTGTTTCCTCATTATGTGCCCAAAGTATGACATCTTTCTTCTTTTGATTGATTCAAATAGTTTCCTTTCCACCATTATATATCTTATGAAGATTGTTTTTATGCCTATGATCATGATGGTATGTAAAATGTATCTTTTGAATATACTCGGCTATTAATTTCCTAGAACAGTTCTAATCGAGTCCTCGAATGTCAAATCAACCATATAGTTAACACCGATATGTAACACCGACTTCAAAGTATTGTTGTTCGCTTGTTTCGTTATAGGGTACGCACCTCCCGTTTCGTCATAATGTTTATTTGTTTCTTTCATGGTTCTCTGAATGTATTCGTTCATATCTACGATTCCGAAACTCCCTTCTAGGACTTTTATAGTAAACCACGTTACACCATTATTCGGTGAATATACAAAGTTGTTGTTCGTAGAGTCGATATTTGGAAAAGAGTTGTAACTCTCGAGATTAACTAGAGCCATTTCATACTTTTTGCTTTTGTCAAGTTGAATCAGAGGATTAAATTTTGTTCTAATTTGCGTGCTCCTTTCGCTCACCAAAATGCTGACTGACTCTTTAGGTCCTTGTTACGAGCAATCTTCTGTGTTGAGAACTATCTTTTCTAACATCGCTTCCATTATATATCTTATGAAGATTGTTTTTATGCCTATGATCATGATGGTATGTAAAATGTATCTAACCCACTCCTATACTTACCGTTATTCTTTTTACTGGTTAAATTTGTCACTACAAATCCGTGCGGACGCTCCCACGAAGTTTTGCATAGTTTCACAAATTCGTCTTTAGGCATATCATTTACGCCTACGTTGTCGTTGTATATAATTGATATTTTTAAGGTCTTGATTAAATAAACAGATAAAGTTTGCATTCTCTCTGATAGTCTGTCTAGGCAGTTTGAAATAATTTTGTGCCAGGTAGAAGCAATCAACATTACTATGTCTCCCTCTAATGTAATACGATTCGCATTTGTTTTTCTAATTGTAAATCATCGAAAATCATCAGGTTCTGCTTGGCACTCAAGTCTCTCGGATCGGTGACTTCTTCCGAAGTTTCAAAGAATAGACAGTTCACATAAAACTATGCTTTTAGCCATTTCTTCAACGACTATTTTTGGAGATACATTTAGACGGGCTATCTCGTCTTGACAACCAAACAACCTGATGATTGCTTTTTTCGGTAATTTTTCTTCGAATGCTTTCTTAAGAATTCGGTACTCTGGTTGAAAGAGAGATCTTCCAAATACCTGTAGGCTGTCATAGTGTAACCATCCAGGGTTCAAAATTAAATTTAATAATAGCGTTGTTTTTACCGCATCCAGACTTTCCTACAATCAGACCTTATTTTATTTATTTATTCCGGATATTTCTATAGCGCCTCTCGAAGTCAACTACTACTCAGAGGCGCTCCCAACTACAGCATTTGATACTGTGCCGGAATTTTCACGCAGAAGCGCCACGAGCAATTGCGAGTGAAGGACTTGCCCAAGGTCCGTACGCAGCGGCTAGAGTGGGATTCGAACCTGCAACCCTCCGGTCACAAGGCGCCGAACTTACCACTGAGCCACCACGCCCCACCTCTTATACTTCCAGGTAATAGCGGGTTGTAAATCTTCTCGATGTCTCGTCGTTCCAACATAAATCTTTAACTTCCATTTCTTTTTAGTTATAAGAATAGTTTCATATTAAAATGTATATGGAACAAATGTATTGCGTAAAGTGCAAGAGGGAAACTGAAAAGAGAAATTTTATGAATATCATCAGTAAAAATAAAAGATCTATGATTAGAGGCGTATGTGCCGAATGCGGAAAGACTAAAACTCGATTTATTGGCACCACTATAATACAAGAAGGAGATCTAGTAGCGTCTTTAAATTCAGCAACCAGTAATCTTAAACTGCCTTGGACGAAATTTCCTGGAGAATTGCGGATATTCGTTAACTGGGCCTGGAACTAGATTAGCTTTAAGATTAAATCCAGACGACAATTTTAAAGACTGGAGTAAACCAGTTGATCGAGTCGATAAAGCAGCCTATCGTCACGATTTAGCTTATGACCAGTATTCGGATACCGCTGTTAGGAATGTCGCCGACAGACTAATGGTAAATGAGTTAAATAATATAAATAATCCTACACTACATGAGCGTGTCGAAAGAGCGATAGTTAAACCTATATTGGCTACTAAAGCGAATCTTGGCTTGGGTTTAGCTTCAACCGATTCAAAGTCGGGTGGGCCGATAGCGCATTGGACAACATCTGGCGTAGAGTGCGAGAGGTACAGAGATCGAGTCCCATAGGCGGACATGCTTTGTAGGCTGCAAGTTGCGCCGTGTATTGCAGGCTGTCTGTTCTGTTAGTAATTAAGATTTATCGCACAACATGTACATGTACAGCGCAGTGCGTTTGCAGGCGCTTAATTAAAGAATAATAATAATAATAATAATTATTATTATTATTATTATTATTATTATTATTATTATCATTATTATTATTATTAAAACGGCTCCAAAATGGTCTGATGAACTCGCCGAACAATTACACAGACCGGTAGTAAGACATTTTCCAAAAAAGAAGGTGTACGATTAAGGTGTTTACCAGATTTGGGCTTGTGACCTCATACACATGCAGGCTTTCGCGGAATATAACGATGGCATTAAATATTCATTCGGCGTTCTCGATATTTTTCAAAATACGGTTGGATTGTTCCGATAAAAGATAAGAGCGGAAAATCTGTGTTTCACCAAATATTTTCCAGTAGCGGACGAAACACGAGAAACTGATTAAGGAAAAGAATTTTACAATAAGCAGGTAGGCCTACAGTCTTTAGGAATCCAGTTATGTTCCACTGAGAATGAGGAGAAGTCGTATGTTATCGAACGATGGAATAGAACGATGAAAGAGAAGATGTTCAACTATTTTACGGCTAGTTCGACTAGAAAATATATCGATGTTTTAGAAAATATGGTTCCTCGTTATAACAACACTAGACATCCTTCCATAAAAATGTCTCCAATAAAAGCGAGTATGAAGAAAAATGAGACCATTATATGGATAAATTAATTTGGGGATTACACCCAGAACCCTCTAAATCTAAATTTTCAATAGGCGATAAAGTCAGAATTTCTAAGAACAAGAAGGCCTTCGAAAAGGGTTATACGCCAAGATGGACGGAAGAAGTCTTTACTGTATCACAGGTTCAATACACTGACCCACCGACGTGTAAGATATCTGATTTTAACGCAAAAGAAATTCAAGGATCTTTTTACGAACAGGAGTTACAGAAAACTAATCAAAAATTTATAGGACTGAAAAGATCATATGAAAACGTGGAAAGGAAACCCTAGTGAATTGGCAAGGATATCCCAAATCGTTTAACTCGTGGGTTGATAACGTAAGTTTGATCAGCGTTTAATCATGTGTTGTTTTGGTGGTCTAATGTGAAGATGACATATTTTCCCGGCGTTGGAAGAGTCGTATATCACAATACGACATTTTTTAAAGGTCAAGGTCAAATTCAATGTCTAGGTCAAATTCAAGGTCAAGGTCAAAGGTCAAGGTCAAGTATACTACTACTGCTACTGCTACTGCTACTGCTACTGCTACTGCTACTACTACCGCTACCGCCACCGCCATCGCCACCGCCACCGCCACCGCCACCACCACCTAGTTGCTACACCACTACCGACCTAAGTTAGAAGACCATTCATGGCTATATTTCTTAAGCGCTGGAAGACAGTAGGCCTACAACCACAGATGAGGAAGACAAGACTTAGTTTTAAAGTATCGTTCAATGAAAGAAAAAATCCGGCTTGGTTACACGAGATCATTCTATCCATATCTAATAACTCTAAGTACAACAACATAATAGTTCGCTTATGTTTTTTAAGTTACATAACTCTAGTTTATTTTGCCGTGGTTGGGCTGGGAGCGCTTCTGAGTAGGTAACTTGTGGGGACGCTATATTAAATATTCAAAATGAATTAAAAATGAATCAACACAAAGCTTGAAAATGATTATTGTAAAAGAGTATGACCGAATAAAGAAAAGCGGTATTTTGGGTCGGAGTTTTGTGAAATAATCAAACCGATTTTTCTGCGTCCATGAGTTTCATCGATAGATTGATTAATGCGAATGCCAACCGCTTTTTATAGGCAGACTCGATCATTCTAAAACTCTGATGCGATTTATATGCATGATGCAATTATATTTTACAACGCATGCGCAACGTTTTCGTCCCGACCCAAAACCGTTCATCGACGTGCAGACATTGCGTCGACGTACAAACCGTTCGACGGCGTACAGACCATTCGAGGGCGCTTAAGACCTTTCGATGTCGTTAAAGACCATTGCATCGACGCATTGACCTTAGAGCCGTCGTTGTGCGTTGGCCAGAAAAAATGTGGCGCCGAATAGCGAACGCCTTTAAGCCTTCTAGCAACGATAGACGCGGAATTTCAATATAATTCGACACATAGTCTTGTAAAATAACATATTTAAACAGCATATTAAGTATTACGCTAGCGATCATTTCTCTGTTTCTTTACAGACACTATTATAAGGCGTGGTACTCTTACACATAACGTTGGCGTCGATGGAGTAGTGGAGTATGTCGTTGCCTTGTGACCGCGCGGTCGCGGGATCGAATCGAATCCCACCTTAAGGCCGTGTTTTTTAATGTCATAATTTTTTTACTGAGAACGCGAATAAAACACATAAGATACACCCACACACCCACACGAGCACGCACATCATCATAACTAGCGAATAACCGTTACCAGATCACTTTCGCTCAGTCAATTAAATGACGGTTGTATAATTAATTAATTAATTAATTAATTAATTAATAGGCCATTTATTAACAGGTCATTAATTGATTTATGAATTAATTGGCTTAATTGGCTCAAAGGCCTCCAAGTACTACTACTTGAGTATATATATATATGCACATGTTCCTACATTATATGTGCACACACGTGTATGTATGTGCTTATGTATGCATTTGTATATTATTAAGCATGCATGTTTTATGTATATGTGTATGTATGCAGGCATGTATGTATGTGTGTGCGCATATATTTATGAATGTCTGTGAAGCCCAGTGGCCTTTTTGTTAGAGCGCTCAAGATGCAACGAGGGGAGTTCAAGCCTCATTCTTCTTTAAGTTCTCTGCCCTTCGGCAGGTTTCCACTTCCAATGACGCCATTCTTCTCTTCGCTGTGCTTTTCTCTTCAGTCCGCTATTCGTCATTTTTCATGTTTGTCTTGGGAATGTAGAGAGGTGGTTTCCCGTTGCCTTCCTCTCGGTGTTTTTAGGGAGACACCATCTCCAAGCGTCGATGTTTTTCATCGTCCGTCCTTCCGACTCCTTGTCTCTGGGCTCGCATATCCCGGCGAGGGCTCGGTCGTCCACCACGCACTCTGTTTCAACAGGGTTACCACGTGAAGGTGGCGTGGTGGGCATTTGGGCGGTAGAGGCTTTTGGAGACGCATACCACCCCATTTCGACCCCTCATATGACACGGTTATACAATAATATACATACGGAGTTACGGATCTTTAAAAGTCCTTCACTTCTTCATAGGTGCTTCGCGTATAGTATTTAGATTTACTCACCACAAGGGCGTTAAAACGCAATATAATTATGATGATGATAATGATTATTATTATTTATATATATTACTATTATTATTATTTTTAATTTTTTTTTGGTCCCGAGGTCTCAATAGTCCCTCAGGAATAGAAAGAAATTATGTTGGGAGCAGGGGACAATGTCTGGAAAATCAAACCTCGTCGTCCGGAGGCTCTGGGAATGTCCCGTTGTTATTATTTTTATTATTATTATTAACATGTGACATATTATCTAAATTAGTTAGCTCTTATCAGTGCTTTTTTCTGGAGATAAAGGTTCCGGAACGGAACAATAGTTTAGGTTCCGGAACGGAATAACGATGGGCGGGCTAAAATCCCAAGAAAAACGGGATTGGAGGTTGGGAGGGGCTAACTAAACACTGAAAACTAAACACTTAAAACATTATAATTATTATTTTTTCCCCGAGGTACATGTAATCCCTCAGGAGTCTAAAAAATTATGCTAGGAGCTGTTGTTGAATGTCTGAAAAATCAGGCCTCGTCCTCCGCAACATTAGTGAAAGTGCCATTAAAGTGTTATTATTATTATTATTATTATTATTATTATTATTATTATTATTATTATTATATTTTTTTTTTTTTTTTTGCCCTGAGGTACTTCATTCCCTCAGGGACTTAGAGATTAAGTGTGCAATTTTTCTGGAACGGTTTACTCCTCGTCCAAGTCAGATTGGGCTGCCACCATGGAACCACTAAAGGCCACTGCGTTGAACCTTTGGATGATAATTGAGATTCTCTGATGTAAAAAGCTGGCCTCGCGTGGCTCCCTTGAGGCGCAATTGAGATGTCGCCCTAATTCTGAGATAAAATCTAGGCCCTTGGTGTTAATGGGGCCCAACGTTTCCAGCGCTAGTGGTACGAAATTGTGAGTGCCTAGGAGAGCCTGGTATTTCTGCGTCTTCCTCCCATCTGCTAGCTCAGCCGCCGCACCCGCACGTGCCGCCGTTGAAGGAAGGTAGGACGGGGCCAGTGTGTCCACCACCGTGGCGTCCCATATTAGACCTCTTCCGGCCTTCCACGGGATGAGAGTGAGGCCGTCAGGTCTTTTACCATCGGTGCGTGTCAGGCCTGCGGGCTCCTTGACCGCAGGAAACCCTGCTCTGCACAACGCCCGGCAGATCAGATCGTTGATGGCAGCGTGTCGGGCCATCCGTCCAAATCCCAGAGGGCACGAAAGGCCGTGGGATCCCCTTGCTGTGACCGTCGCGCCACATGGGCAGTTGTGCGGCTCGCAGATTACTGCTCCGAGCCTCAACCCGACTGCGACCCTCACTGCCTCGTCGCTCAGTCGCAAACCACACGCGGTGATGGGCAGCGTGTGGAGCCAGTCTCCGGCATGCACCGCTGCAACCGCTCTCCATCTCGCCCGATCGTGACTATCGATCAGTGCTAATTCCAGGTCGGCACATACACGTTTGAGGAGCGGTGCGTCCCACTTCGTCTGACTCCCCGACTGAAGCTCTGGTGTAATCTTCTGGTCTGTCCTCTCTTCCCATAGGTGCTGGAGACTTTCTGTCACCTGATCTGGGCCTAGATTCAGCCCCCTCAGGATGCTAGATTGGAGTACGTGGGTGCCCGCGGCCGATGCCAAAAAGGCGGGGAGTGCCAGCGACGACACCCTTCGTATTCCAATTCCGCCCATTCCAATTGGGAGCGTTGTCTGAAGCCATTGTTGGTCTGTCAGGCTGATGTTAAGAATGGTATCTAGTCCCTGTCTCAGTCTCTGATCGTATTTCTGTAAAGCCGGATGGTCCACGCAAGGAGCGCATCGAAGACTGTACAGTAGCTTGGGAGATCCCAGCGAGCTTCTGAGGATCAGCAGGGCGTCCTGCCGCCCTATCTTACTCAGTCTATCCAGCGCATTCTGCAGTTCTGTTATTCTGGACTGCAGTGCTTCCTGCATGGTGGAGCCTGCCGTGAGTGGCGCGCCGAGCAGCATCGCATCGTCAGGGATGGTATATGCGAATTGAGAGAATACGGTGTTCTCGGCCAGTCGAGAGTCACTGGCCACCACTTCGCATTTTGCCCTGTTGAGGGTCAAGCCCAGCTCGGCGCAATCCGCCTCCAGCGACCGCATGTCCGCCTCCACCTTCGAAGACGGGCCACCCAACGAGATGTCATCAAGGTAGCCAAATGATAATGGAGAGCATAGTTTCAAAAGAGCGGGCTGAAGAGGAAGACAGAAGAGCAGCGGACCCAGGGGGTCTTTCTGTTGAGGACCAACGGTGGACTGGATGGAATAACTGCCAAACTTGAGCGTGGATGCGTGTGCGTAGGCCAGATAACAATACGGCGCTAGCTCCGGCAGTAGCCCGCTAACCGCTGCCAGCATCCTGTCGCGGTGCATGCTGTTGAAAGCGTTGGAAATATCAAGTTTGACAAAGACGGCCTCTGAGTCCATCTCCGCGATGAATCGGCGCGCCGCGTGCACCGCCGCCTCAGCCCCTCCTGGCGTCGCCACGCCCAACTGTCTTGGCGATAGGAATGATGCAATCTTTGGGATTACGGCCGCGTTTGCTCCCTTCGAGGCCAGTCTACGCCATAGATGGCCGATCACGATAGGCCTTATGCCTCCGGATTTTTTACTCAGGGCGAACAAAGTACCCCCGAAGAGGGTCGCCCTTACCTCATCCGGGCAGGTACCCCTCAATAGCATGCTAGTCAGGTCTGTGACTGCTGATGTAAGTGCCTGACCTGCCTCTCCGGTTTTAATCATCTCCCATAGATGCTGCGGGCGGAGGCCGTCCGGACCCCCAGAGGACCCTGTTGGGAAAGAGTGGATCAGATCGCGAATAGCCGATTCATTCAGCTGAACGGGCTCAGACTCCGGCGGCGGCGGCGGCACTGCAGGGCGGCCCGGGTCCTCCTCCGGGTGTTTCCGGCGCAGCTCATCGTAAGTCTGGTCGTTGATAGGGGCAGGTCTTTCGCCCGAGCATAGGATCCTTGCGGCGGCCTTGATGTTGCCGTCCTCCAACTTGGCTGTGACCGCCGCCGCAATCGATTCATCATCGTTGAGCGCCCTCTTCTTCGGCTGCTGAGAGTCCGCTCCTCCCCCATCCCTGATTTGTTCCGCTCTGGATCGCCAGACTTCGGCGAATTCCACGGTTCTTTTTTTGATGGTTGAGGTCAAGTTGTGTTTTCGGCCCCCGTGTCTGGGCTGCTCCAAGACCACTTCAGCGAAGGACAACAGGCATCTCCAGTTCTCCACTTGTCTCGGCTCGGCCAAAATCTGATTGATAATATCTGTTAGAAGTTGAGCCGCGGCCGCTCTGGCTCCCTTCGGAACGTGCCGCATCAACCTGCATTGCGCGGACGGATGTCCTAGACGACAAACAACGTCTGTCCGAGCTGTGTTTCCCCGCTGCGGCAGCACAGGCTGTTCGGAGAACTCGCCTTGAGCCGTCGGGCATCCCGAAGATGGAGTACCCTTTGCTGTCGCCTCTGACATCCGGTTCCGATCCGAACCGGATTATTATTATTATTATTATTATTATTATTATTATTATTATTATTTTGACCACGATTATTGTCAACCCAATCCTTCCGTTGACAATCCTTCTGATTAAATCCTTGTTCTCTTCGTACTTAACGCCTATTTAACGTTCACCTTTTGAACACTAATTCTACGTATAAGTATAACCTGAACTAATCAGCAACACAGTTTAATATCTTTTCATTTAATAAGAAACAAACAGACAGAACTCAATTCGATTACAACTCAACTAGTCAGCCATACTACTACAGCGAACACACTCGAATTCAAACTTCTCCAGTCAGCATAATTCTTCGCGCCCCTTGACACACCTGTCTTCTGTGCGCATAAACGAACTCTAATAATATACATATAGCGCGCCGCTGCCGATATCGGCCGGCCGCGCGTGTCACTAAGACAGTACGACTAAACGTGATGCATCTATCATATATACATATACACATGAAACTAAAGTAAGCGCACTTAATATATACGCTAAATATCTCGCACTGCAAGACTGTACACAAAACTCAGTTCACATTACCTCCTTCCTTTTTCTGGAATTGAGCAAATTAAATTTCAAAATTTGCGAAATTACCAAAATACATGAAACATATATATATATCTAACTAATCAATAAACAGTCTTACGATTACTTATAACCTTGACAAACAATCAGCAATAATATTCAATCTGCCCTTCTTGTACTTCACCTCAACATCAAAAGTTTGTAAGGCTAACGCCCAACGCACAAGTTTAGCAGACTTAGACATTGACTCAGTCAAATATGTAAGAGGATTGTGATCAGTAAAAATGAAAATTTTCGATCCAATTATAATTTCTTTTAACTTGTTTAAAGCCCAAACAATAGCATAGGCTTCCTTTTCCACAGTAGCCCATCTCTTCTGGGTATCAGTTAACTTCTGACTGATAAATGACACAGGGCGTTCTATTCCCTTGTCGTCCATCTGTGTTAAAACAGCACCGACTGCAAAGTCACTACTATCGCAGTACAAATTGAATGGTTTTCCCACTTCAAAAACATATAACACTACTTTGGATCGCACAGCCTCTTTAAGTAAATCAAATGCTTGCTGATGTTCAACAGTCCAATCAATCTTATCAGAAACACGTTTACTAGTTAAATCAGATAGCGGTTTCGCAATCTGTGCAAAGTCCTTAATAAACTGTCTGTAATAATTAAAAAATCCAAGCAGTTGCTTAACTTGCTTCTTAGTTTCTGGGATCTTCAAATTAGTCAAACTTTCAATTCTGTCTGGATTCATCTTTATCTTACCAGACCCAACCACATGACCGATAAACCTTACCTCACTCTTACCAAATATGCATTTTTTCAAATTCAAAGTAACGTTATGCAATCTCATTTGCATCAAAAATGCATCTAGATGCTGCAAGTGAATATTCCAACTGTCAGAATGCACAGCAATGTCATCAACATACGGTTCTGCAAAGTCACTTATAGGCTGTAAAACTAAATTTATCGCCTTAACAAAAGTTCGTCCAGAATTTATCATTCCAAAAGGAACACGAGTAAATTCATACAGTCCATTATGTGTTACAAAAGCTGTCTTCCATTGATCAGATTGTTTTACAGGACAAGTCCAATAAGCACTTCGACAGTCCAGAATAGAAATCACATTAGACTTTCCAACTTTGTTCAAAACGTCTCTGACAATCGGCATCGGATATTTACAATCCACTGTGAATGAGTTAATGTATCTGTAGTCACAGGCAAGTCTTAAAGATCCGTCTTTCTTTTTAACAATAACCAAAGGGCTTGCCATTCTGCTCGATGATGGTTTAATAATGTTTGTTTTTAACATTTCTTTGATCTGACGTTCCACTTCTGCTCGATAAATCAAAGGAATTCGATACGCTGCAAATTCCTTTTCATGAAATCCTGGTTTTAGTTCAATTTCATGTTCAACCAATGTACATAATCCGGGTTTTTCTGAAAATCTGTCACAGTATTTGTTCAAGACTTTCAACAACTGTTCTTGCTGAGTTACTGTTAAATGGCTAATTTGTTCAGGATCGAGGTTAAGTGAATTCTTGTCATCTTGAACCTCATTCCTCATTGGTAATTCAACCACTGAACCAAAATCTTCATCTTCTTCAACGATTAGACCACAACTTAATGCTCGAGTAACATATTTTCTGATCTTGTTGGCGTGAATTATTTTTCGACCATTTTCACCCATATCGACTAAATAAGAGTACTTTGATCTTCGATGTATGATCGTACATGGACCATGCCATCGAGAAATAAGTTTGTTCGTTGACGTTGGATACAAAACTATGACTTTCTCACCAGCTTCAAATTCTTTGTGCTTTGCTCTCTTGTTATACTGATTCGTGTATTGTAATTGCTTTTCTCGAGAGTAGGATTCTGCAAACAATAATGCTTTCTCCATATTTTCTTTGAGTTCTTTCAAATACTTTTCTGGTTTAACTCCAACATGAGGTGGTAAGTTTATTTCTCTAGTCCAACTCTCTTTTAATATTGCCAATGGTCCTCTCGGAATTTTCCCATAGACAAGCATATATGGTGATACTCCAGTAGTTGCATTCGGCACTTCTCGTAATGCCCACACTGTGAAAGGAATTATCTTATGCCATTTCCTCGGGTTGTCTATTATCACATGATGGATCATCTTTTTAAATGTCTGATTCCATCTTTCTACTAATCCAGCAGCCTCTGGGTGTCCTGGTGTGTCGAATCGTGGACTACAGCCCATTAAATTGAGAAATTCTCTTGTCAAACTGGCTGTGAAGTTCGTTCCTTGGTCACTTGTAATCACGGACGGCACACCAACGTTCATGAACAGTTCCGTCAACGCTTCACACACAGCCTTCGCTGTCAGCGATTTCAATAAGAAGATTGTAGGCCATCTGGTGCACGAGTCCACAATGCATAAACAATACTTGTGACCTGCAGCAGATACTGGAT
Organism: Allolobophora icterica; assembly: GCA_963556255.1. NCBI lineage: Eukaryota > Metazoa > Annelida > Clitellata > Crassiclitellata > Lumbricidae > Allolobophora > Allolobophora icterica. The sequence continues at coordinate 27,050,666 of OY744610.1, read as the reverse complement.
CGATCGGGCCAACGAGGTCCATCGTCATTCTCCTGAAGGCGACCTCTTCTCTTGAGACCGGAGTGATAGGTACTCTATCCATCACCAGACTCCTTGCCTTTAGTTGACACTTCTCGCAAGACTTACAAAATTTCACAATGTCTCTTCTCATCTTTGGCCATACAAAAGATAATTTTATTCGTTCTCTTGTTTTCTCTTCTCCTAGATGTCCTCCAAATACCGATTCATGCGCCAATTCCATCACTTTAATTCGTCTCTCTTTTGGTAACACTAGTTGATATATCGTCTGGTCTAATATCTGATATTTCTTATGCAATAAACCGTTGATCACACAGAATTCAGATTCTTTCTCTTGTGCTAACTTCCACCACGGCTTCAACGATTCATCATTTCTCTGTTGCTCTTCGAACTTCTTCGAATCGGCAATCTGCACCTTTTGTTCTTCATCCATTTCTTCATCTCTATACAAATCTCCTATCCCCACGTCACATTCATTGTCTTTTTCAGTTTCATTTAATGTGCCATTCTCGCATGCAGCCATCTCTTGCTCGTTTATCTCTGATGTTACACCATCTCGCGATAAGCTTCGTTGCTCATTACTTTCGTTTTCCTCATCACTGGAACTTTCAGTTTCACTCTTCTCATCAACATCTACCATTTCCTGTTTCCGACTCTGCGCTCTCGTCATTACATTTGCTTGTACACTCACATCTCCTTGTATCGTTTTAACTTTCATCTGTGGTACGGCTTTTAATTCGGCAATTATCTCTGGATGCAACAAGAATCTTTCTGTACTGCCCATCTTTGCAATACTAGCACACATCAAGGTGACATAAGGTGTAAGTGAACACTGGATTTTACGCGGAAATCCCTCTTCTTCCACGTCACTACCACACAGTCTAACATCGACTTTCACTAACTTCGCAGGAATGGCATCTCCTGCCACACATTGCAAATTCACTTTTCCAATTTGTTCCACCTTCATGCCTTCCAGTAATTCTTCACTAATCACCGGAATCTCTGCTCCCGAGTCGCTCAGTGCTTTGACTTTCACTGGCTCTTTACCGTCTACTGCACGAATTTCAACCTCGACATATTGCAAGAACGATTTCTTCAATATTCGACTGTCATCTTTTCCTGCGACTTCTCTCTGAATTCCAGCATCCAATAGAATTTCTTTTTGAATACCACATTTCATTACTGACTTTACTTCAGTCTCTTGATTTTCTTGACTCGCGGTTTGATTGTCTGTATCACTAACCACTTGAATCAAATTCACCCTTGTGTGTTCTTGATTTCTGCTAGAACTAGCTGCTGCCACTGGAACTGGACAAAATTTAACCAAATGTTTGTCTGAACCACAGTTGTGACAACGCTTCACAACCATGCCTCGTTGTTCATTTCCTTCATTTCTCTTATACTGCGTAAACGATGTGTTGCCTTCCCTCTTGGCGAACGGCGCTGACGATTTGTTAAATCCCTGACGACCAAACGTCACTTCTCTGGTCTCATTGGGTACAGGGACACTAGCCTTGACTTCTTTACCTTTGAACTGATTCCCTGTTTCTGGATTACTTTTCCACTTTCCACTCTGGCTTTGGTTTACGGAACGTTGAGAAGGATAACTGTTTATATTTGGGATCGCAAACCCAATTCGATTGTTTACATGAATGTCTGCTAAGTCTGCCACTGCACTAGCTTGAAGACAGTCAGTTCCTTCCTTCGACAATACAAACTGTAGTGGACCTGGCGGTAAACATTCTTTTAGCTTATCCGCTACCAGCAAATCAAAGAGCGTATCATACTCTCTGTTCACGTTTCGACTTCTCACGTAATAGTTTAGCAAGTTCTTCAGTCTTGCCGTAAACATCGTATAAGTCTCTTCTGTTGTCTTCCTAGCATCCACAAATCTGGCTCTGTATTCTCTCGAAGTCAATTTAAATTCTTTTAATAAGTGCTGCTTGACTCTATCATAATTGTCTAGATCATCGTATGACAATCTATTCAGAACGGTTCGAGCTTTCGGCGTCATCAATGGTAGTAATAATTTCACCCAAAACGGCTTTTCCACAGCAAAACTACGAAACGCGTTCTCGACTGTTTCAAAATATAATGGCACCTCCATCATATCAGTTGGCATTTGAGGCAATACATGCTTCATTGCATCACCTATTTTCTTAATTTTTGACACCAAAGTTTCACTTTCTTGCTGTTTCCTTCTTTCAGCTTCCCGTTCTTCTCTCATTTGCGTTTCTTTCAATGTCAATTTTGATTTCTCCAGTTTCAGACGTTCCTGTCTTTCTGTCTCTGCCTTTTCCAAACTTTCTTTCTGAAATTTGAGTTCTTCTTGTCTGATCTGTTCTGCACGTTCCAACTCTAACGTTCGCGCTTTTTCTTTTTCTTCTTCACGCATTCTCTTTGCTTCAATCTGTTGCTGACGAACCTCTTCATCACTTTTTCTAGCTTTTTCAGATTCAATCATCTGCTCCAGTCTTCTTCTTTCAGCATCTTCTCTATCTCGTTTCAACTGTTCTAATTGAATCTCGAACTGATGCTTTTGCAATTCCAGTTCTGCCTTACGCACTTGTTCTGCTTTATCTTCTCTCTCTCTCTGCAAGCGCAATTCTTCTTGCCTTACACGTTCTGCTTCTTGTCTCAACTCTTTCTCTTCTTGTCTTCGTCTATCTTCTCTTTCTTTCTCTTCTTGTCTCAGTTCTTTCTCTTCTTGTCTCCGTTTCTCCTCTCTTTCTTTCTCTTCTTGTCTCCGTTTCTCCCCCCTATCTTTCTCTTCTTGTCTCCGTTTCTCCTCCCTATCTTTCTCTTCTTGTCTCCGTTTCTCCTCCCTATCTTTCTCTTCTTGTCTCCGTTTCTCCTCCCTATCTTCTTTCATCATCATCCACTGCATCAACATCTCCATAGACATAGGCGCAGGAGGTTTTTCAATAGCCTTTTCTACGGCACCGCCAACGGCACCTTCTTCTTCGACTTCTTCTTTAACCCACACTTCAGCGAGTTCCTGTATCATGTCACCACGTGACATACCTTCTAATTGTTCGTCTTTAAAACCGGCTTTCAACAAACGCTGTTTAAGCCTTTCCGTAGACATCTTCTTAATATCTGCTTGTCTTTCAGCACTTAGTTTCTCCATCTTACTTGTTTACTTTGGTGATTTCTCTTTTCAAAGAAGTCACGGTTTTTCTTGTTGTGTGAATCGATAAACAAACGGGATTTCTTTTATATTTGTTCGTGGAAAACAACGAAATGTTTATACCGTTTCTCGTGTTCCACCGTCGTTGATATCGTAAATTCGTCACACAGTAACAACGCGTAGATTCTTCTAACACCGTTGTAAATTCTTTTATCACCGTCGTAGATTCTTCTATCCGCCGAAGGAGGTGATAACGTGAATTTTAATCCACCGTGAGTTTATATCCACCGTGAGTATTTATTCCACCGTGAGTATTTATCCACCGTGAGTTATTTATCCACCGTGAGTTCTTATCCACCGTGAGTTCTTATCCACCGTGAGTTCTTATCCACACCGACGCTGCCACCAATAATGTCAACCCAATCCTTCCGTTGACAATCCTTCTGATTAAATCCTTGTTCTCTTCGTACTTAACGCCTATTTAACGTTCACCTTTTGAACACTAATTCTACGTATAAGTATAACCTGAACTAATCAGCAACACAGTTTAATATCTTTTCATTTAATAAGAAACAAACAGACAGAACTCAATTCGATTACAACTCAACTAGTCAGCCATACTACTACAGCGAACACACTCGAATTCAAACTTCTCCAGTCAGCATAATTCTTCGCGCCCCTTGACACACCTGTCTTCTGTGCGCATAAACGAACTCTAATAATATACATATAGCGCGCCGCTGCCGATATCGGCCGGCCGCGCGTGTCACTAAGACAGTACGACTAAACGTGATGCATCTATCATATATACATATACACATGAAACTAAAGTAAGCGCACTTAATATATACGCTAAATATCTCGCACTGCAAGACTGTACACAAAACTCAGTTCACAATTATGATATTAATAATAACAATAGTAATATGCATGTACGTAATGTATGCATGTATATAATTAAGCATGCCCAGATTCTTCTGGAAATTCTTCATTAAAGAATATACTTACTTACTTACTTACTTACACATGCATGCGTGCTTTTATGTATGTATCTATGTATGTATGTATGTATGTTGTATTCTTTAGTGCTCAATCCGTGTGGCAGTTATCTCTGTGCCAACGGTGGAACGTGCCTCAACAACTGTGGCGAGCCGATGTGCATATGTAGTCCTGAGTGGACCGGAACCTTGTGCATCTCAAGTGAGCGATATTCAGCTAAAAATAAATGACATGTTTTCTCCGACGTTGTTACCTAAAATCAGCTATAACTACATACACATATCCCCACATACATATATGATAACATGTGACATATTATCTAAATTAGTTAGCTCTTATCAGTGCTTTTTTCTGGAGATAAAGGTTCCGGAACGGAATAATAGTTTAGGTTCCTGAACGGAATAATGATGGGCGGGCTAAAATCCCAAGAAAAACGGGATTGGAGGTTGGGAGGGGCTAACTAAACACTGAAAACAGTTCAGAACACTGAAAATTGTTCTGGCTGAAAAAAGCACTGGCTCTTATAACTTTGTCTAAATCTTAATCTAATTTATTTAGTATACCTTAGTTCGTCGTAATCAATTTCAAAAGTAGGCCTAATATCCATGAAAAATTCCATATTCTTATCGGTGTCTTCTGCGAGTGGATAGAACATACTTCGTTCTCTGTACACCTATGATATGTAACTTTTCGACCATTCATAATTATGCTTACAAGGTATATCGTTACCTAGATACCAACATAAATGTCTCACACATTTCCACTGTATTTCTTCTTCTGATCATCCAAAATCGCAGATTAGACAGTGATAAGCACTTGCATTGCGTGAAGCCAGAGTTATAAATTTGCATAAATTTGTCTACTCGTGAGTTCCAGTCGAGTTCTATAGTACATTATTAAGGACCGTTGGCTAACTAAACCTACATATCGAATCGATACATACAATCTTGCTACTAATGCTTTCTGTGCATCGTTCCTTGACCTCTCGGTAGTAGGCCCCTATCTGATAGTGTCGATCACGACCTACGTCCTCTGAATGGTCTATACCGCGAGAGGCGCTTTATAAATGCCCATATACAATACAATACAATACGTCCTCACCGTTTATAACAATGGCCCGGACTTTCATCTTAATTCAGTAGTGCAATCATTACCAGCGAACAGAGGCCAGTATTAATATGTTTTTAAGTATATGAAATGCATTACGAACTGGCAAGCAAACTTATCTTTCATCATTGGTCACCCATGAGACTTAAATATTCCACTAGCGAGAGTGAGGTATGGCAATAGGCCCCTCGTGGTAAAGACCCACCGATTATTTATAATCTGTTGTAATTCTTGGATCAGCGGCAGTTGAAGAGTATCATCTAGCGAATGATCTGTGTGAAATCGTCACAAAAATTCCTTGATTCGTCAGTTTTATAAGCAAAAGTAAGTTTTTGGTAGTTTCGTTATAAATTATCTATGTGCATGTTTTAAGGAGAAACCACCTATTCCTCTTCTAGATAGGCGATTGATCTCCAAAAGTTTCAAGGTTGTCACTTTTGCTCATGACAGTGGAATCAAGATGTTGACCTTTTCGTCAACACGCATACACAGACTGCAGCTTTTTAACAGAACTGTTTTCAAGTCATTTTGTGCATTTCATTTAATGCTTATCAATTATGTTGCATAATAAAATGTCTAATTTTCTTGTTGAACGTTGGCACAATGTTCAGACAGCTGCGACCTGTAATGCTGCCCATGTATTACAGCATATCATTTTTCATTGCCACTCAACGAAGGACCTAGCATGTGGGATTGTATTAAGTGTTAAGTAAAAAGTGCCTGAAATTCTAGTGTGATGTCATTCTGTTGATGCTATACTGGTTCTTATGTTTGCGATGCAGGTGGGGCAAAAGGCCTCCCTGAGCCAAATTATTACAATGTTGAATATTTCCTAAACTATGATACTTTCATGCAACCAAAAAATATTATTTAGCACTGTCAATGGTGAAGGTTTACTAGTGGAAAAATGTGTTAAAAACTTAGCCATTTGCTAAAGAATCACTTATTTGCTTAAAGGGGGGGTCACCCATCTCACCAGAATAGAATGCTTTGACTCTTGTTGCATCCGAGTCAAAACAAAAACAATAATGGATTCCCGGACTTATAGGTCTTTGCTCCGTTGTCTGGAATTCTTCCAGTGGTGTCAAGTGGCTTCAACGCTTCAATTCAGTTCGATAAAGAAAGCTCTGCTCTTCATCCTATATACTGCGGATCTTGGGGGAAATTTCCAAGCGTGTAAGGTTTCGTATCATCAGTATATGTCTACTACCGACACCCAGTCTGTTCTACATGGCCTAGCTTCCTCTGCTGTCCAAATGGTTGAGCGTAACTTAGCAGCCTCCTCTTCTCTCGTATGCTCCAATCGCTTGCGGCTGAACCCTGAAAAGATTCAGTTTATCTGGCTTGGCGGTCGCCTCCAACTCAGCAGGATTGATTTGGAATTTCTTCGTCTGAGGTTCCCCTCATTCAATTTTCCTCCTCTGTTCGTGACTTGGGGATTGTCCTTGATCCTACCCTCTATTTTACTCATCAAGTTAATCTTGTGTCCGGATCTTGCTTTTATCATCGATGCTGCCAGCTCCGATCAGTCCGGAAGTCGCTTTCACTTCATGCTGTCACTACACTGGTGGTTCACGCTTTGATCTGCATTCGGATGCACAAACTCCAGTCTATTCTTAATGCTGCTGCTGCTCGGCTTATAGGTGATATACCTAAATTTGCCCACATTTTTGCCTTCATTCGTGATTCCCTCCACTGGCTCCCTGTCCAACAGCGAATTCATTTTAAAACCCTCACCCTTATACGCAACTGCCTCACTGGTCTACTTCATCTTACCTAATGAATTTTTGCACCCTGGTTTTTCCATGCCTGTGAGAGCCTCTTTGCGATCTTCGGCCCTGGCCTTATGTCTATCCTCGTATGCGCTCTTCCACGGCTCAGTACAGGAGCTTTGCCTATGTGGGACCCTCCGCTTGGAACTTTCTACCTTTGTCTCTCCTCCAAGAGCTTCTTGCCCTCTCTCTTCTCCAGTTCCGTAGGCGCCTGAAAACCTTCCTTTTTGCTGGTGCTGGCATTGATGCGGTTTGAGAGCGTCGCTGATCTGAATGCCGCTATATAAGTGTTCAAGTACAATTGTTTATATAATAATTTGTTCATTGGAAGAGCATTTGATAGATCAATTGTAGGATCACTTGCTTTCATTTCCTGTGTCCCTTGTATTTGGAATCGTCTATCACAATTGGCCCTACTTACAAACTCGATAAGAACATGTTTAAAATCTGCTTTTGTCACACCTTTGCTTAAGAAACTTAACCTGTCAAACCTTAAACCCATCTCCAACCTTATTAACATTTCTAAGATTCTTGAAAACCTCTTCCTTACACGGATCAAGAAACTCGTTAGGCCTACTTCATCTCCTACCTTAGTCCTTACCAATAAGCTTACCGCGAAGGCTACTCCACAGAAACTGTTCTCGCCTTCTCGCTGGGTAACACCTTTTCATGTGTCGGTGAAGTAAAGGCGTGCTTATCGGTATATCTCAACTTTAGAGCTGATTTTGAAACTATTGACCTCAAGGTACTTTTTATAGACTCGGTAAAAACTTCGTTGTCTCTGGTCCTGGTATTGGTACTGATCGCACTGATCCTTCTCTCTGCACTCCTTGTGTCCCACATGGCTTTGTTCTCGGCCCCCTATTATTTACGATCTTTACTTCACTAATCAGTCGCATGTCCAATAACTATGTAGTCCAGTTACAGCAGTATGCCGATGATACTCAACTTAACATTGCCGATGATACTCAACTTAACATTGTTCTGTCACAGTGTGATTCTCCTTACAGATTTTATTTTAGTTATAGTTACAGTTATAGTTAATGGTTTTTCATTTTAGTTATAGTTACAGTTATAGTTAGTATTATTTTTTAGTTATAATTATAGTTATAGCTACTGGACTTTTATTTTAGTTAATTTTAGTTAGTACATAGTTACAACGTTCCCAATGACGCTCCGCCTGGTCCCGATGGGTCATCGATTAATTAGCCTATGTCAACAAATGTTAGGCAGTCTTTGATCTCCTCCCCCCCTGTCAACACTGTCAAACATTCAAGGATTTCCTAACAAAATTATGTCAAAGAAAATTACCCCACTCAGAAAATTTCGATGACTAACAAATGCAAAAAGCTGAAATTGCCGAAAAAACAAATGTTGTTATTTAGATTTGAATTTAATACTCAATGGCTACAGTACATGTACGTGGAATCACAGAAATTTAATGGATTTTTCCATTCAAAAATGCAATCTCGTTTTCTATTAAATGTGTATTCAATTCGATTTTTATTATGAACATTTCTAATTTGAACATGAACATGGTAACTTTTTTAATAATATTCCTTTTAACATAGAAAATTAAATCAAAAACAAGTTTCTCACTCTTTAATATAACATTCGAAAGAAGAATCATCTTTCCATCAAAAAGAAACTCAAAATATTAGATTTTCGAAAAGAACCCAGGATATTCGGAACGAAAACATACAGCATATTTTCTCATTTTTCTGGAAGCAATGAACAGGATAGCCCAATTTAAAACGATATTATTAAAATATCGACATTGCACTTTTAATTTCATTAACGAAAATAGCAATGAATTTTCGTTAGTGTTATTTTCGTTATAGTTATAATTGTAGTTAATGATATTTTTTAGTTCCTACAGTTATAGTTATCGTTAACTAAATCATTTTTTATTCGTTAACGAACATTTTCGTTATCGTTACCGTTAACGAGAATCACACTGTTCTGTCACCAACGGATCAGTCTGAAAAAGTAATACTTGACGTGCCTGTCTTCAACGCATGCATGGTTCTACTTCAACGGTATTACTATAAATCCTGATAAATCTGAGGCAATCGTGTTTGGCTCACACCAAGGCTCTTTTCTTTCTAATTCCAGCATCGACCTTGCTGGCATTGTTGTTCCGCTATCAAAAACTGTCATGTTTCAGTGATCTCACAATTCAGAATCGCATTTCTCTTTGACTTTGCGCGCATTAAATTTTTTTAATAATAATAATAATATAATAATAATAATAATAATAATAATAATAATAATAATAATAATATTAATAATATTAATAAAACGTTGGCTGGATTAAAGGCGAAACACCCGTCAGCTCCGTCCGACAGGAGACCAATCTGTGATCCACCGCTTTCAGATCGGTTTGCTCCGCTGAGGATTTCAGAGCGATCGATCGTCGAAGCTATTTCTTCGTTTCCGTCAGGCTCGGCAGCTGGTCCAGAGGGCATCACTCCACAACACCTCAAAGACTTAACTTCGGTTGGAGGCGATTGTAATCTCATCAACCACCTGAGCGAATTGGTCAATCTGATGTTGGAAGGCAGCCTACCGATCGAAGTTTACGAAATCATGTGCGGGCCAATCTGATTGCTTTGAAGAAGAAAGACGGAGGCATCAGACTAATTGCGGTCGGATACACGTTGCGACGCCTAGCAGCTAAATGGGCCTCACCAGAGAGGACGGCAAGCGATCGGACAGCGTGACGCTTATCCCGTGGTCATGCGGAATGTACCTCACATGGGATGTGACCGTTTCGGACACATATGCAGCGTCACACCTGGCTGTAACATCAACCGGAGCAGGTGAGGGCGCAAACCGGGCAGTCGCCGCCAAAAGATCTACACGTAAATACGACACAATCACCCGAACGCATGCTTTTGTAGCGGTAGCAGTGGAGACCAGTGGTGCATGGAGGTCGGAAGCATTGGGTTTTGTGTTGGAACTGGGACGTAGGTTGACGGATTCAACTCAGGACACGCTGAGACAAGCTACCTGTCCAGTGAATGTCGATTGCTGCCCAAGGCGGGAACGCCATCTGCTTCTCATCCACCTTTTCATGATAAAATTGTTCACTGAGTGACGCTAAGATGACGCTTCAGATCATTTAATCATTATTGTTAAATATAATAATAATAACAATAGTAGTAATAATAATAATAATAATAATAATAATTATAATAATAATAATTGAGCCCTACCAACAAAGAAGGTCTCGCCTTCGTTTCCGAAATTGGCCGCCCATTGACGGCAATCACTGGCGACGCCCGCGAGACAACCTTTCTCTTCCAGAACATATCAATAACAAATCAACGATTCAATGCAGTCGCATACCAGGGCACCATGTCAGGACTTCCCGGGATCGAGGACCAGCGGACCCATCCAAGCCGGACCATCGTAATAATAATAATAATAATAATAATAATAATAATAATAATAATAATAATAATAATAATTATTATTATTTTTTTTTCTGGGATGGCCTCGTCCACGTGACAGTGTTTCTCGTTCTGTCTGTGGCGACTTACTTGATTTTAAAGGTTTTTTCGTGAGGCTTCGCACTTTCTGTTGTTTTGGCCGCGTTTGGTTCTGACGCTAACAGTCAGGTATATTTTGGTTGCTTTTGGTTAGGTTTTGTAAGGCGCTCTTCTCATATTTTGATAGTTTTATACGCGGCATGTGTGGCTATTTTTGGATTCACACCTGTTGTTGCACCTGTTTGACCCGTATGTTCCTCATTAGATATGCATTTTGAAGTTCGCGAATTTCGGAAGCGCTGCAGGGTTATTTAACGTCTCTCTGTCCCGTTTGATACGTTTTTAGTTGGTCGCTAACTGCTTTTTGAATTGTGACTTGGTGGTGTTAGTTTCCTGGTTTGTTGATTCAATTCTTAGCACATTAATTTTATACTTTTTCATACATGTTCTGCGAGGCTATTTTTGGGTTTGCAGTCACTGTTTGGCCACAAGGCAGCTGCATTTGGGTGATGGAACCGTTCATCTCCATGGGCCTTGCGGCAAGCCGTGTCCTGGTTCAAATCTCCCACCATTGAAGGGGCTGAATATTGTTGGCGATCGGGGCTCGAGCTCTTGTGAGCCTCGGATTCTCCCTTCATCAGTTGCGGATCCGCAGAGCTCGGGCGGTACCGATGGTGCTGGTGCCCCGGCTCCACTGCCGCTGGCTCAGGCCTGCTGTCCCGATATGCTTATGCATCCGGAGCTTCAAGGCCCACTCCTTAAACATATCGCCAGAGGAGCACGCCTAGCATGCTCTCAAGCTCTCTCCGAGGTTTTGCGTGGCATATGTAGCAATCCAGGCACGTTGGACGGCTGGAGGGCGCTCATGCAGTTCGCTCCTTGCATTCTGGCCCAACCAACTCGAGCGGGTCGAAGGCGAAACTTGACCAATGTCATCAAGGGCCGAGTTCAGGCATGGTCACAGGACCAGGGACGGCATCAGGGCTTGAGCCCCTCTGGGCCCGGTCGTCGCTACTCACCAAACAGCTCAGATGCCATTGTTGCAGCCATTAATTCCAAGCTTGAGGACGGTAACATCCGTGCAGCTGTACGCATATTATGCGACCAGAGCCGTCCCGTCCCGCCGAGTGAGGAGAGCCTACAGATTCTCAGTGAGAAACACCCAGCCGATCCCCATCCAGAAGGTCTGCTTAACCTTCCAGACCCAGCAACCACCTCCCCGTTTCAAGCCACGGAGGCCGATGTGATGGATGCTATTAGATCGTTTCCCACGGGTTCTGCTGGGGGGCCGGATGGGTTTCGACCTGACCACCTTTTAGACCTGGTGGGCCATCGTGAGTCGTCCGGTGCATTGCTGGGGGCGTTGACCGATTTTGTCAATATTTTACTGCGTGGTGGATGCCCTCCGGAGGTGAGGCCCGTTCTCTTTGGTGGTAACCTCATTGCCCTGTCAAAGAAAACAGGGGGCCTTAGACCTATAGCCATTGGCTATATCTGGAGACGCCTCGCAGTCAAATGCGCAAATAAGTATGCAATCAGTAGGCTTTCAGCATTTTTCGCCCCGCTCCAGGTTGGAATTGCCACCCCCGCAGGTTGTGAGGCTGCGGTACACGCCACGCGTAGGTTTATCTCCACCATGCCTGAAGACAACGTTTTTGTAAAGCTAGATTTTGCAAATGCTTTCAATAGCCTAAGCCGCGATGTTATGCTGAAGGCCGCGTTCGAGTCCGTACCTGAGCTTTACCGTTTCATCCATCAGGCGTACGGGGCGGCGTCTACACTCCGGTTTGGCCAGTTTTCCATTTCCTCTCAAATGGGCCCCCAGCAAGGAGACCCTCTCGGACCGTTACTGTTTTGCTTGCCCTTGCAGCCCATCCTCCGATCCTTGCAGTCGACACTCCGTCTAGGTTATCTGGATGACCTGTCATTGGGAGGCTGCCATGCAACTGTGGCTCGCGACGTCGAGCTACTCAGTGATCTGGGCCCGGCCATGGGTCTCCACCTGAACCGTAGCAAATGTGAGATCTTCTCCTCTGGCGGTGGCTTCGAGGATCTATCCATCTATTCGGATTTCCAACCTATCGACCGCGATTCGATCGCTCTGCTCGGGGCCCCGCTGTTCAAAGGTCAGGCACTGGATGCCGCTCTTGGGGAGCATTGCAGACTGCTGAGTAATGCCATCAAGCACCTCCACCGTCTGTCCTCTCAAAGCGCCCTCATACCATTGAGATCGTCTTTCGGTGCCCCCCGGATCAGCCACCTGCTGCGATGTTCTCCGTGCGCTGGTCATCCAGCTCTGGAGCAGCTCGATAACATTATGCGAGGAGGCCTGGAATCTATCGTTAATATCAAACTAGATAACATCAAGTGGCTACAGGCTACATTGCCCATCAGATTTGGCGGTCTTGGTATGAGAAGGGTTGGGTCGCTGGCTTCTTCCGCCTATATGGCTTCAGCTGCGACAACCCTTGTACTCCAGTCCGCCATTCTCGACCGATGCTTGGTGGTGGATGACCCCCATCTGGGGGAGTTAATGACAGTCCGTAGGCAGACACTCCCACCTTGTGTCGACCCTATGCCAACCAAGCAGGCTATCTGGGATAGACCGGTGGTTGAGACGGACAGATCGGCGGTTTGGGCGGGTGCCGACAGACCTTCGGACCGGGCACGCTTGCTGGCAGTCGCATTTCCACATTCCGGTGACTGGCTGTCTGTTTTACCAATTCCCTCGTGCGGCCTGTGCCTGAGCAACGAGGCGGTGCGTGTGGCGGTCGGCCTGCGCTTGGGCCTCGATCTCTGTGGCCCCCATCGGTGTGGCTGCGGAGAATTGGTTGGTCCTGACGGCCAACATGGCCTCGTCTGTCGGTTGGCTTTCGGGCGATCTCTTCGCCATTATGACATCAACGACTTAGTCTGGCGAGCCCTTCGGAAGGCTGAGGTCCCGAGTACGAAGGAGCCGTCTGGCTTGTTCCGCACGGATGGCAAGAGACCGGACGGGGCCACAATGGTTCCGTGGGCGGCGGGTAGATATTTAGCCTGGGACGCCACGGTGATACACACCTGTGCGGCATCCTACATTGCTCACACAGCAAATGCAGCGGGGGCCGCGGCGGAACAGGCTGCCATTCGTAAAGCCGAGAAATATTCAGGGCTACCACCGTCCCACCTATTTCTGCCCATTGCCTTCGAAACGTTGGGGCCAATCAACGCTGCCGGGGCCGATTTCATTCGCGAGGTCGGCCGGCGCCTTTCGGCCGCTTCAGGGGAGCCGAGAGAGGGCACCTTTCTTTTCCAGCGCCTTTCCGTTTGCATTCAACGTTATAATGCCATCGCATTCCGTGGCACATTCAGGGACTCAACGGAGGACGAGGCCTGATCTCCTTGAAATAACATAACAACAAATTAATATCTAAGTCCCCAAGGGATCATATGTACCTTGGGGCAAAAAAAAAAAATATATAATAATAATAATAATAATAATAATCTTTATTATTCCAAACTGACAGACGCAGTATAATAATAATAATAATAATAATAATAATAATAATAATAATAATAATAATAATAATAATAATAATAATTTGCCCACATTTCTGCCTTCATTCGTGATTCCCTCCACGGGCTCCCTGTCCAACAGCGAATTCATTTTAAAACCCTCACCCTTATACGCAACTGCCTCACTTAATATTAATAATAATAATAATAATAATAATAATAATAATAATAATAATAATAATAATAATAATAATAATAATAATAATAATAATAATAATAATAATAATAATAATAATCAATTGATGCAATTCTATCATTTTGTTCCACTGGCTTTTGAAACATTGGGACCAGTTAGCGCCGTGGGACAGGCATTCCTCGTTGACCTTGGACGTCTCCTAAGCCAAATCTCGGGAGACCTAAGAAAAACCAGCTAGCACCTGTCCGTCGTAATCCAACGTTTCAACGCAGTTGCCTTCCACAGCACTTTTGTTCTTCCAGATCATGACCAGGACGGCCACTCCAGAGTCAACATCATTAATTAGTATCTAACACCTGAGGGATCATATATACATCGGGTAAAAAAATAATAGAAATAAAATAATAATCTCACCTTATGCCCGAGCCTGAGGAATCTTAGCCGTTCCAGACCCTTAACAGTTTTACCAATTCTGAAGTCCCTCGGGGCATAAAAAAGAAATTTTAAATCACTTCTTATAAAAACCCACTCTTTTACCTCATCATTTGCGTCGTTCTGTCGTGGCCTCTAGCGACATTTCATCCGTAGCCTCAAGTTCAGATTTAGTTACCTACATTTTAAAGCATACTATTAGATCAGTGAGCCGCGTTCTTCAGAGTTACTTTTAAGTAGGCGCTATATTACGTTTTTCGCTACACACTTTGGTACACACATTTACATAGATACTACTATTATGATATTATCTCTCCTCCGTAGCAGACATGTGAACAGATTCTGGTTAATTTTGCAGATGTTACCCCCTGCGCGAGCAATCCATGTCAAAATGGCGGTTCGTGTCAAGATTCTCCGGACGGTTGGACCTGTATATGCTCGCCATCTTTAACTGGACTTTACTGTGAACAGAGTAAGTCACTATTTGGCTCAAAATGTAACTGTACCGGTATTATACGAATCTTTTTCTTTTATGTCATTCAGTTGCAACACATAAAACTCTGTTTAAGTTTTACTCAGTCACTCAGTCGCATCCCATAATAATAGGGAACACTTTACAATGATATGGAACAGGAAAAAGCTGTGTAGATCAATCAAAACCAAAATCAAAACCGGTTTATTGCGACCAATAACAACAAAATCACAATTCCAACTTTTAAGCACAATTAGACTGATACTAGCTATTGGTAGCAATGGGCGGCCCCAAAGGTATTCAATCCCGCTAAGCGGGGTCATCCCAGTATCCGCGTAACAGCATCTAGATGTATGGCTGGTTTTCCTTGGATTAATTCTAGGAATAATCTTAATTAATCTTAACTAAATTCCTTAACTAATGCCTCCTGGCCGGCCCCGGTGCGTACATACTCCAATGATCTGGACCCTTCAGGTCTGGCCCGGTGTTGCTGCTAGGGGAGTGGTTGCGTTTTTCCCAGGTGTCTTCGTAAACTGGCTTTGAACTCAGATCTACTTTTCGAGAGTCTGATTGCAAGTGGTATTTCATTCCATAACTGCGGTCCCGAAGATTTGATACAAAATTCCCTTGTGTTGGTACGGGTTCTTATTGGACGGTACTCAGTAGCACTCCTAGTATTATGTGAGTGCATATGGGATCCTAAGGTAAAGTATCCCTTAAATGAAACTGGGAGTAGGTTCTGTTCATATTGCTATATAAAATCCGCTATTTGCATCGTTCTAATTTGGTTGATTTTCAATATGTCTAGGTCTTTGTATATTGGACCAGAGCTTGTGTTTCGAGGAGATCCGTTTATTATTCTCACCGCCTTTTTTTGCTAAGTCGTTAACTTGTATAGTCTGGACTCATAGGTAGATGCCCATATCATGTTGCAATAGTTTAAGTAAGGATATATTAGGGAGTAGTATAGATTTAATCTAATGTCCTTGGGTAGTAAATAGGATATTCTAGATAGAACCCCTATACTTTTAGCAATTTTACGTGAGGTGTAGTTGATATGTTCTTTCCAATTCAGATGTTGGTCCACAAATACACCCAAAAATTTTGTGGAATCAACTTGTGTAATAGGGGCTCCATCAATTTTCAATTCTACATCTACTGGACTAATTTTCCTATGTGATTTCATCATCATCAGTTCCTGACGCCAGCCATTTGGCGGCGATGGGTACGAATAAATGATCTCCATTGTCCTCGGTCATTTGTCAAGTCTATTGCCCCCCTTAATGTTAGTCCAAGTGATGTTATGTCGTCAGTTATATTATCTATCCAGCGTAGCCTTGGTCTGCCTTTGTGTCTTTTCCCTTCGAATCTTGCATGTAGTGCACTGTGTGGGAATCTGTCAACTGGCATTCTCTCTACATGTCCAAACCATCGGAGTCTTCGTTGAACGACTTTATCTAGCAGAGTTGTTTTGATGCCTAATGATTGTCTTATGTCATCGTTTCTTATTTTCTGCATTCGTGAAATCCCTGCGATCATTTCTGCTGTAAGAATTCTTCTTTCATCTTGTTTTCGCATTGTCCAACATTCCGATCCATATAGGAAAATGGGTTGCATCATTGTCTCGTATATATTTGTCTTGGTCTTCTTCGTTAATTCTTTGCTCCTCCAAATCCTGTTCATTATTCCAAATGCTTGTGAAGCGCGTCCAATTTCATTTCATTTCATTTACGGAACATTTATATAGCGCCCCTTCAAGGCTGTCTACTCAGGAGCGCTTGAAGGGGCGCTATATAAATTCTTCTTTGTATATCTTTTTCATTGCTGCATCAGCGTTTATTAGCCCTCCGAGATTGACGAATTTTTCTACTTGCTCAATAGCCTCTCCTTGGATTGTGATAGATATTGGTGTCTCTTTGGTCTTTTCAATCACCATTGTTTTAGTTTTCTCTGCGTTGATCATTAGGCCAAATCTTCTTCTGGTTTCGTCAACCTGTGTCGTAATATCCTGTAGTTCTGTCTCGCTTCAAGTGAGGAGGCCAATGTCGTCAGCAAATCGAAGATTATTCACCAGCTCTCCATTTAGTTTTATTCCTGCCTCGGTATTGTTAAGGCTGAGTGACATTACTGCTTCTAACACTAGGTTAAATAAGTATGGGGATAAGATGCATCCTTGTCGTACTCCAGTTTTCGTGTGAAAGTATTCTGTGATCTTTTTATCTACTTTTATGGCACTTGATGATTTTCGATATATCTCTTGTACAAGTTTGATCAGTTGCTCTGGTATTACTGCGTTTTGCATCGCTCTCCACATTCCATCATGCCATATACTGTCGAATGCTTGTTTGAAGTCTATGAAGTTGATGAAGACTTTCTGGTTGTGTTCTATGCTTTTTTCAAGTATCTGTCTCATTGTGAATAGTTGATCAATTGTACTTCTTCCTGGTCTGAACCCGGCTTGTTCTTCTCCGAGTGCTCCTTCAACATACTGTTTCATTCTGTTTTGTATCATTTTGGTGAAGACTTTTCCTGGAATGCTCTGTAAGCTAATGCCTGTGTAATTTTTGCATTCTTGTGGATCTCCTTTTCTTTTGTATATAGGGACAATTGTCGATTTTGCCCAGTCTTCTGGTATTTCTCCCTCTTGCTGAACCTTTGTAACAAGGGTATGCATAGCGTTAACAACTGTTTCTCCTCGTCCTTGAAGTAGTTCTCTAGTGATTCCATCTATGCCTGGTGCTTTATCCTTTTTCATTTTGTTGATAGCATCTCTTACTTCTTCCTGTAGAAATGTTGGCATCTTTTCCTCTGTGTTATTTATGGACAACTCTGTGAGAACCATAGGATCGTGATGTGTGTCGACGTTTAGTAGCTGTTCCAAGTGTTCCTTCCATCGTTTCTGTATGCTTGCATCATCCTCTAGTACTTTACCATTTGCGTCTTTGATTGATGCCACTTTGAGCTCAAATTGTCCACTCACTAGTTTTATCTTGTTATATACTTCTTGCATTCTATTTATCTTGAAAGCTTCCTCAGCTTCTTTGCATTGTTGTTCCATCCAGTTGTTTTGTCTCGTTTCAGTTTCCTTCTGATTTCCCTACTGAGCCAGTTAAAATGTTTCCGGTCTGCAGTGTACAATGTAAGTTTGTTGTTTGGCTATATTTCTTCTTTTTCAACGAGTTCTAATACTTCTTCTGATCTTTCGGCTTCTTGCAAGCTCTTCCGACTATGTTGTTGGCTGCAGTTTGTATTCCTTTTTGTATGTTTGACCACATAACTTCTATACTTTGTTGATCGTTGATCTGTATGTTTCTCACTAACTCGTCTTCGTACATTTGTCGGATGTCTTCATTTGTCAGTTTCTTGATATCATACTTGATGTTCCCTGTTGGTCGGATTCCTCTCCTTAATCTCATTTTCAAGTTGGCTATTACTAGCTTGTGATCGGACCCGATTTGCGCATCGAATGATCTACAGTTTGTCACATTTGAGCTCCATTTTTGTTTATTATGATATAGTCGATCAGGTTATGTGTCTTTCCATCGGGTGATTTCCATGTCCATTTCCTTTCTGGTTTCTTTTGTTCGAAGAAAGTGTTCATTATCTTCAAGTCGTTTGTAGCACAGAACTGAAGAAGTTTCTCTCCTCTGTCATTCATGTCTCCCCATCCGAATTTACCAATGGTGCCTCTCCATGTATCGTTGTCTTTGCCGACCTTTGCATTAAAATCCCCGGAAATGATGATTATATCGTGTCTTGGAATTCCGTGTAGTATCTGCTGAAGTTGCTCATAAAATGTCTCGATTTCTTCATCCGTAGCTGATCCTATGTGATTTAAATAGCATAAGATTGGTCTTCTCGATGTTAAGCGTTAGTGTATTCGCTGTAAACCATCTACTGATACTTATTAGTTCCTGGTTGATAATTTCCATGAGGGATACCCAAGAACTGTTTGAATAGAAAATATTGGTATCGTCCGCAAACAAAATAAGGTGCATAGTATTAGAGACGTTTGCTAAATCGTTAATATATAAAAAAATAAGAGCGGTCCAAGGTTTGAGCCCTTAGGGACGCCATAGGTAATGCCTCTACTATCTGACATTACGCCATTACACATAACTTTTTGAGCTCTATTTTGGAAATAACTATGGAACCATTTTAGTTGCATCCACCTTATGCCATAGATTGCTAATTTTTTTAAAGTATACTATGATCCACAGTATCAAATGCTTTCGCTAAGTCTATAAATATTCCTACTGAATATTCATTGTTATCTATGGCGTTTGAAATCCTTTCTTCCATTTCCAGCAGTGCCATAGAGGTAGAGTGTCCATGTCTAAACCCATGTTGCGAGCAATGTATTATGCTAGCTTTATTTATATAATTACTAATCCTATCATACATAATTTTCTCAAAATATTTAGCGAAGTACGGAAGTACTGATATTGGCCTGTAATTTGTAAGATCTTCTTTGTCGCCTTTTTTAAAGATTGGTGTTATTTTTGCAATTTTTAGTGATTCAGGAACTATTCCATTTCGGAGGGAGCAATTAATTATGTCGGTTAGGGGGTATACTACCAGAAGTAAATTTTGGGTAGCAATATAAGGATCGATATCATCCAATCCCTTGGAGTGAGTTTTTTTTAAGGTCTGCCCAATTTTTATAACCTCTTCGGGGGAGGTTAAGGTCAGTCCCATTGAATTAAGGCGGGAGGGAGGCAAGTAATCCTCGAACGAACAAGTTGGATCCTGAATTTTACTCGCTAGGTTACTTGCTATACTCGTGAAATATTTATTAAAGGTTTTTGCTATTTGCTCTGGATTATCTACTTTATCTCCATTTCTTGTTAGTTACTCTATTTTCTCCTTTTTATCTTCTAGGTGCATCGCTGTTCTAATCGTTTTCCATGTCATCTTTAAGTCATTATGATATTTAAAAAATTCTGCTGTGTAGTAGTTCTTTTCAGCAATATTCCGAATGATTTTAAATTTATTCATAAACTCACAAATTTTGATTTATTGAGTTTAAAAGGGGTTTTCATATATTTTATATATAGGAGGTTTTCCTCTTGCTGGATTTTAGTAACCCTCCAGTCATCCAGGGTTGCTTGAATTTAACATTTTGTTTTTTACAAATTTTGATTTATTGAGTTTACTAGGGGTTTTCATACATTTTATATATAGGAGGTTTTTCCTCTTGCTGGATTTTAGTAACCATCCAGTCATCCAAGGTTGCTTGAATTTAACATTTTGTTCTCTATATGGGAAGGCTTCATTGTAGGCCTGACTATAACCATTAATAAATGATTCATAGGCTTCATTTGCTTTCCCTTGCTCGCATAAGTTTCTCACCGTATCCCAGTTCATCTTTGCTAATGCTGTGTTGAATTGAGTTTTGCAAGCCTCGGTTATTATTCTTTGTGGCTCATTTACTCTGTTTCTTTTGGGGACACTTTCTAGGGAAAATTTTGCATATATTGGGAGATGATCGGACAAATCGGATATAACTATATAGGAGAACAGTAATTTTGACCATGAACTGCAGTAAATATTATCTATTAAAGTTCGTGAGGAAGAGGAAATTCTAGTTGGTTTAGTTATAACTGGTAAACAGTGGTGGGCTATTAAAGCGTTATAAAATATGTTAGATTCCTCATGTTCGCTCAATTTCAGTAGATCTATATTAAAATCTCCCAACAATATTATTTCCTTAGAATTATTTTGGATCCCCGAAACGTGTTGGTCAAATTCCATGTTGAAGTCCCTCAGCTGCTGACCTGGAGGTCTATGGATCACTCCTATGATAGGGGTCGTGTTTTTGAATACCAATTTAATGAAAAGACTTTAATAGGTTTTTTTTATCTTCTTTAAGTTGGTAGTGTTGAAATTTTAAGTTCTTTTTGATCAGTATACCCACTCCGCCCCCCCCCCTTCCGCCAGATCTGGCTCTTCCTATGAAGGTATAGCCAGGGATTTGAATAGACTCATCGAGGTCGGCATCCAGCCACGTTACAGATAGTGCAATAACTGATGTTTGAAGCGTTTCTACCAATTCACTGATCGTAATTAAATTGTGCATTACACTTCTACAGTTTATGTGTAGGACTGTCAAGCTAGTTTCTCCCCGGTCATTCTCTTCTTTTCTCTGATCAGCCAATGAGGTTTGGGATATATAATTGCTTGACCAGTATATGTTCCAGAAGTAGTTAGCGTCGGGGTCCGTTTTCATACTATCCACAATTTTTCCTCATCCTCGTTCGGGAATACCTCTAATTCTTCTTCAATTTCAATCTCTTCTAAGTTTATTTCAACTTTGTCAATTGTGTTGTTTTCATTCAGGTTCTCGTCACTATCTTCCGCTGAATACGGAAGAGGTCTATCGCAGCTGGGGCAAATTACTGAGTCTTGAGCCTTACAGTCTACACTTATACTGCCCGCACTCCCCGCATAATAGCTAGCCCACATACTCTGTCTGCAGGCCCCTCCCGGTCCAGGTGCATTAACTGGTTGCATGTGCCGCACCGTAGGCCTAGCCTAAGTGGACCAGTAGCCAGTTGAGTTAGTCTTAACGCATCGCCAGTCCTGAGCCGAAATCATTCCTCTGATTCTTTGATACCTCCCTTACAATCGAAGTTAGGGCTATTCGTCGACCAGCAGAGCCATTCAAGCATGCAACTGCCAATTCCCTCTGGTATAGAAATTAATATGCCAAACAACGGATCTTACATAACCTCCCGGTTGTGATGCTGGCTACTGTGCCGATGTTCGGCGGCAACCGCCTAATGAATGGAGTAAAATTTGGCTTATAACCCTAAAGAATGCATCCTTTAATTATAAAGAGCTATTCCGGTTAAGCAAGGGCAAATATCCGTGCGGGATATGAACAAACGCTCAGAGCAGCAGCAGGGATGAGTAGAAATTGGGTAAATGATTCGAACTGACGGTTGAGAACAACCAGACTCGGCCGTCCTTTTGATTACCCATTGGATAACCTCTCTGACTCAACGCAGCGCTAGAAGCCCTACTCTTAGCTTTCGAGTGGCGCTTTAGGAATTTGGAATTTACGATTACGATAGGAAAAGAAGGTAACATCTGCCCAGCTAAGTTCACACAGTACCTTTAAAGAGTGACAAAATTCGTTCAGAACCATTGCGATAAAATACTAGTACAAGGGATATGCTGAACAATTTAAGATTTGCGGACGATGGAGGGAATGTCAACTATGTCATTGAGGGAATTTGTCGAATCATGTCATCGCAGATCTACATAGCAAAGATATTGCATCTTAAATGTGCTGCTACAGAAGGATACCACATCTGAGCTGGAAAACATAATCTCGAATATCGACGGAAGAAGAGAGATGAACACAGAAGGAGACCGAATGACCATCAGACAGAAAATAGGTCTCTTTAATTGGTCGCGTGTGCAGGACAGATCGATCAAACGTGCGATGTTGTGAATATGGAAAGCAGGACACGAAGTGGAAGATCTTGCAGAGGTTGGCTCGAGGACATAGAAGGATGCTACCCTATCAATACATTAACAATGGTGATTATGACGATGACGATGTGATCTTGTAACATATCTGTTGCTTCAAATGAATGTTTAAAGCACGCTCTTCTCCTAATGTACCATACAATACCATACTGCACGGTGGCCGATTGGTTAGAGCGCTCGGCCTGTAACGTGGACAGTATACGATTTGGAGCCTTGCCCGAAGAAGTTATTGTGAAAGGATCTTGAGCAAATTCTTCAATCACAATAATGCTGTGCGCCATCGCTGTTCTGTTGTATGGTCGTGTGCACTTCTGAACTTTGGAAGGAGGGCAATATCAAAATAGAGTTGTATTGTATTGTATATTGTAGTGTATGTATAGTGTATACTGTGTAGTCGATTCTCGTAATTGTTGGTAGAATTTGAAATCTTCTATGAAGATTTATTATGTACACTGAAGCGGGTGTTTTTGTAGTAATTGACTTGTGTGCTAGTCGTCCATGTCTGAACGGCGGCACTTGTGTCTTCGACTGCGGCATCTATCAATGCTTCTGTCCCGATGGATCGACTGGACTTAACTGTCAAACACGTACGTCCTTTCAGACACTTGCTCTTGAACAAAAGATTGTGTTTATTTAGTGCCCTAGTTATGCCAATGATGAAGACGTAGATGATTTGTAGATATCCATGTTCCGGCGTCTTTGTGAAGCAATAAAGGCGCTATATAATGTTCAGTTACATACATGTACACGGGGTCGCGATGACCTAATGGTTAGCGTGCTAGACTGTCAATCTTAAGGTCGAGGATTCATATCCCCACAACTTTGCTTTGAGATATCGATATCATGTGGCTAGGAAGAAGCCGACCACTAGACCTCATATTATGCCAAGGCTAAGAAAAGTTAATATTTTAAGACGCTAACACCTCCTACCCATGAATGCATCTAGGAGTTAGCTTAAGCGACTACTCTTCGCTTACATTCATACATGCATGAATACATGGGCGTATATATATATATATATTATACATACCTACCATTCATACATATTCATATTCATATTCATTCATATCTACCATTCATACATAAATACATAGATGCACATACATCGCGAGATACCACGATGTGATCCTTTGACGGGGAAGGGTTACATTGCTAGATTACTGCATAAATGATAAGAAAACACTTGCTTTTTTAATTACTTATTTTATCATTTTTATTTCGATTTATTATTACTTCAATGTTTTACAATCAATGCTTCTAGCTTCTGTCCCATTGTGCGTTTGCTAATGGTGTAATAAAGAATATACTTACTTACTTACTTACATATATTTGTCGCGGAAGTAGTGGTAATGACCGTTCGGACATAGGTCAAGAGAGAGAGAAAACGGGTTGTTGTTGTTAATGTTTATTCGACGTGGCGGTTGTGTTCAGGCTACAGCTATACTCTAGAACTCTGTTTCGGTTGAGAAACGAGATTGGAGTCCGAAATGCTGGCCTCTATCTTTGAACTATATTTATATATGTGTAGGCCTATCCAGCATAAGGCAATCGTCTGTTGTTGTAATTGATCTCTTCTCATGGGTTACCATGACAACAGCTACATCGAAGATTCTCAATCCACCAATGTGTCAAAGTTTTTCAATAATTATTATTCATGTTCCTAAAGACTTAGAATGGCTCTCAATGGAAAATGGATTTTATGTTAACACTAAAGTTGTTAAAATCAGACTGAACCAAATCACATTAAATGCCAATACCACTTCTTCGGTAGACTCATCATTGCGCAAAGGTTCTTCGTTGTTTGACATAACTGAGTGTAACACGAGCAACATGATCGACGCTTGGTCCCTGGGCGAGACAGCGATTGTGGTGGCACTTCATAAGGTTTTACGCTATAACCCTTCCCGGCTTAAGGAGTAGATTTGTTACATTGCGCTTATCCTTTTCATAAGCTTCTCCATTTTGCGTCACCTGAACTGACCTCAACTGGTTTTATCGATAGGCGTTGGTGTGCCATCGATTCATCTTCTGTCCATTATTGTAACGATCATACAGAAGAAAGTTATTATTATTATTATTATTATTATTTTTATTATTATTATTATTATTATTATTATTATTATTATTATTATTATTATTTTTATTATTATTATTATTATTATTATTATTATTATTATTATTATTATTATTATTATTATTATCTACATTTGTAACGCGCGCATGGTCACACCGAAATGTGAATCTAAGGCGCGAAAAGTCAGCCGCCAGGAGAAGATACAGTTAGATATCAAAGTGCTAGAAATCCAAGGAGAAATAGTGAGTTTTGAACCGCTTCTTGAAGGTAGATGTGAATTTGAGCCACGAAGAGAGTGGTAGTCGATTCCATTCCCTGGATGCTTCTCTTCTTTCTTTATGTTCTCTGCCCATTGGCAGGTTCGTATGACCAATGACGCCATCGTTCTCTGTCTTGTGCTCTTCTCTTCAGTCCACTGTATCCTTCTTCTTTTGTCATCATCCAGTCTAGCAGCATTGCCCTCGGTCTTCCTCGCGTCTTTCTCCCCTCCATCCTTCCCTCCATGATGTCTCTTAGCAGTGTCTCACTCCTTAGGATGTGCCCGATCCATTTCCTTTGTCGTCCGCGTATAGTACTTATGAGTGATCTTTGTTCTTCTACCATTTGCAGGATTTCCTCGTTCGTCCTCCGTTCCACCCAGCTAACTCTCTCCATTCTGCGCCACACCCACATCTCGAAGGCCTCCAATCTTTTTATGTCGTCCTTCCTCATTGTCCATGTCTCGGAGCCGTACAGCACCACACTCCACACCAGTGTCTTCACCATTCTCTTCTTTAGATTCTTGCTTAAGGTTCCTCTCATCAGCTCTCCTCTTTTGTAAAATGCATCTTTTCCCATGGATATTCTTCTTTTTATTTCCTCGTGGCATCTTGCATCGTCTGTGATCACACTTCCTAGATAGCAAAACTTCTCCACCTGTTCTATTTCTTGTCCGTTTAGTGTGATCTTTATTGTTTGTGGTATTATACCGCTTCTCTTGTTTATCTTCATTACCTTTGTCTTCTTTACGTTTATTTTCATTTCATATTCCAGTGATACCGTATTTAGACGATCCATCATCCTTTGTAAGCCCTCCTGGCTAGTTGCCAGCATCGCCTGGTCATCTGCAAATCTCAATGCCTTCACCCTTCTTCCTCCTACCTTTATCCCCTCCTCCATATCGTCTAGCGTTTCTCTTATGATCTCTTCTATATAGATGTTGAATAGGATTGGTGACAGTGGGCATCCTTGTCTTACCCCTCTTCCTATTTTTCCTGGTTCTGAGTACTCTCCATCAACTCTTATTTTCACTCTTTGTCCCATGTATAGATTACCTATCAATTTTCTTTCTCTCCAATCCACCCCTTTTCTTCTCAGTATTCCCATTAGCTTTCTCCAGTCTACTCTGTCGAAAGCTTTTTCATAGTCGACGAAGCAGATATATATGTCTTGGTCATGTTGGATGCTTCTTTCTGCTATTATCCTCAATGCTGCTATCGCATCTCTTGTCCCCTTTCCCTTTCTAAACCCATATTGGTCCTCTCCCAAGCAATTTTCTGCTTCCGCCTTTGTCTGCAGTCTCTTTGTTATAATTCTTAGCAGGATTTTTGATGCATGTGTCAGAAGGCTTATCGTGCGATGGTCTTCGCAATTTGTTGCATTCTGCTTCTTCTGTATTGGTATAATTATTGTCTGCAGGAAGTCCTTTGGCCATTCTCCCGTGTTGTAGATGTCCCGGCATAGTTGCACCACCTCGCTCATTGCCTTCTCTCCAAGATTTCTGAGTATTTCTATTGGGATGTTGTCAATTCCTTCCGACTTCCCATTCTTCATGTCCTTAATTGCAGCCAAGACCTCCTCTCTCATCACCTCCGGACCCATGCCGTCCTCCACCTGTGTTTCTTCCTGCTTCCGTTCTTGTTTCCTCATTTCTTCCTCGATGCTTCCACTTCCTGTATATAATTCCTCCACATATTCCTTCCATCTTTCCCTTATATCATCTGCGTCCTCCAGTAGTCTGCCGTCCTTGCTCTTGATTGCACCTCCTCTTCCTGTATTTTGCTTCTTGCTTAGTGATTTTATTTTACCGTACACCAAATCGCTTCGCCCCTGTTCCTGCAGGAGTTCCAGTTCTCTGCACTGCTCCTCCCACCACATTTCTCTTGCTTTATCCGTTGTTCTTCTCAGCTGGTTGTTAAGTCTTCTATATTCCTGTTTAGCCTCCTCTGTACTTTGATGTTTCCATTTTCTTCTCTCCTCCATGTCTTTTATCATCTCTGTTGTTATCCATGGTTTACGTGGTTCGTTTCCCTTTTAGAATCCTATCGTTTCAGTCGCCTCTTTCATCAATGCCTCTTTTAGGTTCGTCCACCTCTCTTCTGTTTTTGTTCCCTCTTTTAGATTTTCTACTTTTTCCTCTAGGTTCTTCGATACTTCTCCCATCTTTGTTTTTATCATTTCTTTGTTCCACTTCATTTTCTTCACTCTTTTCTTTTTGATGAACTTAAGTTGTAGGCTCACTGTCATAGCTACCATGTTATGGTCTGTATCTGCATCTGCCCCGGGAAGGGCTCTCGCATTCTTCACACTATTTCTGTACCTCTGCCTTACCATTATGTAATCCAGCTGGTATCTTTCCCTGTCTCCTGGTGATTTCCACGTGTACCTTCGTCTTTTTTCCTGCTGGAACCATGTGTTCGTTATTACCAGTCTTTGCCTTTTGCAGAATTCCATTAATTTCTCTCCTCTCTCATTTCTCTTCCCCAATCCGAATTTCCCTATTATACCTTCCTGTTCGCCCTCTCCCACTACTGCATTCCAGTCTCCCATTACTATCACATAATCCGTACCTTTGATGTCTTCTAATCCTCTCTCTATTTTCTCATACATGTCATCCACCTCCTCTTCCTTATGCGCCGACGTAGGCATATACACCTGTACTATTGTTATGTCTACTGGGTGTGCATGTATTGATACTATTATCATCCTATCTTCGACTCTTTCTATTTTCGTCACACATTTGGCTGTTTTTTCTGACAGAAGAATTGCTACCCCGTTTTGTCCCTTGTCTCCTCCAGTGTGGACAACCCTATAGCCATCGCTCACGAAATCTCCTCCCTCCTTCCATCTTACCTCTGCCAAACCTAGTATGTCAAGCTGCGCTCTTCTCATTTCTCCTATGACGTTCGCGAGCTTTCCTGGTCTTGCCATTGTTCTTATGTTCCAGGTCCCTATTTTTAGCCTTTCCTTTTCCGTCTCCGTCCCTATTTTGAAGGTTTTCGCTTGTTGACGACCGAGGAAGCCTTGTCTTCCCCTGCCGAACGCGACTCTCCCCAATGTCTGGTTTGAATCGTTAACGTTGTTATCTGAATTTCTTATTGTCGTCATTTTTCATTTTACTCGGGATGAGATAGGGAGGTGGTTTCCCGTTGCCTTCCTCCCGGTGTTTTTATCGGGAGACACCATCTCTCACCATCTCTCTGGATGCAGAGACATGGAATGCACGCGAGCCCATAACTGTTCTGCATCGTGGCTCAGCTAAAATGCCCGTACTTGATGATCGCAGGCAGCGGGTAGGAATGTAAGGAGTTATTAGTGATTGAAGGTAGAAAGGTGTGCTGGTGCTGAGGGCTTCATTTGTCAAACAGGCCAATTTGAATTTTATTCTGAACTCAACAGGAAGCCAATGCAGCTGATGGAGTAACTGAGGAGCTTGTTCGTAATTGTAATTGTAATTAGTAACTTCTATTGCGCCGGTGTCTAATGCACAAGGCATCAACCGATGGCACACCAAAACCAAGCCGTAATCAGGTCAAAATCCGGAAGGTCAGTCCGTAAGACAGAGAGGCAGCCTATGGTGGATAAGCAATTTGAAAGAGGTAAGTCTTAAGTTGAGAACGAAATGACAAAAGCGACAGACACAGGGAAGAGAGTTCCAAATAGTAGGTCCAGCAACCGAAAAAGCTCGTTCACCAAGAACAGTTCTAGATTTAGGTATAATCAGACAAAGATAATCAGATGACCTTGTTGAATAACGATAAGTCTGGGGAGTAAGAACTGATTTTAAGTATTGTGGCTGGCCAGAATTCAAAGTTTTATAAACGATGAGCCCCAATTTGAAAATGATTCTCTGCTGAACAGGAAGCCAATGCAAGGATTTAAGAACAGGGGTAATATGTTGATATTTTTAAATATTAGTTATGGCTCAAGCCAAAGAGTTCTGCACTCTCTGCAGCTTCAGGATGTTTGCCTTATTGACACCAGTAAGAAGCGAATTACAGTAATCTAAGCGACTGGAAACCAATGCATTTGCCAGAGATAACCTTGCAGACATGGGCACATAACGCCTAATTCTGCGAATATCACGAATGAACATATATGATGCCTTACAAATACTGTTAACATGGCTGGTGAGAGACATGGTGGAATTGAATTGAATTGAAAATTCGTAGTGGCACACGCAGCACTACCCGAGCAAAGGAGCTTTGGACGCATTGCAGTCTGTTGAGTTCATGGTCTGAGAGACCAACGTAAACAGAATTAGCATACAGGCTATGGTTTGAGACATGCTCATTGTAAGAGCCAACGTGATGTGTCGAATTGCCCTGATATGATAGAAACAAGATTTAAAAAGGTTTGTTATGTGTGGTCGGAATGTGAACTTGTCGTCTAGGGTTACCCCAAGTGTTTTGACGGTGTCAGATAGTGGCACTGCAGTGCCGGCGAAGTCGATGCTAGAAAGTGAAGGGAGAGAACGCAGGCGTCGGCGTGAACGGAACAAAATTGCCTCAGACTTGTCTAGGTTTATGGCCAAGCCGTTGAAACACAACCATGCACACAAAGATGAGAGGCACTCCTCAAGTTTTAGTTTACCAGACTGATCAGTGTGTGACAGAGCAATATGGAGCTGAGTATCATCCGCATACTGTTGTAATTGGACTCCAAAGTGATTAACTATAAGACTAATTGGAGAAATAAAAATAATAAAGGGCCAAGGACAGAACCCTTTGGCACTCCAGCAGTACAAAAAGTGGGCTCAGACCGAGCGATACTGATGCCAACCTGCTGATTCCGATCACACAGGTAAGAAGCTAGCCAGTTTAAGGCAGTCCCCGAGACACCAAAGCTTTTGGTGAGTCTAGAAAGGAGTAGCTGGTGGTCTACGGTGTCGAAGGCTGCACTGAGATCAAGGCATAGCGAGAGGCAGACTTGTCCGTTGTCAATACACGAGAATATGTTATCCAATGTAGAGGCAGGAGCAGCTTCAGTCTAATAGCCTTCGCGGTAAGCTGACTGGTAAGGACTGAGGTTGGGAGAGGAAGTGATGTGTTTCTTGATACGCATAAGAAAGAGACGTCCGAAGACTTTGGAAACGTTATTCAGGCAGAAGATAGGTCTGAATTAAGTTAGAAAGGTTGCAGGTATCTAGGTCAGGTTTCTTAAGTAAAGGCGTGACTAAAGCAGGTTTGAAGCTGGACGGAAAACAACCTTCCGCAAAAGACAGGTTGGCCAAGTGTGCAATAAGGTGGTAGAAAACATCAGAACATGAAACAATAAGTGAAACAGGTATGAAGTCCATTGGGGGATGATTTAGGGACGATGCCCTTGAGAAGAGACTAAAGACTTCAAAGTAGGTGACTGGTGGTATGTTATTAAAGGCAGTGTTTGAGAAGTCAGAATCGAGCTGTAGGTCACTCCAAACTAAATTCGCTGTACATCTAGCAATTTTATGCTTAAGATTGTTAATTTTGTTACAAAAGAGCAGCGAAGTTAGAACACAGGGTCTGATTCTCAGGTTCTGAGCTTTGACAGTTTACAGTGTCCTTTAGTGCAGAAGTCTTTGGGAGATGCGCCATTGGGCACGTGGATTTTCTGCACTTTCAAGTTGGCTGATGAAATAGGAGCTTCTTGAATTGTTTATGAGCTTGTTTCTTACTCGACAGTGACGACGGTAATACTGTCTGTCCTCCTCGAGCCCAGAACTCTTCCATTTTATTTCTAATCGACGGCGTTCTTTCTTTGCCTGGATTGCATCAAGCGAGAGCCATCTGGTGATGGGTTTAGATGGTTGCCTACAGGAGGTCTGAATCGAAGCGATTTTTGTCCAAAGGTGAGTGTCACTATTCTTTTCAATTGTTCCGCGAAATCGTTTGCACTGTTTGCAGGAGCAGTGAATAGGCCTAGATCAGTCCTTGATGAGCAAGTCGCTAAACGTTAAAGGATCTGTTGCTTTGATGTTACGGAATACGTGCCGGACTGGCTGTCGGTGGCAGGAAGTCTTCATTTTCCACAGTATGAGCTTATGATCTGCACAAGGCCAGCATCGCTCACCTGCATATCGTTAACTGTTGTGCGATCATCGAAAAAGTTAGGACATACTAGGCCTCTATTCATCAGAAAGTGTCGTTTTCTTTCGTGTCGTTTCATTAACTGATACTTTGCTATGTAAATCATTAAATGCGGTGAATGTTCGATGAATGTTTGGTTTCTGTTGCAGTTACTAGCGCTTGCGACCCCAATCCTTGTCTGAACGGCGCAGCTTGTAACAATCTTGGTGGAGACTCGTTTGCCTGCACTTGTCCGACATATTGGACCGGAGTTAAATGCGAATCACGTAAATTCAGATCTGTCGATAAAATAAATTGTGGACATTTTCCATTCGTGGGGTCTGGTGGATTAATCTAGTCCATCTTTTAAGTTTTATTTCCATCCGAAAGATCTCATTGATCAAACTTATCAAGCTGATGTCAGCCATTTTATTGTCAGAGGTTCATTTTATTATTTAGTGTCAAATGCCAAGTGACATAAGTTAAAGCAAATTGCTAATACCAGTAATGGCCTTTCAGAACAGTGGCAACCTGCAAGGCTAAAATGTGTGTAATAGGAAATTAATCGTAACATTAAGCAAGACGTACATTTGTTGTGGTAAATTAATGTGGCGTCGAGCAGGCCATACATTTCTTATAGGTCTAAGCAACTGACTTAGTCACCATTAAGGCTATGCAGTAAGAGCAATAAAATGGTGAAGATTGTGTACAGTTTCACTTATCTCGAAATCCAGACGGTTGCCAGTAGTCCCTCTGTCAGAGAGGTTGAGGAACAAACAGATCTGAGCCCAGTGAATCAAACACACCCCAAGGCCTGATGTCACTTGCTAGACGAAGAACAATGGGGACCAGAACAGGCTAGCCTACACTCACTTGAGTGACTGAATGACAGAGAGAGAGAGAGAGAGAGAGAGAGAGAGAGAGAGAGAGAGAGAGAGAGAGAAAGCGAGAGAGAGATACATAGAGAGAGGATATATATAATATATATGTGTATATATATGTTCAAATTATTCCAGAGCTTTCGGATCAACCGAATCTCTCCCCTCAAGAGTAGTAAGTGAGGTAGTAATTAAGGAAGAAATTGCAAATATATTTTGTAAATGTGATTGGAAATTTATATAGGCCTAACACCACTTCATTCGCTTTACTATGATTAATTAAAGTCGCTCTCAGCGCTATCTTCTATGTTGTTGTTATCAACTAGGAAGAAATTCTCTGATGACTATAAATGTTACGACAGATCGGTTTCTGGGGAAAAGTAGATCCCAGACAACGTATTTTCACCCAAAGTTGATAGTTTAGAACTTTAGATCATGTTGAAAGTTTAGATCATGTTGACTCAATTGCTTGACGACGGAAAACGACTACAGGCGAAGTGGATCAATCAATCAATCAATCAATCAATCAATCAATCAATCAAATTCGTTTATTCATATACACTAGGCTGACAAAGACGCAACTTAGACAAACTAGACTATGGAGATCAATTCTGGGACTCGGATAAAGAGATTAGTGCGGAGTATTATCAGTAAGCATTCTTGTACAGAATGCGAGATATAATCGTTACGGTCATCTTTAAACGGCAGGGAGAAGTTATGTTATAGAACGAATGTTATGACCACCACTGCTACGAGGAGAAGGGGGTCAGGCCCGGAGGACATGGTTAGGATACATATAAATAGCTTAAAAGAGATAGTCATCGGATGCCTATGCCATCCATGACGCAAAGGCCGCGACTTCTGGCAGGAAACCACACCGGATCCCCACTGGGCTCAGGACAGACACTCGCCGCCTGTCGTAGAGTATTTCGTGGTTGACGGTCGGTCGATGCCAATCCTATGACTCTCCTAGCTCTTCCTTCATCGAATCCAAGATTTCGCGATTGCACATGGCGTACCTATGTATGTAAAAATGGACTTGGACAAGATCAATCACAATTACATGCGAACAAAAGCGTCCGAAACACATTGAGACCGTAATGGCAACGAAGAAGAAGGTCGAAACGCAGAAACAGCAACAGCAGGAAAGCAAGCAAGCTGAGAAAATTCCGCGTTGAGACGAGTAATCCGTCGAAATGATCAGGCACAGGCCAACGATAAAACACATCCCAGTAATAGAATCACGACCAACATCGCTGCAGACATTTGCAAACACTCATTATTGCATCATTCTGATCAACCAACAAATTAAATGGGGCCATTGTCCTGCAGTTAAGGGTGTATGTGCATTATAAACGAGTATTAATTTTGTATCTAGCTAACTACAATGAGTCGACCTGTGGTACAACGTTGGACTGGTCCGGGTACAACGCGCCGAATGGCTTCACAAGGCTGTGCTACTTCTGGGCGTCTCCGGAGGACACCGATGGACGATACGCTGAATGTCGTTACACGATCAACGGAATTCCACTGTACGATGACTACACAGGTCTGTTAATGGCCGGTGGCAACTTTGGCTGCCTCGTCAGTCACAATTACCCGGAAGACTTACCATCAACGAGCCAACTAGCGTGTCAGGATAATTACCAGCAGAATGTCTTCCTCGGCAACTACAGCGAATCCGTCCGTCTTATGGTCTGCATTCGCTATCCATACCAGGGAGTACCAGGTAGAATGTAACACTAAGAGCCATAAACGCTACAGACATGTGACATGTTACATCTACAGTTTAGATATAGAACTAACAGTGATTTGGTTTGGCCTTCTGGAAATCGGACTCGGACCTCTTTTGTACACCTCTCGCTGGAAACACCCTCTGATTTGACGTAGCGCTCGTGAATAGGCTGGTGCCCTGCGCATGGCCTTTTAGTGGCTCTTTAGAGGTTTGGAGATTACGATTATGATTGATTAAATAAATGTACAAGGTCTACTGCTCCTTAACATAATATTGTAATGCTGCCCTATAAGCACAATTGCCCTAGTAACGGGATCAACGACCTTTTTGGGCCTTATGAGTAGCCATGTTGCAGTGTTCGACTAAGCAATTGTTATTCGATTTGCTCACTCCGTAAATTTGGCTGCCGAATAAATGATTGATTGATTGATATATTCATATACAAATACATACATACATATATACTGTAACGCTTTACCTGGTGCTGGATATGACATCCGCTACTTTGTTTCAAACGTCCCATCGTAGTAAAGGAATGGTAAATAATAGATTTCCAAAGAATGTCAATTTGTTCTTTTCAGTTTGAATAATTTCATGTATAAGAATAAAAATGATGTCATTGCACAACCATAAAATCACTGCATAAAATGTTTAACTGTTGACTGTAAGATTTACTAGATTAATTCAACTATAGCAGCATCTTATATTCTAATTACTATTATGTTATAGCCTATAGCCTACTAAAGTCCCTCTTCCGAATTTCTTCGATATGTGCTATTCTCGTACTTAACACACCTTTACAAGGACTGCGTCTTCTCCGTCTTGTGGATTTCTGCTTTTTCTTGATCGGACCTCTCCGACATTTCAATGTTCTTTTGTTAAAGAATTCGACAAAATTACTTTCTCTGAGTCTATCATCCAATTGTTGATCACCGACTTGACCAAATAATAAATTAACTCGCCTCATCACTGTTTCTTCGTAAAGCTATAAAATAATGCAATCGTCCAACCGTCGCTGAAGAGTTTTTCAGGTCTATTCCACTGAGAATAGTGAAACTTCGGTTGAATTTTCTTATATCACTTGTAAGCCCTGCACTGCTACGCAGCAAACCATATTCAGGGCAACATAGGCCTAGATTCATTGCTTCACAGTCAGTGAGTACGATCAAATATTCATTGTAGGTCGATTTACTCGACTCTTTTGGTCCATTCCTCCTGCCCCAAAATTTTCAACTGGCTCATTTTTTTCCGCTTCCTCTTACATATTATTTCACATTTATTAAACGCCACTATCCGTCTATCGCTCTATCTCTTTGATGTTCCGAACCGTGTGCCTCGAAGTCATAAACATTTCAAACTGTCTGATAAGTAAGTACATACGTCAAGTATAACGTTAGTTGACAAGGGTAAAACAAAAAAGATTCTAAGAGTCCTAAATAAATACCACGATAAATTTAATGTGTTTCACTACATCTAATAAACTTCACTCTATCTTCCATTAAAAAGTCTATTGTGACTTTTAGTTGATTGCGTGTACGGTATAGACGGGTCAATATATTGTTGAACCCCAAAAAATTGATACAAAAGGTTTCTCAGTTGATTTTGTTACTATTTGGCATGCTTATTAACATAGTAAAAGTCTACTCTATTCTGACCATTGAAAAAGGGTTTTTTCAAGATGGCGTCCAAGATGGCTGCCGGGAGCTTAAATTGTCTATATCTCAAGCACTATTCAACCTAGAAAGGTGGTTTTTGTTTCAAATCGTAGGGTTTATTGCTCAGCGTTCAGTTGAAATAACTTTAATCACTAAATGTATCATTTAATCACTTAATGTATCATTTCAAGATGTCGTCCAAGATGGCTGTCGGAAGCTAAAATTGTCTATATCTCAAGCACTATTCAACCTAGAAATGTGGTTTTGGTGTAA
Organism: Allolobophora icterica; assembly: GCA_963556255.1. NCBI lineage: Eukaryota > Metazoa > Annelida > Clitellata > Crassiclitellata > Lumbricidae > Allolobophora > Allolobophora icterica. The sequence continues at coordinate 27,015,134 of OY744610.1, read as the reverse complement.
AACCGTAGGGTTTATTGCTTAGCGTTCAGTTAAAATGAGTTTAATCACTTAATGTATCATTTAATCACTTAATATATTATTTCAATATGGCGTCTAAGATGGCTGCCAGGAGCTAAAATTGTCTATGTCTCAAGCATTATTCAACCTAGAAAGGTGGCTTTGTGTCAAACTGTAGGGTTTGTTGCTCTGTTATATGGCATTTTCGCAAGGGAATCTGTGCACTTGCCACGAAGCCGGACAGTCATTACTTGGCATCCTAGGTCATCAATCACCTCTGTAGTCTGATTTGGGGTGGCGAATGCATTGGCACATGACCGAAGAATTGTGTCTCCTTTTACAAGCTTTTGAAAAGCATTCTTTTTGTCAACACCGAATATGCCAGAAGTCGTGTCGCAACCTGTCACGGCGTGGATAAATAACAACTGAGAACACATATCATTTCTGAAGATTTTCTTAAGATGGTTATTGTTATGCACTTTGCCATCATCTTTTGTCTTGTCAGATCTGAAGTAAAAACTCTTGCAATGTGGCTTTACATAGTAAAGGAGTAAGACAAGGAGATCGGTGTCTTCTCCGATTAGCGTAGTTGCGTGTAGAAGAAATGTCTCTACTGCAGCTTCCCCAGGTGCACTGACCACAGTGCAATCCTTTTTCTGAGCTCATCACTCACCAACCATATCAGTTTCTGTTAACAGGATCTCCTCTTTCTTGCCTGTTTCAGCAGTGAAACTGATAACGGGATAAATATTGTGTCCTCTTTTGCGTATTGTCTTTAATGGATGGTCCTTGCTCATAGCCGTCAAAAACAACCGTTGTACCTGCACAATATTGCAGACGGTGAAGTCGGGATACGACTGTGCTATTGCACCATTGGTTTCTCCTTTTTTCACAGTATTTTATGAAGTAACGAACTTCCATCGAGGACGTGTCTCTCTGTCTCTGGGACATAATGTAGGATGCTATCCCTTGCATGTTCACTGATCGCATGAACCAGTTGTGGCTTATCGGCCTTTCTATAGATCTTTCTGGCTTCAAAGAGGGCAGGAGGGAAAGGACATAGCTCGTAACTCATAACCTCCTCCAATGATAATATCTCCAGTTTTGTAACTACCAGGAAACGTTCGAATAGAAGAGATGAATCAATGGTTCGGCCTGGAGCGACCGCACAGTGCCGGCTTCACGTATCTAGGCGATATAGGCGGCAGCCTAGACCGGCATATCTCAAGATGCGGCGATCGAAGATCGGACCATCGAAAAGAGGACGATCGGACGAGAGAAGAGGATCGGACCATCGAAAAGAGGACGATCGAGAGGAACGGAGGATCGGACCATCGAAAAGAGGACGATCGAGAGGAACGGAGGATCGGACCATCGAAAAGAGGACGATCGGATGAGAAGAGGATTGGAGAATCAGACAAAGGGATTGGAGGATCAGGCAAAGAATAGTTGAAAGTAGGAGAGACAGCTAACTACGCCAAATAAATAGAGCTTATAACTAGAACGAATCGTCGTAATGAATATCAGCGTTTAGCAATAAGAAATAGTTGTAAATAAAATAATAATAGCTAATTATACGAAAGAAAACTATCTGATGCGTCGTTCTTTTTAATGTCAACGGAAACACGCCAAAGAACACCCGAAGAGACTGCACGAGTAACACCGCTACCACCAAACATAGTTTTATCAGTTGGTTGACGTAAAGGTGTTAAACAGTATACGGCAACCAAGTTTTAAAAACATTACAATATTATTATGTTATAATTGCCATAATTTCATGAAAGCAGCGTAATGTGTCTGCTGTGAAAAAGGCAAAACACAGCGCTGCATTATAAAAGATTATTAATAATAGTTATTCTGCTATAGGCCTACAGTAACGGCGTAAACACGGCTTGCTGTGCGCAGTAGAAATTTAGGCCTTAAGTTTAATAACAATCAAATTAAACAATATATTTTATTTACTGGATAGTAATATAATATTCTCAGATTTTTTTAAACATTACCACACAACTGCAGTTTGCAGCATCAATGCAAAAACGCCAGAGGAAAAAAGTAAGAGCGAGTAACCGAGATTCGAAAATAACTGAATACTATTACTAAACTCTGTTGAAAGAATATGACTTACATAAATAAAATTTTTCTGGTTTTAACAGAAAGTGACTGCATTATGTTGTCATTTGAAATGACCACTTATTAAGTGGTCATTTCAAATGACAACATAATGCAGTCACTTTCTGTTAAAACCAGAAAAATTTTAACATTCATTTTTAAAAAACGATCTAAACTAAGTGGTGAAATGCTGTGGTGGCGACATTGATAGTTTGTGATTAAATTTTATTCTAAGCCATTAATTCGTGTAGATACCTATACATATGATTGATATACTGTAACAGAAATTACGAAGTGCGGCATAAACAGAATATGCTTTAAACTATGCTGTATGTAGTCTGTTATTTTGTTTACTATAGATAATGCGATTCCGCTTCCTTTACTGCAATTCTGTTTAGTGTTTAATGTAGACATCTGAGAGTGAGGCCGCCCCTAAAGATCAACGGAAGCCAAGCTGACTGGAATAAAGTGACGGTCTCTTTCTTTCCTTCTTTTTCTTTCTTTCTTTCTCTCCTACTTTTCCTTTTTTTTATCCAAAATTCACTCTTTTTCTTTTTCTTTTACCCTATTTTGCCGCCCCTGAAAAGAGCCGCCCGGGGCGACTCGCCCCCTCTGCCCCTCCTTCGGTACGCCACTGGATTGAGGTTCGGAACTTGTTTGTCAGTTTCGAAAATGAAGTGGTACTACAGAAACACAGGTAGAGTGCATAATCAATACAAACAAGAACTGAATTTTGTAATTGTGTGCTTATTCATAAAGCGCCTCCTCAAAAAGCATGTTGGATGTTAAATTTAATGTATTTTCTCTTGGGCGATCAATGCAGCCAATACCGCATAGCCTATAGTTAGATAGTTTGACGAAACTTGGAATCCAACCAGTTAGCCGAGCTGCACAGTTTTAAACGGATTGAAGTTGATTAATCATAAAGAGCTTAAATTGTTTGAAAGTTATCTAAGCAGCGGAAGAAGGCAAAGTTAGAAAAAATCGCAGGCCAACGCCAATAATTCAAATGATAAAAGACTTTATGTAAAAATACAGCAAAAACTAAACTTATATAGCACATCGGAATAGGCTTCGTCTATGCAAGTCAGGGAGACAGCCTACTAGATGTGTTAATTTTAAGTTTCTTGTTGTATTTATATGACAAGAAATTTACTATCAGAAGGCATCGGGAGGGGGATATTTGAATGGTAACACTCTAGCTTGAAGAACAAAAGATCTTGAAAAACGAGCTTCGATACCCGTAGGCCCCTATTGGTCGACTCAGTCTTATGCTCCCCAGGGAACGGCTGTAAAATGAGCGGGCGCCTAGCAGGCTACCAAGACGTGTGTTCTGTAAGATCTTTATAATTGTACCGTCATTATGTTTCAATGCTACTCAATAACAGGAATATTATTATGAAATAATGCACGGCTGTCACGCGATCATCCGTTCCGTATATCTCGCTGGTTGCGCTGTCTCGGCATGTGCTTGGTGCGAGTGATTATGCTGTGGCGGTCTATTATAGTCATGCCTGAATCATATTCATTATCGTCGTCACGGAAAGAGTGGCAAGGGGCAGCTGTCTCCATCGCTGCCTAGGCTTGGTCGTGGGATTCGTGCAAATCCGGTGTTTTTTATGGTACCGCTATGTGGTTTGGCATTTTTCAATTAGTCTTGATCCATCAATCAAGGGCAACTACTGTGGGGTCCAGCGCAGAATGGAGTGCGACACAGATCATCGATCGGTTTGTATTTGGATTGTATTGTATTTAGACATTTATAAAGCGCTTCCAGCGGGAAAGCCATTCAGAAGCGCTCCCAGTGCGAGAGACTCCGAGAGAAAAAAACAAGTTTTTAGAAAGGTAAAAGAGGTTGTTGTTATTCTTTCGACGAGGCAGAAAGCTGACACGACTCGTGCCAGGGCGTGTAGGAAATACAACATTAGGCTTTTCCCCACAAAACCCGCTCTTAGGAATGCTTATGAGACAGACTTGAGACAGCGCTTTAGTGCGCGAGTTGTAGCCATAAAATGACACTTGCCTCAATTATACATAATGCGCTCTGTGTTACTGTCTCGAGTCAGCTGGGTCGCTGATCATGGAGCTTTTCGCCCATGGAGATATACTGGTGCCAGACTGCCCGCATCAATTCGAGCCCATCGTTCTCCAGTACCGTTATGCCTTTTCAGGTATTGGACCGTCCACTTGGAACAGTCTCCCTCTTCTCCCTCATACTGTTGCTATTGACTCTGTGCCGCATACATTTGCAAACTATCTCAAAATGTACTTGTTTAGATCTGTTAGGTAGTCATAGGTGCAGTGCTTTTGTGAGATATTTAAGATGCACACATTCACACATACACGGACACCATGATCATTCGGTCATTCAGAAGGCATTTAAGCTAATCCAAAGGTGAACCACCAATTCCGCATGAGGTGCTGAAACACCGTAGGTTATGGCGCCGTTTACCGCCGAAGCTCCAGATTTTCCTTGTCCCAGGCCGCAGTTCAACTTGTACTATTACATAGGCAGCGTTGCTGCGTTATATTCGGTGCATTTATTAGGACTTACTCGGGCGCAACGGAAAACGATCTTTCTCACGCCGTTTCATCTTTAGATTGTCACGGATGACTTATCTCAGTGTCTCTGACGGTATTGTTGTTTGTTTGTAGGCGTGTACATTCCGCGCCAAAATCATTTCTAGTGCGAAATTTACAATTTAATTGTAAAAATTGAGCACGTATGTTAACTTCTGTCTATCCTGATAGCTAAAGTCGCGGTCTTCGAGATAAGTAGCGTATGTAACTCTACTGCCATTCCTGTTGCGTTGTTGTAGAAACACTTTCTGGTCTGTTCCTGTGTTTATGTGCTAGATCTGGTTTTAGTTCTGCGGCGGTCAATAATTGTCTAGTACTGCTGGTCGAGTCCAAAGGTTTCGAGATGGCTCTCTAATCTATTCTGAACCGGAAACTCATTTGTATTGTGTCTTCAAGGCCAAATCCTCAAGTCAAAACAGGGGCATTATATTTTTTGTAAATTGTATTTTCCTAAGTACGCTGGAAGACTGGTGAGCATCTCCATTGGAACACACAATCCATACTATCTAAGACTTCCTCAGACTCCTTTCCACAGTGATGCTTTCGTAAACTTCTTTGGTGACAAGATACCCAATATTATGGTAATCCACAATCAAATGGCAATTTATCTTCCGTGTGCCCGCCACCCAATCACCATTCTCTTGTTCTCGCTATTTCGATTAAATGCAGTCGCCTGCCTTTCTTATCCTGGCAAACTATGCTTTCTGGGTCTAATTTTATCACCTCAAATTTTGATGTGCTTAGTACCACCATCTTGACATTAATTAATCTTCCTTCCCTGTTTCTTCCATCTATTAGTCCGACCCTAAAACTTAAAGTATTGAATAATCATTCCAACATGTCGAGCAATCGCATTGGGTTGTTTAAACGCGCTGCAAAGCGCGAACAAGTGAAGCGAAATCTCGAATAGTTAATACCCCCAAACTGACAACGTTCTTTGAGAGTAGTAGTACCAAAGATCTTACGACTCTAATTGGTAGTATTGTGTCCGATAGCGTGCCTGTGACTGTGAGTGGAAAGGCTAGTGATGGTAGTGAGCCGGAAATAGTCGGCAGATCGATCGTTGATGAAATTGACGATGATGCGCCAATTAATTTGAGTTCTAGCTACTAAGGACAGCGTACATGAAAATGAGATACCTGCAACTGCAATTGCAATTCAGTCTATCAAGAACGACGATCATTTGAAACAATGTCTGTTACCGGTACTCTATTCCTTATGAGGCCGCAGAATCAGAAGAGCTGGCAGGCTATGAATCTTAGAGTTACTCAACAGAACAGGCTGAAGACAAAGCAGTAGCAGAAAAAATCAGTTTATTTCAAATCTATTATTAGTGGTATAATACTAATTAGTAAAGGAATTGCTTTGTCGTGAAACTACAACAAGGTACTGACCGTCCGGGTTTCATTCTGTAAACTACAATTCTCTTTTGTAATTTTCAGATACTTTTCAAAAGTATTGTAATATTGTATTTGCAAAATATATCAGTCACTTGTGTCAGTCTGTTACATTTTATTTCTGTCAAACAGGCTAGTTTTGCAAATTTAAATTACCTTGCATAACAATGACAGTAACAGCGCCACTGAGTAGATTTCTTGAAGGGGCGCTCTAGAAGTTCATTATAGATAGATAGATAGGTAGATAGATAGTACTGTCAGTATAAAAACCTAAAATAGCCATAAATAAGTTTTAGTGTTTTGCATTTCTTATAACTTTGCTATTTATCTTCTTCTCGCATTTCTGCATTCTATGCTGGTCGAAGAAAGCTATGGCACATAATTATAACACCCACAACGTAACTCTGGCAACACGCGTCAAAACGTTGCTGAGAGAAACGATTAAATATACATAGCTGGCACATGATTAAGGGCTTTAAATTCAAGACCAAAATGATGATAATGATGATAATGTGGCCGTTGACATGCGTTATTATCATCATCAAATCATCATCATCAAATCATAATCATCAAATAATTAGCATCATCATATTCTGCTCATGTCACAAGTCATGCTCATGTTGTTATTTGCCTTCTATATTAGCGAATTTATTTTGTCTAAATGCAGAATTCGCTCAGTTGTTCCTAACATGTTGCTAAGTTTACGTATCGGACTTATTCTTTGTTTCTGCTGTTAATCTTCACCACCTTGACAGTCTGCGTTCCTCACGGAAACTGCCTGAAATATCTTGCTGTGAAGAGCCTTGGACTCCTGCGATCTCTGTCGAGCAACAAATGTGGAGCGAGTAAGAAAGCACTCCTGGTGCTCTACCGAGTCCTGATTCGAACGATCCTGGATTACGGAACAGTCGCGTTCTGTACGGCCAGCAACACTCAACTGAAGCAGATAGAATCAGAGACCATCCAAGTGCAAGCGCTTAGGATATGCTGCGGAGCTGCTCACGCAACGACTACAGCAGCAGTCCAGAACGAGCACGGAGAACTGCCACTACAGTCTAAATAAAGTATCAAGATCGTTACCAGAAAAGAACACTCGGCAGAGGAGGTGGTGAAGGATCACTGGACCTTGCGCGTTAATAAATTCCGCGAATAAAAGGATTCGTTATTTCAACACTCGAAGAAATTTTATGACACGAAATATCAAGAGTGCAAGGGCCCAGTGTTCCTTTGGGGAACGAACGCATCCAGGTCGACCTGTCGCTGACGAAGTCAATCGATAAGAAGATCGTATCGCCTGAAATCCAGCATTTGAACATCGACAGGTACCGAAACCACACCTGCATATACATTATACACGGACGGGTCCAAGTACGAAGACACGGCCGCACCAGCAGTCGTGATTCCTGAGATCGGCTACAGAAGAATCCGGAGGCTGTTGGATTCGTTCAGGTTGTATGTAACCGATTTGATGGCGATACGGGATGCTATCGACTGGATCTGCAAGAAGCGAACATTCGTGATGGACAGATTCACCATCTATACCGATTCTGTCAACGCTGTGAAGGCGGTGAAAGCACAGCGGTCTGATTCAAGACCGACACTGATGATGGAAGTGCTCGAAAACATCAACAGACTTTGCCCTTGCAACGTCACGCTGGTCTGAATCCCGAGTCACGTGGGTATCCACGGAAGCGAAGAAGCTTACGCAGCGGAAAAAGGACTCCACCAACCGGCAGTCAACTCCACTACGTACTCTACATCTTGAGAAAGGAAATGGTCGCGAAAATCAAGTAGTCGTAGTGGAAAGGTGGCAGAAGGAATACACCGACAACCCGAATGAAGACTTCTACAAGAAGATCAAGCCTCTCTTGTTAATCAGAATCCAGTACGTGATACGCTGCAGAAGCAAGAGGTCCAGATAACCACTACGATTGGGACGAGTGCTGCTGAACCAGTGAAGATACACCTTGACAGAAACGGTGAAGAGTGCGACGTCGCCTACACCATCGAGCACCTCCTTTTCGAATACTAAAGGAAGAACAGCAGCCAGACTATCCGTAACAAGAACAAGAACTCGGAGATGACTGCACCACAAAGAACATCCTCGGCATCAAGGCTCTGCAAAAGGAGGTGGTAAGAATCATGGGTGAGTGTAGCGATGTCCTAAACTCACACTACCTTTCTTTATCTGTAACATCTAAGTGTAGGAATGTGTGGTATAGAATGGGATGTATTTTAATATAGGCTAAATGGAGTCGTTTATTACTAATATGTACAATCTAAAATAATATACCAGCATCTGAAATACCAGCAAAGTAGGGGATTATAAATTAAAATAGGTTTCGGAAATAAACTGCATCTTCGAGAGTATTGAAAAGACGTTTACGCCAAAGTCGTCTGCTCGAATCGAAAGAGAGGCTGATGACGGTTGGCCGAAAGAAGAGACATCAGCTGGGCGTTTGATGGTGATGAGAGTAGTCATTTTTGTTCGCCACGTTGCCAACTCGTAGTTTTAATAAGAATAGAATTTAGTATTCTTGGTCGACGAACAGTTGTAGTAATTAAGAGGTTCGAGTCGATAATAACCTCTTCGATGAGTTGCAGACGATTTTTTTCGAATGAAACAGCATCGAACATAAACTGTTGCGGTGTGTCTTTCTATCTCAGAAGGGTCGGATAGGCTATTTGAAGAAGTCCAGATTCAATGAACTCGATAGTTGTTAGTTGTTATAAGTGCGAAACGTGAGAATAATTGTGACCTCGGCCGACAGATACACTTGTCGCTTACTAGATTAGCCGGAAAATGCGTTTTGACGTTACCATGAATATTGATTTTGACTCTAATTAATCAATCTGCAACTTGGACTCGCTGTGCTAAAACAAATCTTATGCTACTTGATGCGTTAAGGCCACCTAAAAGCATTAATGCATTGGGTAGAGACACATTAAATTTTTCTATGCGATTTCCCGCCAAATGATATTTTATATTTTTGTGAAAAAGTGCATAAATTATGGGCCAATCGCTCTGAAATTATTTCCTCATTTTGCCTAAGGTGTAACCTTGTGAAACTTAATAAGTCCATTTGCGACAAGTGGTCCCTTTTCTGGGCCGATGTCACAATTATATCGAAGACGATCGAGTTTTGAAATATTTGCTTTGTGGAAAAAGGGCAAAATATTTGAAAGTTGGAGGACGACGAAGGACGGTGAAAGGAGAACTTCAACTGAAAGAAAATCGAATGACGGTCAGCTTTCTTCCAAAGAGGAGCGAACAGATTGGGCACCGACACGTCACACGTCATGAACCAGAGACTTGTGAGATAATAGGCCTACCAAGACTTGCTTAGGCCCTTAAGTACTATTGTGCTATACAAACGCTACTTGTGAATTACATTACACTTAAATGGAACGAAACATTATAAAATAATATAATTAGATACTAAAATATACATTCATCCATGAAGGGTGCCTTGATTTATGACTTTCTAATGAAGATGATTAGGCCTACACTTTGCTGACCTTGGGGGCTCAAATAGATTGAATTACGAGTGGTCGTGGGTATTAACTTTTAATACTGAGCTCTCTCACCACAGGTAGGCGTCACAGCGAGATTAACGAAGGAAAGATTCTCTAGGAGAAGGATATTATGCTGTTCAAATTTCGTACTTTCTCGTTCTGAAGCTTAAAGAAAGATTACAAGTACAAGTACAGTACTCACCACAGAATCAACAACAAAAGAAAGATGTCAAAGACCATTGCTGTCGTAAAACGTTCCTAAACTTTCTCATCCTGTGGAAAGGAGACTGTCAACCCAATCCTTCCGTTGACAATCCTTCTGATTAAATCCTTGTTCTCTTCGTACTTAACGCCTATTTAACGTTCACCTTTTGAACACTAATTCTACGTATAAGTATAACCTGAATTAATCAGCAACACAGTTTAATATCTTTTCAGTTTAATAAGAAACAACCAGACAGAACTCAATTCGATTACAACTCAACTAGTCAGCCACACTACTACAGCGAACACACTCGAATTTAAAACTTCTCTAGTCAGCATAATTCTTCGCGCCTCTTGACACACCTGTCTTCTGTGCGCATAAACGAACTCTAATAATATACATATAGCGCGCCGCTGCCGATATCGGCCGGCCGCGCGTGTCACTAAGACTAAACGTTATACATCTATCATATATACATATACACGTGAAACTAAAGTAAGCGCACTTAATATATACGCTAAATATCTCGCACTGCAAGACTGTACACAAAACTCAGTTCACATTACCTCCTTCCTTTTTCTGGAATTGAGCAAATTAAATTTCAAAATTTGCGAAATTACCAAAATACATGAAACATATATATATATCTAACTAATCAATAAACAGTCTTACGATTACTTATAACCTTGACAAACAATCAGCAATAACATTCAATCTGCCCTTCTTGTACTTCACCTCAACATCAAAAGTTTGTAAGGCTAACGCCCAACGCACAAGTTTAGCAGACTTAGACATTGACTCAGTCAAGTATGTAAGAGGATTGTGATCAGTAAAAATGAAAATTTTCGATCCAATTATAATTTCTTTTAACTTGTTTAAAGCCCAAACAATAGCATAGGCTTCCTTTTCCACAGTAGCCCATCTCTTCTGGGTATCAGTTAATTTCTGACTGATAAATGACACAGGGCGTTCTATTCCCTTGTCGTCCATCTGTGTTAAAACAGCACCGACTGCAAAGTCACTACTATCGCAGTACAAATTGAATGGTTTTCCCACTTCAAAAACATATAACACTACTTTGGATCGCACAGCCTCTTTAAGTAAATCAAATGCTTGCTGATGTTCAACAGTCCAATCAATCTTATCAGAAACACGTTTACTAGTTAAATCAGATAAAGGTTTCGCAATCTGTGCAAAGTCCTTAATAAACTGTCTGTAATAATTAAAAAATCCAAGCAGTTGCTTAACTTGCTTCTTAGTTTCTGGGATCTTCAAATTAGTCAAACTTTCAATTCTGTCTGGATTCATCTTTATCTTACCAGACCCAACCACATGACCGATAAACCTTACCTCACTCTTACCAAATATGCATTTTTTCAAATTCAAAGTAACATTATGCAATCTCATTTGCATCAAAAATGCATCTAGATGCTGCAAGTGAACTTTCCAACTGTCAGAATGCACAGCAATGTCATCAACATACGGTTCTGCAAAGTCACTTATAGGCTGTAAAACTAAATTTATCGCCTTAACAAAAGTTCGTCCTGAATTTATCATTCCAAAAGGAACACGAGTAAATTCATACAGTCCATTATGTGTTACAAAAGCTGTCTTCCATTGATCAGATTGTTTTACAGGACAAGTCCAATAAGCACTTCGACAGTCCAAAATGGAAATCACATTAGACTTTCCAACTTTGTTCAAAACGTCTCTGACAATCGGCATCGGATATTTACAATCCACTGTGAATGAGTTAATGTATCTGTAGTCACAGGCAAGTCTTAAAGATCCGTCTTTCTTTTTAACAATAACCAAAGGGCTTGCCATTCTGCTCGATGATGGTTTGATAATGTTTGTTTTTAACATTTCTTTGATCTGACGTTCCACTTCTGATCGATAAATCAAAGGAATTCGATATGCTGCAAATTCCTTTGTGCCTTGCTCTCTTGTTATACTGATTTAGGTATTGTAACTGCTTTTCTTGAGAGTAAGATTCTGCAAACAATAATGCTTTCTCCGTAGTTTCTTTGAGTTCTTTCAAATGCTTTTCGTGAAAAGGAATTTTCTTGTGCCATTTCCTCGGGTTGTCTATTAGGTCCATTGTCATTCTCCTGAAGGCGACCTCTTCTCTTGAGACCGGAGTGATAGGTACTCTATCCATCACCAGACTCCTTGCCTTTAGTTGACACTTCTCGCAAGACTTACAAAATTTCACAATGTCTCTTCTCATCTTTGGCCATACAAAAGATAATTTTATTCGTTCTCTTGTTTTCTCTTCTCCTAGATGTCCTCCAAATACCGATTCATGCGCCAATTCCATCACTTTAATTCGTCTGTCTTTTGGTAACACTAGTTGATATATCGTCTGGTCTAATATCTGATATTTCTTATGCAATAAACCGTTGATCACACAGAATTCAGATTCTTTCTCTTGTGCTAACTTCCACCACGGCTTCAACGATTCATCCTTTCTCTGTTGCTCTTCGAACTTCTTCGAATCAGCAATCTGCACCTTTTGTTCTTCATCCATCTCTTCATCTCTATACAAGTCTCCTATCCCCACATCACATTCATTGTCTTCTTCCGTTTCATTTAATGTGCCATTCTCGCATGCAGCCATCTCTTGCTCGTTCATCTCTGATGTTACACCATCTCGCGATAAGCTTCGTTGCTTATTACTTTCGTTTTCCTCATCACTTGAACTTTCAGTTTCACTCTTCTCATCAACATCTACCATTTCCTGTTTCCGACTCTGCGCTCTCGTCATTACATTTGCTTGTACACTCACATCTCCTTGTATCGTTTTGATCTTCATCTGTGGTACGGCTTTTAATTCGGCAATTATCTCTGGATGCAACAAGAATCTTTCTGTACTGCCCATCTTTGCAATACTAGCACACATCAAGGTGACATAAGGTGTAAGTGAACACTGGATTTTACGCGGAAATCCCTCTTCTTCCACGTCACTACCACACAGTCTAACATCGACTTTCACTAACTTCGCAGGAATGGCATCTCCTGCCACACATTGCAAATTCACTTTTCCAATTTGTTCCACCTTCATGCCTTCCAGTAATTCTTCACTAATCACCGGAATCTCTGCTCCCGAGTCGCTCAGTGCTTTGACTTTCACTGGCTCTTTACCGTCTACTGCACGAATTTCAACCTCGACATATTGCAAGAACGATTTCTTCAATATTCGACTGTCATCTTTTCCTATGACTTCTCTCTGAATTTCAGCATCCAATAGAATTTCTTTTTGAATACCACATTTCATTACTGACTTCACTTCAGTCTCTTGGTTTTCTTGACTCGTGGTTTGATTATCTGTATCACTAACCACTTGAATCAAATTCACCCTTGTGTGTTCTTGAGTTCTGCTAGAACTAGCTGCTGCCACTGGAACTGGACAAAATTTAACCAAATGTTTGTCTGAACCACAGTTGTGACAACGCTTCACCACCATACCTCGTTGTTCATTGCCTTCATATCTCTTATACTGCGTAAACGATGTGTTGCCTTCCCTCTTGGCAAACGGCGCTGACGATTTGTTAAATCCCTGACGACCAAACGTCACTTCTCTGGTCTCATTAGGTACAGGGACATTAACCTTGACTTCTTTACCTATGAACTGATTCCCTGTTCCTGGATTACTTTTCCATTTTCCACTCTGGCTTTGGTTTACGGAACGTTGAGAAGGATAACTGTTTATATTTGGGATCGCAAACCCAATTCGATTGTTTACATGAATGTCTGCTAAGTCTGCCACTGCACTAGCTTGGAGACAGTCAGTTCCTTCCTTCGACAATACAAACTGTAGTGGACCTGGCGGTAAACATTCTTTTAGCTTATCCGCTACCAGCAAATCAAAGAGCGTATCATACTCTCTGTTCACGTTTCGACTTCTCACGTAATAGTTTAGCAAGTTCTTCAGTCTTGCCGTAAACATCGTATAAGTCTCTTCTGTTGTCTTCTTAGCATCCACAAATCTGGCTCTGTATTCTCTCGAAGTCAATTTAAATTCTTTTAATAAGTGCTGCTTGACTTTATCGTAATTGTCTAGATCATCGAATGACAATCTATTCAGAACGGTTCGAGCTTTCGGCGTCATCAATGGTAGTAATAATTTCACCCAAAACGGCTTTTCCACAGCAAAACTACGAAACGCGTTCTCGACTGTTTCAAAATATAATGGCACCTCCATCATATCAGTTGGCATTTGAGGCAATACATGCTTCATTGCATCACCTATTTTCTTAATTTTTGACACCAAAGTTTCACTTTCTTGCTGCTTCCTTCTTTCTGCTTCCCTTTCTTCTCTCATTTGCGTTTCTTTCAATGTCAATTTTGATTTCTCCAGTTTCAGACGTTCCTGTCTTTCTGTCTCTGCCTTTTCCAAACTTTCTTTCTGAAATTTGAGTTCTTCTTGTCTGATCTGTTCTGCACGTTCCAACTCTAACGTTCGTGCTTTTTCTTTTTCTTCTTCACGCATTCTCTTTGCTTCAATCTGTTGCTGACGAACCTCTTCATCACTTTTTCTAGCTCTTTCAAATTCAATCATCTGCTCCAATCTTCTTCTTTCAGCATCTTCCCTATCTCTTTTCAACTGTTCTAACTGAATCTCAAACTGATTCTTTTGCAATTCAAGTTCCGCCTTACGCACTTGTTCTGCTTTATCTTCTCTCTCTCTCTGCAAGCGCAATTCTTCTTGCCTTGAAAGTTCCGTTTTCTCTTCTTTCTCTCTCTGCAGACGCTCTGCTTTCTCTTCTTTCTCTCTCTGCAAGCGCAATTCTTCTTGCCTTGCAAATTCTGCCTTCTCTTCTTTCTCTCTTTGAAGACGTTCTGCCTTCTCTTCTTTCTCTCTCTGCAAGCGCAAATCGTCTTGTCTTACACGTTCTGCTTCTTGTCTCAGCTCTTTCTCTTCCTGTCTTCGTTTATCCTCTCTTTCTTTCTCTTCTTGTCTCCGTTTCTCCTCCCTATCTTTCTCTTCTTGTCTCCGTTTCTCCTCCCTATCTTCTTTCATCATCATCCACTGCATCAACATCTCCATAGACATAGGCGCAGGAGGTTTTTCAATAGCCTTTTCTACGGCACCGCCAACGGCACCTTCTTCTTCGACTTCTTCTTTAACCCACACATCGGCGAGTTCCTGCATCATGTCACCACGTGACATACCTTCTAATTGTTCTTCTTTAAAACCGGCTTTCAACAAACGCTGTTTTAGCCTTTCCGTAGACATCTTCTTAATATCTGCTTGTCTTTCAGCACTTAATTTCTCCATCTTACTTGTTTACTTTGGTGATTTCTCTTTTAAAAGAAGTCACGGTTTTTCTTAGTGTGTGAATCGATAAACAAACGGGATTTCTTTTGTATTTGTTCGTGAAAAACAACGAAATTTTTATACCGTTTTCTCGTGTTCCACCGTCGTTGATATCGTAAACTCGTCACACAGCAACAACGCGTAAATTCTTTTATCCCCGTCGTAGATTCTTCTATCCGCCGAAGGAGGTGATAACGTGAATTTTAATCCACCGTGAGTTTATATCCACCGTGAGTATTTATTCCACCGTGAGTATTTATTCCACCGTGAGTATTTATCCACACCGACGCTGTTCCACCGTGAGTATTTATCCACACCGACGCTGCCACCAATAATGTCAACCCAATCCTTCCGTTGACAATCCTTCTTATTAAATCCTTGTTCTCTTCGTACTTAACGCCTATTTAACGTTCACCTTTTGAACACTAATTCTACGTATAAGTATAACCTGAATTAATCAGCAACACAGTTTAATATCTTTTCAGTTTAATAAGAAACAAACAGACAGAACTCAATTCGATTACAACTCAACTAGTCAGCCACACTACTACAGCGAACACACTCGAATTTAAAACTTCTCTAGTCAGCATAATTCTTCGCGCCTCTTGACACACCTGTCTTCTGTGCGCATAAACGAACTCTAATAATATACATATAGCGCGCCGCTGCCGATATCGGCCGGCCGCGCGTGTCACTAAGACTAAACGTTATACATCTATCATATATACATATACACGTGAAACTAAAGTAAGCGCACTTAATATATACGCTAAATATCTCGCACTGCAAGACTGTACACAAAACTCAGTTCACAGAGACTGAGTGGGTTCTAGGACAATCGCTCATAGGACGATCGCTCATAGGACGGTCGCTCAAAGGACTATCGCTCATAGGGACTATCGCTCATAGGGACGATCGCTCATAGGACTATCGCTCATAGGACTATCGCTCATAGGACTATCGCTCATAGGATGATCGCTCATAGGACGGTCACTCATAGGACTATCGCTCATAGGGACTATCGCTCATAGGGACGATTGCTCATAGGGACTATCGCTTATAGGACTATCGCTCATACGGACCAAACATACATGTAAGCATAAAAGTAGGGACGCGAGCAATTAACTTCCTATTAACTAGTAGATAGTTTTGAAGTATAGGCACATTAAAGTAGGGACATTTCATAAATATTTGTAAAGTCATTTGGAACATTTGATAAGTTTTAAAATTGGTAGCCAATTGGAAGTTTATTTAATAATTGCTAGCCAATTGTAAGCTAATTGCTAGCTAATTGAAAGTTTCTTTAATAATTGCTAGCTTATTGAAAGTTTCTTTAATAATTGCTAGCTAATTGGGAGTTTATTACTCGCGTCCTACTTTACGATAACACTGACATTCTTACGTATTTAAGTGGTTCGCTCTCTTGGCCTAGTGGTTTTCTTTCTGAGCGTATTGAACAATCTTCTAGAGTTTTTATGTATAATTTGCATTTACGATCGCATTAAATGGATCCATACACTATGGTCTCAGTGTATTATCGATAAATGTACTTTTCTCTGGTCATATGAGCGATAGTCCTATGAGCGATAGTCCCTATGAGCGATAGTCCTATGAGCGATAGTCCCTATGAGCGATCGTCCCCATGAGTGATAGTCCTACGAGCGATCGTTCTATGAGCGATCGTCCTATGAGCGACAGTCCTATGAGCGACAGTCCTATGAGCGATCGTCCCTATGAGCGATAGTCCGTACACCACTGAGTGAGACTTTGGTCCTATTAGGTGCGATTTTTCTTGTTAGTATCAGTCTCGACCCGTCGGTTTTGTTATCTCTGCCTGTGGATAGGATGTTTTTGTTGAGACGGACCAGGCGCTTATGGTCTCTTTGAGGCTTTCTGGTTCCGTGTGGTTTTGCTGTTCTGTTAATAGTTGTTTTGTGGCGTCGACGTGAAATATATATATTCTTCTTGGTGGTACATATTTAGTAAATTTTTATCTTAAACAAATGCCTTCCTCGTATTTGCCTAGGATGATAGGCTAAGGCTAACAATATATAAATATATATATATACACTAGTTTATTGAACATCACTAATAAAAATCTACTTTACAATCACTCAAAGCAAAGTATTCGTAGGCATTAAAAGGTGAGATCAGAAGGAACAACAAGTCCCGCTAACAAGGTCACCTATAGTTTCTTACAACAGAATTCATTACGGCATTTATATATTATGCAGTATTATTTTAAATATTTTCAAAAATATTTTAAATGTTTTCCATTACAAAGTCTATATGTAGGCCAGGTTTAGTTGTCCTGGCTTAATTTTAAATAGATGTCATCTATTTCAGCATCGCCCTTATCTTCGGCTACATACTTCCTTATCATTGCCATGTCAAAGTGTAAAGATCACAAAACCAAATCAGGTGTCATCAGGTGATAGGTTACATAGCATGCTCTATGTACTTTCAAGTTATCAGTGTGGCATTGACTAGGTTGATTAATCAAATTCGACCTACATTCTGTATCTGAGTGCGTTGTTATTGACGTCTCTTTCTTTCTCAAATTAACGCATGCCGTCGATCTTATCGTTGACCTTGTTAAAGTTTAAGTATCACGAAATCAAATCAGATGACCTGATAGACTATGCTCTATATAGGGATAAGTTATCAAAGTCATAATGACTACTGCGTCGATGTGAGTGTGGCGTCTCTTCTTCCTCGAACTCATGCACGCTGTCGATCTGCAAAGAAAAGCCGATATTGAACACGAACAACACAATGAAATCATTTGGGATATTAGGAGGTTAGCCTAATTAATAATACTAATTTTGCTAAGAAGTAATTAAAAGATACTTTCTGTTCCTGTAATAATGATCAGTTACTGAAAAAGGTGCAATATATGTGATCATGTAACGCCCTAATGTGTTATTGTGTATGCGAACCATTATATTAATTTCTAAGCGTTCTATAATGGTGTCTTAGAGGAGATACACGGGGCGCTTCATAATGGTTGGGTAATTTAAGTGGGTGACTGTCTACATTAGTATGATCGGTACAAGTGTTTCATTCCCGATAGAGTTCAAGTCCTATTAATTGAACTCGTCATGGGTTCCAGCTGAAGCAATCGGTCTTCCGGACAGGACCCTGGCCCATGGATCCCATGGTAGGGGTCCTTTTCGGTCGATTCTGCCAAATGACTCTCCCATTTATGCTCCCTTGTCGAGAAGCCTCGATGGACCACGTGACCACACAAACGAGGGGAAAGTCCATAATATGAGCCTGGAATTCGGGTTCCGGAGCATTCGGGCAGAAGAGCGAGCTTTGCCCGGATCGCTGCGTGGCTGGTGACTGTTCCTCTGAATTCGGAATAAGAAGTTATTTAATCATGGTATGTCATTATGGATTCACATTTATATTTTATTATTAAATTTCAAATTATTGTAACTGAAATGCATCTCTTTCATTTAAATTACTTTTATATTCTAATCACGAAGTTCTCTTCTTCTGTGACTAGTCTTCTCCAGGTTACGTAACGTAACGACTCTTCGGAATGATCCGTAGATGTCCCATTCAACTCTATCATGTCAGTCATATGTGAGCTAGTTCTTTCCCCAGTAGTTTAGAATATTAATGATACTAGAAATAGTCATCATTATAGTTGTATTCTTCTCTACTTATGATAATACTCGCGCCCTACCGAAATCAGCTAAAATGTGTACTTCAACTGTAAATTGTCAGCAAAAAGGATCATGCATTGGAAGAGGACTGAACACTTCATGTGAGAGCGTTACTAACGATGTTTCTTTCTTCCTCAAATTAATGCACGCTGATGCCAAGTCAAACGGAATCAATTGGTAACATTTCATGCACATGGCTGCCTCTCAAAATCGACTTTAGCGACTATGAGGAGCTAGTTGAAGTTGTCCAAGCGTGAGCAGACAAATGCGTGAACTATGGTGGTAAAGACAGAAGTTGAGACCGAGCGTCTGATGGCCCTGAGACGCCTCAGTTGAAAGAAGCAGGAGCGAGTCATGTTGGAGATATGCTCTTTGAATGTGAGGGAGGAGTCGAGTGTGACACCCAAGTCGCGAACAGTGGAAGAGTAGACACAGCAGGACATTTCTCAGACAGCAATGGAAAGTTGAGTTTAGCAAGCTGCTGTCTAGTCCCAAACCAGATTAATTGAGTCTTAGCAGTGTTTAGCCAGAGACGGTTAGTTGACATCCAGTAGTGAAGGTCAGAGACAAGATGGTCAATGGAGCAAACAAGAGAGAGTTGATCAGTTGACGGACCATGTACAAAAGCATGAGCATCATCTGCTAAAAGATGGCCATTTGCCTCATGTTTAGTAAACAGAGACGGGATATCAGCAGTGAAGAGGATGTATAGGATGGGACTGAGTACCTAGCCCTGGGGAACACCAAATTCAACCTCTGTCCACTGAGTCCTGGTTTCACCGAGAACAACCAACTGCGAACGGTCAGAGAGGTATGATTTAAACCAAAGAACAGGAACACCACAGAGGCCATAGGACAGTTCCAGTCGCTGAAGCAGGATCTCATGGTCAACCATGTCAAACGCAGATGAGACATCAAAAAGCGCCAGAAGAGAGAGATGAGAGTGATCATTATCTGTATAAATATCAGACAGTAGGGATAAGAGACCAGTTTCTGTGGAATGGTGGCCCCTGAAGCCATATTGGGCGGCCGGCAGAAGCCCAGCTTGCTCAAAGTAAGGGAGTAGCTGAAGTGAAACTAGTCTTTCAAGGGACTTTGAGAGGAAAGAAAGATGGGAAATGGGCCGATAATTTTGACAGGCATTTTGGTCAAGGTTTTGATTTTTCAAGGTTGGGAAAACAAGAGCTCGTTTTTGGGAAGCAGGTAGATAACCCTCAGAAAGCGACCTGTTAAATATGTAAACTAGAAATGTAGCTAAATCGTCTAATATGTTCACCAAAATAAATGGGGGAGAGGATCCAGTTCGCATGATTTTTTGTTTGATGATCCAATTATTTTACGAAGTTCCGTTTCAAGGATTGGACGAAATCCTTCGAAGGGGTGGTCCGTGTGGGAGAGTTGCGGAGTAGGGGCATCGTGAGTCTTCGCTCGAAGATCAGCAATCTTCCTTGTCATCTTCTTGAAAAATCCTCAGCAGAAAAGGCAGGAGAACCTACTGAGCGTGTGCCCTGTCCCAGTAGGCCGGATATCGAGGACCAAAGACGTTTTGGGTTTTCTTTATGTTGTTCTACCAGTCTAATGCGCTCAGCGTAACTCTAATGTAGATTTATCAATGCTTGATTATCAACCAAAGAGTTAAAAGTTTCTGGCTATCCTTGCCACTTTACCAAAGATTTCTTTCTACGTATTTTTGTGATCATTTCGATCCTATAAATTTCTTGCTTAGTCTTCTGTAACTCCTGTTTTCGTAAAAAGATCCTTGAATTTGTTCTGCGTTAAAATCCGATATCTTATAGGTCGGAGGATCTGCGTATTGAACTCGTGATACAGTAAAGACCTCTTCTGTCCATCTACTCGTATAACCCATTTCGAAGGTCTTCTTCCTTTTAGAAATTCTGATTTTATCACCGATTGAAAATTTAGATTTAGAGGGTTCTGCGTGTAATCCCCATATAAATTTCTCCATATCACCATATCATTTGCTTTCATGCTTGCTTTTATTGGAGACTTTTTTTGGAAGAATGTCTAGTGTTGTTAAAACGAGCAACCATATTTTCTAAAACATCGATATATTTTCTAGTCGAATTAGCTGTAAAATATTTGAACATCTTCTCTTTCATCGTTCGATTCCATCGTTCGATAACGGATTTCTCCATACAGCACTTTCATTTGCTTTCATACTTGCTTTTATTGGAGCCTTTTTTGGAAGAATGTCTAGTGTTGTTAAAACGAGCAACCATATTTTCTAAAACATATATATATATATATATTAGGGTGGTCCACAGACACATGGTAAAAAATAAAGTTCAAGCTAGAAACCAGGCCACCCTCTCAGTTTTTTACACCTATCAATAGTATTATTGAGACAAAATTTCAGCTTCCAATTCCAATTGGAAGACGATGCTCACGGACTGTGTTACTTTGTCATATACCGATAAATAGACATTAATTGCAGAAATGAGGGTGTTGACATACAAATGCATTTTATTTCAAGATAGATCAAATATTACTGTAATTTGACAACATATGTAATACAAGAACAGTTAGACAGACGGATAACATTTTAAATTTCAGAAGGTTTAATGAATTGCAAATGTCCAAACATGTCAAAAACATCGTCCAGTCGATGAAAATCGAATGTCGATTGTTCTTGTTTTATAATTTCAACACCTGTTACAGTATTTGACTCTAGAAACTGCAAGGCTTTGCAAGCACTGCGTCAACAGCAGCCTTCTTTGTTGTGTGAGTGAGAACAGCTTTCATATTTGCCTCGACCACTTTGAGAAGAAAGTGCTTTTCTTCCTCATCACCCTCTCAGCCGCGTCATTCACCACTCTCAACTGCTGAATTATCTATCTGCCTTGCTTATAATCCTCATTCTCGATCCATTTCTCTGGTTGAAGTGTAAAAAAATCACTCATCTTCATGTGTGACAGTAGTGTCAGTGCTCACTGGGTTGTAAAATCACCCAGAAAACCCTCCTTCAGTACCTTAGCATCACTTCTCACCTCCTTTCACCAGGCTTTGCAGTCATTCTGTCGACAATCTTCATTTTATCTGTTACGGGAAGTTGGTCTGAGAACATTGCCAGACCTACAGCCTCATCTGAAAGGTACCACAAGTGGTTTTCTAGGACCTTCCTGGCAGCAACGCTAACCTAACAGTCAATAGACTCATATTGTCCTAGACCAATTCAAAGTGACAGATCTTGATCTGGAGCTTCAGCAGCAAGTGGGTCTTTGTCCAAGCCTTTGCGTAAAACAGGGCACCAAACTTAAAAAATCAATGAATCTGAGTTTCTTCATGAATAGATCAGGTTGATCGCGAAAAATTTAGATTTTGATTGCATACAGTAACGTGGTCATCCAATGTGCATGGTGAATTGGCCCAGGGCTCTCCAGTGAATTATTGAAGACTGACTTCAAAGGACAACCACTGTCAGCTCAATGAGCTCTTGGTAGTACTGTTGTCTCTGATCTCTGAATCTGAATTTCTTTCAGCAGACTGCTTGAGAAAACTGACGCTGTTTCATGGGGGGCTGCAGTGCCGGATATGACTTCCAGCCCTCGGGAAGTTGACACATGTCACACCTTCCCAGCAGCTTTAAATATTTTGAAGATTGGAATTTATGGAGAACAGGTGGACTGCAGCACAAGGTGAATACTTTGGCTAAAATCAATTCCATTACATGATGACGGCAGGCCAACCACATGAGCTCTCAGCTTATTTGTCTTCCAGCAGAACACACAATCCGTTGAAATGCCCAGTGTTGACAGACATTGTATCAAAGCTCAAGGCTTGAACCTTGTCAAATTTTAGCTGTCACAACTTCTGAAGAATATGAACGACCCTGAATTCATTGTATTCTGTCCCAAAGGCTAATTTGGGCACAAAAAGGAGCTTATCCACACCACCACCTGAAATCAGCACTGGCAGGTGGTCTACATTTCCTGCTCCACAGATCTTAGGCAGGGTCTACCCAACCCAGTGTAGTACCAGTGGCTAATCGGGTACAAATTCAGATCTTACAGCTTCAGCATGCTCTATCCTGGCTTTCGTACGCACTCTGTTACGCGAAAGTGGCAGGGCAGAAGATCACAGCCAAGCGCTGCAGCAATTGTAATGTAAAAATTCACTTCTGAAAACATGTCCGCCCTAAACACAGGAAGTGGGCACCATGACCTTCAACAAGAACTGTACACTTTTTGTTTCAAGTACCAGTAAGTAAGTAAGTCTGATAACACAACATAAACTATTTCAAGCTCATCTCCATGATAAATGTTGACCAAGTTATACGGCATAGAGATTTACAGCAAATACTACTATATGGTAATAGTTATTTGTCATTGAGCACCATCTTCCAGTTGGAATAAGAAGCTGAAAATTTGTCTCAATAATACTATTGACAGGTGTAAAAAACTGAGAGGGTGGCCTGGTTTCTAGCTTGAACTTTATTTTTTTGGACCACACTAATATATATATATATATATATATATATATATATATATATATATATATATATATATATATATATATATATATATATATATATATATATATATATATATATATATATATATAACGACGGCCTGCCTCGCGATCAGCCGGCCACGTGCCTCGCCAAGACAATAGAACCAAACGTCATATCTATCATATATATATATATATACGCGATCTTCAGACAAAGCGCACTAAATATATAATGCAATTTCTCACACTGAAGTAGAGCTTGTTCACAAAACTGAGTTTACACTATTTTTGTTAAATAATTGCTAAGTGGAAACTTGACCACTGACGCGTCGACAAAATTGCCGCCAACAAGTAACAAATATTAATGAGTTTAGTTTATTATAATTCTGTTTATATTGTTTCGCACTATGTTAGTAAGTAATAAAAATCAGTTAACTCTAGATTTGAACTAGTTTGCGCGTGATTATACAATCTGATGAAAATATATATCTACATGCCGTTACAAAGTGCCTGCCCGTTGCTTTTTGAACGCATTTATCGTGCACAAAAAAGAGGTCAAACAAATGTTTTTCGCGCTCGCGCGCGCGCGAATGAATGTTGGCCCGGTTAAACGTGGAACCCACCTGTCAAACAAGATCGCCGCCTCTGATTTCTTTTACAAAACTCATATAAAAGGGCACGCAAGCTTTATTATTTACATCATTCGCTAAAGAAGAATACGAGAACTTGTGCCGGTGTGACACTAGCACATGGTATTGGAGTGTTTTAATGCATGCCCTCATTACCAAACCAATGTGAATGTACACGGCGATTAGAAAAAGCGATCCATAGAAACGTCATCCTAACTTGCATCCACGATTAACACTGATCATAAAGCCATCGTGGCAACCGCAGGTGAAAGAGCCAAGGATCGGACAAAGGGATCAAAACAGAGCAATTTAGGCTGCGCACGCCAAACCAGCATGCTACCACCCTCCATGATTTGAGTGGATATCGAGGCAATACAAGATCCCCAATCGGCATGGGACGCTCTCTATCGAACTATGCTGGGCTGGTAGGACATTACTTCGTGTAACGACTCTAACCACGAGGGATCCGAATTTCGTCACGCCTGAGGTCAAATTCCTACTCAGGCGCAAGAACAGACTCCACACGGTCAGGCCGTGTGGAGGAGACATCTGCCATCGCTGGAAGTATCGGGAAACGGATCACCCGAGTCAACCGAGCCGAACTAAGGAACTTCGACTCTCGTAGTGGCATCAGCGCTCTTTGGCAGCGAGTAAACTTGTTGACCCGTAGTTCAAAAAGAGAAGACTATCTCAATCCAGTCACCGCAGAGGAATTGAACTCTCACTTTGCAGAAATCTCCGATGATCCTTTATATGCCTCCCCCCCCGCCTGAGGCTGACAGCTCACAACAATGAACCATTCCTTTCAAAACAGGCGGTAGGCCTATTCTACACACTCGATCATCTCAGGTATACACCGCCGACGGCCTAGACCGGCTGCCTTCGTGGTTTCTGCGCCTGCTGCCTCCGGTGTGCACTTCCGTCCTGACAAGCCTCGTGAATAGATCAATGGAACTTGCGCACATCCCGGTCCAGTGGAAAACAGCAATAATCACCCCAGTTCCTAAAATCCCTGAGCCATCCAAACCGGCTGACTATCGCCCCATCTCGGTAGTGCCTATTCTATCCAGAATAGTTGAAAGGGTCATAGTTCGTATCTACCTCTATCATGTTCTAGTGGAGAACCCTTTCACCGACAAAGTGAAAGACCAGTTTGCCTTCAGACCAACAGTACTGGGTCCACATCTGCTGCAATAAGTTCTTAATAGCTCTTCTTCAGCATATTACAAATTTGTTACGATCAAATGACTATGTAGCAGTAATATCATTGGATTAATCATTTGACACCGTGTGCCACTACCCACTGATGCAAAAATATAACACTCTCGACATTCCTGACCAAATTTATAACTGGCTGGTAAATTACTTTCAAAATAGGAGCCACATAACAAAGTTCAGAGGGTTGGTATCTGGGCCTAAAACAATGAACTCCAGTGTCATCCAGGGATCGGTAATTGGTCCTCTATCTTTTGTGGCCGCCTCTTCTGACCTACACACTATACATAGCTTTAACTGTATAGTTAAATACGCAGATGACACGTACCTGTTGGTAGGTTCATCCCACACAGCCACAGCTGTTGAAGAATTTACCCATATTTCCTCCTGGGCTAAGGCAAATAACCTCAAACTAGACCCTTCAAAGACCCAAGAAATTATAGTTACGGATAGAAGGCAGGGACGGGCTTCTGTCCCCCAGATAATTCCAGGGGCAGAGCGGGTGGGTTCTATGAAAGTGCTAGGAGTTGCCATCGGAGCGGACTTCAACATGTCCAGCCACCTTGACGGGGTTCTCACCTCCTGTGCTTCATCATTATACGCTTTAAGAGTCCTCCGTTCGCATGGTCTTCATCGATCCATGACGTGGCAAAAATGACAACGATAGCTTCACTTATGTACGCATCCCAGGCATGGTGGGATTTCACTCGCGCGAAAGATGGAGATAGGATGGAGCGGCTTATAGGAAGGATGCGAAGAAGTGGCTTTCTTCCCCTTTCTGCCCCGGGTGCAGATGCACTGGCCGAGACGGCTGATGAAAGCCTGTTCAAAGCTATAATCGCCGACCCAAATCACGTCCTTCGACAGTTTTTTTCCAACAACCCGGCAAAGTCACTACCACCTCCGCACCCGGACACACGACTTTAAACTGCAATACAAACACGACCGAAATTTTATTTCTCTAGTTCTCTTTTGGAACATTTATTAATGAATATCTAAACAAGTTGCGTCTGTGAGAGCCTGTATTATCAAATAAACGAATATTGTATTGTAGTTTTGTATTGTATTGACGCCTAAAGCCAAAATGTGATTCTTTGGTTTCGACGCCGGCAGGATCAGATGAGTCCTACCCTGACTCATCTGATCCTGCGCCTTCCAATTTTTCTCGCCGTAAACGACACCCGCCTTGACAGCTGCTCTGCCTCTCCTGATCTGGTACCCTGGAAATTGGACTTGGACCTCTTTTGGACTACTCTCTGGAAACCTTCTGATTTGGTTTGGCCTTCTGGAAATCGGACTTGGACCTCTTTTGGACTACTCTCTGGAAACCCTCTGATTTGGTTTGGCCCTCTGGATATCGGACTTGGACCTCTTTTGGACTACTCCCTGGAAACCCCCTCTGATCTGACGTAGCGCTCGTGAATAGGCTGGTGTCGTGCGCTTGGCCTTCGAGTGGCGCTTTAGAAGTTTGGAGATTACGATTACGATTCCAGCGTTAAGTACCTCAAAGAAATAATAATAATAATAATAATAATAATAATAATAATAATAATAATAATAATAATAATAATAATAATAATAATAATAATAATAATAATAATACGCTTTCCCTCGAAGACAAGGCCTGACCCTCCAGACACTATCTCTGCTCCTCAATAAAAAAATTTCCAAATCCTGAGGGACCCTTGATACCTCGGGTAAAAAAATAATAATAAAAATAATAATAATAACATAGTAACATAGCAGTGCCTCACAACCAAGTCCAACTAAACAGAAATATTCCTTCGAGAACAGATAAGTTTTAAGTTTGGATTTGAAAGACTCTACTGAGTCGGCAGTAGAGTCCTTCATCCAGTTCATCCCACGTCTGCCTGATACTCCGACATTATCGATTGACTGAAAGTCGCGCGACTTTGAAGCAAACGCTCCCAGGAATGTTCTTTCTCCGAGTTCCGACAGCAGCATACATACGATCACTTTCACTGTTCGATGGCGTAGCGACAGTGAAAAGTTTGTCATTAGTGAACCAAATAAATATGAACTGAATAACAAATTAACAAAAGCTTGGACCGCTTAAGTCTTGTCCGCTTGTTGGCCTCCATGATTTCAGTCACTTTACACCTTTTGAATCATTTCAATCCAAAGTCCTGTTTGACAATTTCGTTTACTACAGGATGAGAATGTCCAATACTCTTCCAATGTCTATCGGTGTGAGACGAGTTTGCGGTTTCTTCTCATGACTAAAACAACGATCTTGAACTTTTCATGTTTCTTTACTCTTCGCATGCATGCATATGAACTTTTATATAGCCCATTTTGGGAGCCCCCAATAGCGCTACAAACATGGCTGCTCAAGGAATCTGAATAGGTGCGTCTTAAAAGCATAGCTGAGATAAGTAAGTTGAGCAAAGTTTAAAGGGACAGCTCGAATGTCAAGTGGAAGATTGTTCCAAATGGATAGACCAACTTACCAGTGTGCACAGTGCACTCGTGTTGACGCATGGCAACGGGGGAACATAGGCCAAGTTCTCCATGGGAGGATGACCGAAGCGACTGAGCGGAAACCGGCACAAACAGCTCTCATATGTATGATGGAGCAGACCAACCAACGAAGCCCGGTCAAGGCAGGATCTTGAATTTGATTCTATACTTGATAGGGAGCCAGCGGAGTACATCTCTCACATATGCCAAGTTATTAGAGAATTTTGGTAGATTAGCCACTTGCTGAGTGGCGCAGTTCAGGACGGATTGGAGCTGACGTAGGATGATTTTCGGTAAGCCTGCAAAGATGTTCTTGGTCTGCCGCTATTACTATTTTGTCCTTTCGCTAATTTGTTTGCTTACGAGTCGCGACGTAACAATGACGTCATGTTTAATGTTAAACTGTGTAAGATTTCAGAAACTGTTAGACGTTCTTGTCCTTTTTTGTCTTCAAACTGTTTCGATCTGAGGATTGACAATCACAGAGAGTTTTGCTCCATCCATTTCTGTTTCTTGTCTCTTTCAACACCGGGTCGATTTTATGCTATCAATCCATCCAATTTTAGGTCTACCTTGAGCTCTTGATTTAGAAGTGTGCCTTTGATGAACTCAATCTTCACTCTTCCGCAGCCCATGCCCGAAATATGAGAGCTTCCTGTCCATGATCTATTCGAGTAGACTTCTTACCACTCCAGCAGTTTCCAACACTCACTCGTTTGTCTTCCTCTCAGTCCACTATACCCTGAGGATCTGGCGCAGTCACTTAATCTCAACTGCGTTGATTCTTGCCTTCTCATCTTTTTAACGGTTCAGCTCTCACAACCATACATTGCCAATGGCAGCACAAGAACCTTCATAAGTCGTATCTTTGCAGGAAGCACGATGTTGTGACCTTTTCACATCTGTTTCAGTACTTCCCCAATACATTGTCCCTTCGCTAATCTAGACCGAATATCTTTACCACAGTCAGTGTCCTCGGCTATATGTTAGCCAAAATTCAGAAATGTGTCAACCTTCTCCAACCGGTTGCCTTGAACCCCGGTGTGGTACCATTTATCACCAGTCTTGGTTTTGTCGACATTAATCAAACGTCCCTGTCTGCTGCATGCTCGGAACAACTGATTCACCATCTCGGCTTCTGAACCAGACAACAGCACAATGTCATCAGGATATCGTAGATTTGTAACTCTTCTTCCTGCTATTACTTGAATTCCACCGCCGTAATCATCTTGAGACTCCTTCATAACCATCTCCACCATGATGTCTTATAGGTATGGTGAAATCATACAACCCGGTTGGAAAGAGGCGCTATATTAAGTATATAAGAAATGACAATTTAAACGGTTATAAGTGTAACTTTTTATTCAAACATATTACACCGTAACTGGCTCTTTTGCAATATACAGGGAATTCATAGTTTCTGTATTGGGGAATTAAAATGAAAATAATTGTGCACTTTTATCTGTGCGTTTGTTGAAGTTTTCGCTATAGGTGTTATTGTATCACAATATTTATTGGTCCCAATGATATTGTACAGCAAGTTTCAAAGCTAATCAAGATACCTAACTACAAAGCACATTAAAAGTAAAAGTAAAAGCAAAATATTTACTTATTTGCTTAACTTTATATAACATCAATTAGAATGATAACGAAAATCTAAGTAGGCCCTAAGTATAGCATTTTAATATGAGTAGTTGTCAATAAGTAATTGACGGGGAGCAAATATTCGGCTATAGTAGTGCAATGTAGAAATAAGTTCAATAATAATAATAATGTTATTAATGTGTGTGCACTAGTAAAAGGCTCTAGCGAGGTTAAGGGGCACAAAGGGAGACCCAGAAGGGATGTAGTCCCGCTGGAAAGGGTCCCTCTGATAGATAAATGTTTGAACCGAGAATCAAGATAACAGAAACTGATAATAATTTCGAGCTTAACATACTTGGGAGGCAGGTAGAAAGGTACTCCTCAGAAGCAGGACCAAAAAACGAAACAAATTATCTAAAGAAACCAGGATGCATAATGGAGGGCAGCTAGAAAATCCACACAACATTGCCAAGTCACTACTCAATTAGAACCTTGTCAGTTAATTATAGCCAGTCTTTTAAGCTACGTTTGAACGTACTAAGGCTAGGGCAAGATTTAACAGCTAGAGGGATACTGTTCCAAACCAAAGGACCCATACAGGGGATGAGAAACTACGGATATTGGTTCTGGCATATGCACACCTAATCATAGATGCACTCCTTGTTGCCTGGGAATGCACCAGAGAGTTCAACCCGAATAGACTTGAAAATTCCTGCGGTAGTAATTTATTGATCGAGTAATACATAAAGATTCCAATTTGGCATTCAAGTATTTGGTCTAGTTTTAAAAAAACCAGCTGCTGGAACAATTCCTCAGCGTGAGCTAAATATTGTGATTTTGTTATTACCCGTAGGCCCTATGACAATATAGATCAAAAATAATAAAGGCACCAGAATCGAGCCCTGGGGAACACCAAATTCCAGCTGTCTGAAAGTAGAGCGAGTCCCATTACACTTCACCTGTTGGCTTCGGCAGGAAAGGTAATCTTTAAACCAGGCAAGAGGAAGTCCTCTTTTGGAGCATATTCAGTTTACGGAGTCTAGAAGTATAATTTTAGGCCCAGACCATGGCACAATAGGATAGGTATGGATACACCATAGTGTAATACAAAGTTCGTAGTATGTTGGGTAGAAGTA
The DNA here is from genome assembly GCA_963556255.1 of Allolobophora icterica. Classification (NCBI taxonomy): domain Eukaryota; kingdom Metazoa; phylum Annelida; class Clitellata; order Crassiclitellata; family Lumbricidae; genus Allolobophora; species Allolobophora icterica. Next base: position 26,984,821 of record OY744610.1, on the reverse strand, counting down.
AGTGGGAGATTCTTTTGATTACGCCTATATTTTTAGCTATTTTGTGGGAAATATGTTCTATATGGTTATTCGAAGTCAGATTTTGGTCTAGATAGGTTCCTAGAAATTTGGTAGAGGTAACTTGTGGAATTTCAGCCTGTTCTATACTAAGTTTGTCAGGTGGATGAGGGGCTAATTTTTTGACGTGGAGAATAAAATAAAATTAGTTTTATTTAGATTTAAAGATAATTTTTTAGCTTTAAACCAATTAGCTAATAATAGTAATTGTTTGTTTGAGATTGTGAATAGGTCGTGGTAGGAAGTGTGTGAGACGAAGACACTGGCATCATCGGCAAACAGGACAAAATTTAATAGTGACGAAGCATTTGGAAGGTTATTAATATAGATCAAAAATAATAAAGGCACCAGAATCGAGCCCTGGGGAACACCAAATTCCAGCTGTCTGAAAGTAGAGCGAGTCCCATTACAATTCACCTGTTGGCTTCGGCAGGAAAGGTAATCTTTATACCAGGCAAGAGGAAGTCCTCTCACACCATATCTAGATAATTTATAAAGTAATATACTATGGTCCACCGTACCAAATGCTTTCGATAGGTCCAAAAATATTCCTATCGAAAATTCATTATTATCAATTGCCTGAGTAAGTTTGTCTTGGAAGTTAATTAATGGCAGAACGGTGGAATGTCCAGGTCTAAACAAATGCTGAAAGGGATAGAGTATATTATATTTAATTAGGGGCCTATATAATCATTAAGTCTTAGATATATTACTTTTTGTAACATATTTGCTAAAAATGGAAGAATTGAGATCGACCTATAATAATTCATCCCTACTACCCTGTTTAAATATTGGGGTGACCGTGGCTAGTTTCATATTGCTAGAGACAATACCCGTTTCCATTGAGCAATTAAATATGTGGGCTAAGGGAATTGAAATTAGCGGAAGATTAGAGCCAATGATACTGGCCTACTGGGGTCAAGGAGGTCTGGGCCTAAGCTGCGTGAGTGTGTGCTTCATTGTGGTATAAATTGAGAGACGTTCCTGCGGACTAGTCTGGTACAATGCAAAAGATGAGGTAGGTGTGGGTGGAAGGTAGTCGATGAAAGAAGAAGAGATAGTATTTGGAATCTTGTAATAGAGATTTCTTGCTATCTGCGTAAAGCATATATTTAACTGATCAGCTATGAGTGCATTATCCTTTATAATTTGCCCATCAATATTTATCGACTCAATTGTGGTGTCTGGTGAATTCTGGTTAGCATAGTTCTCATTGTAGACCGTTTTTTTTAGATCAGTCCCATATTTAAAAAATTCTGTGTTATAGTAAGCCTGTATTGACTTAGTTTTTAACGTTTTAAAAAGTTTCTATAAGCAATAAATTTGTACTTATTCTCCTGCGTTGGATTTTTTGTGTATTTTAAATATAGCTTATTTTTTCTTATTACAAGATTTTAATAAAGCTTTAGTCATCCAAGGTTTACAATACATATTGCGGCTGCGTGGTTTTACTAAAGACTTAGGAAATGCACTACTATATGCCTCGGTTAGTTTCTCTAATAGAGAATCATAGGCACCGTTCGGATCATTGGCAATACAACAGTTATGAATAGGAGTAAAGTTCAACTGGGTCAGAAGCTTAGAAAAATTTTCCTTATTCGAATCATTAACTATTCTTTTCGCCACCGGCTTAGCATGTTCATTCCAAGAAAGTTGTTATGGTTTACTTGGTGTAATGAAACAGACGTTTTATTTTCTTCAGTTGTCCTTCTCTCTGTTGTCGAATTGGAAGCGGAAATCTGTCCACAACGCAATCTCACAGTTACGGTAGATGACATATTGAGACTCTACATCGATGGCTTTGAGATAACTGGCCTTCCAAATGCAGACTTCGTCGGAAAACCGGACATTGTCAACCTTCCTTGTTCTACGAGATTAATAGCGATTCATGGAAGAAATGGACCGCAACGGCAAGAGTCGGGTATTCTGGCATCAACAGATGACGACTTTGTTCTGACCAATTCTTCTTGGAAATGTTCAAACATCAGTCACTTCGGTTGGGAAGGAATTGATTTTGACGATTCCGCGTGGATGTCTGCCATTGAGTACGGACGTAACGTTGAAAGTATGGAGTGGTTCATACCTGAAATTAGTCCAAACGCCTTCTGGATCTGGCTGAGGCAATGGAATGCTCAGGGTAATTCGACTTATGAAGAGATGGATATGGAGGTGTACTGCAGAAAGAGAATAGGTAAAAAATTCTATTTTTTGCATCTGTGTAATTCTCTCTATCATTGACCGTTTTTCGTAGTGTTTCCAATACGGGGACATTTTGAAAATAATTTATTAACTTGGAATTTAGAGACATTGAGTCAATATAAATGAGGACCTGCCATTGTATACAGGCTTTCTAAGAAAAATCTATAGAAAGAGTCACGAAGTTGAAAAGGATCACAGTTTTCAGATATAGTTTTTGAAAGAGAGGAAAGGCGCATAGATAGGGATCAAACACTTTGGTCACACGTCTGCAGCTGAGGTCGGAATCCTGTCTCGTTTGTCAACCGGGACAATGGGTTCTATGGTCTATCGTCATCGTCATTATCATGTGAATGAATAAACATCAACGTCAAGCGTGTTCTCTCCCTGTCCCAATCTACATTCGGTGGTGATTATCACCCATACATCCTCTTCACTACAATTGGTGGAGAAGTATCTTAATATTAAGTCGTTACTCTCCACTCGTGTGCTTGATTTGTGCTGATATACCATCCCAGTTAAGCGCATCTCTATTGGCCGAGTTTCATCCACCACCGACCGTCGAAGTCCCTGCATGTGGCTTTAATCAAACACGCATGCAGTCTGCCATACACGTGATCTGATGGAAAGACGTCACTTAGTTAAAGGTAAGCCAATTAGTTTGCTGCGCGCCAAAAACTAACCAGTTACAAGATAGCTTGTGCACAAGGTCTCATGACGGCAGGATATGTCATTCTGTTCTAAAAGCAAGCTGATGATTTACAAATAATTATCCCCGTATATATGCGGCGTATAGGAGTAGGCCTATGTACACGAACACAGACATTACGAGAAATGTGTTCGAGGGATAACGTAAGATAGGCCTACACAGGCCTACCTTTTCTCAGAGGCGCATTTACAGAAAACGGGGCCCTAGGTGCAAACATTTTTGGGGCCCTTCTGAACTTGTAGACTGAGAGTCTGAGACTCTGGTGGTGTCTAGCCTATCATGTGCTGCTGTGCAAAAACCCACGAAGTTGAATTGGAAGTTGCTTTTGTGAGTGTTATTGACACTGCCACTGTAATTATGAGAAAAAAAAATAATATAATAATAATAATAATAATAATAATAATAATAATAATAATAATAATAATAATAAATAATTTTTTTTTTCTGATTTCGTGGAGACTACTACCGATCTAGTCAATCTACTATTGAGAGGCGGGCTACCGAAACACATTGCAGAGATTTTATACGGCGGTAGACTCATAACACTTGGGAAAAAGGATGGCGGAATTAGACCGATCACAGTAGGATACACGTGGCGGCGTCTGGCTGCCAAGTGTATCTGCCAGGTTGTCACTCCATACCTATCGCGAAGTCTGTCACCGCTCCAAATCGGCGTGGGAGTTTCAGGAGGGGCCGAGGCTGCTGTCCACGCAACCAGACGATACCTGCAGTCTATGCCCGACAACCATATTTTAGTGAAACTGGACTTCTCCAATGCCTTCAATGCTCTGAGAAGAGATTCAATGTTAGAGGCGATAGCAGCAAAAGCTCCAGAAATATACAGATACGTCTTTGACAACTATGCCTACGCTCCCCAGCTACAGACCAAACAGCATACTATTCTGTCAGAGGAAGGGACTCAACAAGGCGATCCCTTAGGACCACTGGAGTTCTGCCTGACGATACATCCACTTCTCGAGAGTCTGACAACCCCACTAAATATTGGCTATATGGACGATCTCACACTTGCTGGACCGATTGATAAAGTCGAGTCCGACATCAGCTTGATAGAGAAACTCGCGCCAATGTATGGTCTACAGCTGAATCGAGCAAAATGCGAAGCATCTTTTATAAGTTATGATGAAACAAACAATAGTCAGGCCTTAGCCGAGTTTGAAACTGTGGCCGTTGAAGATTTGACATTGCTTGGAGCACCGCTACTTCCAGGCAGAGCTGTCGATACATCCATTCAGAAAAAGATTGAAGATCTGGAGAAAGTCATTACAAGACTTGAGATGTTACACCCACACGACTCATTCACCCTGTTAAGGTGCAGCTTAAGCATACCGAAGCTGCTATACATATTAAGAACCTCAGCCTGCTTCCTAAACAAAGGACTTCTATGCGACTTCGACGAAGTCTTGAGAACGGGACTCTGTAGCCTTCTTAACATTCACATGAGCGACGATCAATGGATCCAGGCGTCTTTGCCTGTGAGAAACGGTGGTCTTGGGATTCGTAGTGCCGATATGCTGGCAACTTCCGCCTTTTTGGCATCAGCCGCTGGCACGCGAAGCCTTCAAGACCAACTGCTGCACGATGTCGCCGTAACGGTCGCAGATCCATTGGTAGAGGAGGCTTCTAGATCGTGGTCTTTGAGATCGAACGCGCCTACTCCCATCGAACAGAAGGCTCATGTACAAAGAGAATGGGACAGCGCACTGATATCGCGTGCACTTGAAGGCCTTTCAGAAAGAGCCACTGATTCTACTGCTAAAGCCAGACTGTTAGCTGCGCAATCACCACACTCAGGAGACTGGCTTCAAGCACTACCCATAACAATCGCAGGATTACGGATGCCAGGAGAAGTTCTGAGAATAGCAGCCGGCATCCGGCTGGGCACTGCGTTATGTGAAAAACACACATGTAAATGTGGGGCGATAGTAGAATCCAATGGCCATCACGGATTCTCTTGCATCAAGGTGTGACGTTCGTCGCTCGAGATCAACTAACCCTTCATCAGACGTGGTACCAATTTGTGTCGGTCTTACCCGAGACGCTGCTTCGTCGTCGGGCTGGGTTCGGCTCCAGCCAACTGACCTTCTGGAGTCGCCCGGGTCACTATCCTGTCTACTTCTGCTGTAGACGAGCGGTTCCCTGTCTCCGCTCTCAGTGCCCATTTCTCCAAGAGGAGGTCCCGAGGGTATCGCTTGTTTGCGAACAGTGTCGCTGTCAAGCTCCATCTCACTTTCGGACTCTGCCACTGCCGCGGTCGCCGGGTGGGCAACGTCCTCGTCCTCAGGATGGCCGTCCTTTAGAACAGGGTTCGCTCTCTTGCCGGCAGGAATCCTCAGCTTCCTGTGAGATCTCTTAGTCAAAGACTTCCTCTTTTTCTCCGCCTTAACCGAACCCTCACGTACCATTCTGCATCTCATGACTCTCGAGTTATCGTCAATAGGGGAAAACTCTGAACGTTCTCTTGTCCGAGAGGACAAGGTGTACATCTGACGAGTCGTCACGTCGTGCCGTCTCAAACACGCGAACATCTTGCGATAATATATACACGTGTACTATTAACGCGGTATACTGATCTCACGACACTCTCTTCTGATAGGACAGGTTCTAGGTCTAAAACCTCCCTAACCGCACGCAGAACTGAATTCCGACCGGCGCACGAGGTGGGCCCTACTTCGCACTTCGGTCAGTTCTCGGAACTACGTGTTTCGATCACCAAGTTATTTGCTCTGAATAACGATTGGTTTGAATACAAGATTTTCCTGACTCTATCGTTTTTCCTGGTCTTACCGCACTGTAATCAGTTGTCGGGCGGTCTTTTCCCGTACTGCGGTCTTTCGGTAACAGTGGTCTTTCCCAGTAACTATTTTTAGTTACCGGGCGATGGAGCCCCTCCAACGCTCCACCGGCGTGTCAGCCATCCAAGTGTCACAATCCAAATGTAACGCCGACCCCGTAAGGTTACCAGAATGTCCTGAATTTTGTTCCCAAGAATTTCCGAATTTTGGTTCCCTAACGAGGGTCACGCTTACTCCCACAGGTAACCGGACAAGCTCCGATCCTGCCTGTCGCCAAATTTACCCTTATTATCGTTTTTGTACTAAATCGGGTTTTTCAGGTATCCCGACGGTCACTTCACCGAGTGCCGAAGTCGCGTAAAACTCTCCCAGCCGAAGACGCCGAAGTCGCGTAAAATCCTTCCGGCCGAGTACGCCGAAAGTGCGTAGAACTTCCCTTGTGTCGAGTACGCCGAAATCGCGTAAAACTCTTCTCAGTGTATAAAACCAAACACTGTCGGATCTTGGAGTTCTTCGAACTCCAAGAGGGATTTCCTTGCCCGACGCCAAATTTACTCTTGGTTTCAAGGATTTCAGAATTCCAGAAAATGGCTACCTTAAGACGGTCACCTTTACTCTCATGGGTTACCGGACAAGCTCCGATCGCGGAGTTCTTCAAAACCCAAGAGGGACTTTCCTGCCCGTCGCCAAATTCACCCTGGTTTTCGATCTCACACTGAATTGGTTTTCCTGTGTATCAACGGTATCCTTCCCCGAGTATTACTCAGCCGTAGATTTCCCACGATCGCGATCTAGACCGCTTCGCGATCAACGGAGGGATCCAACCCGCCGGATCGGCGCTGTCGGCCCGTCTCCCAACAGTGAACTTCTTTAGCTGTACTCGGGATCGCCTGATTATATTATTCGGACGCCCCTTTCGTCCGTAAATATATTTGTACTAACCGGAAACTCGAACTCTGACTCTGTCGTAACCAAAATCACTCGCCTACCACACTGAGTGCAGTATATTTGAATCGGTAACTGAATCGCTAACCAACAACGCTGTTTAACAGTATTGCTATGTATGAAGAGTCGAACCAACTCTTCACGTATAAAGCAGCACACCGTGAGGCAGGCTCTATGCATCCCGAATGAGCGCGTCTGCTCGCTATGCGCTGGCTTCAGACCGTCGATCGGGCTTCCCTGCCACGGTCGTTGCCGGCCAGTTGCCTATTGAAATTAAATAAAAATTAAATGATCGATGCTGGGCCTTCGCATGTAAAATTAAGAGAAATGATGCTGTTCCCTTCGCATGTAAACTTAAAGAAAACGATGCTATTCGCATAAAATAAATCCTCCCACTTACGCACTGTGGCCTTGACCTGTATGTGGCCTTGACCGCCACACTCTCCCCACCTTACTTAGATGCGGAGCATCTCTGCCAAAATCGGGGACCTTAATCAAACGTGACAGGAACATCCCCAACCCAGATCCACTTAGAGAGCAAGGAACCAAATGCACCTTTGGTTATAGGGCGGTCTATCGACAATCTCGGCACCCTGCACGTACGCCAAACACGATGAGAACCGTGATAGCGACAGCCTTTTTAATGATGCTTTCGATCTCTCGGCACCCTGCACGTACGCCAAACACGATGAGAACCGTGATAGCGACAGCCTTTTTAATGATGCTTTCGATCCGAACCACCACCCTACTGGCAACCTGTCGTACCTGACAAATCGCCAACCTTAACAGGCCCTCTATCATGAACCTGGGCTCTACCGGACCCCAAGGGCCAGGAGAACTAAAGGAGAGAAAAGTCGCCCACTGTCTCCCGATCTGGTAACCATTGTCGATCAGTCACACCCGGTACCACTTCCAAATCGTGAAAGCAAAATAAAAGTACAAGTTATCATATTGTAGAACCAACGCAATGAAGCGTTCTAGTACTGGAATCTTTACTCGTTTCAGTACTAACCACTAAGCCAATGTTTAACCGAAACATATCATCAAAAGGAAACTTAAACAGTCATTCACTGACAATCTGTAAAACCAACGCAATTAAGCGTTGCTGGTAGCACAGGTACGGTATGCTCCCAGATACCGCTCAAAAGAAATACTCTCATCAAAAGGGCAACTGAAACATGGGTCTCCAATAGTCAATGAAACCAACGCAATTAAGCGTTCATCTAGTTTGTCCTAGATACACGTCTGCTTCAGAAGGTCACTAACAAGGACTTCTACAGTCGTAGTCATCCATCCAAGCGAGGTCTTCGTCTCGTCCGTCGTCCAGGTGGCAATTCTGGATCAGCGGTCTCGTCTGGATTCTCTGAAGGTTCCTCTGGTTCATGTTCTGCATTAGGATCTTGAGCCAGGACTGGCCAGTCTACTGTAGGTAACTCAAGATTTCTGTCCCTCTCCGGTAACCAGGTACTCGGAGGTTTACCGTAAAACGGCTTCAATTTATCCACGTGCACAACCATTAGCGTGGATTTCGGACTCTTCTGAATCCGGTACAGACACGGACTGAGCACTTGAATAACCAAGAATGGGCCGGTGTAATAGCGAGCCCATTTTGTCTTCCTTCCACTTCTTAGCCGAGGGTAGTAATAGTAAACCCAATCTCCTTGAGCGAACTTGCTAGGTCTCACTCTCAAATCGTAGGCTTTTTTCCTTCTTTCTGCTACTCTCTTTAACTGTTCTCGTACAAGCCGATACGATCGTTCCATTTTCTCTTTCTGTTTCTCCACGTACTCTTCCATGTCACTGTAAGACGGTCTCTCGAACTCTGTAACTTGGGCTAGAATCAAGTCTAATGGCGTATGGTTCTCTCTTCCCAGGAACAGGAAATTAGGTGTCCGTTGGGTCGCTTCATGTTCAGTACCTCGATATGCCGCCATTACATATGGTACATGAACATCCCAATCCTTTTGTCGTTCCGACACTACCTTTCCGATCAACATGTTCAGTGTTCTGTGGAACCTTTCGATCATTCCGTTACCAGAGGGTCGATATGGAGTTGTACGTACTTTGTCAATCTCCATGCGTTTACACAGCTCTTTGAATAACTTCGACTCAAAACACGGTCCCTGATCCGTCAGGATCTGGCGTGGCATACCAAACCTCGAGAACACGTGTACCATAAGCGATTCTGCGACAGTAACGGCCTCTTGGTTTCTGATAGGCAGAGCTTCAGCCCATCTCGAGAAGTAATCTATCGCTGTCAGTATGTATTTGTTGCCTTTACTTGATACAGGATGCGGACCAGTTATATCAATTCCGAATCTCTCCATTGGTTCACCGACCACAGGAGTCTGCATGTAACCCTGTCTTGGAGGTTTCTCCCTTCGATAACGAGCACAGCGATCGCACCTTTGGCAGAACCGTCTAACATCGTCCTTCCAACTCGGCCAATACGCCCGGCGTTGCAACTGAGTTAAACTCTTCCGAATCCCGAAATGTCCTCCGGCAAAGCTTGCGTGTGTTAACTGAAGCATCTCTTGCCGTAGAGATAAGGGCACAACTAACTGAGATCGCTCAGCTTTTCCTGTGTTACCCTGAATCCAGCCTCTGTGTAACACTCCTTGCAGGACTTCCAGCTGATTCCAGTTGCTCACCAACACTTTCACCTCTCCGTTAGCAGGTGATAGTTCTGCCTGTGTTGGATGATGCTTCGACTCCTTCCAATCAAGGACCGTACCAATATTGCAATCGCTCTGCTGTTCTCTTCGAAGAAACTCCTTTGTCCAACGGATTTCCTGGCCTGTATCTTCATTGGTAACCTCGGAGCGCGTTACTTCTCCGATTGGACGTGCCCACATCACGTCTTCATTCGTAACTCTCATGGTAACCTCCTTAGGTTGTTCCTCACCCGGACCTCTAGACATCGCGTCTGCGTTACCGTGTTTTGCTCCCGGTCTGTGACATATCTCCATGTCAAACTCCTCTATCATCTCTAACCAACGAGCCTGTTGGCCAATCGGTTCTGGTGTTCTGCGTAACCACTGAAGTGCGGAGTGGTCTGTTCTGAGTAGGAATTTACTACCCAGTAAGTACTGACGAAACTCTTTCAAGAAATACACCACAGCTAACAACTCTCGCCTGGTAACGTTATAGTTCCGTTCCGCCGTCGACAAGAGCCGACTCGCGTAACAAATCACTGTCTCTTCTCCTTCTTGTACTTGCGATAACACCGCTCCAATGGCGTATGCCGAGGCATCCGTATCTAGGATGTACTGGCCCTCGTCGTTCGGTAACCCAAGTATAGGTGCGGAAACCAACTTTCGTTTAAGTTCTTCGAAAGCTCCCTGACATTCGTCAGTCCAATGGAACGGTACATTTTTCCTGGTCAGAAAATGAAGTGGTTGAGCTACCACCGCGAAATCATGTATGAAACGTCGGTAATAGGAGCAAAGACCAACGAAGGATCTGACTTGCCTCAAGTTCCGAGGAGCAGACCATTCTTCTACGGCCTTGATCTTGCTCGGATCCGTCGCGACCCCTTCTTCACTCAAAACGTGACCAAGAAACAATACTCTCTGTTGTAACAGGTAACATTTGGATGGTTTCAGCTTGAGATTATACTCTTGTAATCTCCTGAAAATCATCTCTAGACGTTGCATGTGCGTCTCTACGTCCCTCGAGAACACAATTATGTCATCCAAGTAAACCAGACAGATGTCATAGTTTAGCCCTGTCAAGACTAAGTTCATTAGTCGACAAAACGAGGCCGGACTATTGCACAATCCGAAAGGTAACACTTTGAATTGGAAGCTGCCCCTTCTCGTAACGAACCCGGTCTTGTGTTTGTCTCTTGGGTGCAAGGCCATCTGGTGATAACCTGCTCTCAAATCGAACGTACTGTACCATCTGGCGCCACCCAGGGTATCTAAACTCTCGCGGATAAGGGGTAACGGATGAGCATCTTTCCGTGTCTTCAGGTTCAGTTGCCTGTAATCGATACAGAAACGCATACTGCCATCCTTTTTCTTAACCATTACGACATTGGATGCCCATTCCGATATCGAAGGTTCAATGATTCCTTGTCTCAACATGTCTTCTACCTGACGATCAACTTCCGGTAACATGGAAAGCGGTTGACGTCTGAAAGGTTGCCGAACTGGTTTCTCCTGTCCCGTATCGATCTCGTGTTGGATCACCGAAGTGAATCCGTTATCACTTTCGTTAAGGGAAAACGTTGCGCTGTACGTTAGCACAAGTTTTCGTAACCTGATTCGCTCTTCTTCCGAAATGTCGGCTGGCACTTCTTCCCATAGTCGTTTTAGGGTCTGTTCGGCAAGTGGGTTGAGCGTCTGCTCCGCTACACTGGCCGTTGTACTAATCTTCGATCCAAACCGGTCAATCGTACTTTGCTGCTTTCCTCGGCGTTCCTCCGGATAACCTGGGCCCATAGGCTTCTCCGGATTTTCGCTTCGGTAAGGCTCATCATACGATTCCGTTCTGGCTCGATTAACTGTCACATCGACTACGTTCACTCGCTCCAGCGGACATTCAGTCCGTTTCTTGACTAGCGAATCTCTGTCTCCAACATTCAACATCCTGATCCACACTTCCGTGTCTCTTCCTGTCACCAACGTACGTCCGATTATCAAATCTTTTGATAATTCCATTGGAATGGTCGTCCAATCTTCGTTATCTTTTTGGAAATGCGGGTATACTACCCAAGCTGGAACGTCAACTTCGCTCCTTGGAGGAACTATTATGTCCTCTTGCACAATAACCCTCCGGCACATGGACTCGGTAACGACCTCTTTCAGAGGGATCTTCTCGCTCCCAAGGAAAACGCATTGACTTGCGAAGTCCCATCTTGCCTGATTGGCTTCCAGCCAAGATAACCCCAAGATCACTTCTGTCACTTGGTCTGTAACTAGACAGGGTACAGGGTACACCTGCTTTCCGATCCGAATCTTAAGGTTAGTTTCACCATCCACCTTAATCTGACTTCCATTAGCGGCTAGGAGTCGCTGTTCTGACGGTACTAGCACAGCGTCTAGCACGAAACGTCGTGGCACAAGTGACATTTCACTTCCAGAATCAAGTAGACAGTGTATACGTTTTCCTGCCAGTCTCGCAACCACGTAGGCCACCCTACTGCCTTTGACCAGTCGGTTTTGGGTTTCCTCTTGTATCGGTTCAGCCTTTGTAGGTTCACTGGTACCGGTTGCACCATTCGTCTCAGCGTTTCTCTGAGGACAAAATCGCTTTATGTGTCCTTTTCGTTTGCACAAGTAGCATTCGATATCCGGGTTACGCAACCGTGTGGGCGGATAAATCCGTCGCCACCCCACATTCGGTTCGGTTGTCCTCTGATCTCCCACCGCTAGATCAGAACTGTTCTCCCTTTCATGAGGTTTTCTCGGAACGATGCCCAAATTCCGATTTATTGTCACTCGATCAAGTTCTCTTGAAAGATTTTTAATCTTTCGCTCGAGATCTTCTAGACGACGAGACTGTTGCCCCTCAGTGCTCGAGTCTTTTCGGTCTTCCATGGTAACTTTAACTCTCGCGTGTCTCCGGTCTAAATCACCACCTTGTGTCGAAGATCGACCATAGGCATCCAACCTCACCGCATGTTTATACGCCGCTTCGAGGTTAACTGGTTCTCGCTCGCGCACCTTCTGCCCCAAATCTTGGTTTGCCAGTGCATCAATGAAAGCGTCACAAGCGACCGTCTCGACGATATCACTTGTTGGTCCTGGGTATGCCAAAGCCATTAGCCTCCGTACTTCCTGCACTACACTACTCAGCGTTTCTCCGTGAGCCTGCCGGTAAGTGCGAAGTTTCATCCGATATAGGCTAGTTTGGTCATCAGACCCGTACCGGGCCTTAAGCCGCTCAACAAGTTCTCGCCATGACACGTCCCTCTGTGCACCCATGTCCCACAACAGCTGCGAAGCGGGACCCGTTAGGGCACACATTAACTGGTCTGCTTTTTCCTGATCACTCCACCGGTTGCACCGTGCACAAACTTCGAACTTTGCTAGAAAGGCTGCGATCGCTGACTTGCCGTCGTACTTCTCTAGCTTGATTCGTATACCGCGATCCGATCGGTCGTCGCCTCTTGTCCGCGTAACAAGTGATCTTCCGACACTCTTCTTGGGATTTCCTCTCCGGTTGTCCTCATCGTTACTCCTGGAACCGTTTTCCTCGTCTGTCCTCACCACTGACCGGTGCCGACTCTGTCCCCTCAGAGTACCCAACGTCTTCCCTGTACGCCACTTAGGATACATCGTAGTCATCTCCCGGTCGCCTGACGTTGCACTGTCTTCATCAGAGATGTACTCAGCCTGTCTCTGACCTTTTCTACGAGGCTCACCACCTGCGTAGTCTTTGGACTCCGATCGTTTATTTTTATTGCGAGAGCTCTGAGAGTTTCCGTTGACGAACGTAACTCTTCTGTCTTCTTCGCGAATATCTCTTTTTCCTGACTCTGGCGGTCTGTCAGATTCGTCATACCTAAGACAATTACGACTTCTCGAATCTGGTTTGTGCCCTTTAGAGTACCGCTCGTGGGTCTCATCCCAGGCCAAATGATCTCTGTCTCTTCCCATGTTCGATTCTCTCTCGGTTTCTCTATCAAGTGCCTGTTTTAAACCGCGTCTCTCGTACTCTGGTAGACGTTCCTTACCATACGTCTCCCTTTCAGTTTTCTCATAACTCTCGTGTCTTCCTCGTTGGCGGAGGTTTTTCCTGTCAAAAACTCCGGTTCTCATGGCCTCTTCTGGACCAACTCTATCGGTGTCTGAATCCGAAGAACTCACTGACGAACGTAATTTCGCCTCAACCCTTCCTCTTGTCAACAGACGTTGTCGACTCGATTGCCTTGCCGTTTTACCGTGTGACTCTCTCCCGCTGTCCTCGGGAAGATAGCGGCTACGTAACTTTTCCGAAGTTCCCGTAAGCGAAACTTCCTCGCGTGTCTCTGTGTTACCTCGGCTCCGTGCCGGCTCTTCGATCTGCAGCTTCCCTCGGCGATCCATCTGGCAACCTGGGCCCGTAGGTTTCCCCGATGTCTCGCGTCGGTAAGACTTCGCATGCTGAGCAGCAGGAACAGACAGTTCTTCAAGTTTCGAACTCATCATTGCCACACTCTGTCGCAGGTAAGACATCTCCGCTTGCCAATCTACCTCATCGGTCACAGGTCTTGGGCGACCTTCTTCCATGTTGGTAAACGGTACTCGATTGCCTTCGTTTCGCTGATGCGCCACGATGTCACCACTCGTTTTCTGCACTACGGCGTCACCCCGCGGTTTCAGGCCTGTCTCAATGTCTCTTGGCCTATCACAAGCCTGTCTCGACTGTACAGGTTGCCTGCCCCGTACGATACTAGGTACTTGAACCTGCACAAGGTTCCCCGATCTATTGTCGACGAGTGGTTTGGACCTGTCAAACCTACTCTCACCAACGGTCTCTCGCCAGTGTGTGAATGTCTCGTTATTCACATCGTTCTGTACTACCTCAGTAGTCTTTGGAACGGTTATCAACCATCCGTTATCCTCATGGAAACCTCTTTCACGCCCACTGCGGGTTCCAGCTTCCGTTTCAAATGCACTGGTTTCGTCAGGTGCACCCGTTTCATCAAGCAACCTTCGTTTGCTTTTCCGTTTACGTAACTTTGGACGCGCGCCTCCGTGCTCACTATGGGGCACTTCATCCGACTCGTCCTCGGTATCTTCCTGACCTTGCCTGGTTCTGTGACAAGAAAACGCTAGAACCCCACTTCTGGTACCAGTTTGTGACGTTCGTCGCTCGAGATCAACTAACCCTTCATCAGACGTGGTACCAATTTGTGTCGGTCTTACCCGAGACGCTGCTTCGTCGTCGGGCTGGGTTCGGCTCCAGCCAACTGACCTTCTGGAGTCGCCCGGGTCACTATCCTGTCTACTTCTGCTGTAGACGAGCGGTTCCCTGTCTCCGCTCTCAGTGCCCATTTCTCCAAGAGGAGGTCCCGAGGGTATCGCTTGTTTGCGAACAGTGTCGCTGTCAAGCTCCATCTCACTTTCGGACTCTGCCACTGCCGCGGTCGCCGGGTGGGCAACGTCCTCGTCCTCAGGATGGCCGTCCTTTAGAACAGGGTTCGCTCTCTTGCCGGCAGGAATCCTCAGCTTCCTGTGAGATCTCTTAGTCAAAGACTTCCTCTTTTTCTCCGCCTTAACCGAACCCTCACGTACCATTCTGCATCTCATGACTCTCGAGTTATCGTCAATAGGGGAAAACTCTGAACGTTCTCTTGTCCGAGAGGACAAGGTGTACATCTGACGAGTCGTCACGTCGTGCCGTCTCAAACACGCGAACATCTTGCGATAATATATACACGTGTACTATTAACGCGGTATACTGATCTCACGACACTCTCTTCTGATAGGACAGGTTCTAGGTCTAAAACCTCCCTAACCGCACGCAGAACTGAATTCCGACCGGCGCACGAGGTGGGCCCTACTTCGCACTTCGGTCAGTTCTCGGAACTACGTGTTTCGATCACCAAGTTATTTGCTCTGAATAACGATTGGTTTGAATACAAGATTTTCCTGACTCTATCGTTTTTCCTGGTCTTACCGCACTGTAATCAGTTGTCGGGCGGTCTTTTCCCGTACTGCGGTCTTTCGGTAACAGTGGTCTTTCCCAGTAACTATTTTTAGTTACCGGGCGATGGAGCCCCTCCAACGCTCCACCGGCGTGTCAGCCATCCAAGTGTCACAATCCAAATGTAACGCCGACCCCGTAAGGTTACCAGAATGTCCTGAATTTTGTTCCCAAGAATTTCCGAATTTTGGTTCCCTAACGAGGGTCACGCTTACTCCCACAGGTAACCGGACAAGCTCCGATCCTGCCTGTCGCCAAATTTACCCTTATTATCGTTTTTGTACTAAATCGGGTTTTTCAGGTATCCCGACGGTCACTTCACCGAGTGCCGAAGTCGCGTAAAACTCTCCCAGCCGAAGACGCCGAAGTCGCGTAAAATCCTTCCGGCCGAGTACGCCGAAAGTGCGTAGAACTTCCCTTGTGTCGAGTACGCCGAAATCGCGTAAAACTCTTCTCAGTGTATAAAACCAAACACTGTCGGATCTTGGAGTTCTTCGAACTCCAAGAGGGATTTCCTTGCCCGACGCCAAATTTACTCTTGGTTTCAAGGATTTCAGAATTCCAGAAAATGGCTACCTTAAGACGGTCACCTTTACTCTCATGGGTTACCGGACAAGCTCCGATCGCGGAGTTCTTCAAAACCCAAGAGGGACTTTCCTGCCCGTCGCCAAATTCACCCTGGTTTTCGATCTCACACTGAATTGGTTTTCCTGTGTATCAACGGTATCCTTCCCCGAGTATTACTCAGCCGTAGATTTCCCACGATCGCGATCTAGACCGCTTCGCGATCAACGGAGGGATCCAACCCGCCGGATCGGCGCTGTCGGCCCGTCTCCCAACAGTGAACTTCTTTAGCTGTACTCGGGATCGCCTGATTATATTATTCGGACGCCCCTTTCGTCCGTAAATATATTTGTACTAACCGGAAACTCGAACTCTGACTCTGTCGTAACCAAAATCACTCGCCTACCACACTGAGTGCAGTATATTTGAATCGGTAACTGAATCGCTAACCAACAACGCTGTTTAACAGTATTGCTATGTATGAAGAGTCGAACCAACTCTTCACGTATAAAGCAGCACACCGTGAGGCAGGCTCTATGCATCCCGAATGAGCGCGTCTGCTCGCTATGCGCTGGCTTCAGACCGTCGATCGGGCTTCCCTGCCACGGTCGTTGCCGGCCAGTTGCCTATTGAAATTAAATAAAAATTAAATGATCGATGCTGGGCCTTCGCATGTAAAATTAAGAGAAATGATGCTGTTCCCTTCGCATGTAAACTTAAAGAAAACGATGCTATTCGCATAAAATAAATCCTCCCACTTACGCACTGTGGCCTTGACCTGTATGTGGCCTTGACCGCCACACTGGGAACTGGAAGGCAACAACGACATGCCATGATCAACGACGTGATTTGGCGGGCCTTCATCAGAGCCAAAATACCGGCCATCAAAGAGCCCAATGGCCTCTCCAGAGCTGACGGCAAAAGGCCTGATGGAGTCACCATAATTCCTTGGGCCAGAGGTCGATGCTTAGCGTGGGATGTCACGGTGCCAGACACATTCGCAGCATCGTATCAGCATGTAACATCGCAAAACGCAGGTGCCGCAGCGGAAAAAGCAGCCCACAATAAGGAAAACAAATATGCTGTCATCTCGCAATCGCACCATTTCATACCTGTTGCAGTCGAAACCTCAGGAAGCTGGCACGCCGAGTCACTGGAATTTATCCAAGAACTTGGTTCCAAGATAAAAGCAGCTACAGGAGATCAGCGTGAGACCAGCCATCTGCTGCAGCGTCTATCAATTGCCCTGCAAACTGGAAACTCTCTATCTGTTCTAGGCAGGTCGGACTCGAACAACAAGGAGACCGTGCAGCCAGGACTGAATGTCGGTCTATAGCCTAGAATCCCTAGATAGGCTACATTTAACAATTCGTCTGCATATGAGTTTGTTGGTTATAATAATAATAATAATAATAGTAATAATAATAATAATAATAATAATAATAATATTAATAATAATAATAATTTTAATTATAATGATAATAATCCAATCCAATCCAACGCCTGAATGCAGTCGCTTTTGGTGACACTTTTTGCACTGACAAAACCTTCTGTGAAGACTAGCCATTCCAGAACAATGCCCCATAATTTTTTAACTCTCGAGGGGTCATATGTACCTCGGGGGGAAAAATAATAATAATCAAACCCATGTCCAGGATCAAATAAGTCCTCGCTAAGCCGTGCACTGAGAAGCGATGGGCTGGACATCGGGGATCCACTTGGGCAAGGGCCGGGACCATCGGGCGCGGGGCCGCACTCGGATCTCACCGGAATAGAACCATTCCCGTATGGATCGGTCTCTGACACGCCGCAGACACAAGACCATCGATCAGATTCGAATCCTACACATGCTTGCCCTGCCATACAACACCCAGTTATTAATCGAGGCCTCCTCAGACATATTCCCAACGGTGCGAGACCAGCAGTGGAAGTCGCCTGCTCTCCGATATCATCAAGTAAATCGCGGAGAATCCATCTGAGCCTCAATCCTGACAGAGTTTACTTACGTTTGGTGCAGCGATTTTGGTAAAGCCAGATAGAGGTGGAAGAAGGCATAACCTCACCTCGCTGGTGAAGAAAAGAGTAGCCGAATACGATCAGACTTGGCCAGCTGTGAGCACAGACATTTTCTCGTCGCAGGTGAAACCATTCCTTTCTTCTGCAAAAGGGAGGAGGACCATGGAACAGGAGATTGCAGCGGCGGTGACGGCCAAAATGGAAGATGGCAACATCCGAGCAGCAGCCCGTATCCTTTGCTCTGATGACGCGCCGGCCCCTTTCGATGAATCTACATACGAGGAGCTCCGTTGCAAACATCCGGGACCCCGTCCCGGACGTGGGCCGATCTCGGACCCCGTAGACACTTATCAAGCATCGGAGCAGGAGGTCTTCGGGGTGATACGGTCATTCACGGCGGGCTTATCGGGTGGCCCGGACGGAGTGCTCCCGCAACACATTGCCGAGTTACTACGCTCCAGAGACGTGGGTCCGGGGCTGGTCACAGAATTTACCGCTCTGGTTAACCTCTTCCTGGCGGGCATGTGCCCATCCTCTCTGCGCCCGCTCTTCTTCGGTGGGTCTCTGACGGCCCTTATGAAGAGCACGGGAGGTCTGAGACCCATTGTGCTGGGCTACATTTGGCGCAGAATCACGTCAAAATGGGCCAACGCGCGCGCAGTCCCAGTGGTCTCTTCGTAACTGACGCCCAAGCAGCTGGGGGTGGGTCCCGGGCGGATGTTAGGTAGCGGTGCATGCCACTCGCCGCTTTTTAGATTACATGGAAAGGGAATACATAATCGTCAAACTGGACTTGTCCAATGCTTTTAATAGCTTACATCGAGACGCCATGCTTGCGGCATTAGACGATGTGGTTCCTGATCTGATAGTCCAGGCAATATCCATTAAATATCCATTAAACCTGGGCAAAATTGCTTCAGAAGCTTTCTAAACGGTTTCCTGTCCAGAAAACATTGCTGAATAACATACCCAAAATCGCACAAAATCGGAATAGGGGAAGACCCCAAAAATGAATTTCAAAATGGCGGATTGGGGTTTTTCTAAGAAATACCGATAATAATACAAATAATTTGCAATTACACCTAGGCAAAATTGCTTCAGAAGCTTTTTAAACGGTTTCCTGTCCAGAAAACATTGCTGAATAACATTTCCAAAATTCCCCAAAATCGGACCACGGGAACACCCCCAAAATGGTCAAATCCAATATGACCGCCGTCGATTATATTGAAAAAGTAATCTTTTTGTTTTTTAGAGTAAATGCACGTGTAATAGTGCGAGTGATTTCGGTATGTAGAATTCATTTCTGATATTGTTTTCACCATTCGAGGTCATCTTCACCTTGAAAGGTCATGGTCAAGGTCATTTTGGCAGATTGGAAAATTCCCCTTTTTGTTTTTAGAGTTTATGCACATGTAATACCTGTAATTTTACTGATTTCGGCATGTGGAATTCATTTCTAGTATTATTATGTCCGCCATTCGCAGTCATCTTCACCTTGAAAGGTCATGGTCAAGGTCATTTTGCAGATTGGAAAGTATATCTTTTTTGTTTTTTGTTTTTGGAGTATATGCACGCGTAATACCTCTAATGTGACTGATTTCGGTATGTAGAATCATTTCTGATATTGTTTTCGCCATTCGAGGTCGTCTTGGTCTTGATAGGTCACGGTCAAGGTCATTTTGGCATATTTTAAAATCCACCTTTTCTGCTTTTTAGAGTATATGCACGTGTTACTGATTTTGGTATGTAGAATTCATTTATAATATTGTTTTCGTCATTTAGAAAGAAATATTGTTTTCGTCGTTTAGAAAGCTTCTGAAGCAATTTTGCCCAGGTCTAACTGTAAATTGCCTGGACTATGAGCAATTTTTGGCATCTGGCATACGCGGAGGCCAGTACGCTACGTTTCGGAAAGTTCAACATCTTATCCCAGGAGGGCCCACAACAGAGGGATCTATTCGGCCCCCTTCTCTTTTGCCTTCCACTGCAACCAATCCTTAATCGGCTCCTTGCACCTTTGGCATTGGAATACTTGGGCGATCTCACATTGGGAGGGAAGGCCGAGGTCGTCGCCAGGAATGTGGAGATGCTTGAGCGGGAATGTGCTACTGCGGGGCAAAAAATAATAATAATGGATTAACGTGTTTGACGAAAAAAATTAAAATATTAGGCCTGCTATTAAAACTCTTGGAGCGCCAATGACAATATGTGCCAAATGAGCAAAGTAGCCTTTTTCTTTCTTTAAACAAATACAATAAAACGGAACAATGTCATCCAAAATATCTACAGTGATAAATTTCGGAAGGGGGTTTAGTTCACAGGATTTCAGTTTCGAGAAAGATAGAGAACTCGGCGCAAATCAGATTCAAGGATCGGGCGGAAGCCGTTAAAGACTGATTCCGTAGGGATGAAGAGAGTAGGAGATGAGACGGCGGTGGAGGCACAGAGACCATCAGGGCCCCTTGAGCATATGATCAGCATCAGGTTGAACACAGATCAATCAATGGATGCAGGCCTCGCTCCCTTCTCGATGTGATAAACAAACTGGGTTTGAGACGAATTTCATCGCTGGCTCCTCAGCCTACTTGGTCTCAGCTGCGACCACTTTGGAACTTCGGTCTGCTATCTTGACCAAATGCACCAATGTCCCAGACACCTACGTTGAGGAAATGTAGTTGCACGCCATGTCAATCATAGCCAGGACCGGAATTTACCACTCAATTTACCAATTTACCATGCTAATTACACACGGTGGGCCCCTTGTCGTATTGAGCATGGAATAATGGAATATGTTAGACTACATATCTCCTGTGAATGTCGTGGCCATGCAGCCTGTTGGAAAATTCTCAATTCTTGTCAGGCTCTAAATCTATCAAACTCTGTTACAACTTGAAATACGTGACGAACTTCATCGTATGCACAAATTCTCTGCGTTAGCGACGTCAACAAAGTGTCTATAATAACCAAATGGATTTCAGCGTGAAACTTGTCTCTACCTTGCAAGATGAGTTCACTTGAATCACTTCTGTGTGTATGCCAGGAAACACATCGCGTTAGAATAGAAACAAAAGTGACGTTAGCATAGATTACATATTGACTGAAAGAAGTTGAGCCATAAGAAACGCACGGATACAGCAGTTGGTTGCGCGGCTGACATTTCAAATTTGCAATTTGCTTTGTGCAAATTTTTGCTTAAACTGAAACTAATGGCTCTTTCTTGTGAACAAATAATTATTTGGTGTAATAAATTCTGTGTCTGTCCTGCAGTATTCCGACCCCAGTCGGGGCCCCATGCTAAAGTATACTGAGCATATTGGTTAATCTGACCCTGCTTATAGCTGTGTTTGCTCCTTTACTGGTCAACGGTAGAGCAGGATAAATTGTCAATACAGGCCGACATAAGTGACACTTTGGTGTGGATTAGGCTGTAGCTTCTTGTTTTCCTCACCAACTGAACTCCTTTCTCAAGACCTGTACCTTAAAAGTATCAAATGATTGTCGTCGATTTTTGTGACTCAAGAACATCGCCTTATTTAGCCTTGGATTATCTACGGCGCTATATAAATCGCCTCATTATTATTTTCACCATTATTTTTTTTGCCGAAATGGAGTGGAAAACTACTTTAAGCAAAAAGAGAGTGTACTTTCTAACCTGGCTCATTATTGACGGAGAGGAAAGACGTCTCCTTGGACCTACAGAATGCATTTCTAAGATGTTCATTTCTACGAGGTTCTTCGCGAGTGTCAGGCTGCTCAGATGTACCTCGGAAAGCGATCGCGTTAACGCGCTGGATTTTTCACGCAACACGTTGGAAGAGGAAAGACCTCTCCCTTGGGTCTCCAGGAACCCTCGTCAGATGGCGACCCAGGCTGGCCATGAACTCCAGTCCCTGGTGGTTTATTGGGTCAAGTGTCTCAAAGGCAACAGGCCCGGTTCGTCCGTTGGGCAAAGTGGGCAACCGCCCAGGGCCGCCGATTTTTTGAGGCCGCCAATTTTCCAATTTTCGGAAAAATATTTACTATTATTATGTGCTAAAAGAGGTGAATGACTAAAAAAAAAAAAAGGTCATCAACTTTTTTGTGCTTAGGGCCGCCAAATTTCCAATTTCCGAAAATTTTTTTTTATTATTATGTGCTAAAAGAGGTGAATGACTAAAAAAAAAGTCATCTACTTTTTTTGTGCTTAGGGCCGCCGATTTGCCGATTTGCCCAGGGCCGCCAAATGTCTTGAGCCGGGCCTGACTTTAAGGCAAGAGGGATGAACTGGTAAGCGGCTGCCAGCATTTCAGACTTGGCAAAATTTGTTTGAGCAGCCAACTTGGCCGCTGCACCTGCAAAGCAGTATGAGATAATAGCAGTAGTAGTAGTAGTAGTAGTAGTAGTAGTAGTAGTAGTAGTAGTAGTAGTAGTAGTAGTAGTAGTAGTAGTAGTAGTAGTAGTAGTAGTAGTAGTAGTAGTAGTAGTAGTAGTAGTAGTAGTAGTAGAAGTAGTACCAGTAATAGTAGTGTAGCGAATATAGAATATCCGCTCAAAATTTTTTAAATAATATAGCGCCAGTGCTGTGAAAGGGAGACGGCCATCAGCAGATTTAGACCAAGAAGCAGCGACGGCCGCAAACCTTATAACTCCGCCTCTACATCAACAGACCCGGGATGCACTGTCTTAAGGAAGGATGATTGACAGGAGATCTACCGAGGTGCGATATGGCCTTTCACGCGAACGCCAACCGCCTGCCAAAAGCACTTTCACCAGAGGCCTGAAGAGATCGGAAAACCGCACTCTACGATCCAGGCGTCAACCGATCACATGAACAGCCACGTCCGCCTGCTAAGCGCGACGACCAAATGAAGACAATGATAAGTTTTTTTCTACATAAGTAAACTGCCAATCAATCTAAAGTCAAAACTTCACACACCATCTGTCTATCCGCCTACAACATCAGTGATTGGAATGGAGTAAAATTCTGTACATTTTGGGTAGAGGAAAATTGTAATATAAACGGCTGTCTTGAGGGAAATCAACAGAGAGGACTGGAGAAGATTCATCCGCTCAACAGGAAGAAGACGCGCAACAAGAATCCTGCTTGCCTCTTTGTTCAACAGACGCGAACCGCCATCTTTGGGACGCGAGACTGCCTTTGTCAACCTCCGCCAGGCCGCTGTTCGTAGAATTCATCAGCCTCCTCGTTCACTGCCTTCTACACTCGACGACTCTCACTGAACCCGATGCCTTCCGATCGTAGCAGACGGCGCTTGAAGTAACCAGGCTTCCGTGGTCGTCAACGATAACCTCCGTCTTCACATCAGCTATTCTTCCGTTCAACAGACGGGTTTCAAAACGAGTTCTTCTCCGCCGCGCGTCCTCCTGACAGGCCGCCATCTTCAGCTCAACACGACCTCTACCTTCCGACGCCTATCGCCACGGTCTCTAGAGCCAGAGAGAAACGCAGTCATCGTCATTCGTCTGACCTCTCTGTTCTGTATCACGTCAGATCACGTGACGACGCGCCGAGAGCAACCGACTTCGTGCTGTCGCCAAACAGACGCCATCTTGCCTCACAACGCGATCACCTCCTACGCAAGTGCCGCACTCCTGCACGTCTGAGGCGCTATCAACGACGCAAGACGGTGCTAAGCTCACGGATACCCGTGGAGCGGCATCGACTAATTTTCTTCGTCGCCTCGGAAACCTCCACCTCCTCCTCTTCCTCCAAGCTCGGCCGAGGAACCGTTATCAGCCGACGCCGTGTCTGCGCCTAGAATCAGAGGTCAAACGGCCGTCGTCGACGTTAAGTCAGAATTAACCTCCTCCTCCTCCTCCTCCTCCTCCTCCTCCTCCTCACCGCTCTGACCTAAAGCTCTGTGCGAAATAGATTATGTTCAGTGATAGAAACGATAATCGCCGCCTAAGCAAACTCGTGCGAAACGTCTGCGCATCAGGGTTAAATGATCATTAGCAGAGGCGGCAGAAATTAATTATACTACCTGCTAATTGGGCCAAATTTCTGTCTGAAAAAGGGTAAAGTTGAATTTGAATTATTGCGTCGATCCGACCACTAAATTGATATAACTAGTTAAAATTGGGAATCACACTAAGGAGACTACATATCTCGAAATCATCACGAAGCTTAATTGTTGCTTCATCTAGTATTAGACTGTTTAGATTAATACGAAGGCTCTCTTTCTTAGCTTAATCTCGAGGGTCCTTTACTAGTCACTCACGAGAGTGTATTGAACTTACTGTAACCTTCGGAGGAAACTTAATTAGAAGTAGGTCACTAGTATTAACTCAATTGTGAGAAATACATTAGTAATTGCACAAATGTCGTCTGATTCTGAAAGTAGTGTGAGTGATATGGAAAATCATAGCGATGACGAAAGGGTTAATATTGAAGCACAGGGAAACGAGAGTCCAAGGGTTCTTTCTTGAACAGAATGAGTGCTGTTATGGAGAAAATGGCAGAAAACATACAAGAAGTATTGGTCCAGCAACAGGGTTTAGGTGCTCAACAGCAGGGTTTACAGGTTAACCAGCAGCATCTGAACCACAGATTGTCTACTATAGAAGGTCACATAAGTCCTAAGTCGGTATTAACACCGGGCAGATATGAGAGTAGAACATGGAGAAGGAGTAGCTCTAAGAAGAAGCAAGAGAATAATGGAGAAGGAAAGGGGGCCCACTTCACCCACGAGGACTAACTCTCTGGCTATCGAAGGGTTAGTGCCTTCAGCACCGTTAATGTTAGACATCAGTCAATACAGAATAAGTAAAGCTCCAGGTTTTGCAGGTTCAGGGCACTATGTCAGTGCGGAACCGTCTCAGTTCGATTTGCTCGAGGAATACCGACTGGGCAGCCAATGGAGGCCGGTGGGAGAGGGACCATATCAACAACGTGAGGTAGAATCTGACCCGCTTCCCTGCCTACCAATAACCACTCAGACAGGGGATGCATCTCTCTCTCTCCTTTCGGCAGCCAAAAGCTTACAGTAGTAGTAGTAGTAGTAGTAGTAGTAGTAGTAGTAGTAGTAGTAGTAGTAGTAGCAGCAGCAGCAGCAGCAGCAGCAGCAGCAGCAGCAGTAGTAGGAGTAGTAGTAGTAGTAGTAGTAGTAGTAAGAGTAGTAGTAGTAGTAGTAGTAGTAGTAGTAGTAGTAGTAGTAGTAGTAGTAGTAGTAGTAGTAGTAGTAGTAGTAGTAGTAGTAGTAGTAGTAGTACCGGTAGTAGTTATTATTATTTTAAACCCGGGGTATCAATGATCCTTCAGGATTTGAAAAAAGTTATTGTTATTTCTGAACGGTCAAGCCTCGTTTTCGGGGTTGGTGGGAAAGGCACCTTTTAATGCAACCAAATTATAGCTTTGGATGCTGATGGACAAACGCTGGAAAAGAAAGTTTGACTCGCGTCTGTCTGTAGAAGAAATACGACCGCCTATATCCATGATAAAATCTTAGGCTGATGGGTTCATCGGACCCAAGGACTCGATGTCCATTTATGTGCGATGCAGGGTAGGCTACCCCTGTCGCATGTGTAGCATATGACCCTTTCCTCACCCAAATACACTGAATGTGTAGAATAGCGCTATATGATTTGTGTGTATAATACGAATGATTTACCATAGTTATTGATTGGTACTAATTATTTAATTAATTAACCAGCACATTAGACCAGGGGTGAATGCCCCTTTATTATTGTTATCATCATCATCATCATCATCATCATCATCGTCGTCGTCGTCGTCATCATCATTTTGTGGCCTCTGTCTAGATAACAGTAGGCGCCTCTGATCAAATATCAAATATCAACCGCTATATCAAATTCTCAGAATGAATGAATGAATGAATGAATGAATAATTGGTGGGTGCTGGTTATAAGTTCTGAAATACAGCACAATACAATAACGAGGCCATGTTGGTGGCATTTGGTCTTCAGTTAGGTCTTGCTAAACTAGCCCAGATGGGCATCATGGGCTAGTTTACGAAATCGTTTTGGGACGCTCCATCCGCCATCATGCCATAAACAATGTGTGGCCTTCCAAGCATGAACATGCCAAACGCGTCTGCTGCCGCCCGATGGCAAACTCCCGATGGTGCTACTCTTGTTCCTTGGTCTGCTGGCAAATACATGACCTGGTACGCTACAGTAGTTCACACTTTTGGGGCTTTATACTTGTCGCAGGCAGCGATTTCTACTGGTTTTGCAGCTTAACAGACAGTTGTTCATGAGTACGCACTGATGCCTACAACCCATGTGTTTGTTCCGGTTTCCATTGGAGCCTTTGTAACCCTTTGCATGGTGAGGATGCAGAATTCTCGTTCATTTAAGTTGTCTTTGGAGATAGACGCAGCATTTACGGAATCTTTACCCCTGCAGTGTTCAGCGCCACAATGCCACTGCATTCAGGCCTGCTGGGAACATAAGATCGCTTGCCACTCGGGGGATCCTAAGAGGCTCTGGTCGACCTTGAATAACCTCCTTGACCGTGCTCGACTCGCTGGACGCTCAGCTACACCACTCTTCTCACCAGATGCCTTCCTCGAGGCATTTACTGCGAAAGTAAATTCCGTCCGAGAGGCCACTGCCGGTTCTCCTCCGCCGGTCTATACACCGACTAGCTGTGAACTCTCTGCCCTGGATCCAATCTCAAGCGAGGATGTATACGACGAGTCGTCTTAGCTTCTGCGCCTAAAACATGCGACTTGGACCCACTTCCTACATCCCTTCTTCAAGAATTCGTGGATATTCTACTACCTTTCCTGACGGTCCTCTGCAACAGCTCCCTTTGTGAGGGCATCCTGCCTGTCTCACAGAAAAGATCCATCCTCATCCCGGTGCCTAACCGCGAGGGACTAGATCTGGCTGACCCTAATAACTTTAGGCCTATAGCGGGTCTTTTATCTCTAAAAGATAAATTTTTATCTCTAAAATGGGTCTTTTATCTCTAAAATGGGTCTTTTATCTCTAAAATTATTGAAAAGGTAGTAGCTACTCACCTTACTGTAACCCTTGATAAGAATGACCTTTTACCAACTTACCAGTCGGGCTTTCGGAAAGGTCACTCTACTGAGACATTGTTGGTACGCCTCCTCTCGGACATTTATGGGGCCATTGATGAGTCACAGGTTACTCTATTGGCACCGTTCGATGTAAGCGCTGCATTCGATACAGTTGATCATACTATTCCTTTGACACGCCTCTCTACCTCCTATGGTCTCTTGATTTTCTTGACTGGCTTACCTCATACCTCCAGGACCGCTCTTGCATTGTGGCCTGTGGGTCTGCTAGGTCACCCTGGGTTCCTGCTCCGTTTGGCCTGCCCCAGGGCGCTGTTTTGGGTCCCCTATTGTACATACTGTACATATTGTACATACTCTACACTGCTGACCTTGGTCCCTCTTGGCGGCCAGTGCAGTCTTAAGTCAGTCCTACGCGTATGTCCACTGCTTGCCATCGGCAGTCCTACGCGTATGTCCACTGCTCGCCATCGGCGGCTGCTGCTGCGGTTCGAGAGATCTCCCGGGTCGTGGGGAATTTGGAGGCCTGGATGTCCTCAAACCGTCTACGGTTAAACCCGGCAAAAATCCAATATATCTGGTTTGGTACGCGCCAGCAGCTTGCAAAAATTAACCTGCGGGAATTGTGTCGCCCGACCTCGGTGGTCTTGCAGCGATCTGCTCTTCGCTCGGCTGACCAGGCCGAGCTCTTGGTCCCCCGCACGCGGACAGCCATTATGCAGCGCCGTTCTTTTTCGGTCGCTGGCCCCGCAACCTGAAATGGACTTCCTGTTGCACTCCGCCTGATCTCTACGACTCACACCACCTTGTTTCTTACAAACTTGAAAACTATTCTCTTTAGCCGTGGTTGGACAAGGAGCGCTTCTGAGTAGATCACCTTAAAGGGGCGCTATATAAAAACCCCTTAATAATAACATTCAGAGTCATATTTCGGATGGCTGTGAGAACTTGGACAAAGCCTGTTTTTTTCAGAGATCCTTCTTTTGCTACTGTTAACCTATTTATCCTAAAACATCATTTCTTCCTCGGTTAAAACAAATAAAAAATCGAATAATAATAGTAACAGGTTTTCTCACACAATCACAAATATCTTTTCGCAAATGTTTAGAATGTGTCAATGTCAGCGATCTTATCTACTATTTGACCGTTCTAGTGATCACGGTTGGTAGCTGGAGGAGCCCCAGTAGGCCTATACCATCGCCAGACGTGACTGTACCTTGGGAGAAGGGGAAGGTCGCGCTGTTGTAGAAGAAGATCACGCCGGGGATAAGAAGGACATTGAAAAACTTACACTCGAATTTCTTTTAACTTTTCGAGAACGGCAGCGTTTGATTTGTTTTATTACTCAAACGATGAACCTCGTGTTGAGGCGTGACAATCACAGATACGCACTTAAACCGCGTGATGATGATTACGCTTTATATCGGAACGAAGATCAGAAGAAGGAGGTGGGTTCGATACCCGCTAGACCCAAAAAGGTTGATTCAGCCTTTCACTCCCTAGAGGCGACTCTAAAATGAGCAGTGGAACAGATGGGCCCTTGCAGGCTGCCATACTGTTAAATTCGACTCGCTGTTAAACTTGTAATAATCTGTTAGTACTATATCATGTAATCTCACTGCATACTTGTCAGTTTGAATTTAATAAACGAAGATTATTATATTATGCAGTGCCATGCTTTGTACTTTTTGTTTACATTATGCACCACACCAACAGGAACACTGTTCGACAATCATTCGCTGGGATTTCATTTTTACGGTTTTGATACTCAAATCTACATTTCATTTGGTAGTCTGGCATGTGACTCGTCTGTGCAGCTGATGTCCTCTGCGCCTTTGAGAAGGCGCAGTCTTGGACGGTTGCCAAAACTCCTCCTTAAACCACCGATTGGCGATGGCAATCCACTACTCCATGGCAAATTAAAGAATTTAGCTTAAATCGTAGAAACTGGGTGACTCAAATGTTAAGCTCGCAGACGCTGCTCGAGACTTAAGCCTTGTTTTGATTATACTTTTGTCTCTCACTGGTCATCTAACATGTATAATTCGTGACACACGCAGAATTAGGCGTTATGTCTCCATGTGTTTTGTCTGGAGCGCCTCTGATGAGTCTCTCTAGAAGTGGCGCTATATGAAGTTGTAATTGCAATTACTTGGCCTTGTGCATTAGACAACGGCGCAATAGAAGTTATAGATTACAAGTACAAGAACTTCTTTGTAAACGGTGACAGGACTCTGTGAGGCATTTTAGAGAGTCATAAGATAGAGTCATATAATAATTCACTGCACAATACAGATTTGAGATTTCGTTCTTTCTAAACGAATTCATTACGCATGTTGTCATTGTATCATCTTTCTCAATTCTGTCGCGATCAGGAAATCCTTCTATGGCATCTTTTCTTCTCTTACATTAATATTTTGTTCTGACTTTTACAAACGTATACTGACATCGGTTCTATGATGGTAACAGTTACACTTGTTATTTTTAGTTCCAAGCTATTGCACCAGCAGCCCTTGTTCATACGGAGGCACCTGCATTCAGGAAGTTGACGGCGGATACCATTGCGTCTGTGCACCTGGCTACTCCGGACAGAACTGCACATTTGGTAAATTCGCTCATATGAAGTTTTTAGGAGAATCATTTAGTCAGCGTAACTGTTCACTGGTGTTTATGTCTGCCGGACGTTTCGTCGTCCACTAGTTTACTAATCTAATGTAATCTAATCTAATCCAAGTCTGATCTAATCTCATCTAATCAGATCTAATTCCCTAATCTGACTTAATCTAGCATAAGAACTTTCATAGTACAAATGTAGTAATGCAGAAGACATCGACTAATTTCAATCCATGTCGCTTCTAAGTAAACATGAAACGAGTGGACTCGATCGAAGTCCTTCATGAGTCTGATAGCAAACCATAAGGAAATCATTGCACGGAGACTCAGAATCAATGAAACTGGAAATGTATTCTGGAATAAGATAAATTTTCGGTAGTACCCTAATCGCCAACATGACGAGCAAGTTCCAAGTAGTGTTCAAGAGTCTTAATCGAGCGACGGAAGAAGCCACTGTTTGACTCTGATCAGTCTTTACATTGGGTTACAGAACTCTTTTAAATGATCTTCACAGTTTATAGGACAATCGCTGCTCTGGTCCGTTGCAGTAACCAGTGGCTAACTTAGGTTTTGAAAGTGGGGTATCTATTTCTACAGCTTAAGACACAGACAAAAACGATGTTTATTATTATTACATGGGTAAAACATTGGACAAATTCCGCCTCGGCCCGTTCGACATTGCTGACCTAGATTACATGGAGCAAACTCTACCAGCGCCTTCGAACTTGTAAGCGTACTTGGACTGCTGCAAATGTTTCCCAGAACCCCCAGTTAAAGCCTGAGAGCAGGCTAGAGGTGTCCCTTTATTATTGTTATTATTATTATTATTATTTCTTCTTCTTCTTCTTCTTCTTCTTATTATTATTATTATTATTATTATTATTTTTATTATTATTATTATTATTATTATTATTATCATTATTATTATTATCATTATTATTATTATTATTATTATTATTATTATTATTATTATTATTATTATTATTATTATTATTATTATTATTATCATCATCATCATCATCATCATCATCATCATCATCATCATCATCATCATCATCATCATCATCATCATCATCATCATTATTATTATTATTATTATTATTATTATTATTATTATTATTATTATTATTATTATTATTATTATTATTATAAAGCAATTAAACCATGACGCATAGTTAGGACCAGCTTGGATGGGCTCGCCGGTTCTCTAGCCCTGGCAGCCCTGACATAGTGCCCTGGTATGCGACTGCATTAAAACGTTGAACTGTTACTGATATGCTCTGGAAGAGGAAGGCTGTCTCGCGGGCGTCGCCAGTGATTGTCGTCAATCGGCGGCCGATTTCGGAAACGAAGGCGATACCCTCTTTGTTGGTAGGACCCAGTGTTTCAACGGCGATAGGTACGAAGGAATATCTTGTCTCGAGTTCCGAATATTTTTTGTGTTTTCTTGTGGCCGCCCTCTCCGCGGCTCCTCCGGCCGCGAACGCCGTCTCAGGAAGATATGATGCGGCCACCGTATCCACCACGGTCGCGTCCCATATCAGAGGGCGTCCGCCACTCCAAGGGATCAGAGTCTGGCCGTCTGGTCTTTTTCCGTCGGATCTGGTCAATCCCGATGGCTCCTTGATCGCCGGCGTACCCGCTCTATTCAGACTTCGGTGAACGAGGTCGTTGATGGCGCTGTGTCTGGCCTGTCGACCGAAACCGAGCGAACACGAGAGGCCGTGCGAGCCCGTTGCTGATATTATTATTATTATTATTATTATTATTATTATTATTATTATTATTATTATTATTATTATTATTATTAACAATAATGAGTAAATGATCTGAAGCGCCGTGTCAGCGTTCCCTCGTTGCAGAGTCACCATTATTATTATTATTATTATTATTATTATTATTATTATTATTACTATTATTATTATTATTATTATTATTATTATTATTATTATTATTATTACTATTTGTTTTTTTCCCCGAGGTACATATGATCCCTCGGGAGTTCAAAAATTAGGGGGCATTGTTCTGGAATGGCTAGTCTTCGCAGATGGTTTAATCGGTGCAAAAGGTGCTAACAAAAGCGACAGCATTGAAGCGTTGGATTGCCATAGATAAGCGCTGATAAAGAAAGGTACCGGTAGTCTCTCTATTGTCTCCTGATATTTGGGCCAGGCGGTAGCCGAGGAGGTTGATCAGTGCGAGGCCTTCCTGATTTATTGGACCCAGAGTTGCAAAGGCCAAGGGCACAAAGCAATATGATGACAAAATGGCAGTTTATTTAGATGTTTTTGTGTCGGCTACTATCTCGACCGCAGCCCCCGCAACCTCAGCTGATCTGGTGCGGTATGATTCTGCCAGGGTGTCAATAACAGTGGCGTCCCAGGCAAGGCATTTACCACCATCCCATGGGATAAGAGTTACCCCATCAGGACGTCTCCCACCAGACCTGACAAGTCCAGTGGGCTCCTTTGTGGCTGGAAAGCCAGCTTTGGTGAGGCCACGCCAAATGATGTCGTTTAGTAGAGCATGTCTGGCAGTACGACCTGGCCCGATGCTGCATGACATCCCATGTGAGCCGTCCTCTTCGACCGTCGCTCCACAAGGACATTCGTGAGGAGCACATAAATCTGCCCCGAGGCGCAGTCCTGTTGCGATACGGACTGCTTCGTCACTTAGCGTCAGTCCACAAGCGCTTATGGGGAGCGCTAGTAGCCAATCACCTGCGTGCGGTGAGGCGACTGCCTTCAGCCTGGCCTGGTGGTAATCTGTTGTTATCGAGGCCTCTAAAGCTGCCATGTGTTTCATAATGAGAGGGTGATCCCAGGCACACTGCTTATGGGAGAGGGTTTCTTCGGAGAGTGGAGCACCCGATTCAGTTAGCCACTGTTCTTGGGCCATTATGAGAGCCCGATCTAGGGGCGCATCAGTGTTGGACAAAATGGAGGCTTGCAAAGTTGCGGTGCCTGCGGCGGAAGCCAGAAAGGCGGGTAATGCCAGCGAGGCCACACGACGGATGCCAAGACCTCCACTCCTAACAGGTAGAGTGGCTTGAACCCAGCTGCTGTCAGCAATGGCCAGATTAAGTGTTTTAATGAGACCCGTGCGCATTATCTGGTCAAACTGGAGTAGCTTTGGGTTCCCCATACATGGGAAACAGCAAAGAGTATGAAGCAAAATAGGTGAACTGAGAGAGCTGCGGAATAAGATTAGGGCATCATGTTTAGCTATTGAAGACAATCGAGAAATACCAAGTGAAAGCTCTGCGCAACGCATCTCCAGAGCAGCATCGAGAGCTCCGCCAGCCGAGAGAGGTGCCCCAAGGAATGCATCACAAGAGGATGTAATGGCGAAACTGTCCAGAGGTGGTGGCAAGTCAACTTTGTGGGTGTTTATGATCTCACATTTTTCAACGTTAAGTGTCAGACCCATTTTACCCGTCTCTCTGATAATGGCCTGGACATCCATAGCCACCATGGATGCAGTCCCACCCAGGGTCAAGTCATCAAGATAACCAATGCGAAGAGATGATTGGAGGCTGGACAAGATACGCTGAATAGGGAGACAAAACAGGAGTGGTCCAAGAGGACCACTCCTAATATTATTATTATTATTATTATTATTATTATTATTATTATTATTATTATTATTATTATTATTATTATTATTATTATTATTATTATTATTATTATTATTATTATTATTATTATTATTATTATTATTATTATTATTATTATTATTATTGTCACCACTACCTTCATCGTTTAAACTAGTAACTTCTATCGCGCCACTATATAATGCATAAAGTATCAACTGATGTCGCATCAAAAACAAAGTCGCAATAAAGTCATTGTCAAGAATATATTGACTTGATTGAGTCAGTGGGACAAGGCAGCTGATTGTGGGTCACGGTAGCCGATTGGTTAGAGCAATCGTCTTCTAGTGTGGATAGTACGGGTTCAAGCCTCGCCTGAGACAGTTACTGTGTAGGAGCTTCTGCAAAATGTGAAAGTTTTCAATCTCACAAACGCCCAGCGCCATTTATAGATTGATGCTTGGTCATCAGCTCCGCCTCTTCTCTGACTGCTACGCCCTTCGATATGGCCCGACGCCTCTCGATCTCTTTCTGGCTTTCTAGTGCATTTCTTAATTGGTTTGCTTCTTATACGTCTACGCACATTTCCTGCGTGGTCCTTGCTGCCGAAGTCCCGCTTATGGTATTCTCACCCACTGTCCGTGTTCCCCTGGACCAGGAGATGTAGCCTATTTGAACCGCAACATAGATTTGGTCAGCCGTTCAGCTACGCCAGTTTCGAGTTGTCCCGCGCTCGCTGATCTCTATCTCAGCAATAACTCTAATCCACACGTTCGCTTTGAGCCGACTTGATTATTTCTCCTCCATTTATGCTGGTCTTCCACAGGTCCGAGTCGACCGGCTTGAGGGGATTCACCGGGAGACTACACTATGGATGCGCTGAGGAAAGGGAAGTCAGTGCTAGACCTCCCGCATATATATAGTGCGAGAAACGATCAATCTTGGCGAAGCCACGGATGAGACATCCGTGGCTTCGCCAAGATCGATCGTTTCTCGAACTATATGCGGGAGGTCTAGCACTGGCTTCCCTTTCCTCAGCGCATCTATTTCGGGATCTCTTCCGTGGGTGAGGCGCCTGCGTATCTGAGGGAGCTCTGTCTCGTCCTATGGTGGTCGCCATCCTCTTCTTTCTGCTGCTCAGAGTGCTCTGACTGTCCTTTTACCTGTACAGCAACAATACAACAGCGCGCTTCTCAGTTGTTTGCCCTGTGACGTGGAACGGGATTCATCGAGAGTTGCGCTGCATCCTTCGGGTTCTTCCCACGCCGTTCCAAGGGCTCCTTAAGACTGCTTTTTTCTGCTTGGCCTCTGTCGGGAGCGCCTGTGAAGGGGCGCTATATAAATTCTGTTTGATTGATTGATAGTTTCGCTTAGTTAAGCTATAACTACAGACACATATCCCCACATACATATATGATAACATGTGACATATTATCAATGAAATAATCTGCTATGTTACACAGTTGCATATTTTAGCAATTAGCAACTATGTAGCTATAGCAAAATGATTTATCTGTTTTTCTTGTCTCCTTTTTTGTCTGCCTACCTGCTGATCTATGTAAAGGTGGGCTGGAGAACAATACTTAGTCAAACACAACTGTAAGCAGTTCTGGGCGGTTAGATTGAGATGAAAAGGTTTGAATGCGGTGCTCCAGTCCAGACAGTGTGTGTATCCACGTATCTTGCAACGACTAAGCAGTACTTTCGAAAATGCTTAGTTCTCAGATGTGGTTCTCTGATTGCCTTATTGTAGCCTTGTCACGAGAAAAATTATCTGGGCAAGAGAGTGTTTGCGATGGCTGGACTAAGTTTCCATGATATCATTCGCGGAATCTGTCAGCTCTGTTGAGTCCTGTTTTGTCAGTATGATCTCGGCTTGAAGGTGATTATTCTCCCGAGGCTGTCTATCTGGCGCGCCTAACCCAGCCAGCACACTTTTTATTGGGACGATGTTGGGCGAAGATCTAGTCACTTTCTAGTGCATCGTTATGAATATGAGATATGAGTAATTGGATTTGATTTGGACAGAATTAGTTACAGTAAATATGCTTCAAATTTTAACATGATTTGACACACAGGAGAAATTTGCTCAGCTCTGAACATTCCTTACAGGCGGAAGCATTTCATTTTTGCTTGTTCTGTTCGCAACTCTGACCTCTGAGTATAAATATTCTTACAGTTCACTTCACTTGCCACTTCAATCAGCTAATCCTATGCAGGAGTATTCCAGCTCGCTATCTTATGATTAACATTTTACCGTCAGATGCTGAATAATCTTCACAAATCTAATATTATTGACGCGCAGAAATTGCACATTGTGAACTGAGTTTTGTGTACAGTCTTTCAGTGCGAGATATTGTCGTATATATTTAGTGCGTTTACTTTAGTTTCGCGTGTATATATATATATATATATATAATAAATGTATCACGTTTAGTTGTACTGTCTTAGTGACACGCGTGGCCGGCCGATCTCGGCAGCGGCGCGCTATATGCATATAATTAGATTTCGCTTAGGCGCAGAAGAAAGATGCCTAAGAAAGGCGCGAAGATTTATGCTGACTGTAGAAGTTTGAATTTGTGTGTTCTCTGTAGAAGTTTTGCTGACTAGTTAATATTGAATTCATTTCTGTTGGTTAAAACAAAGATATTGAAACTGCTTTAGTGTTTAATGAAGGCTATGGTACACAGTAGAAATTAAGCTACTTATACGTAGATTTAGTGTGAAACAGTGAACATTAAATAGGCGTAAGTACGAGTAAGACAAGGAAGTTGTTAGAACTATTGTCGACAGAAGGAAAGGTTGACACATACTCTGATGATTATAATCGTTATGACCTGGCTACAGCCTATTTATGTCCAGCAACAATTATAAGAAGGATTTGTTTTTTTTTCTCGCAGCAATTAACTACTGCGACAGTAGTCCATGTACGAATGGAGCATCGTGTCTGCCTATAGTGAATGGCTACGTCTGCCAATGTCAGCCTGGATACACAGGCGACAACTGCGAATACGGTAAGTTTCATTTCCACATCAGATCAGACATTTGGCCGAGTGACAGCTGTAGTACTCCCTCCACAGTTCGAATACAAAAAGAGTTGAAGGACTTTTCGTAATAAACAACATTAAGCGACTAGTGGATTAGCCCGTCATTATGACGGGAGAGGTAGACATGGGGGGAGGGAGGGGAGTGAAGGAGTGATGGAGGGAGGGACATAGGTAGGGAGGGAGGGAGGCATAGACAGACTTACTAACTACTGTTTGTCTGTGTGTCAATCCGTCTGTCTGTCTGTCTGTCTGAGTGACCGTCCGTCCGTCCGTCTGTCTGTCTGTCTGGCTTTGCGTGTGTTTGTCTATCTCCGCAGTGTCCAGTGTTCGTGGGCGGGCCCAATTGCGGGCGCCTGTGAGAGCGTTTATCGACACACAGATATGGAAAACTATATTAATGGTTATACAGTGTTCTATTTGATTCCAAAATAAGCAGATTATTTTGTATTCGATGCTAGGTTCCCGAGTCCATATCCGAAGTCCAGCAAGTAACTTATCCACCGTAGGCTATCTCTCTTTCTCATTTGATGACCTTCTGGCTTTAAGCTGAGTGCGACTCTGTTTTGGTGTGGCATCGCCGGTGTCCTTTTGCAATGGACACCGGCGATATAGAAGTTGCTAATTCGTAGTAGCAGCAGTAGTAGTAGTAGTAGTAGTAGTAGTAGTAGTAGTAGTAGTAGTAGTAGTAGTAGTAGTAGTAGTAGTAGTAGTAGTAGTAGTAGTAAATATAGTAGTAGTAGCAGTAGTAGTAGTAGTAGTAATAGTAGTAGTAGTAGTAGTAGTAGTAGTAGTAGTAGTAGTAGTAGTAGTAGTAGTAGTAGTAGTAGTAGTAGTAGTAGTAGTAGTAGTAGTAGTAGTAGTAGTGGTAGTGGTAGTAGTAGTAGTAGTAGTAGTAGTAGTAGTAGTAGTAGTAGTAGTAGTAGTAGTAGTAGTAGTAGTAGTAGTAGTAGTAGTAGTAGTAGTAGTCGTGGTGATAGTTATAGTAGTAGTCATAGTAGTTGTAGTAGTAAAAATAGTAGTACAAGAAGATAATTCTTAAGTTTGACCGAGCTAATAACAGAGCTTTACATCGTTAAAGTCAAACGTCGATGCGAGCAGCATTTGAACATGAAAGTTACAGTGTCGGCTCCGAAAGATTAATGCAGGCAACAATCTTTCTCCTTTGAAAATAAAGACGGCGGTGCCTCTGTCTTCTTATGGGAAACGAGTTAGACCTCTTCTGCGCAGAGTTTATTACAAAACAGCACTCATCTGAGTGCGCCTCTGAGAGGCTTGCAAAGGCGCAAAGGAAATTACTTAAGATACACGCATCCAGTTGATCTTCAGAGTTTGGCCTGGGTCAAGAGTAATATTGCTAGCACACTTGAGGCCCACATTGTTTGCTGAAGTGTACGCTTGGTTCAAAAATGACAGAGGGTCGTTTTCAACTACTTCTTGGATTCGAATTCTCATATTGAGATATGAATCCTATCATTCGCGAGATGGCGCGTGTGTGAAAATGAGATGTAGGACGTGATGGCGCCTTGCATGGCTGCCATATACAGTCAAAATTCGACTCCTGTAATAACTTGTGATCATCCGTTCATACTGATTTGTAATCATACTGCGCAATTGTCAGTTTGAAGATATTAAACGAAGATTATTATTATTAAATTCTTTAAAATCTTAGCACTTTAAATAAAGATAAATTCGTTGCCTACAGAATCAAGTTTAAAACCGTAAGGATTCGGGCTGAAAAACTTTACTATGCGACAGAGTTCCTCAAGCACCAAGGAGATAAAAAAAAGTCCACCTGGAAATTAATTAGATCAGCTCTAGGCCTACAGCTAGAAGATAATGGTAATTAAATTGAACCATTAATAATTAATGATAAGAAAATAGATGATCCTGAGTTAATAGCAAATTAATTTAATGATTATTTTATCAACCTCCCTGTGATGTTGGCCAGTAATATACCTACTTCCCCCATTCCCACGAAGCTTTTCTACCCCCCCCCCCAACTTATCATCTATGGGAATGATATTGACTTCTCCCGAGGAGATAATAAGTGTTCGGAAGGGTATAAAAGGAACCCACACTAAAGGATTGGATGATATTGACCCATATCTGGCTTTATCCCATTTACCGCTGGTTGCCCATCCTATAGCAGCAATCATAAATTGTTCTTAGCAAATGGGGTTGTACCCGACCTACTTAAAGAGGCTAAAGCTATACCGTTATTTAAGAAAGAAGAGAAGCATGAACTCGCTAATTATAGGCCTATCTCGATATTGCCGTTCTTTGCCATATTCTTGGAAAAGATCATGTATATCAGACTCAATTCCTATATATATATATATATAACTAATGCAAATTTTATACATCCATCGCAACATGGATTTCAATCAGGTCATTCTACTTTATTGGCTTTTCGAGAGATGGAAGATAAAATTTCGAATGCCATAAACAACAATGACTACTCGGTGGGAATTTTTGTGGATTTGGCAAAAGCATTCGACACTGTCGATCATAATATATTGATAAATAAATTAAAGAACTATGGAATTAGGGGAAGATATTAAACGAAGATTATTATTATCGTGTTTGAATATAAAACGACAAGCGACGTTTAGTGACTTTGAAGAAGTGGCGAGGAGTATGCTAGTTGGACGATTTGACGAGGAGAGGGAAAAGCTTTGTTCACAAGTTCACATCGTTAACCTAAGGACTCCATACAGAACAAAATCGAGATGGTGGCTATTGGAATAAGTCATTATGAGATGGGGCTTGCAAGAATTAATAAGGCGACTACGAATCAAATTCGAGTGCCAAACAACCTTCAGCAAAAAGACTTCCAATGGAGGGAGGTAGAATTACTCATAATACTTAGATTTAGCTCTCTTAATCAGATGCTGGTCTAAGTAAGGCTAATTTTATCACGACAGGAATAGACATATTATGTGTAATAGGTATAGTGTGTTATTCTTTGAGAAAATCATGTGATACTGATTTGCTGTTGAACTTTAATTAAAACTCTTTAAAATGTGCTTAGAGAGTCGAATGCATTGCCAAATTGAAATGAACATTAGTCTAGACATTGCATTCACAATGATTGATTCACAAGTAGCGGGGGGGTAAGAACCAACCCCAGGCCATAAAGGTAAGTTACAACCACACTGTAACCAATTGGTCATTTTAGTGCAGAATCGCCTAGTCTCGGATGACCCTCGAGTGGTGTATGAGCGCTCCTTACATTACATTACTGTTGAATATTGTTTTAGTGACAAACAACTGTGAAAGTTTTCCATGTCTGAATGGCGGAACTTGTCTTAACGGCATCAACTACTACGTGTGCCAATGTCCACCAGAGTGGACTGGAGTCAGATGCGACATTCGTAAGTCCGCTTCAAATCGCATTGTTCCATACGAAGCATTTCTCACTCAAAAAACTTCAAGGCGCTTTGAGACTTGGGAAACCTGCCTTTCGCTACAATACCCTTGCTTTAGCCTCATCGAATCCAGACCACCATGTGTGACATATTTTAAGTCGTGTTATTGAAAATGACTTGAAAATTGAAGAACTAGAGACTCGACATTTATCACTCTTTGTCTCATCTTATCTGCACTGACGTAACCTAATCTCACTCGACGTGATTCTCTATCTAATCTGATCCATTGCAGTCTTAATTAACATTAAGGAGCTCTATTATGATGATAATTGTAAGATTGGCGATAAAATTTTAAACGATGCAATAATGTATAAAATTAAAGATTTATTATTTCAATAGCGTTCAGAACACAATACTTAACATTATTCATAGCCATATGACGCTGATTACGATGCGATGATTTAATTATGTCGACAATGTCGATTATAATGAGGTATGCTTTTGCAGGTACGATTATAATGTGTGTAAGTGTAGTACTTGTAGGCCTTTGAGCCAATTAGGCCAATTAATTAATTAATTACCTATTAATTAATGGCCTATTAATTAATGGTCTATTAATTAATAGGCCGTTAATTAATAGGTCATTAATTAATTAATTGGCCTAATTGGCTCAAAGGCCTCCCGGTAATACTACTTGTGTATATATATGCACATGTTATTATATATGTGCACATACGTGTTTGTATGTGTTTATGTATGCATTTATGTATAAAATTAAGCATGCATGTTTTATGTATCAAATCAAATCAAATCAAAAATCTTTATTGCAACCAACAACAGAATAATAACGAATTAGTTTAGTGTAAAGATTACATTCAAGGTATGCTGAGTATTGGCTGCAAAGGGTGGCCCCAAAGGGATACAATCCCTCTAAGGGGGTCACCCTATCAGCAAATTACACATTTATAATAATATGACTGGTTACATAATTTCTCCCTAGATCTATAGCTTATAACCAGTAATGCTATTATTCTTTGTGGGAGGTTGTTTAGTTCTTCGTAAGTAACTTTCTTAACTAATATTCTGAACTAAGGGACTCTGTCCCCCGAGCCCTGGTGCGCACACCCCGTCCGGCCATCCAGGCGCCTGGAGGGAGGCCTGTTTTTCGGCAAAAAGGTCAGCCATTCATCAATTCATTCATCATTTATCAACCATGTTTTTAGTAAATGTTTTTAGTATATGTGTATGTATGCAGGCATGTATGTGTGCGTGCATATATGTATGAGAGCTGTTGCTCTCTCAGCAACAGCAGCAACTACACTTGTTCACGCTTTCGTCACATCTCGTCTTGACTATTGCCTATCTCTTTACTCTGGCCTCCCTTCTGCACGCCTAGACTGCCTTGACCGCATCCTGCGCTCTGCTGCACGCCTTATTGGCCAAATACCATATTTTGGCCATATATCAAATTATATGCTGGAGGTCCTGCATTGGCTCCCTGTACGGCAGCGCATTGAATACAGGATCGCCTCCTTTGGTTGGCGATGTCAACTGGGTCTCGCTCCAAAATACCTGATGGATCTCTTCCGGCCTGTGTCTGCTTCTCGGACTGCTCGAGTCCTCCGCTCGGTGGGGAGGGGGATGCTATCCGTCCCTTTTGCCCGTACTGCTATCATGCAGACCCGCGCTTTCTCGGTGGTTGGCCCGACCATATGGAATGGCCTTCCCTCTGAGCTGCGCCTACATCCTAGGTCTTCCTCTGGTACCTTCTATGACCACCTGAAAACTGCTCTTTTTCGCCGTGCTGGAGTCGGGAGCGCCTCTGAGTAGTTCCCTTGAGTGGCGCTATATAAATTTACGAATGAATGAATGAGTGAAAAAAATGTTTTTTCATGTTATTATCAGCTATTGGTAAAATTCGGTCATGAGAACGGGGCCGGAGAGAATAATATCCCAAAAGTTTTATATATATTATTTTTATTATTATTATTTTGACCACGATTATGATAATAATAACAACAATAGTAATATGCATATATGTAATGTGTGCATGTATATAATTAAGCATGCCCAGATTCTTCTGGAAATTCTTCATTAAAGAATATACTTACTTACTTACTTATGCATGCGTGCTTGTATGTATGTATGTATGTATGTATGTATGTATGTATGCATGTATGTATGTATGTATGTATGTATGGATGTATGTATGTATGTATGTATGTATGTATGTATGTATGTATGTAATGTATGTATGTATGTTGTATTCTTTAGTGCTCAATCCGTGTGGCAGTAATCCGTGTGCCAACGGTGGAACGTGCCTCAATAACTGTGGCGAGCCGAAGTGCGTATGTGGTCCTGTGTGGACCGGAACCTTGTGCATCTCAAGTGAGCGATATTCAGCTATAAATATATTACATGTTTTCTCCGACGTTGTTACGTAAAATCAGCTAAAACTACATACACATTTCCCCACATACATAATGATAACATGTGACATATTATCTGAATTAGTTAGCTCTTATCAGTGCTTTTTTTCTGGAGAAAAAAGTTCCGGAACGGAACAATAGGTTCCGGAACGGAATAATGATGGGCGGGCTAAAATCCCGAGAAAAACGGGATTGGAGGTTGGGAGGGGCTAACTAAACACTAAAAATTGTTCTGGCTGAAAAAAAAGCACTGGCTCTTATAACTTTGTCGAAATCTTAATCTAATTTAATTTACTACCTTAGTTCGTAATAATCAATTTCAAAAGTAATATCCATGAAAAATTCCATATTCTTATCGGTGTCTTCTGCGAGTGGATAGAGCATACTTCGTTCTCTGTACACCTATGATATGTAACTTTTCGACCATTCATAATAATGCTTACAAGGTATATCGCTACCTAGATACCAACATAAATGTCTCACACATTTCCACTGTATCTCTTCTTCTTCTGATCATCCAAAATCGCAGATTAGACAGTGATAAGCACTTGCATTGCGTGAAGCTAGAGTTATAAATTTGCATAAATTTGTCTACTAGTGAGATCCAGTCGAGTTCTATAGTACATTATTAATGACCGTTGTCTAACTAAACCTACATATCGAATCGATACATACAATCTTGCTACTAATGCTTTCCGTGCATCGTTCCTTGACCTCTCGGTAGTAGGCCCCTATCTGATAGGGTCGATCACGATCTACGTCCTCACCGTTTATAACAATACCCCGGACTTTCATCTTTATTCAGTAGTGCAATCATTACCAGCGAACAGAGGCCAGTATTAATATGTTTTTAAGTATATGCAATGCATTACAAACTGGCAAGCAAACTTATCTTTCATCTTTGGTCACCCATGAGACTCTTAAATATTCCACTAGCGAGAGTGAGGTGTGGCAATAGGCCCCTCGTGGTAAAGACCCACCGATTATTTATAATCTGTGGTAATTCTTGGATCAGCACCAGTTGAAGAGTATCATCTAGCGAATGATCTGTGTAAAATCGTCACAAAAATGATTCGATTCGTCAGTTTTATAAGCAAAGGTAAGTTTTTGGTAGTTTCATTATAAATTCTCTCTGTACATGTTTTAAGGAGAAACCACCTATTCCTCTTCTAGATAGGCGATTGAGCTGCAAAAGTTTGAAGGTTGTCACTTTTGCTCATGACAGTGGAATCAAGATGTTGACCTTTTCGTCAACACGCATACACAGACTGCAGCTTTTTAACATAACTGTTTTCAAGTCATTTTGTGCATTTCATTTAATGCTTATCAATTATGTTGCATAATAAAATGTCTAATTTTCTTGTTGAACGTTGGCACAATTTTTAGGCAACTGCTTCCTGTACAGTAATGCTGCCCATGTATTACAGCATATCATTTTTCATTGCCACTCAACGAAGGACCTAGCATGTAGGATTGTATTAAGTGTTATGTAAAAAGTGCCTGAAATTCTAGTGTGATGTCATTCTGTTGATGCTATACTGGTTCTAATGTTTGTGATGCAGGTGGGGCAATAGGCCTCCCTGAGCCAAATTATTACAATGTTAAATATTTCCTAAACTATGATACTTTTATGCAACCAAAAAATAGTATTTAGCACTGTTAATGATGAAGGTTTACTAGTGGAAAGATTTGTTCAACACTTAGCCATTTGCTAAAGAATCACTTATTTGCTTAAATGGGGGGTCACCCATCTCACCAGAATAGAATGCTTTGACTCTTGTTGTATCCGAGTCAAAACAAAAACAGTAACTTATAGATAACGGACTTAAAGATAACGGACTTATAGGTCTTTGCTCCGTTGTCTGGAATTCTTCCAGTGGTGTCAAGTGGCTTCAGCGCTTCAATTCAGTTCGACAAGAAAGCTCTGCTCTTCATCCTATATACTGCGGACCTTGGGGGAATTTTCCAAGCGTGTGAGGTTTCGTCTCATCAGTATACTACCGACACCCAGTCTGTTCTACATGGCCCAGCTTCCTCAGCTGTCCAAATGGCTGAGCGTAACTTAGCAACCTCCTCTGCTCTGTATGCTCCAATCGCTTGCGGCTGAACCCTGAAAAGATTAAGTTTATCTGGCTTGGCGGTCGCCTCCAACTCAGCAGGATTGAATTGGAATTTCTTCATCTGAGGTTCCCCTCATTCAATTTTCCTCCTCTGTTCGTGACTTGGGGATTGTCCTTGATCCTGCCCTCTATTTTACTCATCAAGTTAATCTTGTGTCTGGATCTTGCTTTTATCATCGATGCTGCCAGCTCCGATCAGTCCGCAAGTCGCTTTCACTTCATGCTGTCACTACACTGGTGGTTCACGCTTTGATCTGCATTCGGATGCACAAACTCCAGTCTATTCTTAATGCTGCTGCTCGGCTTATAGGTGATATACCTAAATTTGCCCACATTTCTGCCTTCATTCGTGATTCCCTCCACTGGCTCCCTGTCCAACAGCGAATTCATTTTAAAACCCTCACCTTTATACGCAACAGCCTCACTGG
Source organism: Allolobophora icterica (assembly GCA_963556255.1). Classification (NCBI taxonomy): domain Eukaryota; kingdom Metazoa; phylum Annelida; class Clitellata; order Crassiclitellata; family Lumbricidae; genus Allolobophora; species Allolobophora icterica. The sequence goes on along the minus strand of OY744610.1, from coordinate 26,940,279 downwards.
GTCTGCTTCATCTAACCTAATGAATTTTTGCACCCTGGTTTTTCCATGCCTGTGAGAGCCTCCTTGCGATCTTCGGCCCTGGCCTTATGTCTATCCTCGTATGCGCTCTTCCACGGCTCAGTACAGGAGCTTTGCCTATGTGGGACCCTCCGCTTGGAACTTTCTACCTTTGTCTCTCGCCAAGAGCTTCTTGCCCTCTCTCTTCTCTAGTTCCGTAGGCGCCTGAAAACCTTTTTTGCTGGTGCTGGCATTGATGCGGGTTGAGAGCGCCGGTGATCTGGGTGGCGCTATATAAGTGTTCGATTACAAATTACAATTACAATTTTTATAGATTTTCTTCATTGGAAGAGTCTTTGACAGAACAGTTGTAGGATCTCTTGTTTTCATTTGCTGTGTCCCTCGTATTTGGAATCGTCTACCACAATACAAGTGCCAGAAGAAGGAACCCAGCAGGGTGATCCGATGGGTCCGCTGGAATTCTGCATCACAGTACAACCGATCCTGCTAAAGCTGAAATCGGAGTTAAGAGTGGCATTCCTAGACGATCTGACACTGGGAGGCAGGATGGACGAGGTGGCCCACGATATTCAGTTGATCGCTCAGGAGTCAGCTAAGACTGGGATTCAACTTAACCGCGCAAAATGCGAAATAGTCTTTCAGGATGATGAAAATAAAGTCGACGATCCCTCGTTCTACGGCTTCACACACACGCCATTAGAAGAGACGACGCTGTTGGGCTCACCTCTTATGCCTGGGCCAGCCGTCGATAAGGTGGTAAATAAGAAGGCGGATGACCTGGAACGAGGTGTAGGGAGGCTGTTCTTCATGCTTCAGTCACATGACGCTCTAACCCTCTTAAGAAATGGATTAAGCGTACCAAAGCTTCTATGCACACTGCGCACAGCCGTATGCGTCGACTGTCCTAGTCTAACAAGATTTGACTCTTTGTTAAGAAATGGATTGTCGAACATTTTGAACGTGGAACTGTCGGGCGAGAATTGGCTTCAGGCATCCCTTCCAGTGAAGGATGGTGGCCTTGGAATACGCTGTGCTGCTACGCTGGCACTTTCTGCCTTCTTGGCCTCTGCTGCGAGCACAAGCGAACTCCAAGCCCACATGCTGCCACCAGAATTAGCTGATGCCTCAGAGGAACTAGTAAGTACAACACTGAAAGCATGGGTAACACTCACGGGTGCCGAACCACCAACAGGATCAACAGCTCATCGTCAAAGAGAATGGGATAGCCGCTGGATAAGTAAGGTGTGGACAACTCTGCACGAGTCTGCGAACAATGCACTAGACCGGGCTCGCCTCTTAGCTTGTCGGGCACCACACGCGGGCGATTGACCGCTATCTCCTCCGGTTAGTGCATTGGGCCTCCGCTTGTCCGATGAAGTGATACGGATCGCGGTTGGAATGAGACTTGGAACGACTCTGTGCGAACCACATTTGTGTCAGTGTGGCGAGAGCGTTGACGCCAGAGGACTCCACGGTCTTGTCTGTAGAAAAACCGCTTGCAGACATCAACGGCACAACATGCTCAACGATATCATATGGAGATCGTTTGGAAGAGCAAATATCCCTTCTCCGAAGGAACCTCTGGGCCTCACCAGAGAGGACGGCTAGCGATCGGACGGTGTGACGCTTATCCCGTGGTCATGCGGACAGTGCCTCACATGGGATGTGACCGTTTCGGACACATATGCAGCGTCACATCTGGCTGTAACATCAACCGAACAGGTGAGGCCGCAAACCGGGCAGCCGCCGCCCTAAAGATCTCAATAGGGCCTACGACACAATCACCCGAACGCATGCTTTTGTAGCGGTAGCTGTGGAGACCAGTGGTGCATGGAGGTCGGAAGGATTGGGTTTTGTGTTGGAACTGGGACGTAGGTTGACGGATTCAACTCAGGACACGCTGAGACAAGCTACCTGTTCCAGAGACTGTCGATAGCTGTCCAACGCGGGAACGCCATCTGCTTCTCATCGACCTTTTCATGATAAATTGTTCACATAATAATAATAATAATAATAATAATAATAATAATAATAATAATAATAATAATAATAATAATAATAATAATAATAATAATAACTCATAATAATAGGTCCTCAGACCTATAGCCATCGGCTACATATGGAGGCGCATTGCAGCGAAATGTGCGAACATGTACGCGATTGGGAAGCTCTCAGCATTCTTCGCCCCACTCCAAGTTGGCATTGGCACTCCCGCAGGCTGCGAGGCTGCGGTACACGCCGCGCGTAGGTTCATTACCACCATTCCTGCGGACAATGTCTTTGTAAAGCTTGATTTTGCAAATGCATTCAATAGCCTACGCCGCGATGTTATGTTGAAGGCTGCGTATGAATCCGTACCTGAGCTGTATCGCTTCATCCATCAGTCGTACGGGGCAGCCTCTGCTCTTAGGTTTGGTCAGTTCTCGGTGTCATCGCAAATGGGCCCCCAACAAGGGGACCCCCTCGGCCCGCTGCTGTTTTGCCTGCCGCTGCAGCCCATTCTCCGTTCTTTGCAGTCTACACTCCGCCTAGGTTATCTGGATGACCTTTCGTTGGGAGGTCACCATGCGACGGTGGCTCGCGACGTCGATTTACTCTGCGATCTGGGCTCGACCATGGGCCTCCACCTGAACCGCGGAAAATGTGAGATCTTTTCCGCTGGTGGCGGTCTCGCAGACCTCACCAACTGGACGGATTTTCAGACTCTCGACGGTGATTCCATCTCTCTGCTCGGGGCACCGCTGTTCAAAGGGCAGGCACTGGACGCCGCTCTCAATCTACAGTGCGAGCAGCTGTGCGACGCTATCAAGAACCTCGGCCGTCTGTCCTCCCAGAGCGCCCTAATCTTATTAAGATCGTCCTTTGGAGCCCCCCGGGTCAGCCACTTGCTCCGATGCTCCCCATGTTCTGGTCACCCCGCCTTGGAGCGGCTCGATGACATCATGCGCAGTGGCCTAGAAACAATTGTAAACATCAAACTGAACAATATCCAGTGGCTACAGGCTACACTGCCCATCAGATTCGGCGGTCTTGGTTTGAGGAGGGTTGAATCGCTGGCTTCTTCCGCCTTTTTGGCTTCAGCTGCATCAGCCCTCGCACTCCAGTCCGCCATTCTAGACAGATGTCTGGTAGGAGCTGATCCTCACATGGAGCAGCTGCTGATTGTCCGCAGGGAGACACTTCCATCTTGTGTCGACCCAATGCCAACAAAACAGGCGATCTGGGACGGACCGGTGGTTGAAGTGGACAGATCGACGGTTTGGGCGGGTGCAGACACACCGATGGACCGGGCGCGATTGCTGGCGGTGGGATTTCCACATTCCGGGGACTGGCTGTCCGTTCTGCCGATTCCATCATGCGGCCTGTGCTTAAGTAACGAGGCTGTACGGGTCGCAGTCGGCCTCCGGCTAGGTCTCGATCTCTGTGGCCCCCACCGATGTGGCTGCGGAGACTTGGTGGGCCAGGACGGCCAACACGGCCTTGCCTGTCGATTGGCGTTCGGGCGAGCTCTTCGCCATCATGACATCAACGACATAGTCTGGCGAGCCCTTCGAAAGGCTGATGTCCCGAGTACGAAGGAGCCGTCAGGCTTGTTTCGTACAGATGGCAAGAGACCCGATGGGGCCACAATGATCCCGTGGGCGTCGGGTAAATACCTGGCCTGGGACGCCACGGTGATTCACACCTGCGCCGCATCGTATATCACCCACACAGCCAATGCTGGAGGAGCCGCGGCGGAGCAGGCTGCCATGCGCAAGTCTGAGAAGTATTCGGGGCTGCCCCCGTCCCACCTGTTCTTGCCCATTGCCTTCGAGACACTGGGGCCAGTTAACGCCGCCGGGACGAGTTTCCTTCGAGAGGTTGGTAGGCGACTCTCGGTCATCTCGGGGGAGCCGCGAGAGGTTACGTTCCTCTTCCAGCGCCTTTCCATTTGTATTCAGCGCTATAATGCCATCGCTTTTCGTGGCACGTTTAATGACTTAGCGGAGGACGAGGCCTGATTTTCCAGAAATAACACTAAATAGTCTAATATCTAAGTCCCCGAGGGATCATATGTACCTTGGGGCAAAAAATAAATAAATAAAAATAATAATAATAATAATAATAATAATAATAATAATAATAATAATAATAATAATAATAATAATAATAATGATAATAATAATAATAATAGTAATTGAGCCCTACCAACAAAGAAGGTCTCGCCTTCGATTCCGAAATCGGCCGCCGATTGACGGCAATCACTTGCGACGCCCGCGAGACAACCTTTCTCTTCCAGAACATATCAATAACAATTCAACGATTCAATGCAGTCGCATACCAGGGCACCATGTCAGAACTTCCCGGGATCAAGGACCAGCGGACCCATCCAAGCCGGACCGTCGTAATAATAATGATAATAATAATCTTTATTATTTCAAACTGACAGACGCAGTATAATAATAATGATGATGATGATGATGATGATGATGATGATGATGATGATGATGATGATGATGATGATGATGATGATGATGATGATGATGATGATGATGATGATGATGATGATGATGATGATGATGATGATGATGATGATGATGATGATGATGATGATGATGATGATGATGATGATGATGATGATGATGATGATGATGATGATGATGATGATGATGATGATGATGATGATGATGATGATGATGATGATGATGATGATGATGATGATGATGATGATGATGATGATGATGATGATGATGATGATGATGATGATGATGATGATGATGATGATGATGATGATGATGATGATGATGATGATGATGATGATGATGATGATGATGATGATAATAATAATAATAATAATAACAGGGACGCTCTGGGACGCTCTTTACGTCATCACGCCATCAATGACATCATTTGGCGCGCTCTGATCAGAGCAGATATTCCCAGTATCAAGGAACCGGCAGGCCTCTTTAGATCGGATGGAAAAAGACCCGACGGAGCCACTCTAATACCCTGGTCAGGAGGAAAATACTTGGCGTGGGACGCCACGATTGTCCATACTTGTGCGGCATCTTACATCGCCCACTCAGCCGGTTCGGTTGGTCCGGCATCAGTGCAGGCGGCCAACCGAAAAATTCAGAAATATCGTGGCCTTCCCGCCTCGTACATATTCCAACCGGTGGCAATCGAAACCCTGGGCCCGTTCAACCCGTCGGCCTCAGATTTCATCAGGGAACTAGGTAATCGCATCACATCCATCAGTGGCGACAGACGCGAAGCAACCTTTCTGTTCCAGCGTTTGTCCATAAGCATTCAACGCTACAACCTTGTCTCTTTTAAAGGTACCTTTCCTTCAAACCATGAAGACGAGGCCTGACCCTCCAGACAATTTACCTGCTCCTAAATAATTTTTTCCAAATCCTGAGGGATCACTGATACCTCGGGTAAAAAAAAAATAATAATAACAATAATAATAATAATAATAATAATAATAATAATAATAATAATAATAATAATAATAATAATAATAACAATAATAATAATAATAATAATAATAATAATAATAATAATAATAATAATAATAATAATAATAATAATAATAATAATAATAATAATAATAATAATAATAATAATAATAATAATAATAATAATTCAATTGATGCAATTCTATCATTTTGTTCCACTGGCTTTTGAAACCTTGAGACCATTTAGCGCCGTGGGACAGGCACTCCTCGTTGACCTAAGCCAAATCTCGGGTGAGCTAAAGAAACCAGCTATTTGTTCCAGCGCCTGTCCGTCGTAATCCAACCTTTCAACGCAGTTGCCTTCCACAGCACTTTTGTTCTTCCAGATCTTGACCAGGACGGCCACTCCAGAGTCAACATAATTAATTAGTAGGCCTATCTAACACCTGAGGGATCATATATACATCGGGTAATAAAATAATAGAAATAAAATAATAATAATCTCACCTTATGCCCGAGCCGTTCCAGACCCTTAACAGTTTTACCAATTCTGAAGTCCCTGAGGGATCATTTTTACCTCGGGGCATAAAAAAAGAAATTTTAAATCACTTCCTAAAAACCCACTCTTTTACCTCAGCATTTGCGTCGTTCTGTCGTGGCCTCTAGCGACATTTCATCCGTAGCCTGAAGTTCAATTTTAGTTACCTACATTTTAAAGCATACTATTAGGGGTACTTTAAGTTCCATTTGCTCGTTCCACGACTATGCAAAGTCGAGCTCTTTCAGTGGTGGGCCCGATAGTTGGTACACACATTTACATAGATACTACTATTGTCTCTCATCCGTAGCAAACATGTAAACAGATTCTGTTTAATTTTGCAGATATTGACCCCTGTGCGAGCAATCCATGTCAAAATGGCGGTTCGTGTCAAGATTCTCCGGACGGTTGGACCTGTATATGCTCGCCATCTTTAACTGGACTTTACTGTGAACAGAGTAAGTCACTATTTGGCTCAAAATGTAACTGTATTTTATACGAATCTTTTTCTTTTATGTCATTCTGTTGCAACACTCAAAACTCTGATTAAGTTTTACTCAGTCACCCAGTCGCATCCCATAATAATAAGGAACACTTTACAATGATATGGAACAGGAAAAAGCTGAGTAGATATCTTACGGGTTATGAACAAACGCTCAAAGCAGCAGCAGGGATGGGTAGAAATTGAGTAAATGATTTGAACTGACGGTTGAGAACAACCAGACTCGGCCCTCCTTTTGATTACCCTTTGGATAACTCCTCTGACTCAACGCGACGCTCGAAGCCCTACTCTTAGCTTTCAGGTGGCGCTTTAGGAATTTGGAATTTACGATTACGATAGGAAAAGAAGGTAACATCTGCCCAGCTAAGTTCACACGGTACCTTTAAAGAGTGACAAAATTCGTTCAGAACTATTGCGATAAAATACTAGTACAAGGGATATGCTGAACAACTTAAGATTTGCGGACGATGGAGGGAATGTCAAGTTTGTCATTGAGGGAATTTGTCGAATCATGTCATCGCAGATCTACATAGCAAATATATTGCATCTTAAATGTGCTGCTACAGAAGGATACCACATCTGAGCTGGTAAACATAATCTGGAATATCGAAGCTAGAAGAGAGATGAACACAGAAGGAGACCGAATGACCATCAGACAGAAAATAGGTCTCTTTAATTGGTCGCGTATGCAGGACAGATCGATCAAACGTGCGATGTTGTGAATATGGAAAGCAGGACACGAAGTGGAAGATCTTGCAGAGGTTGGCTCGAGGACATAGAAGGATGCTACCCTATCAATACATTAACAATGGTGATTATGACGATGACGATGTGATCTTGTAACATATCTGTTGCTTCAAATGAATGTTTAAAGCACGCTCTTCTCCTAATGTACCATACAATACCATACTGCACGGTGGCCGATTGGTTAGAGCGCTCGGCCTGTAACGTGGACAGTATACGATTTGGAGCCTTGCCCGAAGAAGTTATTGTGAAAGGATCTTGAGCAAATTCTTCAATCACAATAATGCTGTGCGCCATCGCTGTTCTGTTGTATGGTCGTGTGCACTTCTGAACTTTGGAAGGAGGGCAATATCAAAATAGAGTTGTATTGTATTGTATATTGTAGTGTATGTATAGTGTATACTGTGTAGTCGATTCTCGTAATTGTTGGTAGAATTTGAAATCTTCTATGAAGATTTATTATGTACACTGAAGCGGGTGTTTTTGTAGTAATTGACTTGTGTGCTAGTCGTCCATGTCTGAACGGCGGCACTTGTGTCTTCGACTGCGGCATCTATCAATGCTTCTGTCCCGATGGATCGACTGGACTTAACTGTCAAACACGTACGTCCTTTCAGACACTTGCTCTTGAACAAAAGATTGTGTTTATTTAGTGCCCTAGTTATGCCAATGATGAAGACGTAGATGATTTGTAGATATCCATGTTCCGGCGTCTTTGTGAAGCAATAAAGGCGCTATATAATGTTCAGTTACATACATGTACACGGGGTCGCGATGACCTAATGGTTAGCGTGCTAGACTGTCAATCTTAAGGTCGAGGATTCATATCCCCACAACTTTGCTTTGAGATATCGATATCATGTGGCTAGGAAGAAGCCGACCACTAGACCTCATATTATGCCAAGGCTAAGAAAAGTTAATATTTTAAGACGCTAACACCTCCTACCCATGGATGCATCTAAAATGACTACTCTTCGCTTACATTCATACATGAATACATGGGCGTATATATATATATATATATTATGCATACCTACCATTCATACATAAATACATAGATGCACATACATATATTTGTCGCGGAAGTAGTGGTAATGACCGTCCGGACATAGGTCAAGAGAGAGAGAAAACGGGTTGTTGTTGTTAATGTTTATTCGACGTGGCGATTGTGTTGAGGCTACAGCTATACTCTAAAACTCTGTTTCGGTTGAGAAACGAGATTGGAGTCCGAAATGCTGGCCTCTACCTTTGAACTATATTTAATATATGTGTATCCAGCATAAGGCAATCGTCTGTTGTTGTAATTGATCTCTTCTCATGGGTTACCATGACAACAGCTACATCGAAGATTCTGAATCCACCAATGTGTCAAAGTTTTTCAATAATTATTATTCATGTTCCTATATACTTAGAATGACTCTCATTGGAAAATGGATTTTATGTTAACACTAAAGTACGTCTAACCGTTTAAAACAGACTGAACCAAATCACATTAAATGCCAATACCAGTTCTTCGGCAGACTCATCATTGCTCCAAAGGTTCTTCGTTGTTTGACGTAACTGAGTGTAACACGAGCAACATGATCGACGCTTGGCCCCTGGGCGAGACAGCGATTGTGGTGGAACTTCATAAGGTGTTGCACTATAACCCTTCCCGGCTTAAGGAGTAGATTTGTTACATTGCGCTTATCCTTTTCATAAGCTTCTCCATTTTGCGTCACCTGAACTGACCTCAACTGGTTTTATCGATAGGCGTTGGTGTGCCATCGATTCATCTTCTGTCCATTATTGTAACGATCATACAGAAGAAAGTTATTATTTTTATTATTATTATTATTATTATTATTATTATTATTATTATTATTATTATTATTATTGTTGTTGTTTTTTATTATTATTATTATTATTATTATTATTATTATTATTATTATTATTATTATTATTATTATTATTATTATTATCTACATTTGTAACGCGCGCATGGTCACACCGAAATGTGAATCTAAGGCGCGAAAAGTCATCTGCCAGGAGAAGATACCGTTAGATATCAAAGTGCCAGAAAGTCAAGGAGAAATAGTGAGTTTTTAACCGCTTCTTGAAGGTAGAAAGTGAATTTGAGCCACGAAGAGAGTGGTAGTCGATTCCATTCCCTGGGTGCAGAGACATGGAATGCACGCGAGCCCATAACTGTTCTGCATCGTGGCTCAGCTAAAATGCCCGTACTTGATGATCGCAGGCAGCGGGTAGGAATGTAAGGAGTTATTAGTGATTGAAGGTAGAAAGGTGTGCTGGTGCTGAGGGCTTCATTTGTCAAACAGGCCAATTTGAATTTTATTCTGAACTCAACAGGAAGCCAATGCAGCTGATGGAGTAACTGAGGAGCTTGTTCGTAATTGTAATTGTAATTGTAATTGTAATTAGTAACTTCTATTGCGCCGGTGTCTAATGCACAAGGCATCAACCGATGGCACACCAAAACCAAGCCGTAATCAGGTCAAAATCCGGAAGGTCAGTCCGTAAGACAGAGAGGCAGCTTATGGTGGATAAGCAATTTGAAAGAGGTAAGTCTTAAGTTGAGAACGAAATGACAAAAGCGACAGACACAGGAAGAGAGTTCCAAATAGTAGGTCCAGCAACCGAAAAAGCTCGTTCACCAAGAACAGTTCTAGATTTAGGTATAACCAGACAAAGATAATCAGATGACCTTGTTGAATAATGATAAGTCTGGGGAGTAAGAACTGATTTTAAGTATTGTGGCTGGCCAGAATTCAAAGTTTTATAAACGATGAGCCCCAATTTGAAAATGATTCTCTGCTGAACAGGAAGCCAATGCAAGGATTTAAGAACAGGGGTAATATGTTGATATTTTGATGTGTTAGTTATGGCTCAAGCCAAAGAGTTCTGCACTCTTTGCAGCTTCAGGATGTTTGCCTTATTGATACCAGTAAGAAGCGAATTACAGTAATCTAAGCGACTGGAAACCAATGCGTTTGCCAGAGATAACCTTGCAGACATGGGCACATAACGCCTAATTCTGCGAATATCACGAATGAACATATATGATGCCTTACAAATACTGTTAACATGGCTGGTGAGAGACATGGTGGAATTGAATTGAATTGAAAATTCGTAGTGGCACACGCTGCACTACCCGAGCAAAGGAGCTTTGGACGCATTGCAGTCTGTTGAGTTCATGGTCTGAGAGACCAAACGTAAACAGAATTAGCATACAGGCTATGGTTTGAGACATGTTCATTGTAAGAGCCAACCTGATGTGTCGAATTGCCCTGATATGATAGAAACAAGATTTAAAAAGGTTTGTTATGTGTGGTCGGAATGTGAACTTGTCGTCTAGGGTTACCCCAAGTGTTTTGACAGTGTCAGATAGTGGCACTGCAGTGCCGGCGAAGTCGATGCTAGAAAGTGAAGGGAGAGAACGCAGGCGTCGGCGTGAACGGAACAAAATTGCCTCAGACTTGTCTAGGTTTATGGCCAAGCCGTTGAAACACAACCATGCACACAAAGATGAGAGGCACTCCTCAAGTTTTAGTTTACCAGACTGATCAGTGTGCGACAGAGCAATATGGAGCTGAGTATCATCCGCATACTGTTGTAATTGGACTCCAAAGTGATTAACTATATGACTAATTGGAGAAATAAAGATTGTAAATAATAAAGGGCCAAGGACAGAACCCTTTGGCACTCCAGCAGTACAAAAAGTGGGCTCAGACCGAGCGATACTGATGCCAGCCTGCTGATTCCGATCACACAGGTAAGAAGCTAACCAGTTTAAGGCAGTCCCCGAGACACCAAGGCTTTTGGTGAGTCTAGAAAGGAGTAGCTGGTGGTCTACGGTGTCGAAGGCTGCACTGAGATCAAGGCATAGTGAGAGGCAGACTTGTCCGTTGTCTATACACGAGAATATGTTATCCAATGTAGAGGCAGGAGCAGCTTCAGTCTAATAGCCTTCGCGGTAAGCTGACTGGTAAGAACTGAAGTTGGGAGAGGAAGTGATGTGTTTCTTGATACGCATAAGAAAGAGACGTCCGAAGACTTTGGAAACGTTATTCAGGCAGAAGATAGGTCTGAAGTTAGAAAGGTTGCAGGTATCTAGGTCAGGTTTCTTAAGTAAAGGCGTGACTAAAGCAGATTTGAAGCTGGACGGAAAACAACCTTCCGCAAAAGACAGGTTGGAAAAGTGTGCAATAAGGTGGTAGAAAACATCAGAACATGAAACAATATAGGTGATACAGGTATGAAGTCCATTGGGGGATGATTTAGGGACGATGCCCTTGAGAAGACAAAAGACTTCAAAGTAGGTGACTGGTGGTATGTTATTAAAGGCAGTGTTTGAGAAGCCAGAATCGAGCAGTAGGTCACTCCATACTAAATTAGCTGTACATCTAGCAATGTTATGTTTAAGATTGTTAATTTTGTTTACAAAAGAGCAGCAAAGTTAGAACACAGGGTCTGATTCTCAGGTTCTGAGCTTTGACAGTTCACAGTGTCCTTTAGTGCAGAAGTCTTTGGGAGATGCGCCATTGGGCACGTGGATTTTCAGCACTTTCAAGTTGGCTGATGAAATAGGAGCTTCTTGAATTGTTTATGAGCTTGTTTCTTACTCGACAGTGACGACGGTAATACTGTCTGTCCTCCTCGAGCCCAGAACTCTTCCATTTTATTTCTAATCGACGGCGTTCTGTCTTTGCCTGGATTGCATCAGGCGAGAGCCATCTGGTGATGGGTTTAGATGGTTGCCTACAGGAGGTCTGAATCGGAGCGATTTTTGTCCAAAGGTGAGTGTCACTATTCTTTTCAATTGTTCCGCGAAATCGTTTGCACTGTTTGCAGGAGCAGTGAATAGGCCTAGATCAGTCCTTGATGAGCAAGTCGCTAAACGTTAAAGGGTCTGTTGCTTTGATGTTACGGAATACGTGCCGGACTGACTGTCGGTGGCAGGAAGTCTTCATTTTCCACAGTATGAGCTTATGATCTGCACAAGGCCAGCATCGCTCACCTGCATATCGTTAACTGTTGTGCGATCATCGAAAAAGTTAGGACATACTAGGCCCCTATTCATCAGAAAGTGTCGTTTGCATTCGTGTCGTTTCATTAACTGATAATTTGCTATGTAAATCATTAAATGCGATGAATGTCCGATGAATGTTTGGTTTCTGTTGCAGTTCCTAGCGCTTGCGACCCCAATCCTTGTCTGAACGGCGCAGCTTGTAACAATCTTGGTGGAGACTCGTTTGCCTGCACTTGTCCGACATATTGGACCGGAGTTAAATGCGAATCACGTAAATTCAGATCTGTCGATAAAATAAATTGTGGACATTTTCCATTCGTGGGGTCTGGTGGATTAATCTAGTCCATCTTTTAAGTTTTATTTCCATCCGAAAGATCTCATTGATCAAACTTATCAAGCTGATGTCAGCCATTTTATTGTCAGAGGTTCATTTTATTATTTAGTGTCCAATACCAAGTGACATAAGTTAAAGCAAATTGCTAATACCAGTAATGGCCTTTCAGAACAGTGGCAACCTGCGAGGCTAAAATGTGTGTAATAGCAAATTAATCGTAACATTAAGCAAGACGTACATTTGTTGTGGTAAATTAATGTGGCGTCGAGCAGGCCATACATTTCTTATAGGTCTAAGCAACTGACTTAGTTACCATTAAGGCTGTGCAGTAAGAGCAATAAAATGGTGAAGATTGTGTACAGTTTCACTTATCTCGAAATCCAGACGGTTGCCAGTAGTCCCTCTGTCAGAGAGGTTAAGGAACAAACAGATCTGAGCCCAGTGAATCAAACCCACCCCAAGGCCTGATGATCACTTGCTAGACGAAGAACAATGGGGACCAGAACAGGCTAGCCTACACTCACTTGAGTGACTGAATGACAGAGAGAGAGAGAGAGAGAAAGAGAGAGAGACATAGAGAGAGGATATATAATTATATATTATGTGTATATATATGTTCAAATTATTCCAGAGCTTTCCGATCAACCGAATCTCTCCCCTCAAGAGTAGTAAGTGAGGTAGTAATTAAGGAAGAAATTGCAAATATATTTTGTAAATGTGATTGGAAATTTATATAGGCCTAACACCACTTCATTCGCCTTACTATGATTAATTAAAGCGCTATCTTCTATGTTGTTGTTGTTATCGGCTAGGAAGAAATTCGCTGATGACTATAAATGTTACGACAGATCGGTTTCTGTGGAAAAGTAGATTCCAGACAACGTATTTTCACCCAAAGTTGATAGTTTAGAACTTTAGATCATGTTGAAAGTTTAGATCATGTTGACTCAATTGCTTGACGACGGAAAACGACTACAGGCGAATTGGATCAATCAATCAATCAAATTCGTTTATTCATATACACTAGGCTGACAAAGACGCAACTTAGACAAACTAGACTATAGAGATCAATTCTGGGACTCGGATAAAGAGATTAGTGCGGAGTATTGTCAGTAAGCATTCTTGTACAGAATGCGAGATATCATAGTTACGGTCATCTTAAACGGCAGGGAGAAGCTATGTTATCCAGATTCTAGAACGAATGTTATGACCACCACTGCTACGAGGAGAAGGGGATCAGGCCCGGGGAACATGGTTAGGATACATACAAATAGCTTAAAAGAGAGAGTCATCGGATGCCTATGCCATCCATGACGCAAAGGCCGCGACTTCTGGCAGGAAACCCCACCGGATCCCCACTGGGCTCTGGACAGGCATTCGCCGCCTGTCGTAGAGTATTTCTTGGTTGACGGTCGGTCGATACCAATCCTATGACTCTCCTAGCTCTTCCTTAATCGAATCCAAGATTTCGCGATTGCACATGGCGTACCTAGGTATGTAAAAATGGACTTGGACAAGATCAATCACAGGAGATCACAATTACATGCGAACAAAAGCGTCCGAAACACATTGAGACCGTAATGGCAACGAAGAAAAAGGTCGAAACGCAGAAACAGCAACAGCAGGAAAGCAAGCAAGCTGAGCAAACTCCGCGTTGAGACGAGTAATCCGTCGAAATGATCAGGCACAGGCCAACGATAAAACACATCTCAGTAATAGAATCACGATCAACATCGCTGCAGACATTTGTAAACACTCATTATTGCATTATTCTGATCAACCAACAAATTAATTAGGGCCATTGTCCTAAGGGTGTATGTGCATTGTAAACGAGTATTAATTTTGTATCTAGCTAACTACAATGAGTCGACCTGTGGTACAACGTTGGACTGGTCCGGGTACAACGCGTCGAATGGCTTCACAAGGCTGTGCTACTTCTGGGCGTCTCCGGAGGACACCGATGGACGATACGCTGAATGTCGTTACACGATCAACGGAATTCCACTGTACGATGACTACACAGGTCTGTTAATGGCCGGTGGCAACTTCGGCTGCCTCGTCAGTCAGAATTACCCGGCAGATTTACCGTCAACGAGCCAACTAGCGTGTCAGGATAATTACCAGCAGAATGTCTTCCTCGGCGACTACAGCGAATCCGCCCGTCTTATGGTCTGCATTCGCTATCCATACGAGGGAGTACCAGGTAGAATGTAACACTAAGAGCCATAAACGCTACAGACATGTGACATGTTACATCTACAGTTTAGATATAGAACTTACAATGAGAATTACTCTAATTGCTAAATTTATACTTTCTTTAAAAAAACCAGTGAGAGAAAGTGATAGTTAAGTTAAAACCAGTGATAGTTAAGTTCTTTAGTTAAGAGTTCTATCATTGTTTCTTTTACCTGCTGATCATATAACTTGATCGATGTTACCGTTAAAAGTATTGATTGTGCTGCCATTTACTTGTATTACGATATATGTTAACTAGGTGGCCCTGCTAAGCGGGATCAAGATCCCTTTTGGGTCTCCTCTTGTTGCCAAAGTTCAAACTTTTATGTTGTATTTTCCTTGTACTTCAAATGGCTTCAATAAAAGTATTGATTGATTGATTGACTGATTGATTGAAGTATATTGTATCTCACATCATACCCAAACATTTAAATAACTATATAAGTAGACGTAAATGTGAAAATGTAAATGACAAAATTATTTTGCACATAAACCATGGGAAATTGAAAAGAATAACGTGTGGTGTTTATATTGCTTTTATGACCTCCTATGCGTTATCCTGACTTTTCTGATTTTATGAAAGTTACTTAACTTAGAACAGGGATGGCGAACCTATGGCACGCGTGCCCAACCTGGCACGCCAACAGATTTCTAAGAGTTCTATCATTGTTTCTTTTACCTGCTGATCATATAACTTGATCGATGTTACCGTTAAAAGTATTGATTGTGCTGCCATTTACTTGTATTACGATATATGTTAACTAGGTGGCCCTGCTTAGCGGGATCAAGATCCCTTTTGGGTCTCCTGTTGTTGCCAAAGTTCAAACTTTTATGTTCTATTTTCCTTGTACTTCAAATGGCTTCAATAAAAGGATTGATTGATTGATTGATTGAAGTATATTGTATCTCACATCATACCCAAACATTTAAATAACTATTTAAGTAGACGTAAATGTGAAAATGTAAATGACAAAATTATTTTGCACATAAAGCATTGGAAATTGAAAAGAATAACGTGTGGTGTTTATATTGCTTTTATGACCTCCTATGCGTTATCCTGACTTTTCTGATTTTATCAAAGTTACTTAACTTAGAACTATAGGAAGAAAATAAGTAATTGCGGAATTTCTCACCCTTAACGTCGTCAGTTTTATCAAGCATCAGGAACCACTAGAAATCACGAGACAAAATGGTTGAAATGATTTCCTCCAATGCATGAAACACTCTTACACGCGTATTACTATGGCTTGATACGGCATAAACAATTTTCGCCTTCTAAAAACTGCTTTCTCTAGGACGCCTCTTTTTCCATGCAGACGATATGGTCTAGTTCGCAAAGGATTCCGTTTTAAATCTAGCTGTCATTCACCATTTTGCATCTATCTTTCTTCGTCTCCGTCATTGTAAGTCGTATGGAAAGTCCACTCTCAGGGTTTCATCTTCTGTCTTTTCGTGCTTTATGCGGAAGTGAATGACTGAGCACTCAGATCTTCTTGATGCATATATTAGGGAAGCGTGTACGATTACTATGAGTTGTTAACCAGCGTTTCATATCTGCTCAGTCTTTATGGTGCGCTTATTACATTCACATTTTGGGGTCTACATAAGATGTGAACCACTAATTATCAGATGAAGTTGTGGTGATGTAGAGTAGGGAGATACTATGGTTAACAATCGGTAGGTAAATTACTTTTCGAGTAGTTAATAAAAGTTAACTACTACAAAAATTATTGTAACTAGTTAATCTAAAAGATTTCAAGTTGGAGTT
Organism: Allolobophora icterica; assembly: GCA_963556255.1. Lineage (NCBI taxonomy): Eukaryota > Metazoa > Annelida > Clitellata > Crassiclitellata > Lumbricidae > Allolobophora > Allolobophora icterica. The sequence goes on along the minus strand of OY744610.1, from coordinate 26,923,670 downwards.
CATTTCTTTTTCTGAGAACTATCAGCGAGAGATTTTTCACTAGCAGGCTTTTAATTCTTATCCAGTGAGCTTTTTCTTTCTCATTTGGCAACAGGTTGCATTTTTAATACTGGAATATTCATCTGATTATGAATTAATGGAGTGTGTGATCTTCCCTTCTTAATCACCTGCTTTAACTGTACTTTCTGTATTCTATCTCTACCTACAGGTACTTAACTATGGTAGTGCGTGGTTGTCAATTAACATTAACACAGTCTGAAAACTGTTCAGATATTTCTTCTTTCAATTCAACACAAACCACTTATAAAATCAACTGCCCTTACGCTAGCTCAACGTGAACCAGCTCTCTCTGTCGTCTACCTGTAACTAGATTAAAATACCCCTCATATCAGCAACTTCTTTCTCGCGCTTCACGTCCGACTATATACAGACACCTGTAGACTAATTAAACATGCAAGGCTTAGGCCTAACACTTAACACCTGTCCAGTAAAGCATATGCACTGTCGCATTATACACACTCCATTATATATGTGTGTATATATGTGTAAATATATATACTTCAAGAGAGACACACCAGAAGTGCTTCCGACCTAACAGAATGAAACTTCTATCGAAAAGAATGGTCTTCAACGTTTGAGGAAAAGAGGCTGTCTTGATGTATTACAAGTATTACACATATACAATTATACATACATACTGTAACATACACCCTATCTATTCAACAACTATCCAGTCTGTGGTCATTTATGCAGTTAAAATTCGGTTCAAGGGGCTTTCACCTCCGGACGATTCACCTCTAGGGGTATTCACCTCCGGACTTTTCACCTCCGGACGTTTCACCTCCGGGCGATTCACCTCTAGGGGCTTTCACCTCTAGGGGCTTTCACCTCTAGGGGCTTTCACCTCCAAATGTAAAATGAGACCTTTTGAAGAGATTTATTTACGCCAGTTTTCACCTCCAAATGTAAAATGAGACCTTTTGAAGAGATTTATTTACGCCGAAAACATAGCAGACAACACACAAACTATGAAACTAATTATCACTGAGCAATGAAGTAGATTTCTTAGTGTCAACGTGCAAACTATGCAAACTATGCAACTAATTATTGTGTCATAAACAGGCAAAGTCAGGCAATGATAGCCTACTAGGCCTACGTAATGAAGCAGATTTCGAACGCCGAAAACGTAACAGACAACAGACAAACTATGAAACTAATTATGCATGTTGACACTAAGAAATCTACTTCATTGCTTAGTGATAATTAGTTTCAAATTGTTTGTATGTTGTCTGTTATGTTTTCGGCGTAAATAACTTGCGTAAATAAATCTCTTCAAAAGGTCTCATTTTACATTTGGAGGTGAAAGCCCCTAGAGGTGAAAGCCCCTAGAGGTGAAAGCCCCTAGAGGTGAAAGCCTCTAGAGGTGAAAGCCCCTAGAGGTGAATCGTCCGGAGGTGAAACGTCCGGAGGTGAAACGTCCGGAGGTGAATACCCCTAGAGGTGAATCGTCCGGAGGTGAAAGCCCCTGATACCTAAAATTCGACTCCTGTAATAACTTGTGATCATCCGTTCATACTGATTTCTAATCTTTGTAATCATACTGCGTAATTGTCAGTTTGAAAATATTAAACGAAGATTATTATTATTCAGATGTAAGCTACGCATTACATATACTTAAGGGCCTCAACTAACTAGAGGATGATTAAGGCAATTATAAAATATCCAATAGTCGTAGATCTCCAGTCGGCGATGTTGAGCTTAAGTCAAGTTTTAATTGTCTCCTTAATTAACTTTGTGATGTTTTTAAAGTTTAAATTGTTTCCTCTCTTGATTAAAACTGCTTCCTCCATAATGATTGTTCATTCAAAGCTTGATAACTGCAATTCTCTTTTCCTCAACCTTGAATCTACTCAAATCAAGCGTCTGCAGCTTATCCAAAACTCACTAGCCAGAGCTGTCACTAGCACGCCAAAACATCATCATATCACTCCCATCATAAAATCACTCTATTGGTTAAATATCCCAGAGCGAATCCACTTCAAAGTCGTATCACTAACCTACAATTCCTTACAATATTACCAGCCCAAGTACCTTTCGTGATCTCTTCACCATTCAGACAACCCGCTCCACCCGATCCTCCTCCTATCTCAGTCTTTCTCAACCCCAGTCACTACTCACATCAAGTTCTCCAATCGAGCCATATCCAGTCTTGTTGTCCTCGAGACCGAGGTCTTGGTCTCGAGTGCGCTCGAGTTCGTTTTTAAAAGTCTTGGTCTTGGTCTTGGTCTTGACGTTCAAAGTCTTGGTCTTGGTCTTGGTCTTGAGGTTCAAGGTCTTGGTCTTGGTCTTGGTCTTGAGGTTCAAGGTCTTGGTCTTGGTCTTGGTCTTGCGGTTCAAGGTCTTGGTCTTGGTCTTGGTCTTGAGGTTCAAGGTCTTGGTCTTGGTCTTGAGGTTTATGGTCTTGACAACAAGACTGGCCATATCCAACACAGCACCACGCCTCTGGAATGAAAACCCCCTTGAATTCCGCAGTTTCTCAGTGCCTCCATCATCATTGCAACCCGTCCTTCATCCTCATCCTCATGTTCCTCTATCTATCACCCCCGGGCTTTCCACTAAAAACTGATGTCTTACAGTTTCAAGTACGCCTACCCTGACTCATCTGGTCCTCCGGCTTCCAATTATTCTCGCCGTACACGACACCCGCCTTGACAGCTGCTCTGACTCACCTGATCAGGTGTCCTGGAAATCGGACTTGGACCACTTTTGGACGACTCTCTGGAGAACCCCTCTGATTTGGTTTGGCCTTCTGGAAACTGGACTCGGACCTCTTTTGTACACCTCTCGCTGGAAACACCCTCTGATTTGACGTAGCGCTCGTGAATAGGCTGGCGACCTGTTCATGGCCTTTTAGTGGCTCTTTAGAGGTTTGGAGATTACGATTATGATTGATTAAATAAATGTACAAGGTCTACTGCTCCTTAACATAATATTGTAATGCTGCCATATAAGCACAATTGCCCTAGAAACGGGATCAACGACCTTTTGGGGCCTTATGAGTAGCCATGTTGCAGTGTTCGACTAAGCAATTGTTATTCGATTTGCTCACTCCGTAAATTTGGCTGCCGAATAAATGATTGATTGATTGATATATTCATATACAAATACATACATACATATATACTGTAACGCTTTACCTGGTGTTGGATATGACATCCGCTACTTTGTTTCAAAAGCCCCATCGTTACCATCGTAGTAAAGGAATGGGAAATAATAGATTTCCAAAGAATGTCAATTTGTTCTTTTCAGTTTGAATTATTTCATGTATAAGAATAAAAATGATGTCATTGCACAACCATAAAATCACTGCATAAAATGTTTAACTGTTGACTGTAAGATTTACTAGATTAATTCAACTATAGCAGCATCTTATATTCTAATTACTATTATGTTATAGCCTATACTAAAGTCCCTCTTCCGAATTTCTTCGATATGTGCTATTCTCGTACTTAACACACCTTTACAAGGACTGAGTCTTCTCCGTCTTGTGGATTTCTGCTTTTTCTTGATCGGACCTCTCCGACATTTCAATGTTCTTTTGTTAAAGAATTCGACAAAATTACTTTCTCTGAGTCTATCATCCAATTGTTGATCACCGACTTGACCAAATAATAAATTAACTCGCCTCATCACTGTTTCTTCGTAAAGCTATAAAATAATGCAATCGTCCAACCGTCGCTGAAGAGTTTTTCAGGTCTATTCCACTGAGAATAGTGAAACTTCGGTTGAATTTTCTTATATCACTTGTAAGCCCTGCACTGCTACGCAGCAAACCATATTCAGGGCAACATAGGCCTAGATTCATTGCTTCACAGTCAGTGAGTACGATCAAATATTCATTGTAGGTCGATTTACTCGACTCTTTTGGTCCATTCCTCCTGCCCCAAAATTTTCAACTGGCTCATTTTTTTCCGCTTCCTCTTACATATTATTTCACATTTATTAAACGCCACTATCCGTCTATCGCTCTATCTCTTTGATGTTCCGAACCGTGTGCCTCGAAGTCATAAACATTTCAAACTGTCTGATAAGTAAGTACATACGTCAAGTATAACGTTAGCTGAGAAGGGTAAAACAAAAAAGATTCTAAGAGTCCTAAATAAATACCACGATAAATTTAATGTGTTTCACTAGGCCTACATCTAATAAACTTCACTCTATCTTCCATTAAAAAGTCTATTGTGACTTTTCAAGAACTCCAACTTCAGACAGAAAAGCTTTATCTCTTTGAACAACTGGTAACATTTGAGTTGCAGTTTGTGAAACTCTCCTTGCTAATCGGAGAATTTAAGGTTGCTGCTTGAAAGTGAAGCGTGTTTTAAATTAAATCCACTAACATCTACATTCTACAATAAAAGAAAATAATCAGCAGTAGGGGGCCTATAAAAGCGGATCGTCATTTCGTCTTAATGGTGATCGCAAAGCGGAAATTGTTTCATAATTCTTTTCTGTTCGAATGACTTTTCTGTCCCATTTGCTCTGCTCTGCTCTCAGCCATCCTCGGTTCGAGGTTCGGCCGCATCATGCACAATGTTCCTCCAACGCCTCCTGTCCTCCGTCAGTCTTAACAATTCTCCCATTGCCAATCCCGTCCATTCTTTTATGTTGCCCAGCCAGTTTGTTCTCGGTCTTCCTCTTTTCCGGGCTCCCGGCAGTGTGCCCTGTATGATGTCTTTCTCCATGCATGCTCCTTCTCTTCTCATGACGTGTCCAAAATATATCATTTGGCATTTCAAAATTGTTTACATGAATTTCCTGTGGATTCTGAGTTTTTTGACGTTTTCTTGAAACCGTTCAAAGTCGTTGGTTTGGTTCTGCTGTGCGCGCGAGCCTGACAGTTACTTGAACAGTGCTTTGTTATCAATTGATTAAACTTTTATTCTTAATAAGAAAACATAATTTCGGCTAGTGTAGATCGCACCTCTGATTTTGAATTGACATTAGGGCCTATATCGCCGTTCAGCTACAATTAGGATTTTGTAGGGCAGTGATGGGCAAAGTGCGGCCCGCGGGCCGCATGCGGCCCTCGGACTCCTTTTGTGCGGCCCGCCGAGGCGTGCGGCCCGTGGGCAGCATGTGGCCCTCGGATTCCTTTTGTACGGCCCGCCGAGAATGCTAAGCCACTTCAAATTTTGAAATTCAGTTTTATGCCGTAAATATATTTTGGCAGTTGATCATCGACGTCTAGCATAATATTGACATCATGTGTTGACTTTGCTTACTTATTATCCTTAGCTGCAGTGAAATTAGCGCCGCCTAGGGAAGCAGTAAAGTAGATCATTCTTGAAAGATTATTTATTCTTTCGGATACGTAATGGCGTCGAATAACAAGAAACGGAAATTGTCGGCAGAGAAAAGATTATTTCACGACGAATGGTTGTTACATTATTTCGTTACACCAAACACAATATTACAAGGCTCCGGTAGTATATGTTTAATCTGCAAGGAATCAATATCAGTGAACAAGGAATACAACGTTAAGCGCCACTACGAGTCCAGACATGCTGAGTATAATACGAAATATCCTGTGAAGTCTACCGAGCGGCAGAAGCGCGTTGATTTCCTGAAAAGTGAGCTTACTAGACAGCAGACAATTTTCAGTAAAGCACAGACTGTACAGAAGAAGGCATATGTTGCGTCGCTGAAAGTGGCATGGACATTGTGTAAACATAAGAAGCCTTTTTCGGACGTTGATGTTGTTAAGGAGTGTTTTTCTGAAGTTACGTCTACTTTGTTTAGTGACGATAAGAAAATGCAAGATAGAGTTCGTGCTGAATTCAACGCAGTTTCTCTTAGCAGGCGCTGTATAACACGCAGAGCTGATGAAATAAATGTGGACATAGAAGATCAACTGAAAGAAGACATAACAAGGTGCCAATTTTACAGCTTATGTCTTGATGAATCTTGTGACATTACCGATATTGCACAGCTAGCAGTATTCATAAGAATGGTTTTTTCAGACGGCTGCACAAAGGACGAGTTTCTGTCTCTGGAGCCTTTGTTGTCGACAACGCGTGGGCAAGACGTTTATCATGCATTAATTTCTGTACTTAATCGTTTTGATATCCCACCGGAGAAACTTGTTTCGGTTGCAACAGATGGTGCTCCATCCATGATGGGTTCACACAACGGATTAATTGGTCTTCTGCGTGCAGACGACAAATTTCCTGCATTTTTGTCTTATCATTGCGTAATTCACCAAGAAAATCTTTGTGCCGGTAAACTTGGGTTTGAAGAAGTGTTCAAAGAAGTTGTTAAGATTGTGAACTTCATCAGAGCGTCACCCTTGCGACACCGACAGTTTCGAGAATTTATCTCAGATATAGAGGATAAAAACTTTGATGACCTCACTTATCACAATAACGTCAGATGGCTCTCACGTGGAAATGTGCTTAAACGCTTCTTTAATTTGAAAACTGAAATACTTGCGTTTCTGCATGATAATAAGAGAGAACACGAAGTATTGTGTGATCACAGTTGGTTAACAAAACTTGCGTTCTTGACTGACATCACCAAACACCTAAATGACTTGAATTTAAAACTGCAAGGGCAGATGAAATGTTTGTCAGACATGATCTTGACAATTGATGCATTTAAGAGTAAATTGACATTGTTCAAAACACACTTGTCTGCGATGAACTGGACACATTTCCCTTGTCTTGGGGAAGTAATGCAAGCAGAAAGAACGTATCCTGAACAGTGTGACTTTGTTGCTGAAGTAGACAATCTGCTGCAAGAGTTTCAACTACGATTTCGTGAGTGTAACGCTATGAAAGTACACTTTCACTTTTTCAGAAATCCCTTCACGTTTGATCCGAACGACTTCACTGACTCTATCGTAAATGATGTCAGTAAAGCACAATTAGAAATATTGGAGATTCAAAGTGACGATGAACTTGCTCGATCTCATGCAAAAGTGAATCCAGCCGAATTTTGGCAGACTGTTAATCAGAACTCATATCCAACACTTAAGACTGCTGCTAACAAGCTGCTTTGTATGGTTGGGAGTACTTATTGCTGCGAACAGTTGTTCTCACAGATGAATGTTGTTAAGAACAAATTGCGAAATCGACTTACTCAAGACCACTTGATATGTCAGCTACGTACAAGTATTAACAGCTACTCACCGCGTTACGACAACATTCAGTACATTGCCGATTGAATAGAATCAGTCACTATTCAAACTATTGTGACTGTACACACTTTATTGAACCTCTGGGCTGAATTACTTTGTTAACTATAGATTAGTTTCAATTTCATATGGCACATTTCTTTGTGGCCCGCGCCCATTCCCCACAAAAAGAATTTGGCCCTCGGAAAAAAACCTATGCCCATCACTGTTGTAGGGCATCCTCACATTCAAGAGAAAGCCTCCCACCTAAAAAAAAACAACAACCCTATGCAGCGCAAGAGGTAGCTACTTCTACGGCACCGCAATCTTGGTGTTATTTTGATCCACACCTCTCCTTCTCTAACCCACATACCCAACCTCTCGCGCTCCTGCTTCATGCACATTCGTGACCTCCGACGCATACGACCCATGCTCGACCGTAAAACTGCCTCCACCATTGCTACCTCCATTGTTCATTCGAAGCTTGATTACTGCAATTCTCTTTTCCTCAACCTTTAATCCACTTATATCAAGCGTCTACAGCTTATCCAAAACTCACTATAGCCAGAGCTGTCACTAGAACGCCCAAACATCATCATATCACTCCCATCCTCAAATCACGCCATTGGTTAAAAATCCCAGAGCGAATCACTACAAAGTTTTGTCACTAACCTACAACTCCCTACATTATTCCCAGCCCAAGTACCTTCATGATCTCTTGACCATTCAGACAACCGCTCTACCCGATTATCTCGACCCCCAGTCACTAATCACCTCAAGTTCTCCAACCGAGCCATTTCCATCACAGCACCACGCCTCTGGAATGATCTCCCCCTGAATTTCGTAGTTTCTTAGAGCCTCCATCATCATTGCAACCCGTCCTTCATCCTCATCCTCATGTTCCTCTATCTATCACCCCCGGGCTTTCCACTCAAAACTGATGTCTTACAGTTTCAAGTACGCCTACCCTGACTCATCTGGTCCTCCGGCTTCCAATTATTCTCGCCGTAAACGACACTCGCCTTGACAGCTGCTCTGCCTCACCTGATCAGGTATCCTGGAAATCGGACTTGGACCACTTTTGGACTACTCTCTGGAAACCCCCTCTGATCTAGCGTAGCGCTCGTGAATAGGCTGGTGTTCTGCGCTTGGCCTTCGAGTGGCGCTTTAGAAGTTTGGAGATTACGATTACGTTTTAGTAGACCCTACTTTGGTTTATGGGCGACGCATACACGCAGGCAAAAACAAAAACGAATGCTAGCCATGTTAGTGTGGAACTAATACCGTAAAATAAGAGAATGAGGCAGTGGCGTACGGAGCTGAAATGCCGCCCGGGGCGAAGGCCCAAAGTGCCGCCCTTGACCACTTAATTTTCTGTATGCTATTTTCTCTAAGATATTGCATAACGATCATGTTACATATTCAATTTTATTTTATGTAGTTTATAGCCTTTCTGGATTTTTCACTTTTCATTGTATTTATTTTGTAATTATCCGTTTTAGCTAGGCCTATAGATCTTCAACTTACTGAAATTTATTTTATTTGATAATTAAAAACATTTTATTGCATGACTTGCGACTGTCGCTGATTCACTCTGATGTGTACAGTACAGTATATTCATACATACATAACACATATCATAATATATTTGTAATGGAAGAGGGGATCAAGATATGGACTGTCATAGAGATGAAAAGATGAACAGTTTATAATGTAACAATGTAGTTTATAATGTAACAATGTAGTTTACAGTAAAGGATTAAGTAATGAACATTATAATAGATAGAGGAAGGACACAAAACTCGTATAAGATGTGCTAATATATATATATATTAATATGTAGACAATGACATAGGAGCCGACTGAAAAACTAGACAGAGGCATAGCCAGACGATGAATCATGACCACGGTACATTTCCACAGCTAGGAGGACGCAAGGTAAGAAGAAAAATCAAGCCTGCAGGGATTGGTGGAAAACATAAGGAGAAAGTATTGTGACCAAATAGGAGAGAAAATCAAGTAAGGGGCGGAATAGAGGGACAATGAAAAGCATAAATAGGGGACGCGGGGTAAGAAGAAGATCGGACCATCGAAAAGAGGGCGATCGAAGATCGGACCATCGAAAGAGGACAATCGGACGAGAGAAGAGGATCGGACCATCGAAAAGAGGACGATCGAGAGGAACGGAGGATCGGACCATCGAAAAGAGGGCGATCGAAGATCGGACCATCGAAAGAGGACAATCGGACGAGAGAAGAGGATCGGACCATCGAAAAGAGGACGATCGAGAGGAACGGAGGATCGGACCATCGAAAAGAGGACGATCGAAAGAGAAGAGGATTGGAAAATCAGACAAAGAGATTGGAGGATCAGGCAAAGAATAGTTGAAAGTAGGAGAGACAGCTAACTACGACAAATAAATAGAGCTTATAACTAGAACGAATCGTCGTAATGAATATCAGCGTTTAGCAATAAGAAATAGTTGTAAATAAAATAATAATAGCTAATTGTACGAAAGAAAACTATCTGATGCGTCGTTCTTTTTAATGTCAACGGAAACACGCCAAAGAACACCCGAAGAGACTGCACAAGTAACACCGCTACCACCAAACATAGTTTTATCAGTTGGTTGACGTAAAGGTGTTAAACAGTATACGGCAACCAAGTTTTAAAGACATTACAATATTATTATGTTATAATTGCCATAATTTCATGAAAGCAGCGTAATGTGTCTGCTATGAAAAAGGCAAAACACAGCGCTGCATTATAAATGATTATTAATAATAGTTATTCTGCTATTGGCCTACAGTAACGGCGTAAACACGGCTTGCTGTGCGCAGTAGAAATTTAGGCCTTAAGTTTAATAACAATCAAATTAAACAATATATTTTATTTACTGGATAGTAATATAATATTCTCAGATTTTTTTAAACATTACCACACAACTGTAGTTTGCAGCATCAATGCAAAAACGCCAGAGGAAAAAATTAAGAGCGAGTAACCGAGATTCGAAAATAACTGAATACTATTACTAAACTCTGTTGAAAGAATAAGACTTACATAAATAAAATTTTTCTGGTTTTAACAGAAAGTGACTGCATTATGTTGTCATTTGAAATGACCACTTATTAAGTGGTCATTTCAAATGACAACATAGTGCAGTCACTTTCTGTTAAAACCAGAAAAATTTTAACATTCATTTTAAAAAAAGATCTAAACTAAGTGGTGAAATACTGTGGTGGCGACATTGATAGTTTGTGATTAAATTTTATTCTAAGCCATTAATTCGTGTAGATACCTAATGCCTATACATATGATTGATATACTGTAACAGAAATTACGAAGGGCGGCATAAACAGAATATGCTTTAAAGTATTCTGTATGTAGTCTGTTATTTTGTTTACTATAGATAATGCGATTCCGCTTCCTTTACTGCAATTCTGTTTAGTGTTTAATGTAGACATCTGAGAGAGTGATGCCGCCCCTAAAGATCAACGGAAGCCAAGCTGACTGGAATAAAGTGACGGTTTCTTTCTTTCCTTCTTTTTCTTTCTTTCTTTCTCTCCTACTTTTCCTTTTTTTTATCCAAAATTCATTATTTTTCTTTTTCTTTTACCCTATTTTGCCGCCCCTGAAAAGTGCCGCCCGGGGCGACTCGCCCCCTCTGCCCCCCACTGGATTGAAGTTCGGAACTTGTTTGTCAGTTTCGACAATGAAGTGGTACTACAGAAACACAGGTAGAGTGCATAATCAATACAAACAAGAACTGAATTTTGTGTGCTTATTCATAAAACGCCTCTTCAAAAAGCATGTTGGATGTTAAATTTAATGTATTTTCTCTTTCGCGATCAATGCAGCCAATACCGCATATAGTTAGATAGTTTGACGAAACTTGGAATCCAACCAGTTAGCCGAGCTGCACAGTTTTAAACGGATTGAAGTTGATTAATCATAAAGAGCTTAAATGTTTGAAAGTTATCTCAGCAGCGGAAGAAGGCAAAGTTAGAAAAAATCGCGGGCCAACGCCAATAATTCAAATGATAAAAGACTTTATGTAAAAATACAGCAAAAACTAAACTTATATAGCACATCGGAATAGGCTTCGTCTATGCAAGTCAGGGAGACAGCCTACTAGATGTGTTAATTTTAAGTTTCTTGTTGTATTTATATGACAAGAAATTTACTATCAGAAGGCATCGGGAGGGGGATATTTGAATGGTAACACTCTAGCTTGAAGAACAAAAGATCTTGAAAAACGAGATTCGATACCCGTAGGCCCCTATTGGTCGACTCAGTCTTACGCTCCCCAGGGAACAGCAGCGCTGTAAAATGAGCGGGCGCCTTGCAGGCTACCAAGACGTGTGTTCTGTAAGATCTTTATAATTGTACCGTCATTATGTTTCAATGCTACTCAATAACAGGAATATTATTATGAAATAATGCACGGCTGTCACGCGATCATCCGTTCCGTATATCTCGCTGGTTGCGCTGTCTCGGCATGTGCTTGGTGCGAGTGATTACGCTGTGGCGGTCTATAGCCATGGCTGAATCATATTCATTATCGTCGTCACGGAAAGAGTGGCAAGGGGCAGTCGTCTCCATCGCTGCCTAGGCTTGGTCGTGGGATTCGTGCAAATCCGGTGTTTTTTTATGGTACCGCTATGTGGTTTGGCATTTTTCAATTAGTCTTGATCCATCAATCAAGGGCAACTACTGTGGGGTCCAGCGCAGAATGGAGTGCGACACAGATCATCGATCGGTTTGTATTTGGATTGTATTGTATTTAGACATTTATAAAGCGCTTCCAGAGGGAAAGCCATTCAGAAGCGCTCCCAGTGCGAGAGACTCCGAGAGAAAAAAAAACAAGTTTTTAGAAAGGTAAAAGAGGTTGTTGTTATTCTTTCCACGAGGCAGAAAGCTGACACCACTCGTGCCAGGGCGTGTAGGAAATACAACATTAGGCTTTTCCCCACAAAACCCGCACTTAGGAATGCTTATGAGACAGACTTTAGTGCGCGAGTCGTAGCCATAAAATGACACTTGCCTCAATTGTCGGCACTGCTCCACATAAATAATGCGCTCTGTGTTACTGTCTCGAGTCAGCTGGATCGCTGATCATCAGTCTTGTTGTCCTCGAGACCAAGTAAAAAAATACGTTCTGCAGGTGCTGAAATCGCTGAAACACACAGAGTAGCTTTTCAAGCACTGGATGTAAATGTACAGATAGTGAATCCTTTTGAAATTTTCCCATGGTTTATCATACCGTGTGATACAGAATAACTGTTGCTGCTGCCAATGGGTTTTCCTGACCAGCATGACTTGTATTCATCCATAGATATTGGTCGTATGATGCAAGCGAGCTTGATACAGAATTCTTGAGTTTTGTTAAATGACTGTTCCTATTGACAGCCGGTCTTGGTCTTGGTCTTGCGAGACCAAGACCAAGACCTTGAACCTCAAGACCAAGACCAAGACCTTGAACCTCAAAACCAAGACCAAGACCAAGACCTTGAACCTCAAGACCAAGACCAAGACCAAGACTTTTAAAAACGAACTCGAGTGCACTCGAGACCAAGACCTTGGTCTCGAGGACAACAAGACTGGATTTAGAATGTTTCATAGGAGTGAAGTCATCCTGTGTATTTGACCGATTGGTTGTCCATATAATTTCATATAAGCTTAATATTTTGCACTACCGATAGGAAAAGTACGCCCTGCAAAAACCTCTAGGCCTGTAGGCAGCAAATTTCAAAGATTCGTTCCAATCAACGAGAAAGCACGGTGGACTTGTAACCTACACTTCCGTTTGACGGTAGAGTATTACACCCCATCAACTGATGCGTTTTGTATCTTCCAAAAAGTCTAGGCTTGTAGGTTGCAGGCACAACGCTCGATGATGTAGCCGAAACCAGACTCTACTTGTATATATGCGACAGACAGTAGCCTATTCTTGAAACGCTTGAAATCTAATAAAAAAAATTGCAAATTGTCTACTAACAGTTTGGCAACAAACACATTCTATCTTCTTCACATGTTGCGATTTAGAAGCTGTTGACTCCATCGATAGACCCAGTTGGTGATGGCGTCGTTCTAGCATGGATGGCTGTACTAATCAAACAGCTCTCTTCCTCTGTCATTCATTCAGTCTGACTTTCTCTTAATCATGAGCCTTATTAGTTTTTAAAGTAGAGCGCACCATTAGGAGGATTTTGCACCATCTATATTAAAGCAGTACGCTTTAACCAAAGCGCCGCGTCTTACTAATGCGCTTATTATATTGTTTATTTAGTTAGTCATGTCACATCCAAATCATGACAAATCAGAGTTAAAGCTAATGTATTACCACCATCTTGTATTAGGCCTACCACCACCACCACCACCACCACCACCACCACCACCACCACAGCCATAACCAAAACGACCGCTACCACCACCACCACCACCACACCACACTACCATCTTTAATGATCAATTCTATTATTAATTTAAGCACATCCATAGTTTGCACTGCTAAGTCCGCTCAATAGCCCGGCTTCGCCAATAACTTCCCCCTTAGACCTAGTTCCCATTAACTCCGGTTTCTATCTAACGGTTGTGGTGTGGCTTTAACCGATTTCCACATTGAAATTCGCGACCCTCCATGACATAAGCATGCCAAATGTATACAGGGTTAATTTCTTCTAAGAAAATAAGAAGTTGGTGAATTCCCCGATTTCTGCGTTGAGGGATTCGCTTGGTAGGATATATATATATATATATATATATATATATATATATATATATGTATATATATATATATATATATATATATAATTGTAGCTATAAGAACTCTCGCATGAACCAGCAAGTCTGTTGTCAGTGACAGTTACATAGAGAGTGACAGAGACAGCGACAGACGCAGAGACAAAGAGATTGAGACAGACACAAAGATCCTACGTTTTCTAGTATGTTGACTTAATTGTCAAACATGAACGTAATTATAAAATGTATCCTGTTGTTCTGTGGATCTATAGCTGAATAGCTGATGCGTAATTTCATCAGAATTCGTGCCATGTGTTAGCCTATCCTTCACAACAGAGCCTGCCTCTCAAAGATTGGCTCTAGCTTCATTACAAAAGACCGCGTGGTTTCATTGGTTCTGTTGAGATACAAGACCGATCCTTCTTCACTCATAAAGCGTGATTACAGAGATCGACATAGATCTAAGCTTACCTTTCATCAGAAATCTTGTCGTCGCGATCCTAGCAACAGACCAGCCTGGCATATAGATGACATTTTGTAGGACAGTAGTTCTGTAAAGACTTTAGCATGTTCCTTCTTCAATCAACAGATATTTCAGTGATGTCTCAATCAACACTTCGCCTTCATGGTAAGTTCATTTTTTTTGTAGGAAACTTGTGTTACGTATGTACGTTAGAGTCTACCAATCAAAAGAACGACACACTTTTAAACACATCGGCTTAATTAAATAGGCCTAGCTGAAAAACTCTCAAAATATACGAGCATGAGAGACTTTAAGTAGACAATTGTCAATGGACTTGCATATGACACTATAAACTGGAGCACTCGCGACAGGTTGTTTGTTTATTTTAACTCCAAAAACATGTTCTATTTACGATTAACTTTCCAAATTAAAACGCCTCTTTACTGTCCTTATACGTCTACTGGATAGAATATTGATAAATTGTATTACAACTCTTGATCTCTTATCACCCATCTTTTATCACGCAGTCTGACATGAACATTTTCTCAATCCAGAACAAGACACTCTTTCATTCAGAAAAGCGTGTTCCAACTGAACGGTCAGAAATGTTAAGGCGAGTTTCAGCCAAAAGGAACTCTGGTTCAAGCGGATGAATCCGAGTCGTCAGATGCCGAAAAGTAGGCCCACGCAACTCGCAGCGATCATCGATTATATGAAATCAGTTTTTGTTCATTTCAAATTCACCCCGATATCATTTTCGCCAATTTGCAATTTATCCATGTTATGACCACTTTGATCCATTCCTAAACTGATTTGTCCCCTATCGATGTGCTCTTTGGCGTCTCAGGAAGGCGGAGTTTAGTGCGTCGCTGTTCATCCTGTGCGCTGTCACCCATTGCCATGGCATAAAGATCTACATTCTATCGACGACATTCAATTTAATTTCAGCTCAGTAAGGTTACAGATGCTACCAAGAGACTTCGCACCTGCACAGTGTACATGTCTTGTTCTAGAGGCCATCCATGCGCGTTGAACTTAAGGCTCGGTGAATCCAGACTTGTTGTCCTCGAGACCGAGGTCTTGGTCTCGAGTGCACTCGAGTTCGTTTTTAAAAGTCTTGGTCTTGGTCTTGAGACCAAAAGTCTTGGTCTTGGTCTTGGTCTCGAGGTTCAAGGTCTTGGTCTTGGTCTCGAGGTTCAAGGTCTTGGTCTTGGTCTTGAGGTTTAAGGTCTTGACAACAAGACTGGGTGAATCTGAGTTATTCTGGTTTGACGGTTACTGCATCATTCTAAGCCACATATTCTCAACTCCTTTCTCCCCCCCCTCTTCATTACTACACCCTTCACTGTTCATAACCTGAAGGTCAGTCATGCTCGACTCAACGCTAACTCTAAACCCCAAAGACGCAACTTATCCAGCTTGCTTGTTTACCTAAGAAGGCTTCACTGAACACAAGGCAATATCATGAAATATTATCTCATTCTGACTAACCTCGACTATTGGAAATGAATATTTGTGTAGACTACACCTATAGGTCATCGTCTATAACCTATGGTCTACTTGACTGTACCCTGCAGCCTCTAGCAAGAGCCATATGTACCAGGATGCAAAACTCTGTTGGACTCTCCTATCGAGGCCTTATAACGTTTGCATTCATTGCACTTGGTTCATGTTTACGATTGCATCCGCTTTAAACTGACAATTCTCATGTAAAGACACTTAGTACAAATAATTTGCCATTTAACCGATCATTACTGATATTACCTCGTGTAGCATTGTAAAAGGACGGTACTCTCTTTCATCAAGGTCTTCGGTAAAGTGTGTTGTTCCCGGTACTTGTCTTGTCTTTGGCTGAGGCTCATTCACAGTTGCCGGTCCTACCATTTAACATACAGTACCATAGGGTAATGTTAATTTCACATTTATATAGCACCTTTACGATAAGACTATCCAGCTATGTTCTTGACATGATGACACAAGACCGCGATAAAAAAATAGTCTTCAATCGCTGGCGAAATAGAGGCAGATAAACCGCAATAAGGTCATGTCGCAGTCAATTCCATAGTGAAGAGTCAAACACGGCTATGCTACTAGGACGCATTGTTGCAGTATGAGACACAGAGACATCCCCAGGACGCCTTTGCTGCAAAGCGAGAGACAGATGTTACTGATACACAGAGTAACATCAGTAACATCTTCCTAACTGTGAAGGCGCATTGAGCTTAAGACCATCCTACCTTACAGAGCCATGTATTCCAGACATCAATACCTGATCGTTTTTCGTTCAAGTGCAGGCTTCCATGCAATGATGCAATCTGCGACAAGAGTTTCTATGCCTTTAATTGGAAAGCGACTGAAGCCCATTCTAGGCGGCGCTCTTATATAGTTATGTCGGATTCATCTTCCTAACTAGTATACCCCTAAGCCGTAATTTTCCTGGTTAACGGCTGGCTTGAGCAAATTTACGGCTGGTTTTTCGGCTAGCCGTAAAAGAGCGTAAACTACCTTTTTCGGCTAGCCGTAAATTTTTACGGCTAGCCGAAAAAAGTAGTTTACGCTTTTTAGCGCGTAAACTACCTTTCTCGACTATAAGTGCATCAATCATTAACACAGTAATACAGTATACACTAGGGCCAACTTTTAAATCGAAAGGTGGGCAATTTTCACTCAGTCTGAAAATAATTTTAGAAATAAATTCAAATAATTATGTTAAGAAATAAACGGACATTTCATGTTTTCAGTTCACATACGTACATTGCATCGAGTTCACATTCAATTACGATTTACGAGTATGTATATAATACTGATTGGAAGTTAGAACCACAAAATAATAGGGCTACCAGACATGCATTAATAGGTGTAGGCCTAGCCGCATAGCGAGAGAAAAAACAGATACACAGAAACAAAAAAGTGAAAATTCTGGCAATAGACTACAGCCGCTTTTGAAGCACAGTAGTAAGAGTGTGCACTCTGCACTAACTTGCATGAGAGATAATTACAAATATTTAACTTTGAATATAAAACCGGAAGTAGAACTCGGAATATATGCAACATAGGACAGACTGGACAGGGCTCTTACAATAGACGATGAGACGGCCACGTGACTGACGTCAGCACTTACCGCTCATTGAACATTATAAGTACAAATCAGCAAGCCAGCGTGGAAACTTTATAATCACAACTGTGTGTATGTTATAGCCGAACTTTTTTCCGGCGGCTAGCCGTGAAATAACTCTCGGCGGTTTTTCGGCTAAGCCGTAAAATTTCCGGCGGTTTATCGGCTTGCCGAAATTTTTTCGGCTCGGCGGCTAACGGCGGCGGCTTAGGGGTATGCTAACTAGAGTAGTTTTATGTTGTCTCCAGGATTCTTTAATTTCCTCGTTGACATATGTAGCTATAATAAATATAATATATAATAATTAGTAACTTCTATTGCGCCGGTGTCTATTGCATAAAACATCAACCGATGGCATACCAAAACCAAGCCGTAACCAAGTCAAGGTATGATCAGGTGACCTCATTGGAGGAAAGGACTGATATTACTACACATTTAAAAGAAAACGAGATTGTGTTTTTGAATGGAACAGGAGGCCGGTGCAAAGATTTGAACACAGGATCATATGTTCATATTTGAATGTAATAGTTATGGCTCTAGCCAACAGTTCCTAATTCTCGGACTTATTGATACCAGTAAGAAGCGAGTTACAGTAATCTAGGCGACTGGAAACCAATGCATTTGCCAGATGGGCACATAACGCCTAACTCTGCGTATGTCATGAATGAACACAAATACTGTTTGCAAGGCCAGTGAGAGACATGGTAGAAATTAAAACAACGCCTAAGTTATGAGCAGCGTCTGCCAGCTCAACAATTGAGTCACCCAGTTTCACTGATCTATGCAGATCAAATTTTTAAGTTGCTGTGGAGTGTCCAGTAGCAGAAATTCAGTCTTTGATGGGTTAAGGAGGAGTTTATTGGCTGCCATCCAAGACTGTACCTTATCAAAGACAGCAGACAACAGCTGCACAGATGAGGTGAGTCAAATGAAATGTAGATTTTAATATCATCAGCATAGATTTGAGTATCATCAGGATAGAAATGATATCCCAGCGAATGATTAATTATCCATCATTGTTCCTAACAGAGGACCAAACACAGAACCCTGTGGAACACCGCGTGCCAAAAAAGCACTAGATGAATAATTACCGTTCAAATACCTTTAGAAACAACTTGTTGTTCATCACAGAAGATGGCCTTCAGAACCGAAACCTTTGTGTCACGCTGTGTCTTCGTCTAGGTAATCAGTTCTGGAAATAACGATCTTTCATAATGATTGTGTTCTACTTCGTGCGCTGCGCGTTTTCATGGATTGATAGAAATTTTTGTGTGGAAAAGGAGGAGATCGTTTGGTTTTGCTGTTTACACTGCAAACAGGGTTTTGCATTCGCCAGGCCATGAATTCCAACTTCTTCTTGATGTTTCTCACAGAGGAACCGCAGTTTACGGCGTTGACAGCTGAAATGTGTAAAAATCAAATGGAACTTTGACAGAATAAATCAATAGTCATCCACGCAACAAGACAGACTATATCATCAGCAAAGAATCTAACTGCCAGATCATACATATTCTGTCACACTTCATATACGGTATACATACATACTGCAACGAGTTGTTTAGTGTGACTCTGTTTCAGGGACGTATCTAGCGTTGGGCTTGGGGGGCTTAAGCCCCCAAACGAAGTTGAAGCCCCCCCAAACAAGTCAAGCCGTTGTATGCTTACGGCTAAAATTCGTATGAACACTGTATAAATGTTGCCATGTTCAAGGCTTAAGCCCCCCCCCAAACGAAAAAGCCTAGTTACGTGCCTGCTCTGTTTTTATAGGCCTAAAGGAATGAAATTCCTGGGTTCTCTTACTCTTTAATAGCATGTACATTCGAATTAGACCTTTACAAGACGACAAGATGAACAGCGAACGCTAACGAAGCACGACAGCACGAAAACAGTCAAACAAGCCACAGTGACGAAAGTCGAATCCAGACGAAACTAACAATTCTAACAGTAGACTTCTAACGCCGAACGCAAATTACACATGTCGTCCATGAAAGGAGACCAAAGCAAAACGAGCTCAACAACTGCAATACACAAAGGAAGACCAAAGGAAGGTCAACGCGACACGGTCGACGAGCCAAAGCTATATTCTCTTAGGTCAAGCTCACGCGGTCGATCAGCAAAACAGAACTTTACAAATGTCATCCCTGAAAGAAGACCAAACTAACGTCAACCCAACATGGTCAACCAGCAAACGTCAAGAGCTCACTAACTTACAGCCGTACTTATAGCAGAAGCCACTCCTACGTATGAATCTATGATGCATGACGCCCCGTAATGATTATAGATCTACCCTATCTAGAATCTCAGCCCGCTCAACTTTTGTACACATAAAGGGGCCTAAAATATGGAACTCTGTTCATCCTAATTTACGCTCTGCTCCCACACTTCTGTCCTTTAAGTCTTCTTTTAAAATTGCACTTGTGTGTCAATATTCTTGATGGCTTATTAACATGTTTATTAATATGTTTAAATTAATCCTAAACTCTAACCTTCAATGAACCCACACCCATTTAAATTAACACGTCATCTGATATTAATCTTATATTAATGAACCTTGTTCCCAGTGTATCTTATGTACCTATTTATGGGGATGACCTGATAAGCAGATCCTGAGTCTTCTCCTCATCAGCTTCACTTTCTGCATATGAACTTCACTTCAATATTAGGCACTAATAATGCACTATGTACTCCTAAACAATTACTAAGATTACCTATATAATTTGTTTATTTTGTTGATATTATGTAATGCTAATTTCAACCATCTACTTTTATGTTTTTGTTGCTTGCTTGTTGATTTGTTGTTGATTCAATAAATTCAATTCAATTCAAATGGCGTAGGACAGGATTATGAGAAAGAGAGATGAAGGTGTTAGAAGAAAAGAGATTTGCAGAGATGTTTGGTTAAAGTCAAGTTAGAGTTCGTATAGACTAAGTAGAAATTGCTGGCTAATCTAGAACGTTTACTAGTGACTAGAAAACACAGACATCGTCATGGGATGGATAGTGGAACTGAGTTAACAAAAAGTACTTTCAGTAATTCGTCGTCACGAATTGTAAATATTTTCGTTACAAGCCACCACTCAGCAAGCCACAGAGTATGCATGCATGTATGTATGTATGTATGTATGTATGTATGTATGTATGTATGTAGGAATGTATTTATTTATTTATTTATTTATGTATTTATGTATGTATCTATGTAATGGATGTATGTATGTGATGTATGTATGTATTGTTGCATGTAGGCATTTGCCAATAGCAATTAGGGTGTCATAGTGATGGAAGAATCCCGCTTCCAAGCACGTTTTGCCACCAACCATCCCTTCACACCGCTGTCAATACATACACGCATACTTCAAGCTTATAAATTCATGCTGAACGATTACATGCAATTACATATGATTGCGTGGTTACTTTTCGTATAGTGATCATCTGGCTACTAATCGATGCTGCAGTTGCTGCCAGAATGCCTGATGGCTGTCAATCACGCAATCTAAGTGTTACAGCTGACGATTCTATTCGCCTTTTTATAGACGGACGAGAGATAACAGACCTTCCAAATGCAGACAGCTGGATATATCCAGACACAATGGAACTGCCCTGCACTACAAGGGTCGTAGCTATTGAAGCAAATGATACATTTGGAGTTGGTGCCATTTTGGCTTTCACTGACGATGGTTATGTTAAGACTAACTCTACGTGGAAGTGTACAAATACCAGAATACAAGGATGGCAGGAGGTTGATTTTAATGACTCGAGTTGGAAGCAGGCGGTTGTTGTTCCATACCATGATGCTTTTCCCGAAACAACTTCGACTGTTATTAGAGAAGATGCGCGTTGGATATGGACTAAAGATTATACCGGCGGGGATCTAAACGTCTTCTGCAGAAAGAAGTTAGGTAAGTCAGTTCAGTTTTAAATAACGTGTAAGGGTTATATAACAGTGTCCCTTATACATATAGTTTCCATATAGTGTCCGTCTGTCGGGTGGACGCTACGTCACAAACGGGTTCTGTTCTATTGTGAAACCGTTTGTGACGTCAGTACTGCCGTCTTGACGACAGTCGTCTTGACGACGGCGATCAGAGCATTTTAACAAACAATACATATAGGCCTATAATGATACACTGTCGTAATGATACACTGTCGTCACGTCATAATTATGACGGGCAAATACACTAGTTGCATACATATAGTACTCTAACGGTTGAACCAACATAAATCAACTGTACAATCTCTGATAAACCTATTCTCCTGCAGTCTCCATTCCACAAGCTTCTAAAACAATATGTTTCAATGTGTGGAGGACAACATAAGACGCAGATTAAGTTACAATTCTAATTGTAAACGACTATACACGCATAGGGCCAGCTGAAGCCTCTCAGAAGCGCACTATCTGCCAAGCAATCGAAATAGGCATTTGTTTTGAATTTTCAGTAAAACTTACAAAATGCGTACAAGAGAGATTTTAAATACCAGGCTTTTCCTTAAAATAATTCAACCCAGAAGAAACCTCGAGTGATGCTAAACAACATCACACAACGCATCTGACTGATCAGGCAACGCGGAGACTGATGCATTTAACTGCCGCAGAGAGTGAACTTGGCATTGTTATCTTGCAGCATATTATCTACTGGACTAAACTGCGCCAAACAACGTTATTTAATTAATTTTGTTTCTTTTGTCAAGATGTTGATGAATGTCTCTTTGGTCAATCAATCAACAAATGTGACCCCTCGATGGGAAGATGTATCAGTTTCCCAAGAGGATACAACTGCTCTTGTTACACTGGTTACCAGAAAGACGGACAACAGAAGTGCAAAGGTATGTCTCTTCCCCGTGTGCTATTTAGTTCCATGATGTTGTATGCTGTCTAGTCACATAGTCCAAAATATCCTCAACTTCTACCCGGTAGCATTCCCCAACTGGGTCAAGCGATAGATACGCAGAGCCTAGGAACAAACTTCTCAAGTATGACCCCGACCTAAGGTCGCAGCATGACCGTGGAACTCGTGAGTCTTCGGCATCTTCTAGTTACATGGGCCCGATGCTGCATTCTACCCGTAGGCAGTTGTAACCCGAGAAATCTAGCCTTTAAAAGGAAGAGTTCGTCAAGGTAATGAATGCAACTTTAAAACCAGCGGCATTTTAATGTCCTACTCATCCTCTGAGGTCCAGTTGCGCGTGTTGTTTCAGGGCTGGATTTGATGGAATTGCTTAGAAAGTGTGATATTGCCTTACAATACATAAATCGTCTTGCCATTGTTATTCAGCTGTACCTGAATGTGGCCTTTAGATGTGGATGAATGCCTACTTGGACCGCCAGGGAATAAGTGCAACGATAGTTCTGGAAGTTGCATCAACACTCCAGGAAGCTACAAATGTCGTTGCTACCAGGGGTTCATGAATGTAGAAGATCAACGATGTGAAGGTCAGACAAAGATATGTGGAATGCCCTTCCTTCTTCTCTACGGGTAACCTTACTTTCTGGATCTCTTCCTACATCCCTTTCTACATCCCTTTCCATGCTTAAAACCTTTTTCTTCTCTCGGAGCTTTCGCACTGGGAACGCTGCTGAGTGGCCTCAGCTGTGAGTGGCGCTATGCAAATCTCCAAACACGATACCATACGAAAGATATCATCGAACAATTTGTCCTTTAATGTTTGCCTCAATCAGCAACATGGTGGTTAGATTCTAAGGGTATGGTTATTTGTTCACTCCTCATATGCCGAGGCTAAAAAACATAACGTCGCTAACGCTTTCTTATCCATAGCTGCCTTACAGGCTAGGCTAAGGACTGTTCTTCTTCTCTTTCTCCTTCTAACTGTTCGACGCTTCTAAGGCTTATAAGCCTATTCTTGCATAAAATCTCGCGAAGTGATAAGGTGTAGGGTCAAATGACACCAGTTGATTGCACTGCAGTCTTATATAGTCCTAGGTGTTCAGTTAAAATAAGGGTCATGATCTGCATGTACTCTAGAAAATTACTTGATATCGGTATGCATGAGTGTCCGTGTGTAGGAATATGTATCAAAACACTTAATTTAGTGCCTTTTAAGTACCTAAAAATATATTGCAAAATATTATAAGTTATGAATACCTGATTGAATCTACACAGGTGCTGTCTAAGTCATGATTTTTAAATAACGAACTCGTAGTCGGCAACCTGGATGTGATTCTGGTCGGGTAACTACACATGGGTGCCACAAACAGATGTGGGTCATCCGACGTAATCTGTCGTTTAATTAGTGCCGCATACAATTTAGTACATATATTAATTCTTTGAATTTTGTGTTACAGTTTCATCGAACAGTTCAACGCTTCTCTTAATCTTGGGCGTGTCACTCGGAGTCTCTTTTTTAATTATCGTGGCTCTGGTAGTTTCATTGTCGATTCTCTGTTCAAGAACTTCGACATCTAAAGATCCAGGTAAATGAATTATCATCTGCCATCACCCCTTTTATTCTTTGTTTGTTGTCCCAGCGACATGGCTTCAACAAACAAAATATAAGATCTGTCCCTTAAAACCAGGAATACCACCGCTTACGAAGTTGATTATAAGTATTATCTGTTCTTTAAAGCATGGCATGATAACTTATTATGTTACTCAGTTCTTGTATTTGTGCCTACACACGGTTAAACTGCTGAACTTCTACATAAATCAGTTGGCAACGATTTTTTACCGGTGACAATCTGTGTTCACTGCTATTTGCAAAGCACTAGTAGATAGGAGATACAGGAACTGACGCAGTCGCTAGGTGTCGTTCTGAATGCTTTAAAACCGTTACAATGAGTGAATCTGAAACCGGAGTTGACGCATTCGCCAGGCGGCGTTCTAAAAGCTTAAAAACCGTTACAAAGAGTGAATCTGAAACCCCAACCTTTTGGCGCTCTAAGGGCCTGCCAGAGGGGAATGGAATGGTCATTCAGGGTAAATAAATGAGATTACAAGCCCTCTCGTGACCAGCCAGCCCTTATAAACAGATCGGCTTTTAAAACAGTGCCTATGCTTATAACTCTCCCAGCCCTAAGTCTGCCACCTTCTCATCGTTCTCCTCCTGCACCAGGCAATTAAAATAACTCAATAGCACACACAACAACACACAGACACACACACAGACACACACACACAGACACACACACACCTACACACACATACATACACACATACACAAACATACATACACACATATACTGTCTGTGTCTGTCTGTCTGTCTGTCTGTCTGCAACGCACCGACAGACAAACAAACAGAAGAGACGCCCATATAGACAGGAACACACACACACATACAGAGGCATAGACAGACCTACGCACAGACAGGCCTATACATAAAATTTTAAGTTACAGAATCGGATAGAGGGTGAAAAATCCGGAATTTTGCGTACCTACACGGCACACTTCGCTTCATAAATAAAGAAACTACAGTGCTGGCCTACTAAACTCTTCAGAGCTGAAGATTTAAGTAGGCCACGGCGGGAATCTTAACGACTGCAGAACAAGCCACCTATCGAGTGTGGCGGAATCATTTGATAATGCGATAGATATAACAAACTGAAATATGGTTCTTCTCGTAGATGGCACAGTAGCTACATTGGTAACAGCGTTAGGCATGATTGTTACGATCCCAGTTCGCCTCCCGAAGACGGCACGACTTTTGTAAATACTTTAGTGATTTAAAATCTTGGTCTATCACGGTTGGTATCCTACACTGGGACCTTAAATTGCGTAGTTCCGACCCATACGGGCAGCGGTGATGAAGATTCTCATCCGATCAATGATCAAGGTCGAGGCAATACAGTCGCTATATAAAATTTGCATGTTCCCATTTCAGGTTACACGATGACTTAAGTGATGCAACCATCATTTGTGGGGCGTGGTGGCTCAGTGGTAAGTTTGACACCTTGTGACCGGAGGGTTGCAGATTCGAATCCCACTCTAGCCGTTGCGTACGGACCTTGGGAAAGTCCATCACTCGCAATTGCTGGTGGCGCTTCGGCGTGAAAATTCCGACACAGTATCAAATGCTGTAGTCGGGAGTGCCTCTGAGTAGTAGTTGACTTCGAGAGGCGCTATAGAAATATCCGGAATAAATAATAAATCAATGCAACCAATGCATAGCTAAAGTACACACACACAATGGTTTCAGACAATAAGCTACACAATGGACCAATGCAACTAGGAAATAGATTATAAAAAATAGAACAGGTTGTGCAAAGCAATGATGGAACAAACCCAACGGTGTGGTAACGCATTGGGACGTCTGCAAAATTTTGACCCCCCTTAATAATTTTGCTATAAATCAAAAAATTAAGCCTTCCGCACTATTAGAAGTATGATATGGGTGTGGTAACGCATTGGGACGTCCGCAAAATTTTGACCCCCCTTAATAATTTTGCTATAAACCAAAAAATTAAGCCTTCCGCACTATTAGAAGTATAATGCGGGTGTGGTATCATTTCGGGACCGGTTGCCAAATTTGGACCCCCCATATATTTCGTTATAAATTAGAAAAAATCAAACATTCTGCGGTATAATGAGGGTGTGGCATGACTTCGGGACCGTTTGCCAAATTTGGACCCCCCTGTAAATTTCGTTATAAATTAGAATAATCAAGCATTCTGCGGTATAATGAGGGTGTGGCATGACTTCGGGACCGTTTGCCAAATTTGGGCCCCCTGTAAATTTCGTTGTAAATTAGAAAAAATAAGCCTTCCGCATTATTAGAAGCTAAATATGGATGTGACACTACTACGAAACGTTGGCAAAATGTTGACCCCCTCCTAATAATATGCTGGTGGCGCACTGGGAACAACAACAGACTCACTACTCCAACCGCCTACGACGAAAATTTTTATATCGTGGTTCGCGGAGAAGACCCAGCGCTGGTTAGTTTCTTGATTAGTTCTGCCACCATCTGGTCTTTGCTTTGACTCGGCAACTCTTTTTTTCCATTCTTGCTTTGTATATCACGTTTCATCGTTCTATATTTCTCCTCCTCTCCCAGAATAAGTTTATATTCTTCATCGCTAATAGCCGTGTCTTCCAATGCCTTAGAAATGTGGTCATGAACAGTGTTTAGCTTACTTTCCGCCAAAATACAAATTTCGTCATGTTTTGAAGCTTTAGCAACAAAACTTCTACTGACAACATTTCCAATGATATCCAGAAAACTCGTAGCTATGGCTAAACTCTCCAGAACAATACCAGGAATAAAACCAATGCCAGTGGCCAACATAGCCGCCCCACCCACCCCAGTTCCAAGACTAACTATAGCAAGGCCGGCCGACGCCCCATTAGCCACATCTACAACCCTCTTATACTTTTTACACAGTTGTCCCCGACTTATCGCCTCAGACCTCAGGAATGCTTCTATTTCGCCGATCTTCTGCAAGCGAAACGTTTGCGACGTCGTGTCTGACGAAATTGTGGACTCCATAAGCGGTGGGTACAAAGACATACTTTTTTATAGTTGCTCTATCAGTAACGTTACGTTTAACTCAATAGTTGAAGTACTTAAAACGCCTCTCTTTTTTCCTTCAATTCGAAAACTCGTTTGTCCTGGAATGAATATTGCCCTAGATGCATCAAATTGTCCACTTTGAATGTCAACTGTACGATCGATGCTACCCGCGGCTGTAATAATGCGAACTGACGCATCACCGGTACTAACACCAAACATTGTAAGCTTCCAGAACCCGCCCTCTAACGAAACCCCCTGATTGGTGGTTTGCAAAGTTATACACGGAAAACGCGCAGCGGTCAATGGAAGAGTTTGCCACGCAGTCGTGGTTACCGTTCCGGCCGCCGTATAGATATCGCGGTTGTGGTAATCGTCAGACACGAAGTCGATGTGCTGTTGAGGCACCGCGGTCAATAGCTCTGCGGTGGGCTTCGGGATGTCGTACCCCCAGTGGCCCACATCACCTAGACTGTCTATGCTGTATTTGCACATGTCTATTTCTCCGTGTTGACGGAGATACCCCCGAATCTTGTAGTGCGTGTCAGTCATATTTTTTCTATACTACTGACTATCCCCCGTGTCTAAAATATGTATAGATCTGGAAGTGGGATATTCCAAAAGTAGGTTGTGGTGGGCTGGTGGCCAAGACCATCAGCCTGAATTTTTTGTATACTCTGTCATCAGTGAAGGTGAACTCTTGTGCGGAATTAGTCAAAGTGACATTGGAGGTGATGAGCACATAAAATGTATTTTCAGCGTCGGGTGGAATTCCATAAATATTCCAGGACGTGATACGTGGTGCAGTAGGACTAGATCCCCCAGCCAGACTAACCTTCCATATTCGCACAGGCGTCGGGCACTCAATCTGTAACCAAGTCCCACTACCCACAAAATCGGCTCTCGATGTGGACGCCGTCTTCCACTCACCCCTCACACCCGAGTTGAATGCCATATGAGGCGGGTTAGTGGGTAAAGATTCGTTGGCTGAGGCAACAAAACCCGTTTCGGAAACGTTTCTGGATAGGGGCGGAATATGGCCGCTGTAGTTGAGAATCTTGATGCCCGTCACGTATCGCCTTTCATTAGCTATCTCACTGTCCACATACTGCTTGTTAGTCAAGTACTTTGGTCCCGCAGGCGCCGTATCATTATTCATAGTGGCATCAGTGATCAGCTGCGCCACTTGTTTTAAACTCGCGGCGTCACTATCAGATCCTGGAATTTCTGTTGGTAGCCCAGTCACTCTTTTACCACCCATAGCCAGATCACCGGTCATGGTACTGCCGGATTTGAGCACGCACGCGTTCCTGACGATAACATCTTGCTCGTTGGCGTACCTCTTAGCAGCTTCAGCTTTCTGGTCCGCATAGAGTCTAACGGAAGCTCCAATCTCAGCGTTTTTCACGTCAACGTATCGTTTATTTGTCACATGCGACGGTTCTGTTGGTACTCTATCACTCTTTGTCATGTTGTCGGCGATCAGCTTCGATACTTGTGCCATACTCGTCGCGTCGCTTTCGGACGTTGCTGCGCCCGTAGGGAGCCCAGTAACTCTTTTACCGCCCATGATTAAATCACCAGTCATTGCATCACCAGCTTTAAGCACGCATGCGCTCCTAACGATAACATCTTGCTCGTTGGCGTACGTCTTAGCAGCTTCAGCTTTCTGGTCCGCATAGAGTCTAACTGAAGCTCCAATCTCAGCGTTTTTCGCGTCCACATACCGTTTGTTAGTCAAGTACTTTGGTCCAGCCGGCGCCGTATCATTATTCTTAGTGGCGTTGCTGATCAGCTGCGTCACCTGTTTCAAACTCGCGGCGTCGCTATCAGATCCTGGAATTTCTGTTGGCAGCCCAGTCACTCTTTTACCACCCATGGTCAAATCACCAGTCATAGAATCGCCGGTTTTGAGCACATGCCCGCCTCTTACGATAGCATGCTTCTCGTCCACATATCTTCTAGCGGTGGTGACCTTCTCATCCACGTACTGTCTGTAAGAAGCGTCGCGGGAATCTACATACCGCTTATTCACCACATGCAACGACTCCGTGGGTACTCTATCGAGTTTTACTAGAGCGCCAGCGACCGCTGTTGACACTTGTTTCCAACTCGCTGCGTCGCTATCGGATCCTGAAATTTCTGTTGGGAGCCCAGTAACTCGGTGGCCACCCATAACTAAACTTCCAGTCATTACACCGCCGGATTTGAGCACGCACGCATTCCTGACGATAACATCTTGCTCGTTAACATAACTTTTAACAATAAGGTCCTTGTCATCTGCATACCGCCTAACGGAATCTCTCAGCCCCGCATTCTTCTCGTCCGTGTACTGCCTGGCATCGATAAGCTTTTGGTCTGCATGATTTTCGGCTGCGGTCGCCTTCTGGTCCGCGTATCGTACCACTTGTGCCCAGCTCGCAGCGTCGCTTTCAGACGCACCAGCGTCTGTGGGCAGCCCAGTAACTTTGTGACCACCCATTTTTAGAACACCAGACATCGTTCCACCGGTGATTTGTAAGTTGTCCTGATCTATGATGTCTGCATAAGCCTTTGTCGCGGCGTCTGTTTCCATCGTGGGCGTTCCCACGTTTGTCAGTCGAAAACCTCCAGCCGACAGAATTCCCATCATGGTATCACCCGCTTTGTGGACGAGCCCAGCGGCGCTTATCTGCCCCCCTCCCACCCCACCTCCACCGTCTCTTCCAAATTTATCAACCGGCATTTTTTATATACAAAAAGGTGACGGAAGTCTAACATAGGTCAAGCACGATGTCTTCAAAATTCTTTCCGGCAGCGAGCTCTCTTAGCACGGTCAGGCAGAGATGACCACAGACCACATCATCGGGCCCCTGCAGCTGAAATGTTTGAGTTCTTATGGAACGGTTTAAATATCGAGAAATTTCGAGAGGCGGATCCAGCCCATAACTATCAAAATAGACGGCTGTAGGTCCATCTATCCAATAGGCGACCCAGTGAGTACCATCGCCAGAACCGGAATCTAAATTAACAACTCCGCACTCTTTCGCACGAGCTACGGCGGGTAGACCATCTCGCATGAAAACACCGCGGAAATGCGGCAGCGCCCCGGCGGTTTTCTCTATGTCGAAGTTGCTAAGAGGTTTTAGTTTTTTTGCCCGATGTAGAGACCCGATCCTTTACACATTGGGCAACAACCGCCACGAGTCTCACGCCCGAGATATAAACCAGATCCGCGGACCTGGGCCTCGAGTTCGCGATTGTGACGCGCCGCCTCCGCCAGTGCAGCGTCGCTGGCCTGTTTGCTCTGCACAGCCTTTACTACCCCAGCGGTCCCACCAGCCACGGCACCCGCCGCGGATAACCCACCAAAAAGCAGCGGGAGGAGAGCCAGTAGTGGAAGAAATCCACCAGATTTTGTCATCTTTTTCAATTGCGTTTTGGTGAATCTCAGCTCCATGCCAACGCCTTCCGAAATCTTCTTCACGATTCGGGCGGCTTGAACTTTCGTAAGCGCGAGCTTATCGTCTCCACGAAGCTGGCCATGAGCGAGTCGGATCGTGGCACCAGTGCCGGCGCGCGCAGCTCTAGCTAATGTTTGCTTTTGCCCTTCGGTCAGTGAAAGGCCGAACGCAACGTATTCAGTTTTCATTTTTGGAAAAAATATATCTAAAAGAGGGCCTTGTATCTAAATGTGAAAAACCGATTTCTAGTAGACGACGTTGAATTTGCTGCCATCCGATTCAAAATTCAGGAGTCGGTCGCTGATCAGGACGGCATATGCTGTCGTATTATTTGGTACCCCCTCGTTAAAGTCCACCTTGATTTGTATGTCCTGTACAGAGGTTTTAAGTCGTTCAGATTGCCTGCGCACGTCCAGAACGAAGATCGGAAACAAATCTACAAATTCGATTGGTGTCGGTTGGCATGACGATTCACGCGCGTCTATGCCGCAATATTCTTCCTTGAAGTCACGTAGGGCCTTGTAAGCGCGAGAGGTTGTCCTCTTGGCGAAGTCGAGATTCATGTCAACAACCGGGTAGCGATCGCTGTTGAGCATAGCGAAAATGTTGCGAACCTGCACATGGTCAAACAGTGCCGGATTCTGGCCTTGATGTGCATTCTTTCCAGTTTGAAAAGCAACAAGAATCCAGCGTGGCTTTTCCGTGCCCGACTTAACGCTCAAACGCCAGGAAAAAGTCGTCGCTCGTGGCACCGCAATGTTGTCGCATTGCATGGTACCGCGGAAGGTACCTTAACCTTGGCTTCAATCTGCTTCATAAGCATGCTTTTATACTCCAAAGCGGGTATTATATGCGGCATGAACCAGGAGAGTTTAGTCAGCGCGATCTGGCCATTGGCCGCAGCGGCTTCCTTGAAGATCGCGTCTGCATCCCCCTGCCGGCTCAGCAGTAAAGAGTGTTTGATCCCGTATACGACCTTGTGATAATCATCGCAAAAACCGAATAGATGTCTTAAGGGAACGATGAATGAAAATGTGCCGATGGGGACGGGTTTTCCAATGATCATCAGTCGACGGGCCTCGAAGCCGATATTCGCGGCCGCCGCCGCCGCACTCGTGTCCTTCTGCCAACACATGTTTAAACCTTCGCCTTTGGAAAAATCATCGCCGTATACCAGCATGCCTTTCATCGTCGTGGCTTGCCCAGGTGACATGACATTCTCTATCTCGGTATTGTTAGCCAGGTATCGAATTTGAGAAAACATGTACGGGATAGCATTGTTGATGAATGACACCAACGAGTCTGCGTTGTAAGCCGCGCCAGTTGATGTAATCCTGCCCTCCACAAGAAGGTAACTCTTAGAAGGCTGCGTGAAAATGTCTTGGTTCTGGATGTCTATCTGTATGGCCTGGCCATTGTTAATAGCCGCGGGATTTTGTGACTCATACTCGCGGTATTCAAACGATTCGATGCTATTGTCATCGGGCACCGCCGAAGCGATGTCCAACATTTCACTCGGCACGTCAAATGCCGCCATTATTATAGTTAAAAAAGTTCAAGCTTCAATTATTAATCATGTTGCAAATTAATTTCATATGTGGTGGGTTAAACATTTTTTTCCGTTTTGTGAATATTTTTTTAATTTTATTTCGCGAGAAACAGACCCTTGCCGCCGCGACTCGGCTTTATAGTTTTGAAACCGGATCCAGCAATACGGCTGTTTATGTCAGCCATTGCCGGAACAACGGGTGGCGGACTCACAGCCAGTTGTTTTAAGTATTCGATGCTCTTGTCGCTGAGCGCCTTCTCCAAAGGTGCGGGGACAACGGGCGCGGCAGCTGAATTTTCATTTCGTAAATGAGCTTCATTTACGGCTGCAGCGCGTCTCGCTTTCACGGCATCAACAATTTGCCTGACGGCAGATGCTGTTGTGGCGCCGGCTTTCGCGACATTACCAACCGCCTTGGCAACGTTTGTGATTGTGCCTCTATTCGCCGAAATGAAGGAGCCTGCACGGCCAAGGAAACCCGCGATTTTGGGTATCCAGTCGAAAAGTCCACCACCCACGACACGACGCCGCTTTTTAATTCCAAGAACAAACATGAGAATATTTAAGTGTGAAAATCTACGCACTGCGGATGTGAAACCTTATAGTTACTGTCTCACCGCGGAGGTTTAATTGTTCACCATTCTGGTCGGTCAGCCACACACGAATGCCCTGTACGTTGCCAGCCGGTGCTACTGGTAGGTACACTAGATTTTTTGGAGACTCGATTACCTTATAGCCGGGCGACACATCCGGGAAAAAACTGTAGATTACTGGCAGCTGGCTACCATTTCGATACGATCCAGAGATAATATCACAATTTACCAGAATTGTGTCCACCCGGAGAATATCGACTGGATTTTCTCCCTCTTTATAACCAAGACTAAGCGTCTGAGGGTTAAAACCGAGCGTTTGCCTGATGGTAGATGCGGCCATATCTACCTTAAAACGGGCCTTCGTTATCTTTACGAAGGCGCGAAGGGTAGATGCGTTAGCTCCTACAGTAATAGGAGAATCAAAGCTGAGTTGAGCAACACCTGGCGGCGGCGGATTTTGCATTTCTAACTGCCGGCCGATTTCATAATTAATCTGTGCGATCTCGTAGCTTCCGTCGGGTAAAATGATCGTCTTCCAGGTCTGTCCATTGGTGGAGCTGTAGACGAACTTGTTATTTGAACTGTCAATGTTCGGAATCGAATTATAGGTTTCAAGATTGACCAAAGCAAGCTCAAAGCGTCTTTTTGGATCCAGGTACAGCGGCGGTGAGAAAGCCGTGGTCCACCCTGTAGTATCTGAGGAAACAACTATACTAAAATTTTCCTTAGGCTGCAAAAGGTCTCGAATTTCCTCGAGCAGTTTCTCCGAGCGTTCCATCTGAGCCATGAATTTTGTTTTCTATTTCTATTTTATGAGCATGTTTCTATTCAATTCGAGTGCCAGCTCTTTGGAGATCGCACCGGAATGCAGTAACTCGTCAAGAATGGCGGAGATTTCGTTGCCAAGACCAGTGTTTCCCGCGGCCCTAGAGGCCACCAAAAGCTGCAACCTCTCTACCAGGGCGTTTGGATCGTTGTAAAATTGCACCGCGCCGCCTCGAATCAGTTGGAACTTTTTACTTTTCCGGCCATGAATAGGCAGACCAGACATCTGTACGAGCTTTTTGAAAGTTTCAATTGCCTGAGGCGAATATTGCTTAGTCTTAACGAAGCGTTTCGTTAACAGGCTGAACAATGACTCATCAGCAGGAGCTTCGAGCACGAGGTTCCCACCTTTAAACACTCTTAGTCTACCAGCAGACAGCGCGACGGGGTCGACGGAGAGCTCACCCAAGGCGCTACCTTGTAATTTAAGAGGAACGGCTGGGACACTGAAACCCTTTCCCTTTTTGATGAGGCTGTGGCCCTCTATCAGTGTATCGATTCGCTTTTTATATTCCCTTAGGGCTTCGATATCTGCAGTCACCGCATCTACCTTTTCTTCGTCTTTTTGCTTTATAGCCATCTTTTTCTCTTTGCCCAGGGTGTGGCGATTATAGTGATTGACCTCACCGATTATCTTTTCAGCACCTGCCTTGTCGGCTAAATCGAGCTCGCTCGGAGGTCTGAAACCGTGCCTTATGATTGCCTCGACGTTGAGATATTTGTTTGGATCGACTAACAGTGCGGGGGGGATTCGGGATGCTGGAAGCGCTGGAAGCGCTGGAGCAGCTGTTCCTGCTGAATCGCCGAACAACGCCGCTATCGGGTTAAAATTAGCAGACTCTGAAATCTGTGCCGGCAAATCCTGTAAAGCGCTGGTAACTTTCTGCAACTCCTTAGACGTAGCCGCCTGGGATTCAGCCGTGGCTGTGGCGATTGGTTTGAAAAGCTTTGTCGCATCGTACTGAAGGTTGGCTTCACCGAGCTTCTCATCTACGAAACGCTGTCTCAATCGATTTCTCCGAGCTAAATAATCCTGAGTCAACGCGTCTCGCTCCTGTTTAGACGAAACTTTTGTCCACATCGCGTTTGTATGTCGACTATATGTTGCCTATATCATGTCTTTAAATACTTGCCTTCGGCTTATAGAAGCGATCGAACCCGCAGCGATATTTTCCATCGTACACTTTGGACGTCAAATCTATGACTGCGAATCCATATGGCTGGGCAGCACACTCGCTGAAGAACGTACGGAACTCATCGAAAGACATGTCGCCGCCTACGAACGTATCGTGAATGGCTCGTAAATTTTTGCTGTCTTGGTTGAAGAGGACGATAAGATTAGCATTGTCACGGATCGCTTGCTTGGGAATGCGGAAGTAATTTTGAGTTAAGTAGAAGCAGTCCGCGCCACCGTGTCGACCCATAGTGAAATACCTTTCGATGGGCGACTGTTTTTCAAGCATGACGTCATCGAACACTAGAAGGCTTCTGGCATTCTTATTTAATGATTCAACTGGAACTATTTCATCTGAGCAAGAGTGAAAGGAAGCCACTTCCTTCCCGGCAACTTTTTCCAACTCTGTAACCCAGTCCCGGAGGAACTGATATTTTTCCTGTCCCAGAGACTTCGAGTATAGATACAGCCGATCAAAACGCAGGTACCCCTTCTTCAACAGAAGGTTGAGTAGTAGGTTTGTTTTTCCACATCCGCTAGGCCCACAGATTATGCATCGTATGCTTGATGGCAACAACCAATGGTGGTGTTTTTTCCCATCGTCGGCTTCGAGATCGAAATTTGTTATTTCCATATAGAGACAACGAGTTATGATTGTATTCAACGAACACAATGTATTGCCTACGATGTAAGAAACATACTGAGACTTCAAATGAAACAATCGTCGAGTTACGAAACGGTCGGCCAGCCAAGAAGGGAACCTGTGCCGTCTGCGGTGCAAAGAAGAGCCAAATTTTGCCTTCTAAAGTGCGGAAGCATAAGTCTCGTGAGACTTATGGAGGTTCTCTACTGAATAGGGCCCTCAACGCTCTTCCTCTGCCTGAGATGCATATGAGTCTTCCATCCGGTATGTCTTCGGAAGATAATCCGGGAGGTTCTTTTCAGAATACAGGAAAGTACTCTTACTGTGGGCCATTCACAAAACTCGATAAACGGCTGTCACAGCGATATCACGGTGTTAATCAGCTCGACCGTGCGTGCCTCCACCATGATGTGGCTTACGCAGTTCATAAAGATACCCCAGGGCGTAACCGCGCAGATGACATCCTCGCTGCAGCCGCGTCGAAGATCGCACTCACCGATGAAACTCCGGATTATGAGAAGAAAGATGCCCGGCTTGTATCGGCCATTATGTCAGCAAAGTCCAGGCTGGGGATGGGTGTCAGAACGAGCCAGCGAAAACGCAAATGAAAATCATTTGTGTATGTGTTTACCTGTTTGTTATATATAGTTTAACTGAAATGTCTAAGCACCTTTCAGCCGTCTATTACAGCCCTAGAGGTTACTGGCGAGGTAAGGCTGCGGTGAAGAAACTAGCCTCAGCCGCCAAAGTTTCCGATGCGGAGGCTCGCGATTGGCTGAAGAAACAAGCGGTGTGGCAGATTTATTTACCCGTTCCACGCCGCATACCGCGTCCAAAGTTCGAGGAAAATCGACCAAACGCCGTACACCAAGCCGATCTCTTGTTTTTACCTCACGATAAAGTAGGCCGAAAGACGTATAAATACGCTCTCACTGTTGTTGATGTTGCTTCACGATACAAAGAAGCAGAACCGTTGATCAACAAAAGTGCGACCGAAGTCGCCGCCGCTTTAAGCCGGATCTATAAGAGGGGCCCATTGACTTGGCCTCGACTTCTTCAGGTCGACCCTGGCCGCGAATTTATGGGTGATTTTACACCGTTGCTGGCGAAGCACGACGTTCTTGTAAGACGCGGACAGGCCGCAAATCATCGCCAACAGGGCATCGTTGAACGCTTTAACCGTACTCTAGCTGGGCGACTCTTCGGTGCTCAATACGCTCAGGAATTGCTCCTGGATGCAGGGGGGTCATCCGAACGGTCAGTGGAATGGGTTCGACGATTGCCAGAAGTTGTAGCTGCATTAAACAATGAGCCGACGCGTTTGCTCGACATGAAGCCGGTTGAAGCGATGAAAGCTGCTAAAGTGACACAGAAGCCCTCTCATTCACAAATGAAAACTCGTTTGTGGGGCTTGGATGAGCCTATTCTTGGACACGACGTTCTCGTCCGATATTTATACGCTCCAGGCGAGCTCGAAGGTGGAAGCAAACGTGCCACCGATCCTAACTGGTCGCTCACCATCCACGCTATTTTGGATGTTGTTCGGCGGGCTGGTCAACCGGCTTTGTACCATCTAGTTGATGGGCCTGGCCGCGGTTTTGTGCGTGAAGAGCTACTTCTGGTGCCTATGGGCACTGAGTTACCCCCCGATAGAATACTCAACCGTCGTTGATTTTGTAGTGCCCGTATGCCAGCGTTGTTATCCCATCGGCCTCGATCCACTTTTTTGTGTCTAATGGAGAGAGGCTGATCTTATTCTGCTCGTACACTCCGATCTGGTGGTCGTGGCTTCTAATCACGACTTGTGTGTGCCGCATCTCTTCTCTTTCGAACAGGCATTCCTTGTATAGCTCGTGGTGCAGATCCTTCTTCACAACTGCTCTCTGAACGCCTTTTGCTTTCCTGATCTCTGAACCGCCCGATTTTAAGATCGAGTACATCTTCGGACGCAGTCCCACGAATTCGGCTATGGCAACTCCGTTACATTCATCCTTGAACTTGCCCACGACTTTCTTGTTCTCGACGTCGTAGTATGGGCTGTCTCTAGGAAACTCGGAGAGGTCGAATAGGTGTTTTTTGTTCCACATATCGGCGTAGGCGTTCGGAGTCTCCACCTGAAATAAGAGGCTATCTGTGTCTGTATATAGCAACTGGGCTCTTTCACCGTACTCGTTTTTCACATCGTTGTACCAGAAGTCGTACATCAGATGCTTGCTGAGGTCGAGGACAGCCTGGCCGACATATACAGGTCTGTTTAACTTGAGCTTGTTCTTCAAACTATGAATCGCGGCGAGTTGGTCGTTGAAGATTTTGTGTGATATGTAGGCCGGGTCAGCAATTAGTTTACGAAGTTTGTCAACTTTTGAGGTCGGGACCAGGTTAACTCTGATTCTTTTTCTAAGATTTTCCATGGTCTTTCCAAAGACCGCATTATTAGCCAGTTTGAAGAAATCCTTCTCAAACTCCGACGTTGCCTTCGCCCTCAATTTTGTATTCATCTCGATGTATGGAGCCATCCACGCCTCCTGTCTAAATTTAATGGCACGATGGATCTTAGAAACTCGCAGCCCCAACGAGTGATATAGTTTGAGATTTCTATAATGGACCACATACCGCTCCTTAGGTCGCAGGCTTGGTACTAACTTCACATGCTTTGTGAACTTGCCTCCCAACTCGTTCATAAGCACATTCTGATAGTCACTCAACCACTCCTCTTGGACTGTCAGGGTCTCCGGTGCTAGGGGATAGTCGCTATGTGATTCGTGGAGGTGCTCCGGGTACTCAAGATCGACTTCGAGCAGGAAGCCTTCAGGCGCGTCGTCTGGAGTTTCCAACACTTCGTCGAGAGTTGGACTTTCCCAGCTAAATCCTCCAACTGGTAGTGATTGTTGCATCGCCCAGCCGTAAAGATTATTCGCGTCGAGATACATGATCCAGTTGTCTGGCTTCGTGGTGTCGTAGTCGGGGCATTGTGGGTTGTTGGCTTTTGCGAAGCGCTTAGATACCATCGAGATTCCACCTCGGAGACCTTTCTCTACGAACAAATGCATGTCTATATCGGTTAAAAGTTCGAGTTCAATTTTCGTCTTTTTCAACAATGCGTCCCAGGCCATTCCTGGCAGGCTGAAGTAATTTGCTGGATCCAGACTGTAGTGCTTCATCGATGTGGATCTGAAGGTTTCGAAGACATCGGCTAGTAGAAGTACATCCGTACGGAGATACAAGTCGTGATAGTCGCCCAGAGTTTTACAATCGAATTCATTCCATACTCGTTGAGCGTGTTCATAATCCGCATCAGAGATGTTCTCACGGGTCAGCCTGCTGTAGAACGCTTCTTTGGGTGGAAGTCGGTCTTCTTCGAAGCGGTGGTAATCGTGGATGTATTCGTAACAATAAACGCCCTTTCGCCTCAACAGATCTAATTTTAACCTTTCGTTATGAGCGAAATTTTCGTTTATATACGCAGTTGTGACTTTCAGATCCTCAAGCGACAGGTTTCCTGATAATTTATCCAATGAGCTGTTTAGAAACTGGAGGCTGTCGATGAACTGTAGTTGTCCTATGTTGAATGTCATGTATTTCTCCATATTGTTTGGGATGCAGTTAATTTCAGTTTCCTCATCCTGTGCGGCCTCACAACTTCCGATCGCTTGCATGATGAGATGACTGTCGTAACCTCGCAGATTGTGGAAGACCACCGGTACCTTACACTTATCGGGATATATTCTAAGTTTTAAGTTACACTCGCTGTGAGCGGCACCTCGGTACTTACCGGTAATGTGGCAGTGGTCACGAACTCTGTCCGCTTCGAGCGCATCTCCGCAGATGTGACATTCGATAGCCTCGCGGAATGATTGACGATCGGCCGCTGACATAACCATCTTAGCTGGGGTGGCCAGCCTTTGTTTGATAGTGGCTAGCTCGCCTTGTAGTCGTTGCAGGAACTCTGGCACGGCGTTCTCTCCCCGGTATAGAACCGGCTTCTTCGTGCGGCCGTCGCATCGAACCACTATGTAACAGAAGCTGCATGGTTTCTGCTCAGCTATCTGTCTGGTGTTGCTCTCGCTGGGATTCATGGCTGCACCTTCAATTGGTACGTTTAGAGCCTCGAAGTCTGCGTAAACGATATACGGGGCTCGCATCTGTTTGTGATGGTTCTGGAATTTGAGGATATTTTCATCCTCTTTTGGCATCTCAATCCGCTGAGGCTTCTCACTGATGCCCTGACAATCTTTGATGTGGGCATCCAGCAAGTCTTGTCTACAGAATACGTGTAGGCAGCGGCGACATGGGTGTTTCTTGTGCTTGTCTTTGCTATTTTGATGAAGAATTCGGCCAAGGTCTTTAATCCAGACGTAGTGGTAATCCTCACCTTTAACTAATAGTAGAAGATCGATATTATAGTCTCTATTGATCTGCTTTGAGACATAAATCGGGTACAGCCCTTCATTCCATCCGAAGACCGATACGGACACCATCGGGTTCTGACGCTCGAACTTGCCGACATCTGTGACCTTCACTGGAAATTCTATTCCGTCGAAGTTTAGCTCGAGGAGGTGGGCACGATACTTAGTTGGGCGTTGAGGGTCCTTATCTACTGGATACATTGCGCTTAGAATGGCCCACTCGAAGCACCGGTTGTCTTCATTCTTTACATTAACGACTGAATGATAGGGGATATACTTCGGTGTTGCAAAATAGCTCTTGCCTCGGAAAGGCTTATATCTTGCAAAACTGAGGTCTAGCGCCACGACCCGCCTCACCCTCCACCCTGATCCCTCATTGGTGTACTCTTCGAGGAGTTTTAGTACTTCGGCCTTGGCCTTCCGTATAATCCCCTGGATTTTACCCGCATTGGTAACTGGTACTGCTTTGCTTCGAAAGTATGTTGTGGTGGTAATAATACCGGGAGCCGCGTTGCCATCGTACACGTTGTCAATAGTCGGCGCCAACTTTTCCAAATCAACAGTCAACACTTGAGAGTATTTCAGACCGTCCTGTTTCAACAACTCTTCGTTGAGTTGTGCCTCAATGCTGTGCTCCATTGCACTCAAGAAAGCCAATGCATCTCCTTCCAGCCTGTGGTTAAGAGGTACTTCTGCACGGAAGTCTCTCAGAAGCTTATTGGCGAGCTCTTTGTGTAGTAGAAAGGGTGGTGGTCCACCTCTATCCTTCTTAATTAGGAGTGGGTCGAATTGTGCCAGAAGGGCCTTACGTTTTGCCCCTCTATGCTTGCGCACTGGAGGAATTGGCCTTGGAAGCAGTGGCTGTAGTAAGCGCCTTTTGACCGCATCTGGGATAGGTTCGTCTAAGATATTCTGTAGAACAGCTCGAAGAGCGGGGGGACCAGTAAACTCACCCAACAATTGTTCAATTTTTTCATTCGTAGACAATGCCATAGTAATAAATTAGTTTATATTACTGTGGCAAACTTTTCTCTAATATAATAACAGAATCGTTTGTTTAAAATGAAATTTTGTTTACTAGATATTCGATTGTCGCTTGCTCATCTGTATTATCTCAATACAATAACGGAATCCTTTCTTTAATAGAGAATTTTTTACTCTACTACTATGTTCGCTAGTCTTTTCCATTCTTTCTCGAATTCACGGGTTAGTCCGCAGCGTCGAACTCTTGATTTTATGACGTAATAATCACAACGTATACACTCACCTAAGTGGTTTTTGATTCCCCTTCCACATTTGGCACATGGTCTTGTCCCACAACCGTTTCGCAGTCGTGCCAAATGTTTGAAACAGTACTCCCCAATGCATCGACGAAGGCAGAGATTTTGTTTGCCTATCATAAGCCATTTGCAAAAGTTTTGCCCTAACATTATGTTTTTATGTATACCACAACAGATTCTTTTATTTAAATTGAAAAAATGACCCGGTTTGGGCCGGCCTCGTGGGAGGTTCTCGGCCGGCAGCAAACGTTGGTAATCTCATTTCTTTACCCTGAATGACCATTCCATTCCCTCTGGCAGGCCCTTGATAGCACCAACGGGTTGGGGTTTCAGATTCACTCTTTGTAACGGTTTTTAAGCTTTTAGAACGCCGCCTGGCGAATGCGTCAACTCCGGTTTCAGATTCACTCATTGTAACGGTTTTAAAGCATTCAGAACGACACCTAGCGACTGCGTCAGTTCCTGTATCTCCTATCTACTGCACTGAATGTTGCAGACTTTATCCGGTCTATCGTTGTGAATCTTTGGAATCAGGTTTTAGAACGTATTAAAAATATTGCCTTGTAAAATATTTGTGTGGTCTCACACACTACAATCAACTGGTTTAGGTAAAGCATAACTTTAAAGATTATAGTGCACAGTAGGCCTATGCAATATCATGTGAATGTCAGGCGTTTGCAGCAACTGTACACAAGAGACTTGCTAAAGGTCTTAGCGGTTACAGTTGCATTTTCCAGACTGGCTATAGAATCTGACTTCCACGTCCACCAAGAATCATCCTCCTGAAAGCTGTGACACAAAAAAATTGGCCCGCGGTTCGGTTTTGACCTTTACCCCTCTAATAATCGCTTCCGTCGTAGTTCAGTCCCATTAATTTGCCTTCATAACCGCAAGGATGCCATATCTCTCCAAAACTCTTCAACATCTACATCGAAGAGCTTGTACAGGAGGCGATGGAAGAAGTGAACGAGGGAATAAAGGTGGGAGGAAGGCTGGTGAAAGCGCGGAGATTTGCGGATGATCAGGCAATGTTAGCAGGCAGCCAAGAAGGACTGCAGAGAATGATGGATCGCCCGAATATGATCTCAACAGAATACGAAATGAAAATAAATACTAATAAGACAAAGGTCATGAGGATAAGTAAAGGAGAAGATACAGAAGTTAGAATAACCGTAAACGGAGTGGACATCGAACAAGTTGAGATTCTGTTACCTAGGAAGTATGGTCACGCAGGATGCGAAGTGCCATGCGGAGATAAAAAGAATAGCTATGGGAAAAGACGCATTCTATAAAAGAAATGAGCTCTTGAGAGGAAAATTAAATAGGAATCTAAAGAAGCGAATGGTTAAGACGCTGGTATGGAGTGTGACCCTATACGGATCTGAAACGTGGACTATAAGGGGAGAGGATATCAGACGGGCAGAAGCCTTCTAAATATGGATAAGGCGTAGAATGAAGAGAATCAGCTGCACAGAGTACAAGACAAATGAAACAGTACTGCAAATGGTGGGAGAGGAGAGATCCATGTTGAGGACAATCAGAGAGCGCCAATTAAAGAAGATGGATTGGCCATATAATGAGAGGGGATTCTCTGCTGAGAAATAGGTAGAATGGAGGGGAAAAGACGCGAGGAAGGCCAAGAACGATGTTCCTAGACTGGATAATAAAGAGGGATGGCTACAGACAGATTTAAGCGGAAAGCTCAACATCGAGAGGAATGGCGCCGTTGGACATTGAACCTGCCTAAGGGCAGAGAACCAAAGAAGAAACACCGCACTCAGAATGAATAATGAACAGCTATAGAGCGTAGTAGCCTAACAGTCATTTATCTATTACCGTCTATTAACGGCTGCACAATATAAGTTGTTCCAGATATCGCAGTTTCTCAGTAAATGCCTTTCATGTTCTTTGCCACTTCGTCTGGAAGAGAAATACTCGCCTGACAAGCAGTGCTCGAAATGGAAAATTTTACGAAACGGAACGCTAGTCAAAGATATGGGAGCATTCACGTTAATTTCATAGTATTTTCTACAATAATTCATTTGACGAACCGGAACGGAACGCTAATTCATTTTGACGAACCGGAACGGCGTTCCGGTGCGTTCCGGTCCATTTCGAGCACTGCTGACAAGAGGATCTGCTGGTTTCTTGGGCAAATTATTTTAAGCAACTGAGAGCTTATTAAAATTCATTGTGCAATGACGATGTTAATTAAATCTGATTAAATATCGCTTAAATGTGCTTGAATTGGTATAAAGCAGGCACAGTAGGCACTGATTTGGTGAGGAAGGCCTAGGATGTTAAGGCAGAGGAGATTGGATGACATCCATTGAGAGATTCGGTTAACCACGTTGAGTAATTGTGTGATGAAGGTGGAAAAATAGCTTGGAGAGAAGGATATGGAGTTGGATGTCATCTGGGTAGAGGTGGTGGCCAACAGAGGAGGTTTAATGAGATGGCTTAAAGGTGTGGTATACAGGATGAAGAAGAAAGGACCCAGGACGGAGCCTTGATGGACGCCACAGGGAGAGGGAGGGTTGCGAGCAGTGGCAGGAGGCTTTGACCTTAAATGGCGTGGCACCCATTCAAACGGGCAGCGGTGGTGAAAGATCTCACCCGATCAATTCATTGAAAAATGAGCAGGGTCGAGGCCATATACGGTCGCTATATAAAATCGCGAACATTTACATTTACATTTACAGAGAATGATCGGGAAGACAGGTTGAACTGTGACCAGAGTAGAGCAGTGCAGAGACGCCAAACCAATAAGATAGTCGTTGAAGAAGAAGGCTGTGACCGTGTGAATGCGGTAATTACGTGTACAACTAAGCAGCTGGTAATATATTGCATGGTACGACACGATGTCGCATTGGATGTTGTGGGACAGGAAAAAGGATGAGAGTCGATCGAGTCGCTCAGTTGATCATATCGGTCACATCTCCATTTTATACCAGGGCCTTTTTAAGGTCGTCGTAGGTTCTAGGCATTCTTGCATCCGTATACCCCAA
Source organism: Allolobophora icterica (assembly GCA_963556255.1). NCBI lineage: Eukaryota > Metazoa > Annelida > Clitellata > Crassiclitellata > Lumbricidae > Allolobophora > Allolobophora icterica. The sequence goes on along the minus strand of OY744610.1, from coordinate 26,879,802 downwards.
CTCAACTGCTACTCTGCATTAAAGCTAAACTCATCACATTAGCTTAACATCAACTATTTCAGTGAAAAAGTTAGTAAATTTGAATTTGCTGTTATGCGCAATTTTCTCTCGCTGACCTTTTCATACACCTATCGACTAGCTCTTCATCTCTTTACCTTCACCTCCGCAATCTTGGTATTACTTTTGATCCACACCTCTCCTTTACTAACCACATCTCTAGCCTCTCGAGCTCATGCTTCATGCACACTCGTGACCTCCGACGCATACGGCCTATGCTCGACCTTAAAACTGCCACCACCATAGCATTCAAAGCTTGATTGCAGCAATTCCCTCTTCCTCAACCTCGAATCCACCCAAACAAAGCGTTTGCAGCTTATTCAAAACTCACTAGCCACGTACATCTAGAACACCCAAACATCATATTACTTTCATCCTCAAATCACTCCATTGGTTAAAACTACTAGAGGGAATCCACTTCAAAGTTCTATCACTAACCTACAACTCCTTACAATATTTTCAGCTAAAGTATCTCCGTGATCTCTTCACCATCTAGGCAACCCGCTCCACCCGATCATCTTCCTGTCTCAGTCTTTCTCGACACCCGGTCACTACTCATCCTCAAGTTCTCCAACCGAGCCATATCCAACACAGCACCACGCCTCTGGAACGATCTGCCTCCTGAGTTCCACACTTTCTCAGTTGCTCCAACATCATTGCAACTTCACTGCACCCCGTCCTCCATCATCTTCCTCATGCTCCTCTATCCATCACCCCCGGGCTTTTCCACTCAAAACTGAAGTCTCACCTTTTCAAGAACTCGCAACCTGATCCTCCAACTTCCAATTCTTCTCGCCCTAAATGACATCCTGTATAATTATGTGCAGGATGAGATAATTGAAGTGTCATGTTTTCTGTCTTCGAATATGAGTGATTTTAAGATAAATTCTAGATTCTGAATGAGCTACACGACACTGAACGAGAAATCTGCGCCTTATACAGAGCGTCGCCAACAAAATAACTTATTCCACCAAGGAACATTTCATTCCATCTTCAGTCCAAAGAGAATGCAGACTACTAGTGAACATACCCCTAAGCCGCCGCCGTTAGCCGCCGAGCCGAAAAAATTTCTGCGAGCCGATAAACCGCCGGAAATTTTACGGCTTAGCCGAAAAACCGCCGAGAGTTATTTCACGGCTAGACGCCGGAAAAAAGTTCGGCTAGAACAAACACACAGTTGTGATCATAATGTGTCCACGCTGGCTTGCTAATTTGTACTTGTTGTTCAATGAGCGGTAAGTGCTGACGTCAGTCACATGGCCGTCTCATCGTCTATTCACTCTGTTGTAAGGGCCCTGTCCAGGCTGTCCTATGTTGCATATATTCCGAGTTCTACTTCCGGTGTTATACTCAAAGTTAAATATTTCTAATTATCTCTCATGCAAGTTAGTGCAGAGTGCACACTCTTACTACTCTGCTTCAAAAGCGGCTGCAGTCTATTGCCAGAATTTTCACTTTTTTGTTTCTGTGTATCTGTTTCTTTTTTCTCTCGCTATGCGGCTAGGCCTACACCTATTAATGCATGTCTGGTAGCCCTATTATTTTGTGGTTCTAACTTCCAATCAGTATTACATACTCGTAAATCGCAATTGAATGTGAACTCGATGCAATGTACGTATGTGAACTGAAAACATGAAATGTCCGTTTGTTTCTTAACATAATTATTTTAATTTATTTCTAAAATTGTTTTCAGACTGAGTGAATATTGCCCATCTTTCGATTTAAAAGTAGTCCATGGTGTATATTGTATTTCTGTGTTAATGATTGATGCACTTATAGTCGAGAAAGGTAGTTTACACGCTTAAAAGCGTAAACTACCTTTTTTGGCTAGCCGTAAAAATTTACGGCTAGCCGAAAAAGGTAGTTTACGCTCTTTTACGGCTAGCCGAAAAACCAGCCGTCGATATATATATATATATATATATATATATATATATATATATATATATATATATATATATATATATATATATATATATATATATATATATATATATATATATATATAGAGGCCTACTGTCAATAAAATAGGGCCTACACACGATTTGCATGGGCGCATTGAACCCTACGGTCCACCCCTAACAGGATATCAAATCGGCCCTGTGAGAGCTTCGCCTGCACTACTATACATCAGGATCCTGTTGCATATTTATTTCTTTGAAGAGCCGCCGGCAATCAGTTGGCCTTCACGAAATGCTGACCGGACACTGCCTCCTCCAACTCTTTAACACAGAGAACTAAAAGGATCAACTGCAAACTGTGAATGGCCGTTTGTCTATATGTTGTTAATTCAATTACCCACTCTGTCTCGACAACACTCCAGTGGCTAAATTGGTCATCCACAGGTGGCGGATCTCCAAATTTTGTAAAGAACAAACATAAGTCTTTCTGGCTAATCTATAACTGATATTCGGTTTCGCTATTCCCATAAAGCTAAAATTGCACGAAATACGATGCATATCATCTATTACTGCAACCAAAGATGTGTAAATTTATGTGACTGGTATGAGTGGTATCCACATTTAGGTGATGGGGCTCCACTTTTAGACGACTCTCCAAGTGGCAGCTATGTCACAGCCTACTTAACTTAAATATTTATCTACTGAATTGCACTTATTGTAGATCAGATCTACACTGTAATATCCACATGGTATATGCCATTCAGATCGTACCAACGTAACTGTTGATCATGCAACTGTTGATTGCTGTAGGTCGGAGTGTTAACAACACAGGTGCGAACGGAAGTGACATTAATGCTCTGAGATTTGGCAACATCTCAAGCACTAAACCGTCGTCTCCTGAAGGGACTTACGCACATCTGGACATGACTACTCTGCGCAACAACCAAAATGAAAACTACGAACAAATTATTGAATAGAAAATACGATAATTCAGTATTTATCTAACTAGTACGGATCTAGTCCTTATTTATCTAATCTTTCATCTAATCTCCATCGTTCTGTCCATGTGCAATTGAAAGCAGGTGGTGCGAACGGTTTAAGACTTAGCAATGTGTATCATAGAGCATTTGCAAATATACGATCAAATACAAGTGCGAAATATACATTAGTTGATTTTGTGACTTATTTTCATGGCTATTTGATCAGTTTCAGTTCAGTTTTTTATTCAGTTTTTTATTCAAATGACAAGAGGTCAGACAATGAAGAGGTTTATGCGGAGATATATAGGCCTAACTCACACGGAATTTGCAATATTATAATTAACTCATGCGGATATCTGATTAAATGGTCATGTTGAAACGTTTCTCAGCGCAAAAACTGTTATATATATATATATATATATATATATATATATATATATATATATATATATATATATATAGAAGAATCTGTCTGTCTGTCACAGCGATCTTTGACCGGGATGCATTTCTACAGTTTTCGAGCTTTTCACTCGAAACCTCACTATTGTGTCGGGGTGGGCATGACACACCCAGTGTGAGGCTTCACGTCCCCCGCTTTCACCGCTACCATGGTGTCCCGGGTCAAAACCTACCCGGGCGATGCATTTTTAGCAGGTAAAAAAACTTACACTCAACCTATTTTCACTCGCCAGATGGCGCCGCCGGGTTAAGCAGCTACAGTACGGATTCGCTAGAGGGATTGAAACTTTCACTGAACTAAACCCGGGCAACGCCGGGTTAAGCAGTGGTTTGTTGCTTATTCGCTAGAGGGATTGAAACACCCAAAACGCCGGGTTAAGCAGCTTCACGTCCCCCCGTTTTGACCGCTACCATGGTGTCCCGGCCCAAAACCTCAGAAACCCGGGCAACGCCGGGTAAACCAGCTAGTATATATCTATATAAATAAAGAGAAGACTCTGTCTGTCTGTCTGTCTGTCTGTCTGTCTGTCTGTCTGTCTGTCTGTCTGTCTCAGCGATCTTTGACCGGGATGCATTTCTACAGCTTTGGACCTTTTCACTCCAAACCTTCACTAATGTCTCGGGGTGGGCTTTACACACCCAGTGTGAGGCTTCGCGTCCCCGTTTCACCGCTTCCATGGTGTCCCGGCCCAAAAACTGTCCGAAACGCCCAAAAAAATTCAACTCAACCTATTTTCATTCTCACTCGCCAGATGGCGCCGGGGTTTAAGCAGCGTTATTTTTCTGATTTCACAGTTCTTTATATCTACATTTAGCTTTTCATATTTTCAAAAACAGCCCTAACCTTATTTTGCAGAATATAAAACGTTCAGAAAACAAAATTAAAACTTACATTAGTGTTATTACAACTTGGAAATTATCAGATATTGATAGAGCGATTTCTCTTTAAATAACTTCGTACCGCAAATCGTGTTCACACCACATATAAGTATTTCTGAATTGCAGATAATGCACTTCAGACCATCATCTATATAAATAAAGAAAAGATCTTTAACATGCAAGAGCTGCAAGCAGCAATTAGGCAAAGCAAAAAGAACTCTTCCCCTGGTGGTGATAACATCTCCTATGAAATGATAAAACACCTCCCGAAGTCTAGTTTAGAAATATTTCTGGATTTTTATAATACACTGTGGATTAGCGGTCAAATCATCTCTGAATGGAAAGAAGCTATAGTACTCCCAATCCTAAAGCCAGGAACTGATGCTTCAAAACCTCAGTCATACCGACCCATATCTCTCACCCCGGTCCTATGTAAAATAATGGAACGGATGATAACTAATCGATTGGTGTGGTTTTTAGAGAAAAATAATCTATTTAATAAAGCGCAATCTGGTTATAGGAAAGCCCGATCTACTTTAGACCAATTGAGTCGCCTACATGATAGTATAAATAAGTCCATAAACAATAAAGGTTTCACTGTAGGAGTTTTTATAGATTTCAGCAGAGCGTATGATATGCTGTGGAAAGACGGACTTCTATTCAAGTTAAGAAATATGGGAATAACAGGAAATATTTATAACTGGATAAATGATTTCTTAACAGATCGCAGTTTAAGAGTGAAAATAGGCAACACGCTATCAGATAAATTTCTACTACAAAATGGTACACCACAAGGCAGCGTTATATCGCCTATTTTATTTCTGTTGATGATCAATGATATACCATCTGGCAATGATGACAAAACGATGTGTTCGTTATATGCAGATGACAGTGCTGTATGGAGATCAGGAAGAAATCTCACTTTTATATTCAGTGAGCTACAGAAGCAAATCAATGCAATCAATAAGTGGTGTAATAAATGGGGTTTTAAAATAAATGAAGATAAAACTGTCTTAATGATATTCACAAGAAAAAGTGTAGCAAAGTATTCTAATTTAAATATAAAAATTAACGATAAAATTGTTCAAATTGTGGATAAAGTTAAATTCCTTGGATTAATTTTTGATCCCAGACTGACTTGGAAAGAACATATTCAACACTTAGTAAATAGAAGCAAATGCAAAATAAATTTGTTAAGGAGTCTTACAGGCCAGAAATGGGGTGCCAGCAAAAGATCTCTATTAACAATCTACAGAACTCTTATCAGGTCTAGACTAGATTATGGTTGTCAGGTTCTGTATACAGCGAGCAAACGACTTCTAAAGCAACTTGACATTATCCAATCAACCTGTCTCCGAATCTGCTGTGGAGCAATGAAATCCACCCCAATCCATGCCCTCCAACAAGAATGCGGTGAGATGCCTCTTTCCTTAAGGAGGCATAAACTGCAGCTACAATACGTCACTAAACTACAGATATCAAAAAACAATCCAGCTAAATCAATTATAGCAGATTCATGGGAAACTCAGTACGGAAATTTCAAATTAGGAGCCGAACCAATGAGCACAATTGTTAAGGAATATCTGGGAACCCTTGAAAATGAAATAGAAGGGCAAATTATCTCTGACACACCGCCCTGGCACTTCCCCCACGCAGACACCGATATGGAACTTAGAGAGGTTATAAGTAAGAAAGATAACCCAGAGATAATAAAATGTTATGCTCTTGAATTCATGGAAAAGTATAAAAACGTAATGAAGATATTCACGGATGGCTCTAAAACCGAGAAAGGCCAAGTGGGATCGGCTTACTATATCCCTGAACTAAAAGTGGAAAAGCTCAGAATAACCGATCATTCGTCAGTTTTCACTGCAGAATTAGTAGCAATAGAACAAGCTTTAAATTGGCTAATCTCTAGCCGGATTAGTGAACCAGTTGTAATCTTTACTGACTCCTTAAGCAGCGTCGAAGCCATTCAGGCTCGAACATCGGACTCCAAGCCGAACCTGGTCCTTAAAATTATGAAATTATTAAAAATTCTGCAACCTCAAAACTGCCCAGTTACCTTTGCATGGATACCAAGCCACGTGGGTATAGCAGGGAATGAGAAAGCTGACGCATTATGTAAGGAAGCAACCGCACACCCCACTATCGACCTTGAAGTAAGTAACGAATTAAAAGACGCATATAATGACATAGATAAATATATCATAGCACTATGGCAGAAAGAATATGATAGCCAGACAACAGGATTGCATTATAAAACTTTGGAGCCAACTGTAAGTAATAAAATAAAGCTCAATGTGAATAAACGGGGTAAAGAAAGACTAATAACCAGACTAAGGCTAGGACACTGTAGACTAAACCATTATCTTTTTAAAATAGGTCAACATCCAACCGGAAAATGTGACCACTGCAACACTCAGGAAACGATAAAACACTTTCTATTCGAATGCAAGCACTATAACTTAACAGCACAAATGGTAAAGAATACTGGTGGCAATGTTAAACCAAAAACAGTTCAAGAACTTCTATCCAATAGATCATATGACAACGCACTACACTCCATAATAAATAAAACAAATAGATTACTATAGACGTATAAATGTTGTTTAATGATAAGATGATACTGCAAAAAGTTTCACCACTTGATCTTTCAGAAAAGAATATGAAAAGACAACGCCGCAAAGAGCGAAACAGAAACTCGATGACATCTACAGTTGGAAGCAGCCTGAAACATCAAAGAGACTCTCCAACAAAACAGCTGAACTGGGGAGGAAGAGTAAACTTCCTAAAGCTGGTCTGGAGCACTGGATAAATCCTACCTCCCTCATCCTGCAATGGCAGGGACTAGGGTCGGGTAGCCGGCTCGCAGCAACCCCCGAGAGCAGCTCTAAGACAGTGGAATCATCGAATATATTAACTAAAAGTAGAAAAAAACTTTTGTACATATGTTCTCAGAGACAGACACTATTTTAACAACATGTAGACTATAGTTGTATACTGCGTAAGGGGGCCATCATCTTAGTCATGAGTGCTCCCAAAATTCCATTAAACAACAACATGTGTGTGTGTGTCTGTTTGACGGGCATGCATTTCTACAGTTTTCGAGCTTTTCACTCGAAACCTTCACTACTGTGTCGGGGTGGGCATGACACACCCAGTGTGAGGCTTCGCGTCCCCCGTTTTCACCGCTACCATGGTGTCCCGGGCCAAAAACTACCCCGGCAATGCATTTTTAGCTCTTAAAAAACTTACATAAATAGAACCGCTTGGCAGTGGAATAGGCGAGCTTGCGCGTTATGGACGGTCGGGTGGGTAGCGTTTTGGGGCATTTTCACCATGGTAGGGTTGAAAACGGAGGACGCGAACCCCTCCACTGGGTGTCCGAAGCCGAGGCCGACACATTAGTGAAGGTTTCGAGTGAAAAGGTGCAAAATTGTAGAAGTTAAGCCCGGTCAAACAGACAGACAGACAGACAGACAGACAGACAGACACTCAGAAAGCTGGCTTTATTTATATAGATATATATATATATATATATATATATATATATATATATATATATATATATATATATATATATATATATATATATATATATATATATTACTGTTGTAAGGTCCCATTATATTTGAAATAGCTCAGTCTAGTGGTATGATTTAAAATGGTTTTATTCGCAAATAACATAAGAAAACGTATTCTACCTTTCAACGCAGTATTCGTCAGTTCACCAAAGAAGAACGGTAGACAACACGTGCAACTTCTTCATCAGAATAAAAGAAGTGACACTCACAATATCTCTTCTTCGTTTGAAGAAGAGCACTCCTAACATGAGCCTCAAACGTGCACGATAATAACAACGCTGTCGGCCACAGAGGGCAACGAGACAACGAGCTAGAAACTAAGGAGTTTGCCTTAGGCTCTCCTGTACAACTCTACCTATGCTTGGCGGCCACTTATCTACCCGAAGATCCAATAAGGATCGGACACCAAAAAGCCAAGGGTTAATTATCTCTCGACGTCTCTTTATATAGCTTAGGCCACTCCCTCTAAGGAACTTGTCAAGCGTGAAGAGGGTAACCGAGAGTACATATGAGATAAGAGGGCAGCATGCAACACTGTCTATTTGCCTATTATTATAGGCCCCTATAGAATAATGGCCTAATCGAATAGCAAGTCATCGTAAAAGTTGTTCTAGCAGCCAATTATGACACTGCTCTTGCCTTGATAATAAAAAACAGGATCTGCATTTACAGCCAAACATGCAGTTGCCATGAGATAATAATTATATGGTTTTGTTAATTTTTTAAAATTTTATTTTCAAATATATAATTTTTTTTAGATTCATTTGCACGTTTTAGCTGAATGTTTACACGAATACCTAAATATATTAACTTTCAAGGTATAGGCTACAGATGACAGAGAGACATACAAACAGACAAAAAAACACAAACAAGCAAAGAGATACAGATGTTTCCTTTTTTCAATTACCTGTTGTGTATTTATTTCTTTGAAGGGCCGCCGGCAGAGGCGTAACTTTGGTCTAAAAAGTGGGAGTACCAATTTCTTACATACACGAACCAAGGCGGAGACTGCGATCTCTGGGAAGGCACAATAATAAAATATTGATTGGCATCGTTCAAAAGTGGGGGTACGGTACCCCCAATCCAAAAAGTGAGGGGTACGGGTACCCCTCGTACCCCACCCATAAATTACGCCTATGGCCGCTGGAGATCAATTGGTCGTCACGAAACACGTACTGTAATTGAACACTGCAGGCGTCTGCAGCCTTCTCTAGCTCGTCTACAGAGAACTGAAAGGATCAACTGCCATCTCTGTGAATGGCCGCTTGTCTAACTCCTGTTAATTCATCCACTCTGTCTCAACAACATTCCTATATTGCTTATATAAGCATCAAGTCTTCATGAGCCTCCAAGTGACAGCCATTCACTCGTTAGAATATCTCAACAGCCTTCTTAACAAAGGTCTATATTTATTTACCGAGTCAACATTGTAATATTCACATGTTGTATGACATTCAGATGCATACTATCATAATGTATGCATTTGTCGATGACTGTAGGTCGCAGGAACGTGATTTCAGCTTTTGGGGGGGAGGCAGGGACGTCAAAAAAGGTGAACAAAATTTTCGCGCTCCATGCAAACAAATTTTACCTTTTGGGGTTTTTCTTCAAAATTTAGGGGAGATAGAAAAACTTATAGTGTGCCTCCCCACTGTTAAAGAGGTGTGGTCTTATGAAAAAGCTGTACAAACTGTATTTTTGTTAATAGTATATAAAAATTCAATGAATTTGAGTTTCTTTTTTCTTTTTTACCCCTTTCTTCTTCCTTCTTTTCTTGTTCCATCTTTTTATACATTTTTTCCAAAAATCAGGGGAAAATGCCCCCCAAATGACATCCTTGGTAGGTCGGAGTGTTATCAAGTTTTAACAACCGTATTCAGGTATTCAGGTCTCTTAATTACGACTCCATGGGCAAATCGCCCGTGCGTGTCGATCACACGCTTATATATCCACCACTACCACCACCTCTACCACCACTTCTACCACCATCTCTACCGCCACCACTGCCGCCATCTCTACCACAACTACCACCACCTCTACCACTTCCACTATGTATACCACCACCACTACCACCACCTCTACCACCACCTCTAAGGCTCTACCACCATCAGTGTGATTGTAGAGAAAAGACTGGGATTGAACATTTTATCCGTATTTTGCAAACTGATGTTAACGAAATTTGAAAGCATTTCATTTCAACGCTAGCAGTTTTGCAAGTCAGACTCGAATCAAAATCAATTCATTTGAAAAACTTCAAGAATGTATACACGATACAGTGTTTAATCTAGTCCCCCTCTTCTGGGAGGGGAAACAAGGTTTGTGGGGGACCAACGAATTACACATGACTTTTTTCCTAATTTCATCCATCTTCGCACAGTTTCAGATTTTTTTAAATTTCATCTTTAAAAAAATTACTCTCACACAAGAGGGTTGATGACCTTTTTCTAGGAATTCATCTCTCAAAAAATATATCACTCACCTCCCCAGGGAGAAAACAATCTATCCTGGGGGAGGGGGAATTTCCCTCCCCGAAAGGTCTCTACATTATAATATTGCTGGCCTCTGGGGGAAACATAAACCCTGGGGGGGAATTCCCCCCAAGGTGTCTAGATTAAACACTGCATGATACACCTTGGAAATGTCTTCTCTGTGTCAGAGACTCAGAGTCAAATAATGCTAAATCACACTAGCAAAACTGAGGGGGTTGGAAGCGACCCCCTCCAGGTGTGCAGTGAGGACATAACTGTGGGATCCTAAGAAAGACTAGGGGGTTGAACCTCCAACAATTCCAACCATGGAAAGTTAGTCCCCTCATTTTTCTTAGCCCTCCCCCGTTTAAAGTTTAGCCATACATTGCCTAAAATGTTTGAATGTTTATTGGTAACAAAGCCTCCTAATCTCCTAAAGTCCCAATGCTTAATTCTCATTAGATCAGCTGGCATTTTAGGTCCAAAAACTGTAGAACCGCCACTGCCTTATTTTTTGGATGGAGCATTTGCTCCAAGGTTTCTATGGAGTAGACGCCTCTAAGCAAGGCACCTGTTTTATAACGAGCGCTGAGTCACACATGGGGAAACAGAGGCGCGTTTACAGAAAACGGGGCCCTTCTGAACTTGTATTAGCCCACATGAAGAAAACAATTAGAAATTTTACAATAACATAGGGCCCAGGGACGTCATTTGTGGGGCAGGGGGCATTCCCCCCTGACATTTGAAAAAAAAATGAAAAAGATGGAACAAGAAAAGGGAGGAAGAAGAATGGGGTAAAAAAATAAAAAAATGATACTCAAATTCATGGAATTATTATATACTATTAACAAAACTAGAGTTTTTGCATAGCTTTTTTCACAAATTTCGAAGAAAGACCCCAAAAAAGGTAAAACTTTCTCACGCAGTATGGGGAAAAAATTTAACCTTTTTTGACGTCCCTCCCCCTGAAAAAACTGAAATGACGTCCATGATTGGGCCTAATTTTATGGGAATGCTAAAGTGTAAAAAAAATAGAAAATAGGTTATATTTAAAATGATTCAAAATTGAAAAATGTAAATATATCTGTAGCAGAAAGGTCGGAAGAATAGCTTAGGTTGCTTAATTGCTCGCGAAGGCAATAGGAATTCTGTTTTTGAAGGGTTCAGGCATAACAGGTTGTTGGTCATCCAGGCTCCAACCTCGATGCTGGTGTTACGTAGGTGCTTTAATTCATCTGGGAGCCGGGAGAAAGATGTGTTGTGTATCATCTGGCAGTTCGTCATTCTTTTGGTATCTTCGGACAACCCCAGCTCTCGTGAATGAACTGGTTCCCTAGCTTTAAGTAGCGTTTTAGAAATTTACAAGCTTAGGATTTCGACTAATTGGTCACTTTTTGTATAGCCAGGCTTTCTGAAAAGGACAATTTACTGTCTTAACCGTCTTAACGATAATTACTATTAAGGCGATGAGTTTAAGCAGCAAGACTACTATTTTCGAAAGATTCCATTCTCAATCACGTCAGAACGTCAGTCGCACGCGACACTAGCGCCACTGCGTACTTGATAACGTCATAATCCAACCAATCGCTACCATGGAAACGTTCGATATAAAATGTTTTGTTGACTTTAGTGTTTTTCTGGTGAATCTTTCTAAAGGTATTCATTCGGCTAAATCAATAATTGTTGAATTGTTGGTCATAGTGTCAACTGGCACTATTGAAAAATGCATGGTATTTTTGGTTGTCCTTGTTGGCAGCATAAGATTTCCTCTTAAGGCCTTGCGCGATCGCTGTTTCTAAAAGCCGGACTTATAGGCAACGTGCATTAAGCATGTTACATAATAATATTGAATACTTCCCAAAGTTTTCAGCTAACGTGTAAATGTAAATGAAGGTCAACGTTTTTCTTTGGCGACCGCCTCGATCCTGCTCATAATAAATGAATTTGTGGTGTGAATCTGGCACTTGTTATATGATACATTATTTATAGATGAATAGCGTGATTTCTCAGCCCAGTTATAAATGCAACTAAAACTATATTATGTTTTCTAACAGATAAGTTGTTAGGTATACTTAAAAAACGTTATTTTCCCGTAAAGTTTCGTTTTATTACCATTTGGATCGACTGTTACTATTCTATTCACTAGATGGCAAAACAAATGCCCAATGAAATGGAACTTAATTCTAACCTGTGGGACACCATCAAGAGATGATCTGGTCTTACCTCAAAATACTCGCTTGTTTACAAACTAGTAAACACGATTAACCTAATGAACTGGAAGAAAACTGAGAATTAGATAGATTTCTGCAATTGTCCATTTTAGGCCTGTATCGCCCGATTCTTATGAGCTGTTTAGTCTTGTTTATCAGTCGCCATTTTGTCAAAATTGAACAAAGGACATAAGTGAAAAGGACGAATGCATGAAATTCTTCGTTTACTGGTAAAGCTGCAATTTTTATAGAATCAAATTTAGGCACCGTCATACATTTCTTTGCATTTGAAACACGGGCTCAGGATCGACTCAATGTTACGATGTCATTGTTGATTCTGAACGCTACATATACGCGGTCATAAAATGTCTATGTCTGAATCTCGTCTTGGATTCAAATTCGTGTTTCCGTAGAAACACGGAACCATACGCTATGTTACTTTTTTGTGCCGTCCATGTTGCAATACCAATACTATGTTTATCCCACTTTTATGTTTAAGTACGTATGGCTACCCAAGATTGCGAGAGAAACTAGAGAGGTGCAAGCTTTAGGAATGACTACCGTAGATATGTACGTAAATTATTAAGCAGTTAGTGGTTCCCATGACAACAAATGCATTTTGTGATAAATTTTTCTCAATCATTCTCATCTGGTTTGCAGAAACTTTCTGAATTTATTAGCACCAATAGAAGTATTTTGTTTGAAATATTTTGTGTTAATGTGCATCATCTTAATTTATCGACACCAATAAACTTATATTGAAAACTTTGTTTGACCATGCTTTCTTAATTTTGTCTTACTATTTATTTATTTACATACTTGCGATAGTTCTTCCAGAGATGCGCAATGCTCAACTCTGTTTTGCAATCTGGGGTAACAACATTGTTTATAAGTTGGGTGACTGCAAATCACCCAACTTACAATAGCAGTCTAGGCAAATTGGGTAAGCAGTGTAGGTAAGTTGGGAGACTGCAAGTAACTGTTTATCGAGAATTACCTATTTGAAGTTTTGCTGATAAGGGATTTTACATTGATTACTGACTTATTTATTCAATAACTGTGTGGATCTCACTGCACTCTATTTTTTACAGTTTGGGGGCAGATTAAACTTTACCTAAATTTTGTGATTGTAACTGTCATGTGGCAATGGTACATGTAATTTATATAATTGATAATGCAAGGGAGTGGTAGACTAGTGTCGATTTGAAGTAATGCCTTGTGCATTTTGATAGAAGTTCTGTGAAAGTCATCGGATTAGATTAGATCAGAGATTACATTGAGAACTGGGGTGTTCATATGGTACTGGCAGGGGCAGAGAAGTTAAGACAAATCCAATCCGACTAGTACTTGAATCGTCATCAGCGGTCATCAACATTTGGGTGGTCATCAGTGGAATAATATGCCACCTGACTCACTTTCAGCTGTCCATTGTTTGTTGAATGAAATATCAGAAGGGAGTTTAACGTGTTCAGTCGATTTGCTGTGATCACGTTGTGTCTCAGCTGAAAGATCATTTACCTTGAGACAATGCTTCGATAGAGACATGTTAATAAATGTGTTGCCATTGTGTGTATGCGTAAAGACATTTAATATAGCATTCCAAATACATCACACGTGACTTTGTGAATTGATCTAAACTTTATTATGTTATAGTGAGGAAGTTATGTTAATTATATAGTTCTATGCTACAGCTGCGTGTTGCTGCAGTCCTATTCTACAATCAAGTACAATGACTGAGATTAAGCGATACAAGAAACCACCTTTGAAGAATCTGTAGCTTTGGAAATGATGTTCAGAAGTTGTTCTTCCTGAGGAGAACAGTTAGAACAGTAAAATTAATAATGGAGAAAGTTAACTGCTATGCTGACTTTGAGAAGACCGTTTAACCTAACAAAACACTTTCTGGCTGTAGTTAGAAACTAAAGTGAATGTTGTCAAAGGCTAAAGAGGCTGGCATGGGAGCTGATGATTATAGTACTGGGTTAGGGTCTAATCAGAAGGGTAATGGAATGTCCAGACACTGAAAATGTGTAAAGTGTTTTAGACAGACAGACACAGACAGCCAGAGAGACTGAGACAGCATGGTAGACAGACAAACACAAACTCAGCCTGAGAGAAACAGAAATTATATGTCTATACTCATTTATGTAGGGCTGTATTCAAGATGGAGACATACACCAAAAGCAGATAGTCTGCCACCCGGTAAAGAGAAAGAGATCCAGAGATACCATTATGTTCACAATTAGCATCATTTATTGCCTTAATTACTGTATGATTAAGTTAGTAACCTATTCCTACTTAGAGGCAGTGAAATGTGTTTTCCTCCAATGTCATTAGTCACTGAGTTTGACAGCCATCCAAACGAAAATAATAAGCCTCTGAGTGGTTTAGCCACTCTGTTGTGGCCACATTGTCTTTTCCATTGATTATTTTAGGTGTGTGATAGTCTAGTAGTTGGCAATCTGAACTCTCAACCCAGAGGTTGGGGTTCAAATCCCTGCTAGGGCAGAAAGATGTTTTAAGATTTATGCTCTACTGGCACCTTAGGGTGAGCCACTTTCTTGAAATGTTGCATTTCAGTTCTCCGCAAGCCTATCCTCGTTCTGATTCACATGATATGCTTAAAACCAATTTTTTTTAAACTGAATGATATTTAAGGTCACTACGAATACACTCTTTTGAGTTTATGGCCAACACATCCGTTTTTTTTACATTGAAGTTTGTTAAGGGAGCAGAAGCATGATTGTCAAAGGCATCATGGTCCTTATAGATATGGTCCTTGGAGGCATGGTCCGTAGAGACATGGTCCTTGGAGGTGAATGATAGTTTTGGCTGCAGCACAGCCAATCGTCGATGTCAGTAAAGCATTGCGATATGAACCTCCGTGTTAAGGGACAATCCATTCACCCATGAATAGGCTTTAGACAATCCATTCATTCATGAATTGGCCTTGGATGATCCATTCACTTTTGAATTGGACATTTTGAGACCAAAACTATTTGGGCAACATGGATGCCTACACAGCTTGAATACAAAATAAATTTATTGAGCCCGCAACATGATTCACTACTTGAAAGTTTTGTTCAAGATTGTAAAGTCAAGGTTTCAAATAGATCTTCATAGATTCTCTTGATTTGAGTGCAGCATTCGATACTGTTGAGCATCATATGTTAGTGTTCGTTGGCAGTGATATGGATGAATGAGCTGTCTCTATTCTAATGGCTTTCTCGTGGAAATGCCTTTTTCTTGTTAGTATCATGTGAAGTCCTTTTCAAGAATCTTTGAATGCATTTACTTTTTGCTTGACGCCAGCTGGGATAATATCTTGCTGTGTTGTGGGTAATACTGAAAGTGTGTTAATTTCTTTTGTTAAATCAATTTTTATTTTATTTTCAGAAGTAATGAAGAACAGAAAAGTACAGGAAGCATTTGTTTTTGATTTTCTATAGTACTTCTAATCTACATAGAGACGTGCAGTGTGCTGTACGTTAATAAGAGCTTCTAAAATGTAGAACTTTTAAAGGAAACTGGCAGTTGTTTTCCAAGAAAGCTTTTCTGACAGTGTCTTGTGCTGATCTGAAAGAGGAGGGGTCATGTCAGGGTCTGATGAGCTGGAACTATCTGATGTGGAAGAGAGGGATATGTCATTTTGTGGAAGACAAGATGATCCAGACACTGCTGATGGCCAACGGTCTTGTGATACAGATGACAGTAATAGCCAGGAATTGTTTGAGATGGACAATAGGAATATGCCTGGCATGCAAGGTTATCGAGACCTGGAGAAAAGCCATGTGTCTGTGACTTACATGCAGTGTGTACAAGACATAATGAAAAGTAATATATCAGAGTCTGATAGGGAAGACTTACCAGATGTGAAGCACGTGGATACGTTAACGTCTGGCCTGTGTGAAGCATCCAGCATGCCTCATCATAGCAACTCAACGTCTTGTGTTCAAGATGCACCTGATGCAGAGAATGGAAATTTTTTGGATGAGAATGTGGCAGCAGAGAAGGACGAGGAGGAGAAGGCAAAGAACTGTTCTAATAAACCTGCTGCTTCTCGAATGCCTGTCCTTTTAGCTAGTGATCTAAAAATTGAAGAGAATACTGAAGAAAAACAGTATAAGTGTGAAGTCTGTGAGCAGTCATTCGATGATCCTGTTTCGCTTGAATCACACACATGGAGTCATATTGTGCTAGGACAGTATAGGTGTGAAACGTGTCGCAAGTCATTTCCCAGTGCGTCAGAACTGAGGACACACATTCAGAACCATTCTAATGAAGACTGTTTTTCTGGCACTTCTAGTGAGAAGTCGGTCGAAAGTCCTGTTTCTTACCAGATCAAAAGCGAACCCAAAGATGAAAGTGATGTCGAGCAATCTCCAGAAAATTTTAATGAATGCTACTCTGGTGAGAAATCACCCAGTGAACTTGGATCTCTGGAGCAGTCGTCCTGTACCTTCACCCAAGGGGAACCAGTTCCACCAGAAGCATTTGAAGATTTCATTGCGACGATGCCACCACAAGATGTCCACACGCCAACCCATTTCAAGGAAAAACGTTATAAATGTGACTATTGTGAGAAAACATTCTTTGACCGGGCTAGACTGAAAATTCACACCCGAGTTCACACTGGGGAAAGACCATACAAGTGTGAAATATGTGAGAAAACGTTTCACGGTTTGCAGTACTTGAAATCGCACATGAGGATACACAGCGAAGGTCGACGCTATAAGTGCAACGTGTGTGAAGAATCATTCAGCGACCTTAGCAGTCTGAAGAATCATGCGCTTGTCCACTACAATGAAAGGCCTCACATCTGTGAAACGTGTGGTAAATCCTTCAAGACGACCATCTATCTCAAGGCCCACATGCAGACTCACTCAGAAGAAAAACGCTACAAGTGTGACTATTGTGACAAGTCATTTCTTTTCCACACCAATCTGAAAATTCACACAAGAGTTCACACTGGTGAGAAGCCATACAGGTGTGAGTTATGCGGAAAATCGTTCAGCCATCTCCATAACCTGAAATTGCACGTGCGGTCTCATGTTGGAGGGAAAGCATTTAATTGTCAGATATGCGATGAATCCTTTGATGATGCAGCAGATCTGAAAAGCCATGTGCGAACTCATTCTGAAGGCACTCGAAACATATGTCAGATATGTGGCAAAGCATTCAAGTTACTGTGTCGGCTGAAAATGCACATGAGTACCCACCTGGGAGAGAATCCATTCAAAGAAAAGCTGTACCGATGTGAAACGTGTGGAGAGTCGTTTGCCTATCTCTTAGATCTTAGAACGCACATTGCAACCCACAGTCTAGAGCAACGCGATACAAGGGACTCTTCAGAAAAATCGTTTGACACCAGTGTAAAGATCAGAAAGAAACAGAAAAAGATCAATTCTCAGAGACGCTGCAAAACTTCATCTGACACTCTGGAGGCATCGGACTTTGAAATAAAAGATGAAAAAAGTGATTCGTTGGAACCTGGTGATGCTGAAGATCAATCTAGGGAAAGGTTGATGGTGAAACCATGTGAGCAACCGTTTGAATGTCCTCCATCGCTACCAACACGTACTCGGAAGAAAGTGGCAAAAAAGTACAAGTGTGAAATGTGTGCAGCTGTGTTTAACAACATCTTAGCTCTGAGAGAGCACGAAGAAACTCACGTTGAAGAGAACTCTTCTGCTGCAGAGAGGGAAGAAGAAGAAAACCAGAGCAGATTACGAATGAGACGGAGAAGGTGTAAGTATGAGAGTGTTCAGAAACCTGGAAAAAACCTCAAAAGTTTGAAAAAAGATTTTCACAGCCAGAGTCTGGATGAACAAAGTCATAATGAAAGTTTTGACTCCAATTCCAGTGACACGTCACATAGTAAAAATGCTTATGCAGAGCCGCCAGCATTGGGATACTATCAGGGCAAGGAAAATATGTGTCAGAAATGTGGAAAATGTTTTGAGACAGTGCAAAAACTCAAAATCCACAGTTATTCTCACTCAAAGGAAAAGCGTTATAAATGTGAGCACTGTGATAAGACTTTCTTTGACCATGCGAGACTCAAGACTCACACCCGAGTCCACACCGGTGAGAAACCATACAAGTGTGAAATCTGTGAGAAATCATTCATTGGTTTTCAACATCTGAAGTCACACATAAGAATACACACAGGGGGCAAGCGATACAAATGCAACTCATGTGAAGAATCATTTAATGAACTGGAAAGTCTTAAAAGTCATGCACTTGTTCATGCTGACGATAAACCATACATGTGCGAAACTTGCGGGAAATCGTTTAAGACGTCAGGCTATCTGAAAGCACACGTTCAGACTCACTCCGACGAAAAACGATATAAGTGTGTCTACTGTGACAAATCTTTCCTGTTCCCCACCAATCTAAAAAATCACACCCGAGTTCATACTGGTGAGAAACCGTACCGATGCGAAACATGTGAGAAATGTTTTAGCCATCTTCACCATCTCAAAGTTCACATGAGAACCCACGGTGAAAGCAGACTGTACAGATGCCAGATCTGCGATGAAGGCTTTACGGATATGTCAGCTCTAAAACGCCACACACAGACTCACTCGGAAGAGGCTCGAAACATATGCCACGTCTGCGGCAAAGCATTCAAACTGATTTGCCGTCTGAAAATGCACATGGAAAGCCATCTGGGAGAAAATCCCTTCAAGTGCAAATCATGCAGTGAGTCGTTTAACGACATGACTGCTCTGAGAAATCACGCACTGATCCATTCCGAAGAGAGACCGCACATGTGTGACTCATGTGGAAAGTCTTTCAAGACGCTTGTTTATCTCAAAGCGCACATGCAGACTCATTCGGAAGAAAAGCGATTTAAATGTGAGCACTGCGAGAAGTCGTTTCTCTTCCACACCAACCTGAAAATTCACCGCAGAGTCCACACGGGCGAAAAGCCGTACAAGTGTGAGACCTGCGATAAAGCATTCAGCCATCTGCATAACCTTAAGGTTCACATGAGAACCCATGGCGAGATACGAACATACAAATGCCTGATATGCGATGAAGCTTTCACGGAAGTGGCAGCTCTGAAGACCCACGCATTAACCCACACAGACGATACGCGCAATGTGTGTCAGATCTGTGGGAAAGCATTCAAGCTGATGTGTCGCCTAAAAATGCACCTGAAAACCCATTCAGGTGAAAATCCCTTCAGGGAAAAGCCAAATCGCTATGAATCCTGCCAAAAATATTTCTCCATGCTAGATCTAAGAAGAAATAGTTCAACTAATTCCGCAGAAGAGCAGTATGCTGGTGATTCCTCAGGTAGTGTTGATGTTTTGGAAGGGCAGATGCCGGCTTATATGGGAGAGAAACAAATGGACCGCGACGACAGAACACCTAATATGCTTGAACGATCAGTGATGGCAGTGAATCAAGAAAGAAACGGTCCTTCGGTACAGGGACACTTGGGACCAGAAACTGGGCAGAACTGGTTTAGATTTAGTGAAAACCGATCGTTTGATGAACCTGGAGCACTGCCACTGGGTCATGTTATCGAGCGACAGTACCAGTGCGAAACGTGTAAAATACCCTTTAACAATGGCCTGGCATTGCAGCACCATTTTTTAACTCATAGCAAAGAGAAAAGATTCTACTGCAAATTTTGTGACAAGTTGTTTACTGAGCTAGGAAGTCTGAAAGAACACAGGTTAAGCCATGCGAGATATAAATGCGAACTGTGTCAGGTCTCGTTTTTCTCTGTTTATGAATTGGAAAACCACAGAAGAATTCACATTGGATATAATCCATATGAGTATGACACATTTGATAAATCAGATGGTGACTTCATGAATTTGCAAAGCAACAGCACAACTCACAGTTTAGATGAACAACCAGAGGAGAAACTATATCAGTCCAACTCGCTTCAGCCAGCAGACAAGCTGTATCAGTCTAACTCGCTTCAATCTGAGGAGAAACTGTATCAGTCCAAGACCCTTCAGCCAGAGGAAAAGCTGTATCAACCTACGGACAAGTTGTATCAGTCAAATTCGCTTCAAGCTGAGGAGAAACCGTATCAACCCGACTTGCTTCCAGCTGCTGAGGAGAAACTGTATGGGTCCGAGTCACTTCAGCCTATTGACAAACTGTATCATTCTGACTTACTTCCACCTGTGGGAAAACTGTATCAGTCTGACTCGCTTCCACCTGTGGGAAAACTGTATCAGTCTGACTGTATTCAGTCTGCGGACAAACTGTATCAATCCAACTCATTTGATCAGTCGTATGGAGAATCGTTACCTGTGGAGCAGCCATTTTATACGTACTTTGAAGGGAAACCACAAGTATTTCAGACAAGTAAGAAATCAGTCAGAACACCAAAAGAATCTAAAGCCAAAGCAAAGCCTCAGAGTCACTCTGAAGAGAAACGTTACAAGTGTGAAACATGTGGGAAAATGTTTCCATCCCGAAGTAAGCTTAAGCGTCACACCAGGGTTCACACAGGTGAGAAACCATACAAGTGTGAACTGTGTGATAAATCTTTTCGGTTTTCTCACTGCCTGAAGATGCACATTAACAAACACATCGAGGATAATCCATACAAGTGTGAGACTTGTAAGAAGTCTTTCTGTAGCCTTCAGAGCCTAAAACAGCACAGGCGAATTCACACGGGAGAGAAGCCATATAAGTGCGAAACATGTCATGAGGCATTTAGGTATTTCAGTTCGTTGAAAATTCACATTGTATCCCACAGTGAAGAGAGACCATTTAAATGCAATTCCTGCGACGAATCTTTCGGTCAACTGGAAAGTCTGAAAGAGCATGCGATAAGCCATGCAAAAGAGAGACCGCACGTCTGTGAGACATGTGGAAAGTCATTCGGGAAACTGATGATTCTAAAGACGCACTTGCAGACACATTCGGGAGAGAAACAATACAAATGTGACTGTTGTGAGAAGTCGTTCTACAGCTGCAGTGCGCTGAAACTTCACACAAGAGTTCACACTGGAGAGAAGCCGTATAAATGTGATCAGTGTGACAATTCGTTCCGTTATCTCCATCACTTGAAGTTACACATGAAAGTTCACGGTGGAGGCAATCCGTACAAGTGCAAGTCTTGCGGTGAGTCTTTCAGTGAACTGGCAAGCCTGAAGAGTCATACTCTGACCCATGCTTCGGATAAACACCTCTGCGACACATGTGGGAAATCATTTAAGACATTGGTGTACCTTAAAGCGCATGTTCAGACGCACTCAGGAGAGAAGCGATTTAAGTGTCAGTTTTGTGACAAGTCATTTCTCTTCCACACCAATCTAAAAATTCATCACAGAGTTCACACTGGTGAGAAACCATACATGTGTGACACGTGCGGAAAATCCTTCAGCCATCTTCACAACCTGAAGATGCACATCAACAGTCATGGCGAAGGCTCAACGTACGTCAAACGCAAATCTCTTCATCAGCAGGAAAGTCCAAAGGGTCGCACCGGTGCTCGTACTGAAGATAAGCCACACATTTGCGAGAAATGTGGGAAGTCATTTAAATCAATGGATCTGTTTGAAAAGCACAAGCTGACCCACTCGAGAGACAAACGTTACAACTGTAGGTCGTGCGGTAAGTCATTCGCTCTGTACACTAAATTGAAAATTCACACGAAACGAAAGCATACTCAGGAAACAATCTATGAGTGTGAAGTGTGTCACAAGTCCTGCTATGGATTATACCAGCTGCGAATGCACTCTCTAGTTCATCATGGACAGAGAATACACAAGTGCAAGTTGTGTAGCAAATCGTTTTCTCAGAACTATTACTTGAGGGCGCACATGCGGGGCCACACTTCTCTAAAGCAGACGTGTCAGTCGTGCAATAAGACATTTTGTACCAAGGGTGTTTTGAAACTTCACAATCGAATCCACAGGCAAGAAAGAGAGTACTATCGCAAATGGTGGGAGAACTCATTGAAACAACAGGCGCACTATCACCACGACGAAAGCGTGGAATCATCTGAAAGATCATTCAGTTACCCTCCGGATCTGAGAATGCAGATGGACAATCAGTTTGCAGCACAGGACTTTTATCAGTACGACCTAAACGAAAGACCCTTTAGTCAGTCCTATTTACTAAAAACAGACTTCATGGTCGACAGAGCAGAACCACCGTATTTATGCAAACTTTGTGGGAAGGAGTTTCAGAAAGTGGAAACTCTGAACAAGCACATACGAGATCATACAGGTGAAAAGCCATACAAATGTGACTATTGTGAGAAATTGTTCCGGGACCCATCGACGCTGAAAAAACACGTGAGAACACATACTGGAGAGAGACCATATGAATGCAAATCATGTGGACGAACGTTTAGTCAACGGTTTAGTCTAAAGAGACACATGAAGACACACACAGAATGAGAAAGTAAACGAGACATGGGTTAGAGAAGGAACTTGCCCTGCACTGAAACATTTACTCATATAATTTAAAGCCGTTTAGGGAAGTAGCAATACAAGTGCACATGAACCATCAAAGAACATGAGCCAGCAAAACCATGTCATGGCGCTTATTGTCAAGTAGGCTTTATTTTTTGAGAATTGCTTTTTAACATCATCGTGCTGGAAGAACTGTACAACTGTGGATTGATGTGGAAGGTAATTGAACAACACATGAGAGCATAAGAAATTAACAACTGATGCCGGACAAGGCTTTGCTGGGAATGTCGACATACATTGATTTGCTGCATGAAAGATTAAACACCAAAGACAAGGGGATTGTTTATGTCTAACAACATGATTGACATTCAAAATGCCCAGTTGACACCTTGTTTTGAAGTCACAGTTTATTTCAGAGTTTTATTTCAGAGCTGTGACGTTGAACATTCGAGAGGAAAAGAAATGACTGTTGATCATTGCATTCATTGCATGAAACACACGTTTTTATTGGGTCATAGCTGATCCAGTTTAGTAGAAGCTGATGGTTTATTAAAACTGTCAGAAATTCTTTAGCCAATATTTAACACAAAATAAAGACCTGTCATTGTAAGCAAATATGTTGTACCAAATGGACCCAGTTGATATTATTGTTTATTTGATGTCCAGTTTATGGTGTAAAAATGCGTAGTGCAGCATTTGCACAGGGTCGGTGTTATTGATGATTCGAATGTGTCGTTGTTTTCTGAAACCTTGAGAAATCTTTACATGAAAAGTTTGTCACCAAAAGAGAAGACTTGACTGTTAGCTCTTAACAAACACTGTAGATTATTTTAAAGTAACCAGTTGATATTGTTGATGCAAAGTTTGTAGTTTATCAAATGGTTAAAGAAGTTGTGACGTTAGATATCTGTGGTATGAACATTTGTAAACGATGACCAGTTACTGTAGAAAGTCTGTGGCTTTTCATTTGACCTGTGCCTGGTGCTGGTGCTAATGCTGCTTTAGATTGTTGTAGATGTCTCTGGTTATTGTATATAGTGTCGTTCTGTGTTGGAATGATTTAGAATAATTCCATTGTGTAACGAGATGAGGGTGATTTATTAGGTGCCCTCTTTACTGGGTGGCAGGGTAAGATGAGCAACTCGGTTCCCCGTGTTAAGTAGCAATTTGCTTTGCTGTTCAAATCTGCAGATTGGTTTGAATCATAGTCTGTTTTGTGGACTTGACAACTGATTCTCAAACCACGTAATTTATAAAAACAAAATCCAATTGTTTGACATATTTGCCTCTGAACTCAAATATTCTGCAAAGTGCAGAACCATGCCTCTCAGGACAATTGTTAAAAAGGCATTAACAAATGAACAATTACACAACTGAAAGCTGTCTCCCATGCTTCGGTAGACATGGGCTGTGTGTGTTTGTTCATTCGACTTATCCCTGAGGATCTGGAAGCCATGCAGAAATTTGTTTATATTCACACCTATGCTGAAACCAAATTGAAAACAAATATTAAGTACCGCACTGTCGAATGAATTCTAATTGCGGTGTTATTTCTTTGATTTTGTTTTCACTTGACCTCGATCCTTGTAACAGATAAACTGTCCTATGGTCATTAGATGTTGAAGTGGTCAGTTTGCAAGAGGTCAAAAGCTTTCCATTGCAAGTTGTGTGTTCTTAACCGGAGAAATGAATGACCTGTCACTTGGACAAATGGCGGGTCATTTGTGGCATAAATTTAAGCAATATTGCTTTTCTAGCTTATGTATCAGTGATGATAGTCCTGTGTTGTTCTGATGAGAAATGTTGAGTGCATGAAGAGCTCTGCTTTACAATGAATTTTAATCGCAGCGGTTGCTTGTGCATTTAACTACGTTTTCATTCTACTTAGACTGCTCCTATTCAGTGTAGGGTCTGCTAATGCCAGACATTTCTTTTGATTGAAGTAGATACACTAATGTGGCTGGAACACATTTCCTAGAAGTTTCCAATGGACAATTATTGGATGGGCCAGGACGCCATTGTGTACCTGGAGTGGAAGAGGCTTGAGTCCAATTCTGCAGAACAGGGACCTGCTTAGAATATTTGAAAGAATGCAAGGCATTAAGCTGAGGATTCTACTTTCATATGAAGTATATAGCAAAACTATTGAATCTGTTGTTCCACTGTCTGTTCCTGCCTGCACTTGTTTTGTAGGTCAGAGCTTCACAGAGATGGTTACAGTGTTGGGACCATTGTTAGATCATTAATGCACAATTCCTTTTAGCCAACAATTGATATGATGTGTGCTAATTAGGACGCAAAATGACTGCCATTGATTGTCAGATGATTTGACAGATGATATGTGATAGGTGTGGATTAACTGTTGGCTCTGATAAAGACAAGTCAGATCGGATAAAGCGAACAGCAGGGCATTGACCCATGTGTCACCCTTTTAGATTCTTACCTGTTGTGTTGGATTCGTTTCCACATTTCCCTATGGTTTAAGGCATGGGTATGAAACCTTTTTGGGCCAGTGGCAATATTTTCCAGAAAGTGGCAGCCCATGGTGCTGAATGCTCCTGAGAGAAATGGGGTTGGGATCTGGGAGGGGATCAGTGAGCCTGTCCTCAGAACAGTTTTGCTAAATTAAAAGTTATATGCTGCTTTTTATATGGTGCATTTTTTAGCATACAAACAGTCATGTTAGGCTTATAAAATCGTAACGTGGTATTAACTGGCCAGTTGCTAAGCACAGCAATTTGATTTTACTTCGTATGCAGTGAAAAATGACAAATTTGAACTTTTATTGTCAAATTGTTGAGTCTTCAGGCAAGGATCAATGGGCCAGAAAAAAATCGTTGGCGGGCCAGCGTTTTAACACCCCCTGGTCTAGGGGATTCAAAATTTTGGAAGTGGTTGAGGCCTCTGTCAACCTCTAGTGAGGCCTTCTTGATAAGTGAATTAAAGGAATAAGTTTGAGCTCATTTCGCCAAGGTACTAGGAAATTAGGAGAAAGAACTGAGTCAAATTTTAGCCAGTTAATATAGAAATCAACTTCATGATTTTGTCATCTTATGCCTGGGTGCTTCCACAGCTTATGAAATGGAAGTGAAGTAGTATGTGAGAGACGGTTCTAGAGCGATTTGATGTTATACGGTTGAAGCCCCTCCAGTCAATTGGACATGCTTTGTAGAAATGATGTAAGTTGTGTCTACTATGAAGCTCTGTACAAGTGTACATGTTCTTTGGTGGCAAGACCTCAAATCCCTCTACAGAAATGTCAAGGATTAATTTTCTACTTCTCCACTTCTTAGGTTGGCTGGTGATAAATGAAGTTACGGTTACAATAATAACTATTAATGATATATGTTGAATGAGTAACTATTGTTATGTACCATTGTTATGTACTATTGTCTGCATGAGTTGTTGTATTCATAAACGTTTGGTGTTGGCAGAGTATTAAATCAAAATCATTCAGTCGCTTAATTAATCTTTAAAATATGTGGAACCTGTCAAAGTTAATAGACTATCTTCCAGGTTAGCATAGGTATGGCATAGGCCCAGGCTTAATTTTTATGAGGGGTGCAAGTTATGCCGCCATACCCCAATTGTTGGACTGATTGCTGCATCCCTGTCATTAAGCTAACAGACTGATATGCGGAATGCTGGTATTCATAGGCGTAGACTCTGGGAGCAGCTGGGGCACGTGCCCCCAATAATTGAGGAGGGGCAATGCCCCCAAAATCAAGAGGATAATTTTTTTAAATATTAAAATATTATGTTTCAATATAGACAAACTTCTTCAAAAACTGAAAAACTTAAATATTACAATAAATTCTTAATGAAAACGAAGATTTATTTATATCTTCAGTATCTTCAATATGAAACATATTTACATGTAAACAAAACGCACCTATTTCATATGCATTACGCAACACCAGAAGCTTCTGAGGCTCACTGATTGTCCAGACCAGAGGTGAAAAAAGTTTTTTCCTGCTTTTCGGTTTTTAAAAAGACAAGAAACAATTAAGTAAACCAAAAATTTGTTTTTTTAAATTGTAGAAGTTATTTTAATAACATTGATTTAATTTTCGGAAATCGCAACTGAATTAAGCTGATTTGGAGCTCTTGTTCATGCCATTTTTTAATGATTTTTATGATCCGAAATTAAAAAATCTTAAAAACAAATAACCAAAACAGCAAAAACCATAAAAACCAAAAAAGGAAACCCCAAAAACAACAAAAAAACTTTTCATCTTGAAAAACTTGTTTTTTTGCTCCTCTGGTCCAGACCCCATGCCCCCAATATTTTTGACAAGTTTACGCCAGTGCTGATATTATTCAACCTGTGATCATTATAGGAACCAACAAAGGTCCTCGGCGCCTTTAGTGTCCATAAAAGTTGCTGTATGCATACAGTGGCCACTGGCCAGAAAGGAATTGCTACCCAGTCACGTACCTATGGTGTGATATATGGCTTGGCCGCTTTCATTAGGCCCTCAATGACGATCATGTACAATCGGGGTGCCTAACCCTAGCCCTGAATTTTAAAATCCAGCTTCCACTCACAGATATAACTTTTTTTAGTCGCACAAATACATAGGCTACACTGACCCTAACCCTAAGCCCTAACCGACCCTCACGACGCTTACCCTGACCCTAACCGACCCTCACGATGCAAAGACACCCACCCACACAGTACATAGGCACCCCGATTGTACTTGTTCACCCCCTCAATCTCCGACACTGTTCGTACTATGACAATACTAGTCCCGATCGTGGGTAAGGGGCCGTCCACATATTACGTACGCACTGAGGGGGGTCGGGGGTCGAATTTTGCGTACGGGTGCGAACGGGGGGAGGGGGGGACAAAAGTGTACGTACGCAAAATAAATTTCTAATTATGACGTCCACATTAGCCTATTTATAACTCTGTATTGTCCTATAGTCGTCCGATGGCATTTTATTACATTATATAAAAGCCATGTGCAGTTATTCTGTGCTGTGAACGAGACACCTATAGGCTAATTTGTCTATATTGCCAATAATATTGGCCCTCACTCATCCTTCAATCTGGTCTAAAGTGCTGACTTTCGAGACACTTTCTGCAGCTGGTCTTCGGGGGGGGGAGGGTGCGTCAAGTGTATGTACGCGGGGGTGTGGTGTGGAAGAAAGTATGCTTGCGAACAGGGGGGAGGGGTCCAATTTTCCCGGATTTTTGCGTACGTAATATATGGATGGCCCCTAAGGAGGAGGGCTACGCTATTGGGGCTATCCATATATTACGTACGCATGGAGGGGGGAGGGGGTAACCGAAATGCATGTGCTTGCGTATGCTTGCGATTGGGGGGGTCTACTGATAATATACGTACGCATAGGAAACGGGGCCTTCAAATTGATTGGCCTTCAAGTGAGCTAGAGTTTAGTCTTTCCAGCTATCCGGTACTACCAGAGGAAGTAGGACTGTGGAAGAGGTGTCACTTGTATGCCACCTTACCTCTGAATACGCTATTATTAAACTCACACAACTCAGCAGTGAGTCCATGGATTACTCATCCTTCAATCAGGCCTAAAGTGCAGACAGTCAATGCCTGGACCTGTGGTACTACACATTCTGCAGCTGGTCTTGGGGGTGCGTCAACCGTACGTATGCAGGTAGGAGGGTGGAAACAAGTACGTATGCATACAGGGAGGGATCCAATATTCCAGGATTTTTGCATACGAAATATATGGATGGTCCCTAATCATCTTTGTTATGACACAGCCATTGTGGGAACTGTAGAAAAAAGACTGGGAGGAGGGGTTGAACATTTTATCCGTATTTTGCAAACTGATGTCAACGAAATTTGAAAGCTGATTTCAATGCTAGCAGTTTTGAAAGTCAGACTCATATCATAATCAATTCATTTGTTGAGAAAAAAATGCATACATGATACACCATCATCCGTGACCTTCGTCGACTGCGCCCAATACTTGACTACAAGACCGCCTGCACAATATAGCCACCCAGGGCCGGATTAACCACTCGGGGGGCCCCATGCTAATTACACACGGGGGGCCCCTTGTCGTATTGAGCATGGAATGATGGGGGATGCCGCATAGACAGGGTCAATGCTGTATGCCATGTTGCTCAAGTTAGTAGTCAATGCACATAACGCAACTTTAACGCTTTGCATAATTTGGGACTATCAGTCTTAGTTTCTAAGGTCGTTTCAAATGTTTGTTACAGTTGGCCTGTATCACAACATGCAATTATCTTAAAATTATAATCAAAGTTCGAATCTTTTCTCTTCAGTTTTAACAGCTCAGAAGCGTTTGCGACTTTTAGCAGCAGCAAACTGTGTAATAATAATATTGATATTGACCCTGACACCAACTTCTACAACAGTGTAAAGCTGTGCACGAGTAGTTACGTGTGTACTGAAGAAATCAGAGCTAAGCTCAATGCAACAGAAAAATCCTTCTCCATAATGCACCTTAATTGTAGAAGCCTATTGCATAAGGTAGCTGAAGTAAAGATTTTGTTAGTTCAATCCCAAACAACAATTCTAGCCTTAACAGAAACCTGGTTGGATACAGACACAGCCGATACTATCTTTATACCCGATTATACCTTTGTATACAAATGTAGGAAGGATGGAAGAGGGGGAGGTGTGGGTTTCTTTGTAAGGACGGGTACTGAATTTCATGTGTTAGAAACTGATTGGGCATCATCTAAGTCTGGTTCTTATGAAAGTATGTTTGTTAAAATTAAGCAGAATACAGGGAAGGACCTATTGGTGGGCGTGATCTATAGACCATCAGGAATTGGTCTTGATATATTCAATCAGGAATTTGACCAACTTTTGTCACATTTATCTCGGATGAATAATGATACTTTTCTGGCTGGAGACTATAATTTAGACCTACTCAAGGCAAATACGCACCTACCTACTCGTACATTCTTTAATTCACTAACTTCCAATCGGTTTTTGCCGACAATTTTAAGGCCAACCAGAATAACTTCAGATACGGCTACCTTGATCGATAACATATTCACAAATACTTTGTCCGACTGTATTGAATCTGCTATAGTTATAAACGACATATCTGATCATTTGCCCATTATATTACAGAGTAATTTTGCAAGGATCTCAGTGGACAAAACTCCCATATATGAGAAAAGAATAATAAATGAGACTGCCAAACGCAAATTTGATGCTTTGCTATGTGCTGCTGATTGGTCAGCTGTCAATCAAGCATGTGAGCAAAGTGACCCATCCCTTGCCTATTCCTTATTTATTGAGAAGTATATGTCATTATATGAACAATCCTTCCCTAAAACAAATTATTCTTCGAAAAAGAGCCATAGAATCAAGAACCTCTGGATGACTACAGCCTTGTTAAAATCCTGCAATAAGAAATCACGTCTGTATAAAAAATACATTAAAAATCCCACACCGGATAATAAGACCAGCTTTATCACGTATAGAAATAAATTTAAAAAAATACGCAAAGCTGCTGAGCGGAACTACTACATAAACAAAATTCTGAATTGTGAAAATGACTTGAGTAAGACGTGGGGTGTAATTAAAACACTTCTACGTGGAAAAGGAAATTCTTCGATCACAGATAGTTTTCTTATCAATGATGTAGAAACTAAAGATAAAAGCCTTATTGCTTGTAAATTTAATGAATTTTTCACTGAAATTGGACCCAAATTAGCAGCTAAAATTCCTGACACTGAAATTTCATTCAAGACTTTCTTAAAACATCCGACCATCTTTTCCACGGGAATTGAATTAACAACACCTACAGAAATAGTATCGATTGCAAAAGAACTTCGTCCCACCCACAGCAGCGGTTTAGATGGCATTGACCCCCAAATTGCCAAATTTGCCATTGAAGCCACTTCGATTCCTCTCGCAAATATTATAAACTGTTCTATTGTAACTGGTATTGTCCCAAATAGTCTAAAAATTGCCAAAATAATCCCAATCTTTAAGTCTGGGGACAAAAACCAATTTAGTAATTATAGGCCAATATCAATTTTGCCATACTTTTCTAAATTTTTTGAAAAAATTGTTCATGGAAGGCTAACGTCATACTTAACATTAAAGAATATCTTATTTAAAGGCCAGCATGGCTTTCGCTCAGGTCATTCTACTTACATGGCCGTACTAGAAATGCACGACAAAATCTCCGAAGCTATGGACAACAATCACTTCTCTATGGGTGTCTTTTTTGATTTATCTAAAGCGTTTGATACTGTGAACCATGACATTCTGATAAGGAAACTTGAACATTATGGCATCAGAGGAGTTTGTCTTAACTGGCTTTCTGACTACTTAAGAAATAGAAGGCAATGTGTCTCATATAATGGACATATTTCTTATGTATCTGATGTTACCTGTGGTGTACCACAGGGTTCTGTTTTAGGCCCTTTGCTGTTTTTGATATATGTGAATGACATCTCAAACGCCTCTTCATTGCTTCATTTCGTTATGTTTGCTGATGATACTAATGTGTTTATGTCAGATAAATCAATTGATGTACTGGTTAATAAAATTAATGCCGAATTAAGTCTAGTAGGAGAATGGTTTAAAGCCAACAAACTGTCGTTAAATCTCATGAAAACGAATTTCATATTGTTTCATTCACGAAGGAAATGTGTTCCAACTTGCAATCTAAATATCAATATTGATAACCAAAACATAACTAGGGTATCTTCTACTAAATTTTTGGGTGTTCACATTGATGAGCACTTAACATGGAGTGAGCATATAAATGTCATATCTAAAAAGATGTCAAAAAATATTGGTATAATTTCTCGTATTCGGCACCTTCTACCGCAATATATACTTGTGAATTTGTACTACTCCTTAATATACCCTTACATATCGTATTGTAATATCTCCTGGGCTTCCACGTATCATACTCGCTTAACAACTCTTAAAACTCTGCAGAAGCGAGCCATTCGGACTATATGTAATTTACCCTTTAGAGCTACAACTCTGCCGTTATTTCTTAGTTTGAGAATATTGCCTTTTGAATGCATAAATAAGTTGCAAGTTGGATTATTTATGTTCAGATTTCAATCGAATCTACTGCCTGTGAATTTTAAAAATTGTTTTTGTAAAAATTCTGACGTACACAATCATTACACGCGATCGCTCAACAAGTACCATCAACGTAGTGTCCACACTACTGTTAAGCAGCATAGCATCAAAGTCTGTGGCCCGATACTCTGGAATTCATTGCCTATTGAAGTTACTGGTATACCTACTATGCATCAATTTAAACAAAAACTGAAACTCTATCTCTTGGATGCACTCACATGACTGCATTAGGCCTAGGCCTATGTGTTTATTTACACAGGCACTGTTGTTTGTTTGTTTTTGTTTGTTTGTTTTTTTCATCTCTTTGTAACTAATGACAATTGATCTGTATACCTTAGTTGGAATCCATGTGTACTGGTAGTTAAGTTCTTTAGTTAAGAGTTCTATCATTGTTTCTTTTACTTGCTGATCATATAACTTGATCGATGTTACCGTTAAAAGTATTGATTGTGCTGACATTTACTTGTATTACGATAAATGTTAACTAGGTGGCCCTGTTAAGCGGGATCAAGATCCCTTTTGGGTCTCCTCTTGTTGCCAAAGTTCAAACTTTTTATGTTGTATTTTCCTTGTACTTCAAATGGCTTCAATAAAAGGATTGATTGATTGATTGATTGATAATCATCAACTGAAATCAAGTTAAGCACATCAATTTCAACACAAAGAAGTTACAATGCAGTTAGACGTTTGCGAATCATAGAAGTTTGCAGTTTGTTTTTGAAAGTCCCATCTTACTGAAACAGTGTTCACCTGAACAATAGGAGGTCATCAATTACATGAACACACGCAGAATGATAGAAACAGACATGGGCGTCCATAGGAATTTTTCCGTGGGGGGCTAAATTTTTCTAGAGGGAAACGTTTTTTCAGGGGCCAAAATGACGCTTTTGCATAACTACTCAAGAACACAGAAAACGTGACAACTTTCAAAATCCAGGGCAGACGCCACTGGAAACAGAGAATGTTTCCAGAAGGTTCTCGGTGTACAGTAGCATAGCTAAAGCAGCAGGTGTGGCACAATCTCAAAAATTTTCAAAATCAGCTAGTTAAACCATTTCGTCAGGAAATGTGTCAGGCTACAAATCTCTTGTGTATGTGGTGGTCAGCCTGCTGGAAAATTCTCAAATCTTGTCAGGCTCTAATCTATCGAAAGCTGTTACAAATTGGAATACATGACGATTCAACTTCATTGTAAACGTGAATTCCCTGCCTCAGGGGCGTCAACAACTTATCTACAATTATAACCAAATAAGTTTCAGCACGAAACTTGTCTCTACCTTGCAAGACGAGCTCGCTTCCATGTGTATGCCAGTAAACAAATCGCTTCGTAATAGAAACAAAAGTAATCTCAGCATAGATTATTATCTTGATTGAAACAAGTCGAGTCAAAAGAAACGTATGTAGGCCTACATTGTAGGCTACACAGCAGGTGGTTGCACGGCTGACATTTCAAATTTGGAAGTTGCTTAGGCCTAGTCAAATTCTTGCTTAAACTGAAGCTAGTAAAACTAAGCTTTTCTTGTGAACAAATAATTATTTGGTTTCATAAATTCTGTGCTTGTCCTGCAGTATTCCGACTCTAGTCGGGGGGCCCCCTGTAAGCGGGGGGCCCCCTGCTAAAGTATATTGAGCATACTGGTTAATCCGGCCCTGTAGCCACCTCAATTGTATATTCCAACTCGACTACTGCAATTCCCTTTTCTACAACATCGACTCTTCCCAAATAAAACGCCTGCAAACAGTCCAGAATGCCCTCGCCCGCGCAGGCACCAAAACTCCCAAACACCATCACATGATAACTCCTGTTTAAAAATCACTTCATTGGCTGAAAGTTCCTCAAAGCATCCATTACAAAATCATATATCTCTTACGTACAACGCTCTTCAAACCTCTCATCCTTCTTACATTCGCCAGCTATTTACCATCCAACCGCCCGGGTCTACTCGCTCATCATCATATCTTTCTCTATCTCGGCCTTCAGTCTCCTCGATCATCTCTGAAATTCTGCAACCGCTCCTTAGGCCTAGTCTATGTTGCACCAGCTCTTTGGAACGATCTCCCAAAAGACCTCCGCCAGTTTGCTCATCCTCCCATATCACCTGTTGATATCACCTCTCCTCCGCTTGCACTGTCCTCCGCTGCTTTCCACTCACGACCCACACAACCGCCATCATCACCGATTACCACCGTAGCACCCTGCTGTCTCCTCGGCTTGACCTCCCCGGACTCTGACCTGGCACCGGAACGGATAAGGCGGACATGGCTATTGCGGACTTGATTTGATATAGCGCCGGTGAATAAGCTGGTCTCCCTGACGTGGCTTTTGTGTGGCGCTGAGAAATTTCGGAGATTTACATTTACATTACATTACCGTGGAAATGTCTTCTCTTTGTCAGAGACTCGTAGTCAAATAATGCTAAATCACGTTAGCACAACCGAGGGGCTTGGATACGACCCATGGGGTGTCAAATGAAGACTTAACTGTGGGGTCCTAAGAAAGACTAGGGGGTTTAACCCCAACTCCCCCCGGACAATTCCCACCCTGGACACAGCGTCGTTAAACAGCAACTAACCATATTAAGCCCGCATTGTGAGGTCAATGAACGTCGTTGTCAGAGCTTCGTAGGCCTATAGGCCTATATGTTGCTGTTGAGAGGTAATTCCTATTGGAAGCGCTGTTATGTTAGTAGGCCTAATAGTCCTCCTCTGACTAACGATGGATGTGTGGGCAAGATGGGAAGTGGAGTAATTGGCACTGACACATCCCATGCAAGGCATCGTCCACTTGACCAAGGGATCACTGTGACACAGGCCTGGATTAACTATGGTTCCACTGGGTCCCGGGACCCAGGCCTACCAAACATGTCATTAATAAGGGGCCTACCATTGGCATTAGTATGCTGCCTTAATTTTTTTAAACTATTATCTCAGTTTTTAAACACGCTATAGTTTTACTGCCAACGATAATCACTTGCAAATAGACGGCCAAGAGATTTAGGCCATATGACCGTTCACGACAGTTTACTCTGCTGAGGCTGCTTATAACCAGTCTTGTTGTCCTCGAGACCAAGGTCTTGGTCTCGAGTGCACTCGAGTTCGTTTTTAAAAGTCTTGGTCTTGGTCTTGGTCTTGAGGTTCAAGGTCTTGGTCTTGGTCTTGGTCTTGAGGTTCAAGGTCTTGGTCTTGGTCTTGGTCTTGAGGTTCAAAGTCTTGGTCTTGGTCTCGCAAGACCAAGACCAAGACCGGCTGTTAATATGAACAGTCATTTAACAGAACTCAAGAATTCTGTATAAGCCTGCTTGCATCATACGACCAATATCTATGGATGGATACAAGTCATGTTGGTCAGGAAAACCCATTGGCAGCAGCGACAGTTATTCTGTATCAGACGGTATGATAAACTATGGGAAGATTTCAAAAGGACTCACTATCTGTACATTTACATCCAGTGCTTAAAAAGCTATAGTATACTGTGTGTGTGTGTGTGTGTCAGCGACTTCAGCAACTGTAGAACGTATTTTTTCACATGGCGGAATTTTTATGAGGCCCACCAGGCACGTCTTGGTCAGAAAATTCTGAGCGAATTGGTTTTTTATAAAATACAAAAGGCATTTGGTATAAGAGTTTGCATGAAGGACTTTTGAATAAAAATTCGGATTTCTCTACAGTTTGCATTTAGAGTTAATTTGCTTGAATAAAATAAAAGACTCATGTTTTCATTAAAATAGCGAATATTCCGACTTGACAATTTTTAGAAGTCTTGACCTGATTTAGATTTTTTGGGTCTTGGTCTTGGTCTTGGTCTTGAGGTTCAAGGTCTTGGTCTTGGTCTTGGTCTCGAGGTTCAAAGTCTTGGTCTTGGTCTCGAGGTCCAAGGTCTTGGTCTTGGTCTTGGTCTTGAGGTTCAAGGTCTTGGTCTTGGTCTTGGTCTTGAGGTTTAAGGTCTTGACAACAAGACTGCTTATAACCTCTAGCCTCTTCTACCCATTATACCGTCGGGGATGACCCAATAAAAGGGTCATATTCTGCTAAATATTCTAGACATCCTAGAAAATTTCCATTGTCTGCATTGCCAAATATTTCGGTATACCCCCTAAATGCCAATCAACATGATGAGATAAATTTCACAATAGATAGGCCTGCAACTCTCCGCAGTACTTCTTTAAGATCTACGATGGGACAGGATAGACTGACAAATGTAACACTTATGAACATCGAGTGTGGAACTGTGCAACGGCTAGACTTTCAGGATATTATTGACAGTTTTTCTGTTATGAAAGCACGTCGTAAACTGTTTTAAATTCATAAAATTTATATCTGTGCCATAATTTAAATTTCGTCACTACTTATTGACTGAACGCATGGGCAGCGATCCCGGGGGGTCAAGGGGGACAAGACCCCACATCTAAGAGTGGGGGACACACTATAGAGTTGCCCCCGAAGTTTGAAGAAACACCCAAAAAGTCAATAAATTTTGTTCGGGCCGCAAGCGCGAAAAACTTTCACCTCTTTTTTGACCATTTCGGTTCAAAAGTGTCCCGTGTCTCCCCCACCTACGAAACAAGATCGCCGCCAGTGATTGAACATAATATTATAGGGGCCTACTCTACAATTTTGGAACCAGGCCTACAAAATGTTAATCCGGCCCTGCTGTGACACCGTCTGGTCAATTTCCATTTCCTCTTAAGAGTAGGCCTACTAGAGGCTTTTTCTGAGCAGGGATTTTCGCTCTGCTCAGCGCTCTCCAGACTGGTGACATCGTTCAGCAGAGCGTGCCGCTGGTTTCCCGCCGCCTCCTCTACAAACCAGACCATGAAGCCCTCTTGCGTCGACTTTTTCTCGGCAGTGGTGGCGTAAGTGCGGTTCGGTTTTTTATTGTCATCATCATCATCATCATCATCATCATCATCATCATCATCATCATCATCATCATCATCATCATCATTATTATTATTAACAATGATGAAAATGACGATGACGATCTTGATGATAATAATGATTGGTAATTGTTAAGTCCTGAGGGCTCAAATAAAAGGTCATTTTTCTGAGAAAATAATAATTAGGCCTAATGGGCAGTGTTTCTTCTGGGTATGAAAAGTGGGATTAGGCCTACGGTGCGTACGTGCCACTTGGGCCAAGTAGGGCTGCGTCCATGTCTCTACGAGTCCATGCGGATCATCTCAAAAACATTGCGGCAAACCAAGCTGCCATAACCAACATAATATCACCTCATCTTTGTAGTAAGGATCTCGAGGCTATACTGCAAGGCTGCTGTAAAGAGATCCATGCAGGCAAGGATTTAGGCCTACCACTTTATGACGATATAGGCCTATTGTTCGCATCAGCTCGCCTGTCTCATCACTCCCAGTTTGCTTAGTTATTTCTGGACGAAAAGGTAACAGCAACTGTGACTAATCACTCCCTCACTGCTGAGCCGTCATTAATCTGTCCTAGAAGCTTCACTAGTGCTTATTGGCTACGACTCGGGCTGTATGATTTATGACCGACTGGAGCTGGCGCAAACGGCATCCTCAGAGGACCACAAGAACTGAATTGCAATAATCCAGTTCCATCAAGATAAACGAGTGCACGAGGGTTACAAAGCAGATTCAGGAAGTCAAAGCTTACGTGAAAGGACCCACCTGACAGTTTACAAACTGTCATGATGGAGGTTATTTTGGAAACAGTCCTAATCAAATAAGAACGAATACAAAACTGTCGTAACATGAGAGACTCAAATAAAGAGAAGGGCAAAGAATGTTTCAGAATTTAAAGAAGGAAATAAAGAATGGACTAATTTGTGAATGAAAGTGCAAGCTAGAAGGCAGCAGAAAGTTTTTGAGCAGCACTTATCAAGGAATGTAAAGAAAGACAGCAAGTGTTTTTATGAGTGCTCTATAGAAGCAAGCAGAAAAGGAAAGCATAGGCCCATTGAAAAGGAAGTGGGAAATAAAGACATCACTGTGGATGATGTGGAAGCTGCTGAAGTGCTTAATAAATATTTCAACTCAGTGTTTACTGGAAGACCTAGGAATCATCCCAGAGGCCAAAACATTTGTTGCCGTTGTCACAAATAATAATTTTTACTAAGAAAAAACACAGTGGAACCGCTGAAAAGGTTAGAAAATTGCAAGAGTCGAAGAATAGATGAATTACATCCTAAATGTTTGCACGAAGTGAGAGGATAAATGGGAGAGGGATAGATCTTTAATGCGTCAATGCAGACTGGAAAGGTACCACGGACAGTAGCACTCACAGCGTCATTGTTTAGAAAGAGAAGTAAAAGTGATTCAAGTGAACTATACATGTAACTACAGATCCGTGGTCCACAAAGACCATCTGTGGTTCACGAGCATCAGCCAAGTGGTCCGCAAACACAAGTTACCCAATGTTCGGTACTTCTCAACTGTTTTTTAATACAATAACTATGGTTTTGGTGATGTCACTGTTCAAGTCATATTAAAAACATTTTTAACTTGGCTGTCATCTGCTTACAAGGAATCTATATACATGTATGCTACTGGTCTTTGATAAAAATCACTATGCCACAGGACGTAGCTGGTCTGCCAAAGTTTAACTCTTGTAAAATGGTTTCCAGGGCAAAAAACTTTGAGAACCACTGATCTAAAATCATTACTGACAAGAACATCAGTTTCTCTTCATGGTGATTCAAACTGAGAGCTCACACAAAATGTTTCAGATGTCTTACTGACACTAAAAATGTCAGCAAACTCTTCAAAAAACTTTTAAGATGAAATATAATTAAGTGACACCTGAAAGCAAAAGTGACCAAATTTCCTTTGCTTGATAATGTAAATTGCAGAAATTTCTTAGCACCACACCAAATTACTTCAAGATCATTAGCCATGACATAGCATCAGTTTTCAGTGCTAGATTAAAATCTGAAGTGGTTAAGCCAAGATTAAACATATAACTGAAATAAGAAAACTACAAAGTGACCAAGTAAATATGTCAGAAGAAACTATATTCCTTTACCACGTGCAATGTGAAACTCTGTTGAATTTACAGATAGGTATACATAAATTCCTATACAAAAAAGTTAATTTTTTCATTTTTTTTCCATCCAGTGTAATCAAGAGATCTCTAAAATGCAATTACAAAAGCACAAAGGACTCAATCGATGGTTGCTTCAAAGTACTACCACATCCGAATTATTTAGAGTTTGAAGTTGAAGCCATAATTTTCATAAGTATCCTTCATTTAACAGAATAATTATGCTGCTCTTGAGGAAGCAGTAGTTTCAAACAAGTCAGTGCTTCCTAATTTTGAATCTCTTTCAAACAAAAGGCCATTCTGTGCTGCATGGTGCTTTTGGCACCTTTATGGTACAATTTTATTACTTACATGTCTATATTTTCAAAACAGACAATCTGATACATCATACATGGTCTTATATAATGCATGGTGCTTTGGATATCTTTGCGACACAGTTTTATCACTTAAATGCCTACATTTCAAAGTGACATACTCCCATTGCTCAATTTAATTATTCTATCAGTTTTACGTAACTGTCTTTCTGAGGACTGGTAGCAGCTCTTGTCTTCATGTTGACGATTCGTTGTCCATCTGAAAGCAAAACTCGGCCACTGATGGCTTTTCTTCATATTCCTCTTCTTCACAATTTGATGTATCCTCATTGTGGTGTGAGAAGTGTTGAACAGTGTCTTCCTTTGTCCCAAATGTCTCAAGGCATTGTCCGCATCCATACGGTCGTTCATCGTAGGAGTAATCGACAGTGTCATCAAAAGACTCTGGATTTTCACAGTCGTCCATCCGCATTTGAAGGTCATGGATTGTCGGACGATTGGGCAAACAATCGAACTGATAATATGGCTCGTCGCATTCTGGTTGGTCCATGGCAGCATGAGTTAGCAGGTGCCGCTTCAGATGACCGAGATGGCGAAAAGATTTTGTACATGAAAAACATTTGTAAGGTTTATCTGCATTATGCGTCTGGAGGTGGTTGGTCGGATGAGCAAGTTGGCTGAAGGACTTCTCACAGGATGAGCAATCATACGGACCTTCTCTGGTGTCTGTTGGATCATCCATTTCCACACCACTGCTCTCAATTAAGCGTTTTCCACACACGTCAGAAGTTCGATCTCCAGTGTGAGTTCTGATGTGACACTGAAGTGTAAACAACTGGCTGAATGTTTTTTCACACAGCAGGCATTTGTACGGTTTCTCTCCAGTATGAATCCG
Organism: Allolobophora icterica; assembly: GCA_963556255.1. Classification (NCBI taxonomy): domain Eukaryota; kingdom Metazoa; phylum Annelida; class Clitellata; order Crassiclitellata; family Lumbricidae; genus Allolobophora; species Allolobophora icterica. Next base: position 26,839,561 of record OY744610.1, on the reverse strand, counting down.
AATGTGTTTCGTTAGGTTACTCTGGCGATTAAATGACCTGTCACATGACAAGCACTTGTACGGCTTTTCTCCTGTGTGAGTTCTTGTGTGTTCCTTCAGGTGGCTTAAGTGACTGAATGACCGGTCACACATTGTACATTGATACGGTCTTTCTCCAGTGTGAATCCGCATGTGTTCCTTCAAGTTCGGCAAATGGCTAAAAGATTTCTCACATAAAGTACACATGTGTGGCTTTTCACCTGTGTGAATTCGCGTATGCTCTTTGAGATGGGCCACTGACCCAAAGGTCTTTTCACACAGTGTACACTTGTAGGGTTTTATAGTTATGTGGGTTTTCATGTGTCGCCTCAAAAGCATTAGATCGCTAAATGAGCTATCACAGGTTGTGCAGTTATAGGGCATATCTCCCGTGTGTGTTCTGATGTGTGCTTCATAAGAAGCCTCCTGGCTAAAACATTTTGCACAGAAAGAACACTTGAATGGTTTTTCTCCAGTGTGGGCTCTCAAATGTCTCCGTAGATAGACTGGCTGACTAAACGATCTGTCACATAGTGTGCATAAATATGGTTTCTCTCCATCTGGTACTTGGACAGGAAATAGTTGACTAAATGAATTGTCACACATTCTGGCCAAATTTTGTTTATTTATTTGTGTCCCTTTCTCAAATTAGCTTCCTGTAGAATACTGTTTCTCATACAGTAAACAATTTCCATCTGATTAGGATTTCTATTTCCCTTTGAGAGAAAATTTGAGAATCTGTTACCTACAGCAAACAAGTTTACACTTACAACAGAATTGCATGGAGGCAAGTAATTTAGGTTTAATTCCACCTTGCTCAAAAGTGCTTTGTGATTTACAATTTTTGTTCAGTAAGTGATTTCTCAGTTTCTATCTGCAGAAATTTCTTTGGAATGATAGTGATCTTTTGCTGCAAGTGCAGAGATAAATGGTTTTTCTATTAACTGATTCCCTGTGCATTTTATCAGACTCTAGTGCAAGACTTCAATCACTTTGATAATTCTTCCTTGAAATTAGTACACAATGATGAAGATCAAAATGATCAGAAGCTGATCCAATTTATACAAACAACATCCTCTGATGATCATGCATTTGATCTTGCCATGTTTTCACAATACAGAGTAGATGTAGTATAATACCAAAGCTGTGTTTTAAAAAAATCAAACATCCTCATTTGTTCATAAATTGCTGAAGCCTTTCACTGACAAAGTCAATTCAATTCTTTAAGAGTATATCAGTGCACATGTCATGTACCAAAATGGAATGAAGCACAAAAGGACTCATGTCATGTTACTTTGTTATGAAGTTTTCAGGAATGAACAGTAGCCCTCAATTGAAAGTCATCCAGCTATTGTAAACAGCTGTCACATTCTGCAGCAAAAATGAAATTTATTCCATCACTGATTTTTCTAAAAAGATGACCTTAAATGAAATGCAATTTTCTATTAACAACTCTTTTCATATTTGATCTGTCAACTTTATTTCCAAAGTGAATTGTTTTATGCAGCATAGATGCTTTTGTAATATCTGTAAACAAAAGGTATCGATTTTTCTCAGTCATTTAGTGTTTACAATAACCAAAACATGTTTAAAATTGTGCAAAATGAACATCTCAAAGTAGTGTATGATAATATTTTGTGTTGCCAGACAAATTTATCTAACTACTAGGGCCTACAGTACAGCACAGCAGTGTTTGGCTAACGTGCACGAGAAACAGAAATAAAAAACAAATAAAACATACTACATCTAAGCAGGACACAGAAAATTACAAACTTCAGAGTAAAATGAAGACTGACAATACAGGGATATCTAGTAGTGTACACATATGTGTGCTCATCAAAAGGACATCAGGTCTATTTTGTCACATATGTGACCAGTCATTACAAAATGAGTCTCTAAGCACTTTTTGACTATTTTAAGTTATATATTCCACATTATTCTATGTTAAATTACCTTCAAAATGAGCTATTATTTATCAAAATCGACCAAGTGCTTGTTGAGTTATTAAATTTTTAAGCTTTCATCCTGTGCAATAGAAAATGTCGGGAAATCAAGATTTTCTATTTATATTTGTTTACCCAGATCCAGTTTAGGGCTTACGAGAAAAGCACCTTATTGGTTAATTAAAGGTCATGTCGAAAAGATAATTTCTTCATGTCATAGAGCGAAGTCTAAGCTTTCCAATGATATATTACAACCATGATTTTTTTCGCCAGGTGGCCACCGTCTAGGAACACGAAATTCGTACAAAAATGATTTTTTTTATCTTATAGGTCACTTATTTTATATAAATAACATATTGAAAACAACAAAATAAATAAAGTTTTAATATTTTTAGTGTATTATATAATGTAGATTCCGAAAATGTAAATATCACAAAATCAATAATTTGAGTGCAAAATACCTTCAGAAGCGATTTGCAGCGTTTTGCTGTATGCGACTTCCGACTCATTTTGTAATGACGGGTCACATATGTTGAAAGGAAGGCACGACAGGTAGAATGACTGTAGGACATAATTCCCCTGGACATAATCCCCGGACAAAATCCCCGATTTCGGCTAGGACATAATCCCCCACACAAAATTCCCCTCTGTGCAATTTAATTGATAAACCTTAACTGCCCTGTTTTTCTTGGTAGTGTCAAGTTGTTAATGTCATAACGGTATAGACTAAAGACTTGTAAATGTCATTCAGGTGCACGCTTAGTCTCATTCAGTTCTAAAGTTAACACTTATTAGTGTCACTTAGGTAAAAAGTTAAAACTTGTTAATGTCGTCTAGGTATTAAGACTTGTTCATGTCGTTCACTTCTAAAATTAAATTTACACTGAACGAATGGCAGTCGTGTCATTATCCGGTAGACCACAAGCGTGGTGGCTCAACGTCACCCTTCGCTGTGGGTGCTCATGGGGCGCTGCAGCAGGATGAGGGCATGGTCAACATGGCAGGATTCGCGAGGTCAGCTGCCCAAAAAACGGGTCAGGTGCAGTGCCGAACAGCTACAGGTCTGTTTGCTGCAGCTGTGCCAAGATCGCCGAGATGGAAGGAAATCCATCGAAGAAACGCTGCTCTTAGATATCTTTTAAAACTTTCAGACAAGCTTGGGACGACTATAGTATATAATAAACTTTTACATTGGTTTGTACTAATAGGCTACTTGTTAGAATTAAACATATTCTTCTTATTAATCAAACTGTGGCTGAGGTTGTGGTGATTATATCCTAGTCTGTGGGATTATGTCCTAGCATGGGAGGATTATATCGGGTGCGCACCGAATCCCCGAAACCCCTAAACGAATTTCGGCAGGATCCCGAAATCGACACTAACAAGCCTAATTAGGATGCACATACGTGGCCTCCTGAGATACAAAAAGTCCCCGCTAGATCTGTGTCATGTATCAGGGTTCAAATAGTTTCGGAATTTCGACCGCATTCTATAAAACTGTTTTCGGGAAATCGGGCTGTGTATTTTCTGCGTTTTCGGGGAGACCCCGATTATGTCGGCCGAATACCTTTCAAAAAATGGCTCGAAGACTTAGAAAACGGATGTCAAACAGCCGTTCACACCTTGCCTCTAGCAGCGCACGATATATAAGCATGCAGAAAAAGATTAAGCGTGCAGCGGATATCTATGGACAGGGGTGTCGATGATGATTAGAACATTCAACAGTTACCTTAAACAAAATCACGATTTACAGTAACAACATATACAACTAGATAAAAACGAACAAGTGTTTAATCGCAATAACTAAAATATAATATAACCATTTTCCTATTATAATATTATAATGGCGATGTCCTTTGTTCATTTAAATAAATATGGCGACTGATGAAAGGAGTTGATGACAGAAAACGAAGCTGGAACAGGGATCGCGGCTTTACGATTATTAACAATTATTGCATTGTAGTTAAGTCATGCACCACACCGATGCTTGAAATCAGGAACAATAACTATTAAACTGATTTATAGGGAAAAGGGAATCCATTCACTGCCAATTAAGTGTTGCCACGTAAATGTACATCTTCTCTAGGGATTTCACATGGGTATGTCCCGACTGATGTCAACCACAAATCGCATTCATAAACCAACGCTTTGGATGCATAGGCGCCGACTCCTTGGGAGCCTTGGGTGCCAATGCAGTGTCAGTGGGTGCCTGGCAGGCTGGCACCCAGAAGAATTCGGACCTTAAATTTAATTTTTTCTACAACTAAGTAGCCTAATCTCACAACTTCAGAAATAGCCTACAACTAGGGCCCACAACACAAATAGCCAAGCCTACCCAACATTACACGATCTTACAGTCACAGCCCGTAGCCTACATTAACAATTTATTTATTTATTATTTGAAAAAAATAAATAATAGGCCTAACACTGGAACATCGTCACCGATTTCCAATACTTTTTCTAACCTCGTAACCTTTGACAAGAAAACAATTTTCCTTCTCCGAAAATCCGTTCAAACTCACCTACCTAAGGAAAGTGGGAAGGGGGAGGGAGGGTGGAGCACCCATATGCAGGCACCCATGCAGAAACAAAAGCAAAAGTCGGCGCCTATGTTTGGATGGGAACCTAGCTTTCATTAAGTGGGTAGCCTAGAGTGGTGAATCGGTTAAACCCATACCGACCCGTATACCGATAGCCTACCGTGATTTAAGAAGAACCGACACAGAAATTGGTCTTCAGAAATTTGGAGGGGGACAACTCTATAGTGTGACCCCCACTGTAAACAGTGGGGTACTAATTAGGTAGAGGCCTACAGCACGTTGCCCCGCCCCAAAATTTTGAAGAAACACCAAAAAAGGTGAAAAATTGTTATCACCATGCATGGGCGCGATTCCGGGGAGTCGAGGGGGACAAGACCCCCACCGTTAAGAGTGGAGGGACACGCGTAGGCACCTATACATTTGTCCCCTCAAACTCTGAAGAAACAAAAAAAGGTCAACAAATTTTATCGCGCGCGAGAGGAAAAAATGTTTCACCTGCTTTCGGACCAAATCAGTTCAAAACTCTTTTTGGATCAGATCAGTTCTAAAGTGTCCCACCCCACCTGTCAAACAAGATCGCCGCCACTGGGTACAGTTAAGTTTCTTAACTGCTTCAACATTACAGACGCATTTTCAGTCAGTTTTCTTGTTTGTTGGCGGAGTTTCTGATTCCGTCCAATGAGGTTAATTTGCAAATGACCTAGTTACAGAGAATTTACAGAGAATTTGCGACACTGCAGACCAATCGTGGTCCCTAACATCTTTACTTCAGACCATAGATATAATAATTATATCTATGCTTCAGACGAAGGGAACGTCACACCGGAAGTTTTTGGCGGCCTTCTTTGCTGTATGTGCTTCCGTTTAACAGAAATTGCAGTTTGTGGTAATATATTTGTCCAAAAAACTTAAAATAACTGCTACATAGCGCGGTCGCAGTGCAATAATCATGTTTCGATGGCGTTTTTGTCAGAAATAACTGTTGCACGTGCACTCATAGCAGATGCTGATGTATGTAGGATGATGATCACTGGAATTGACGCCATTGGCGTGGCAACTTTTTGAAGGTCGGAATATTCTGATGATCTAACTAACCATCTATCTCGTAGTTATCTGTATTGTTGACGTTCTTGAGGACCCAATGTTAGATGTAAAAATGAAGATGGCTTAACTGTGCGCGGACCGTATATGGGAGTTATAAATGTACTCGTCCACCCTGACAGGGTAACAGCGAAGGTGCTCATGCTGGGGTCTACCCGAATCGCTGAATCCCGAATTGCTGAAAGCGATTAATCCCGAATTGCAAAATAGGCCGAATTGCCGAAAACAGTTTTCTACCAAGAGTTCGATATGCCGAAAGCTTGTGCGGTCCCGATGCTTTACACCTTCGACCGTCTGCTGAAATGCTAAGAGTTGGATGGCAAGTACAGTTTTAACTGTTTTTAAAACATAAATGCTTTTAGCCTTGTGAATAGACTGGAAGACTGGGCATAACTAGATAATCGGGGCGAAAGTTTCGGTTATTGAGGCCGTGGCTTCAGAATGTTTGTGCTAAAAATGCTAAATGCAAGGATAATGTTTGGCTATATGCCGCAGCAATGGCAGCAATGCAGCATATTTCAATATGCCAAATTAAACATTTGTCTTAAACGTTCATGCCACATAAAATCGTCCAAGTAACTTGGAATCCTGTCCTTTTGGGTTCCATTCATCTGCTTGAAGATGGTTTCGCCCTTTTCCAGTAGCTCTCCACATTATTGGTATGCGCTTCGTTTAGGGGATTCACTAACCAGACCAATGACAGTACGCCAAAAGATACTGTATTATTATACAAGATATAGCCAAAACTGCCCCAATTGTCGAGTTATGCTGAAGATGGTTCCAGCCAGTTTTCCACCAAGAGTTCAGTATGCAATTGGCTATTGAGCAACATTTTCGGTGATATGGTTTTTCGGTAATCCTGGGAACGGCGGTTGTAAATTCCGCAACACTGTTCTTTATATTTTATAACAAAATTCAAACACCTTTTGTTTTGAAACAATCCTCTTGATCAAATGCCGTAATTCTCACTTAACAGTGACAAATAGTGTCCGAAAGTGTTAAGCTTATGGCTGTACCGCCACTGAAACTCACACAAATAACTTGGGAATAAGTCCCGGCTTGTACCACTTTGACTGCGAAGTTTCCTCTTTACTTGCATCCACATGCCTTCGATTGTCTGCGTATTGATTTCGGATCGGATCAACAAAGTGATGCGCGTGAACCACAACCTCATGAACATACACGCCATTGTTAAGCGTGGCGACATTTACATATCCCCGCCATGCATCAGTCACTATCACCGATCCAGCTAGGACGTGACCCAGTGGCGGATCCAGAGGGGGGCGATTGGGGCGATCGCCCCCCCCCCTAAGAGTCCAAAAAATAAAAAAAGTTTATATTTAAAATTTAAAAATTTGATATACTATAGTGTACTACAGGATAAATGTCATGTGATTATTATTACGCATGTACAGCGCCGGACTGCAGTTTGAATATTACTTCTACACGCCCTTGCTTTAATCATGCTTTAAACTTGATAAGTAATTTTAATTCCTTTGACCTTGGACGTCCATGAAATCGCCCCCCGTAAAGTAAAAGTCTAGATCCGCCCCTGACGTGACCGAGGATTATTCTTTCAAGTGTCGGTGCATCGCGACTATGGACAATCTCCAGCCAACACTTACCACTGACTCGTTCAACTAAACCGACGACCCAATGTCCTCTGCGGATACGACCTCGATGATACTTCCGATGGAGGAAATAGCTTTCGTCCACTTCCACAACGATCGGCTGGCCGTTCGCATCGAAACCTCCCAAATCAACTTGTTGTCTGTTCACCCAGTTGTTGCACTCAAGACGAAAGAAGTTGTTGAAATCAACAAGTACGTGCCAATCTACAATGTCCTCAAACAACATGACATTGGTGCTTTTGACATCGTATGTCCAGTAATACATGAGCATGACTATTTTGTCAGTTGTAAGGACACACTTTGCGAAGAAAGATCCAGTTCTAACACTACGTCTAGTTTTGCAAGGTGTACACATCCAAGAGTAACCGTCCGGTGCTTCTGCTCGACGGACTAATCCCATAGCAGCGTTACAGTTGCCGCAGTTATTGTTATTTCTGATGAGACGATGTTCGGCTAACCACTGCAACCACTGTAATTTATCGTTCATGACAGAGTAAATGTCCCTCGGCGTTAAATGCAGTAGCCGTAAGTTATTATGTGTTAAAACAGCGTTAGTTATATTACGCGATGCAGCCGGTCTGCCCGCCATATTTGTTCGTGTCTTGCGTCATCCGCACACGTAAGTACATAAGTAAGGCAATAATTAAGGCCTGGCACACTCGCCCACTACCACACAATATAAAAAACAATGTTTCGGAATTTACGACCGCCGTTCCCGGGATTACCGGTTTTTCTTAACAAAATTTTTGGGCATCTGTTCAGTGATTCGGGATTCGGCGGTTTGCTATGCATCCCTCATACTGCTTGATGGTATTGTACATGTTTTTCTGTAGTGGCAGCATGACCTCGACCCTGCAATGATTTGATCGGGTGAAATCGTTCATGACCGCTATCCATTTGAATGGGTGCTGTGCCTTTTAGGGGAGTTTGAAGCTTATGCCCTAAACCCCAATTCTGGCATTTCGAACACTTGGTAAAAACTTTTTATCAAGAATTGGTTAATTTGGAGCAGTGTTTAATCTAGTCCCCCTCTTCTGGGAGGGGAAACAAGATTTCTGGGGGGACCAACCATACTTGGAAGAGTTTCTTAATTTTTTCAACTTTCATCTTCAAAAAAAGTTGGTGACCTTTTTTTAGTCATCCGTCCAACTTTTTTACACTTTTCCTATAGGAATTACCCTCTCAAAAAGGTTGATGACCTTTTTTTAGGATTTCCTGTCTCTCGGAGGGGAAAACCATGTATCCTGGGTGGGGAATTTCCCTCCCCTAAAAGGTCTCTACATTATAATATTGCTGGCCTCTGGGGGGGAAACATCAATCCTGGGGGGTGAATCTCCCCCCCAAAGACGTCTAGATTACTCACTGATTTTGGAGTGTCGTCAGTGTCAGGTAATCGGATTCCAGTAATTCGGTATACCCAGTGTAGGGACATACTAACACTATACTTGGTATATGTCAGGTATGGCGAACTTATGGCACGCGTGCCCAACCTGGCACGCCAACAGATTTTGCTTGGCACATCACCTGAACTCTGAACTTTCGGTTTTTCAGATTTTTTTATATTCTTTATTTTTTACATTCAGCAATTTCTTTCCTGCTTCATTGTCACATAAAATTAAAGTAAATTTAAATAAATCGCATTATTAAATAGCCACGTCTAAAAATAATGCAATGACTTTTCAATATTAGCTTTCAATTTTTTGGGCACTTCATTCCGTGGTCATTGGTTCAATAAAATTTCTGGCTGCGAAATTTTCCACTTTCTTTAAGAACTATTTTCTGGCACACGAGTTGAAAAAGGGTCGCCATTCCTGGTATATGTGATGGTCTTTGCCTGTTTGTTGATGCTCTCATAAATCATGATTTAATAAATATTTATTTGTGATTAATTGATAGAAGTAAATAGGTATTTATGTGAGGGAATGTCTGAGTAGCACCTGTCGATGACCTTATGCAGTTGGTATAAGCTGGTCTGCCTCACTGAGATATTTAGGAGACTTACATTCAAGAGCACTGTGATCATGGCCAGAATGAAACATTAGTGTTAAGATGCAGTAGTGTGTGATTTTCTGTTGAAAATATGCAAGGACCATACTAATCAAGCAAGACTTGTGTTACTCCTTGCAGGCAGCTGAGTCATGAAGTTCCTGATATTTGGCAGTAATCAAACCATGGTTGGCACGGTGACCGATTCGTAATGTAGTTGCCTTTTATAAAAGTTGCCATCTTGGGTTGTTATTGTGACCATAGAATCATGTAAAACTCACAAATCTTTGTTGAGCATTTGAAAGAAAACATTGAAGAAATAATGTAGAAAATAGAACATTGCACCCGTTTGCAATTGAAGGGCTTAATTCCAAAAACGGTTAAGTCCATTTTTGATTTCTTTGGGAAAAATTATATTTGTATTTTTTAAGGTAATTGATAATTTAATTGGTTCAAATTTTTTTATGGACATAGCCCATTAGGAAACACTATATTTACTGTACATTAATGAAATCATGCTTGTTATTAAGAAGTGATATACTAAGTTTTGTTCGGACTTAACTGGTTTTGAATTTCAAATATGGCAATAAACTTATGAACTAGTAACATGGGGTGTTCATTTCGCTTTAATATGCTTAAAACTATCTGTAACCACTATAATGAAAACATGACATTGCAGTGCACATAACCAAACATCAATAACTTTCATAAAAACTCCACTTCAAAACTATCAAACTCTTCCATGATGTCGGCATCATCATCATTTTCAATGTCAGGACTGGCATCGACAGAAACTGCACTTGATACCGAAGCGTAAAAAGCCTGAATATCTTGTCTTGAAGACATTTGCACACCAGCTGAAACCAGCAGCTTAGCAACATCAGAAGCTTTTGCTGGCTTCACCGAACTCTCTAAAGCAAGGGGTGTGCTTTGAAGAGATGTAATCTTTTTGCCTCTCTTTCCAATGATGTGCCAACTGAACTCCCCATTATACACATTTTTGACACCAACCTTGCCACTCTCGAATCTAATAACCTTTACCTGAGCAATCCCCAAGCCTAAGTTTGCCTTCAGTAACTTATGAGCCTGCGCCTTATAGTCACAGAGATTCCAGTTTCTTCCTAATAACCGAACAACACCGAAATCCTCGTATATTTTATGATAGTCGGCTGGTATTAGGAACACCTCAACTTTACGGAACACTTTTTCCATCCTGCCGAATACTCTATCAGGGGGAAGAAAAGAATGGCCTCTGACTGGAAAGTAATGCTCAATGACGAAATTTGGCTTCACTACTGTGCAGAAATAATGGCAAATACATATAATAGTACTGTTTCTGTTCTGTGATGCACATGCATCACTGAACAGCCGAATTTTATTAACACCGGCTGGTATGTCGAGATTGCTCAGAAAATGCAACAGTGCACTAGCCACATGATTAGAGTCTCGACCAGATTGTGTTTCGTCCCACGTATAAACGAAAACCTTATCTTTATTCTGGGTTCTACCCTTGTGGATAACAAATGTCAAGTTGTACACCCAAAGTTGTCTAGCATAAAAAGCTTCAGATACCGAAACTTTTGGAAGAGGTTGGTTCTGTTGCATACCAAAAGCTACTGTAAGACAAGGCTCAAGAACATCATCACGATTGATTAGTGTATAAAAGTACTTTGCTCGTCGTTTATGCACCATGAACTCAGTAATCATATTATTCTTCTCTGTTGCATCGCTACATAATTTAATTTTACTTTTAAGTTTTTCACACAAACCGCAAACATCCGTTCTGGGGCTACCAAAGCCTAGGTTAAACTCCTTAGTAAACACAGAATAGTATAGACTGTATTTACATTCAGGATTGTCAGTCTTAAATAGCATCCACATTTTGCGGATGGAAAGTTCAAGAGGAAGATACTTTCGGTAAGTACTGTCCTGACGGCTATAGTGACTCTCCCTGCATCGGAAGGTCTTTATGTGGGCACGGATCATTGTCTTCAGCTCTTCACGCGTGCGATTGAGTCGGAACCCTCCACGTCGCTCTTTAGGAACGGCCTTGTTTGTCATCCAGTATTTCACTATATTTTGGAGGCGTGACGGCTTGGTGTTTGTAAGCGAGCGGAATGCTGTTGCACAGACAGGAACTGACTGTGCTCGATTATCAGTAACCTGCCAAAAAAATATCACGGACATGAATGAGGGTGCTTTGTTTCAGTGATAGGTGACATTCATATTCGAGGTGAGTAGGTCGCTCAAACTGGGACTCCAACCCGTGACCCGATGGAAGGTACAAAAGTTATACCCGAAATAGCGGAAGTACCAGAGGGAGGGTAGATACCATCCTCCCCCTAGTTTTTTGTCTGCAGTCTATTCATTACTCCCTCTGGAAGAGAAACATCACACGCTATTCTTTAGAGGGAATGTAGGGCTAGAAATCACCTGTTTACTGATTTCTGATTTGAGAATCTGAAGTGATCATAAAATATAGAAAAACGCATCTCAGTGTGAAAATGGCTGAAGCAGCGAAACAACGTAGAACAGACTAGTATGCCCTTGGTAGCCAATGTCACAGAAGAAACTTGGTTTAACTGAGGGTTAAGGTTAGGATAACTATAGATACAAAATGTTATCAATAATATTTGAAGCCAGGCGTTAAAATAATATTACTGTTTTTGACATGACGCTGGTGTGAAAATAACGAATGCCATAAGTTTAAGTACTAGTGAAAAAGCAATATAGATAACCTTGTAAGCGACTGTCACTGCACGACTTTTCGTAGAACCCTCTATCCTCCCTCGCCAGCGTCTTGGCGTCTTCACGTCCATGCACTTCAATAGGAAAGCATCCTGTATGGTCTTGTCCGAAGACGAATAAAGTCCTTGAAAGAAGGAATCCATATCGCTTTGTGTAAGGGTTGAAGCATAGCAGTTCCGATATACCCGATCCACGTGAACACACCCAACAGATGGTTGTTTTCCATCGGGACCGTATAGGATTGCCTTCCTCACGTTCTTTTTCCACAATTGAGGACACCGAGCTCTTTTTCTAGGTTTGGAAGACGGTGAAACCATTTCCGTAAAATCGTCAACCTGTTCATCCGCCATTTTTCCTTCCTTGCTTCGAACGAGGAAAATCAACATCACGTGACGATACGGAGCAATATGATTGGCTATGGACTTCCGTGCTTTTGAACACGTAATGCCTGTGGACTTACCGGCTTATGGAATAGAAGCTATTTTTTACCTTGGTTTTTCCAACTTTGGACTTAAATGTATTTGAGCTGAAATATATCATACATAGCTAGGCATTATATTTAACGACCTAGATGGACAATAATATCAATTTTCGAAAAAGTGGACTTAACCGTTTTTGGAATTAAGCCCTTCAATTACTGATACAAAAAGGAACTTTTACATTGTAAATAAGGTAGGAAATAACCAGAGCACTAGCTAAGGACCAAAGCATTCCAACATATCACATACTGAACTGCTACCATTGTGTTAAGTCGTTTGCTGCATTTTATGAATGTTAACAGTGCAGACCTGGACATTGTAAACTATGAAGAAGTGACAATATTAGTTGTTCTCTTCAATGATCGTTTTGATTGTTGGCATTCAAGAGATCTCTTCAAATATCTGCAGGTAATTTACTCTGTTTGCTCTTTAAAGTAATGTTACAGGATAAACCAGGCCCTTAGCCAGAAATACAGAGTTGCCCGTCCAAAAGCATTCCAAGTCATGATCGCCCGATGCCGTGAGGGTACGAAGTCATGACCGCCCAAAGTCCCGCGGCCCTACGAGTCCGACTGCAGTGCCCCTATGCTGTTTACAGAACCTAATATCAACCCTTACTCCTTTACAGAACTGTCATCTGAACGCTCACAGAAGAAGCTGGATGGTGGTGGAGGAGAATCATGCGCAATCTATGCCCATTCAAAATAATTTTCGTCCACCCAAAGGACGGGTGGCTGGCTAAGCAGGGCTGTAGTCGAGGGTATACGCGGCTATACAGCGTGTACTGTACCGTTGCTGTAGGTCTTTATGTAGAACTGTTGCATTAATTAAGCTTTTAATGTTGACAATTTACATTTGCTTTTGCTCTTTGCTCCTGTACATTATTATTAGCATCTTTCAAAATTTTGCAGTAGTTGTTAACCAAATAATGCGCAACTTTTTCCTTCATGATTTTTATGCCTATTGTATTTTTATTTTATATACTTGGATGCCAAAGGTGTACTTGTGGTACACCTAAAAGTTAGCGTCCCACTAGTGGGACGCTATGCACTATAGGGTACAGATTGTTATCATATGCTGCAATGTGCACATTTAGTTGATGATAAATTGAACAGCAAAAAATTACAAGTTCGGCATATTTAATGATTGTTCAGAATCCAATAGAGTGCAGTTGAGGTAAGGTTAGTCTTGTTTGGAGTGAAAGGCACCAAAGCATCTGTCGTGCAGGGACACTGAGCACTTTGAGCACACTCTTTTCCTCATCATGCCACAGATAACGCAGCGTCGCTGTGTTGTGATAGCCTCCAGATGATGAATGTAACCATCATATCTAACATCGGATGATAGCCGCGATGCTAGTGGTCGATGTCGACCAACAGAAATTGCACAAGAGCTGTGCTTGGCGAAATATGTAAGTGCAATCTGACATCTGAATTCAATCAATGGCAATGGATGCTGTTTCGAAGCTTGCCCACATTGATATAGGTACCAAGCATTGCAGACAGCAGCATCAACAGTGAATGCAAACAGTGACCACCACCACTTCTTACTCATGGACATCCTATAAAGGTTGATGTTTTGGTCCATCCTGTCCGTGCCACCCATACATCTGTTGTAGTGACCAATGACAGCCGGCTGGGTTATATTGATGTGCTTCTTCAAAGATGATGACCAACGCTTCACAATGGTTGGACGCCAGTATTGTTTGAAGCCATGTTCGCAATGCTGTTGTCATGCCAGCGAACAACAATGATTCCAGAGGTCGCATCCGTTCTAAAGTCATATTCTCCTCTTGGCTTCTTCTTCATTTAATCAGCATCCAACTCCGGGCAATTCTGGATCCGGTTAGACCGAATTGTACCAGTTGCAGTTATGCCTTTCTCTTTCAGTCTGTCAAATAGATTCAGTGCTGTGAAGAAGTTGTCTATGTAGACAGTAAGATTCACAACACGTGGCTTCTCAGAGAGGAGATGCATAACAACAGAACCTCAAAGACCCAAATTGGGGTCATAGATCGATGATGCCCTCTGATAAGGTTCAAAACGAATTGTGTTCAGTGACCAAACTTTAAAACCAAACCGAATTGGTTTTCCTCTAATAAACTGCTTTGATGAATGGCGACCATAATATGGCACCATTGATTCATCAATCGACGACTCCTTCTCTACCGGCCAATAGCGCAGACATCTTTCATTTAAAAGTTCAAACAATGGTCGAACCTTTGCCATTTTGTCCAGGCCATCAAGTTTAGTGTTGTCGACTAAATGCAAATAGCGCATCACGTCCTCGAACCGATTGAGGGACATGCTATTGCTTACGCAAGATACTGGACTTTTGCTAGCAACGATACTTTTGAGCAAAGTTTAAAAATTTATGCCCAGACACTATTGAATACCGAAAAAAGCTTTTCTTAGATACAGAAATAAGAATTTTCTTCTGATTTGATGCACTAAGAAGTTGTTGTTCATAAGCTGTTGACACCAAGCATTGAAATATACAAATACTTCTACCACGATATCAACCAATGCTTGTGCTGGCCAAGTCAGGACCTCCTCCGTCTAATGTTTCCAAATGAGAAAAAGCTGTGCCTGTAGTGTCACATGCCATCACATCTGCTGACACGAAGGCAGCAACACAAAGTTCGCTCAGTTGTATCAGACCTCTTAATTTTGTTGGCAGCATACCCAGCAAGAAAAACAGCAGCACACATTTCAGGATCAGAAACACTTATTAAACTGCAGTGACACAGCACTCTTTCAAAAGCACTTTTTTATGTCACATTGTATCACATCGTCTGACTTTTGCCCTTTCATGCAGAATTTATATGCTACTTTTTTTCTCACATTCCATAATTTCATGCACAGAAATATGAAAATTAGTGCCAACCAGTCACCGGTACTGAGAAAATCTGTATTCTAAATATTCAGTTTGAAATTTGCCTGTTATTGAAAGCATGTCTGTGTAATCGAAAGCACGTCAGTGTGACATTGGTTTTCCTGCTCTTGTACTTAACCTCAAAGTTATAGCCCTGTAAGGCGATAACTATATTGTCACTATCGACTGTATTGTCACTAACAAATTGGCTTGCTCTCCAATACACATTATTTGATCCTTTGTCACTTGATTGATTCCTGTCAAGCAAATATTTTCGGACTATATGTAGAGGTTTTTACATTCATAATCGCAGGTAGCATCTTATATAAAGGTGCTGAACTGATTAATGTTTTTATTAGCCAACTGCAGCTCTGTCAGTCTATCCTTAGATTCTTTCAACTATATCAGGTATAGAACAAAGTACTTGTCATTGTAAAATCATGACAAAGAGCAAAGGTGTTAATCTTTAATTTCAATATAACCAAAACCAAGTACTATAATATCACAACAAACACCAAATTTTGACTATGGGTCACTGTATCTGCCTGCCAGTGCAACCCATGTATTGTATTTACAGAAATTTTGCAGTTTTGCTTCAGTGCGCCTTATACAAAGGAGTGACATATAGTCTGGAAAATATGGTAATCAATTCTGCATCTTAAAGATATTGGTAACATGGTTATTTACATTTGTTTGCTCTTCAGAAGTCTGATTATCATTTGGCTTTTAAAAAGTGCAAATATGACCGCAACAAAAAATGTTCAAGGCTTTGCCTTAAAGATTTCTGAACCACCAGTTGATTTATAAAGCTATGTGACCGTCCTTTAGATCATGGTTGGAAAGTGATTTAGCAACCGTTATATAACGCATTATCAGGGCACCGTCTGGGCATTTACGTTGCTGTTGCGCTATGTCCTGTAGAGCACTCTACTTCTCTGGTGGCAATTCTAATTCTTGTTTCAGTTTGACTTTTATGTCATATGACCTCTCGTTGGTGTACATTGGCAAAGCGTTGTTCTTCATTGGAATCATGAGGATCTGCTGTGGGTGGATATAGGTGTCTCGAAAGCACGTCACTGTGACTTTTGTTTTCTGCTCTTGTACTTAACCTCAAAGTTATATAGCCCTGTAAGGCGATCGACCAGCGGAAAAGTTGGCCGGATGTGGTTACCTTCAACGTTTGTAAGAATTGGAGGCTAATGTGATCAGTGTAGACAGTGAAAAACGA
This sequence comes from Allolobophora icterica, assembly GCA_963556255.1. NCBI lineage: Eukaryota > Metazoa > Annelida > Clitellata > Crassiclitellata > Lumbricidae > Allolobophora > Allolobophora icterica. The sequence goes on along the minus strand of OY744610.1, from coordinate 26,823,013 downwards.
GTTGCCTAAATAACCAATGAATTATCTAACAGCCTCCGCTATTGCTAAACATTCGAGTTAGCTTATATAGTGTAATTCTCAAATTTGAAGAGCGAGCGACTGCCATAGCATATAGGATGCTTTTGACCTGACTTATTTTCTTGAGCCAGTACATACATGATGCCAACACTGCAGGCGTCGCAGTTAATCACTTCTTAAGGGTTTTCTTGTGTCTGGGAAGGCCAGTAGGCCCAGTACAGTTGTTGAAGTTAAAGCATCTTTGAGATTTTAATTAAAGCAGTCTCACTATCAGCATCCCAGATGAAATCCACACCTTTCCTGAGCAAGTGATTCATTGGGTTGCAATTATAGAGAAGCCCTGTATAAATTGTCGATAATATCCTGCCAAGTCCAAGAATGCTCTAATTTCTTTATGAGTTGTGGGACGTAGGTAGGTCTGAATGATGTCAAATTTTGGTCTATCCACCTTCATGCCTTTGGGTGACAACACATGCCATAAGTACAGAATTTGCGACAAGTCAGACCGACATTTTTCTGGATGGAGTTTGAGGTCAGCATCTTTCAGTCTCATAAAGACTTCATGTAGGTGTTGCAAATGTTCATCAAATGTGTGACTGCAAATAAGTAAGTCATCCAGATACAAAGGACTGATTTAAAGATAAGCCCATGGAATATACAAGCCATTACACACTGACACCTTGCCAGCCATTGAGCAATCCAAACAGTAATCGTAGATATTGGCATTGACCTAAGTCACTTATTTTATTACGTTCCAAAGCCGATGCTAGCTCTGGTGTTATTACACCCTTGTTCTTGAACTGAACATCTATCTGATGCACGTCGATGACTCTGAATGGAAGTTTTGAAGATCAGAACTACAGCCTGTCTCAGTTGCAAACAGATCCATGTCACCATCAGCTTCAGCGCTACTTGATGACTCCAGTTCAACAGTTTCTTCCAACTTACGCTTCTCTGCAACACATTTGCTCACTCTCGTTTCCTCAGCTTGTCTTTTATCTAGTTTATCTTTCTCCCTCTTCCATTTTACTTCAGCAGCTGATGTCATGTATCCTCGGCGACCTTCTCTTTGTGCGATTAAAAAATCTTTATCTTCCTAGATTGTCATGATCTCAAAAGCATCTTGATGTCAAATAGCTACTGCAACATCAGACAGAACTCTTGCTCCTTTCACTCTTGTGAGTTTTGTGACTCGACTGTTTTTGTCTATTTCACTGAATATTCTTCCACGCAGTGATGATGGCCTTTAACTTTGATTTGGCATGCTATTTGGGTTTGCATAGAATTACGGCCTTCAGCCAAAAAGGCCAAACCAGCTCAGTTGCTTTTGTTGAGCTTTTACGGGTGGTCATCTTCAAATCAGAATGAAAATGAAAGAAACATCACATCACTTGATAAGATGATGGTAGTCTCACATCAGTAATGTTTCACTAGTACTTCCTATTAGATGAATATCAGCCTGATTGTGTGTAGTGACAGCAGACATTATCTTATTACTTAATAGAGAAAGACAATTAATCTATTTATGTTAAATAAAATGGCTGATATTTTTTGATTTTCCTGTTAAGTTGTGCGTTTGCTGTCCAGTAATTTACAAGGACAAGGCATCCCAGTTAAGATATGGCGGTGTGTCAGGAAAAATATTGCATCTCTATTTTCTAACTGCAATCTTGTTGAGGCACCACTAAACATATTCAGAAGCAACTGAAAGTTGGTCATGCATCATTTAAAATTATTTTGAACATAATGACGGGGTGAGAGCTGCAACTTTTTAGAATTTTTTTCACAGTTGCCAACTAGCATTCATTTGCTCCGAGTTTGTGTTTTGGTTTGCTCTCTTGTTTCCTGATTCATTCTCTTGTGCCTGGTTCATGTGAAGGATAAGGCTCATCCATTTCATATTGGGCTTCAGCAGCTGTATCTCTGCATCTATCACTGGTTTTGGACAGGTGACATCTTTAGCCTCATATCGAACCAATTCACGAATCTTCTGGTACATTGTTGAGCTAACGGCAAACCAGGTGGTTTCAGTGCTAGAGGGCCACCAGTGTTTGGTGGGCAGTCTAAACTTTCAGAAGTTGCATTAACTGCTCTTTACAGGTTGGTGTCACTTGATAGTGGATAACACCAGGAGTTACCTTTGAAAACCGGAAATCATGGAGGACTTTGATCTAATTGAGCAGCTTGAAGAATGGCTTGAGAAATGATTATTATTATTATTATTATTATTATTATAAAAATTATTATTATTAAGGAGCTTTTATATAGTGCCTCTTCAAGGTGATCTACTCATGAGCGCTACTAGTTCAACCATGGCTGAAGAGAGTAGTTTTCAAGTTTGTAAGAAACAAGGTACAGTGAGTTATAGGGACCAGGCGGAGTGCAACAGGAAGGCCATCCCAGGTTGCGGGTCCAGCGACCGAAAAAGAACGGCGCTGCATAATGGCTGTCCACGTGCAGGGGACCAAGAGCTCGGCCTGGTCATCCGAGCGAAGAGCAGATCGCTGCAAGACCCCGAGGTGGGGCGACACAACTCCCGCAGGTATGTGGGGGCAAGTCCCTCCAGACAACGCCTAACCAGTGCAGAGACCCTGTAGGCGATCCGCAGTGGGAAAGGGACATATGATTGCTAATCAATAATCATATGTCAGTACAAACACTGTACCATCTTCAGAGCTGATCAACTGAGGTTTGTTGACTTCCTTTACAGTGCTTAGGTTGACAACTTCCTCCATGTCAGCTAGAGTCAAGACTGGTTTTCAGAATCATTGTTTTAGCAAACCAGAACACCAGTATGGAGAAAACTTAGTTGTCCTGAAATCATAAAATGTAAATGTACATTAGCATGGAGACCATAAATCATACTCCACTTAAAGTACCAAAGTATGTATTTGTTTTTATTTTGACCAGAACAATTATCGCAGTGCAGATGCACTTCAGTTTCTCCCAATCCCCACGTACTAAGTAAATGCGGCAAATAACTGATCACAGAATTTGAACATTGACTTCCGCACATACCCTCGTCAATCAAATAATTTATTTGCTGTGGTAGATCTCAGCAAACACATTTCCTCGGAACCAAAAAATACATTGGACCAGGCTGTAATAGGTCACTTATGCATCTGTTGTGCAAAGTCAAAGCTGCAATGCATTGTAGTGTTATTTTTACAAGCATCATTCTTTCCAAGAGTGGAAATTTTTTGGCAGCTGCAACCAACTTAGATTCATGGACCATGTTGTTGTACAAGCTCCTTTCTTGATGTACTATTTACAGATATTCCTGTTTTTGAACCCTTTTCATACTTCAGGCTGTCTGGCATGTTGGTAGTGTGGTAGAGAGCCAAGTTGTTTCTCTGGCATTCCCGGCATGGGTCCAGACAATGTAGGGCACTAGCTAGTTCCACAATGCTCTGAATGTCGATAATTTGACGGCTCGTAGATCTGCTATGGAATTAAATGTCAGACCTGCATCATGAGCCATCATCCCTTGTGTTTTTCACTATCCATAAAGCGCGACTAGTTTTCTAACTTTTTTCGCTGTTAAACATTATTGGTTTTATATTTGCACAACAATTCTCGCACTGCCCCAGCAGCATTGTTTAATTTTACACATCTTGTCTTCTCATGCTTAAACCTGAAAACATCTTCATCATTTGTGAAGAGAGTCTTTACATAACTTGTGAGAGCTTCAGTGCTGGACATTGGTAACACTGGTGAATCATGCAATTCCTTGAAGTGATGTCACATACGATGGTCTACATAAGTTCCTTGTAGTCTGTGACACCAAACTACTTCAGTGCTGCGAACATCGACATAACATTCTGGTTTATAACACAGACGCGTGCAGAATGTGAACCCCTGGAAGTCAGTCACACACCAGCAAGGTCTCAGTTTGCAGAATAGCGATTGAATCTTAGAGGAATTAGCCTACTCTAGTTCATGGATATTGTAAAGAGTCCAAAGATCGGTGGCTCACAGAGGTTTTCCGTCGGCCAGTTGCCAGCTCAATATTAATTACCCTTTCTTCCTTCACAGGGACTGGTGTAAGCTGTGGTGGCTGCGTGCAAAGCCGTACAGATGTCCGCCAGATGTCTTTATGCAACGATGTGGTGTTGGCGGCATCAGAGCAGTTCTTTTGATCCGGTTTACCGTGTGTGTTTCGTCTATCATCATGCGTGCGTCTTTGTCAATGTCCCTCTAGCTCTCAATAAGCCGCAAACCTGACTTTTTCTTTGAACTCAGTTGTCTGTGTGCATAACCGTAAAATCGTTATCCATGTATCGCAAGATCCGTTCGTCGGCAGCCCTTTAAGTTAGTGGTCGAGTGTGCTCCGTGCGGTGCCTAAGGGAAGAATGAATGAAAGAAGCGCAGTAAATGACGCATCAAGCATATACCACGTGTCCACACGAGTGACGTCTGGCACGCTAGCATGTAGAACCAGCCGAGAGCATAAAAGGGACCCGCAACTGCTTGTAAGACAGTTCCGTGGAAACCTGTGGACGGCCAAAGAAGGATCTTGGATAAAAGACGTGGATCATGCTCAACCCAAATCTGGACTCTGTATGCGCCGAAAGAATATCAGTAGCATCCATGAATTTTAACTGCGAAGAGTTATGCCGCATTGAGGTATTATTTTTGTCAACCGCTGTCAGAAGGAATTAAGTGTGTAGGCGTTAGACCCCAACCCTCATGGATAACGAGACAATCTTGTAGGATCGTACTATGAATCATCAGGACTGAAAGTAATTTTAATGTTCATGGGTCATTTGTAAAATGTACTTCAGTGAAAGATGAAGTATGGAGTTGATGTCAACACAAGGGCTGTGACGAGGTGACATTGTATATGAATGACTTGTAGCCGACAATTTGTGAACTTGTCCCTTAGACTCGACTATGTAGTTAGAGCACGATGCGTTGCAGCTGTTCTTCCATACATGTAAATATAGAACACACATGTGCATTAGTCAACCATAAACACGATATAAGATAGCAAACTTATACGAAGGCATCAGGGTGTGCACCTGCAAAACCTGTGCAGGTACTGTGAGTCCTTTAAAAACAATTCCACTCAGGCATAACAAAGCATAAGCTACTACTTGCCAAAATATGCGTATTGCCTTTGAGAGATTCGAACTCGGCTTGGGAAACCAAGAAATGACTTTTTTGTGACTTTCAATTTGCAAACCATGTGATAGTTGTTATAGACTTCCTAAATGACATAAAGACCTAAGTAAACAAATTGTTAAACCACTAAAATAAATGCAAGGTTAAGAAATAATTTGTCACACTACAACACCAACAACAATAATGGTCTACACGAATACAACCTAATCAGTCTACAACATTCCGTCAAAGTTATAATGGACTGAAATATTTCACACTTGACATAAACTGTTACTCATGTACAAAAAGTAAATATACCCCAGAATACTGGTTTGCTTTTTTCACACTATACAATGGTTAACTTGTAACACTCGTGTTTACTTGGTATAAACATTACCTCTCTGTACCAAAATTCTCCTCCTCTAAATGTAGGTCAACTAGTCGTTACAATGAACTATGGTGAATTGGTGATCCTTGCATTTTTTTCTCTGTTTCTGAATTGGTAATCCTTGCAACTTTTTCTCTGTTTCCTTATAAACATGCAACTCTACCACGTAACATATAAAGTGTCACACTCAATCCAAAGTTTCTTCCTGCATGTATCAGATCTCCAGTGTAATACTGTAAGGTGCTGTCGCCTAGGGGTCGGGTATGATGTTATTGTTGTCGTGTGAGTGTCCATAGCTAGGTTGCCAATTGGAAGGGTTGGCGCTATAGCATCAGTGTACCATCCCAGCCCGTCCGAAAGGACGGGTATGGGTTGGGCCACATCAACCTGTAGGACACCCCCCTCTTCGGCGGCACCTCTTCGTGAGCGTGCTAGGGGACCTCTATTGCTCACGCTGGGTTGCTCTAGTTCGTGGTCTTCGTTGGAGAGAGAGTCCAACCTTTCCAGGTTCATCCCAGTTGCTAACCTGGTATGTTGGGAAGACCTGTATTCAGGGACTGTGGGGTAGAAAGCTGAAGAATGGGCCTCTTCTGGTTCGGGAGCAGAGTGCCCAGCCCTGATGGTCTCAGGCGAATGATGCCGGTGAACCTCGGCTGCGACCTGGAAGTGCACCTTATTAGTGCGGGTGGCTAACCTTGCACTTCAGCGCAATCCGGTTCCTAGGAGGAGGGGATCATGAGAGGATGGAGCGAACTCAATCTCTCCCTCCTCATTGCTTGACGAGTGGCTGGTGGCCAGGCCGTGCTCGGGTCTTGAGCAAAAGGTCAGATCCTGACCTGATGAGTCCGGATTAGCAGCTCTAGAGCCAGATTCCATATGGGATATGCGGGAGGACAAGCTAAGCAGACCATCTGACAATCGGTTATGCTGGGAAGACAGTGTGGATTGTGTGCTGTGTAGGGCGGATAGTTGGGAGGTCATTGAGGTATGCTGGGAAACCAATACAGACTGCTGAGAAGCTATCTCAGACTGTCCCTGCGTTACCGCATTAAATCGGCAAGCCAGTACAGACTGTCCTTGAGTCACACTAGCTAACTGGGAGTTAATAGACGACTGCTGGGAAGCCAATGTGGGAGGCTAACTCCGACTGTCCTTGGTCACAGCAGCTAAACCTTGGGTCAACTGGTGAAGACCGGCTAAGATCTGGCTTAGCATAGGGGCTTCGGCAATCACCTTGTCATTACCTCGGGTATCATTATCATCACTATCGCTGAATGTAGGCGTTGTAGCCGGAGGTGAGAACTTGGAACAAGACATAGTTGCAATATTATTATATTAATCTCATAAACAACAATATGTCTTACAACTATGCCTCTAGTAATCAAACAGTTAATCTACATGTAATCAATCAAGGAAATTCAAGCCAATCTCATACGAACAGTATTAATATACATATGAACGGGGCGGGGCAATAGGCTTAAGGCCAATCAATTTAGTAATAGAGAGATACGAATTTGGTCCTACTCTGATCCTTGTGCATGCTGCTCATTGACAGGCTCCGAATCCTTTCTCTTCGTATAGACGTGTAGTCCTTTTCCTTGTAAGGCAGATCCGCGTAATGTCCGTATTTCTAATCGTTACTGATTACTTCGGTTTTCGTCTACTTATAAGTTTGTATCTATCGAATAACACTCGCGGTTACTTTAGCTCGGCATTGGCTATTCTCAATCGTCTATCGCATCAATCGTCTATCGCATTGCTGGGTTGGCCTGGGATGCAAGTAAGGTAAACGTCATCATCTCGTCTCCTGTAGTCGATCGTACTTCGATTTGTCAATCCGGGTCTTCAGGAATCCTTCGTAGTGCAGGAACTCGACTGTAGGCGATCATCCGTCCGGTATCTTCAGGAGTCAACTTCGTACTGCTTTGTCCTGTTTTGTGACCCAGTATATATAGGCCGCGGCTCGCATTCTCAGACAGATTCTTCAAATGTCATTCCATTCTCAGGGAGGCGCCTGCATTGCGCGCTGGACATGCCATTCTAAAATACTCAGCGCTTGTGCCATATGTCACGTAGCTGAGATGCCATTCTAATCATAAGCTGAGCATCGTTCTAACGTGGCTGAGATGCCATTCTCAGCGGACCATTCCTTACATGTTTTGACGGTGAGGCTGAATACGCTGCGTGCCACTCTCGTGCACTGTGTAGGCCTAGCAGTTTTAATGTGCATTCCATGGCTGCCTGCAGTTCATTGTGATGCTAAATGCATGTCTTGCTCCTTGTCCGTGGCATTCTTCTAATTCAATGCATTATCTAGATAACTCTGTAAAAAGGCTGTTTTACAATACTCTCCAATAAGTTTGCATAACTTGTAAAATCTCATAGCATCTCAGTATCATGTTACCATAGTCTTGATCAGACCTACAACTGTAGAACCCTTTCTTTTCATAGGAAATGTGGCAAGTGCAGACCAGCTGCTACTAGGACAATTTCTTTGACTGAAAGAATAATATCGTTTAAATTTTGAAGCATGAAAAACTTCCAGAGAGAAATATATATAGATGTTTAAGAAGTAGGGCATCCCCTTGTTTCTTATGGTAATTTCTCTATATATGTAATTCATTCATTCATTCATTTCATTTGAGCACTTATACAGCGCGTCTTCAAGGGGACTACTCAGAGGCGCTCCCGACTTCAGCACGAACAAAAAGAACAGTTTTTAACGCAGTGTAGAAAGACTCGGGTTGGGTTTTCGGGAGGAGACGCAGCTCCAGAGGGAGCCCGTTCCAAACCACAGGACCAACCACCAAAAAGGCCCGATTTTGCATGGTGGCAGTACGAGCAAATGGCACAACAAGCACCCCCCTCTCCGCAGAGCGGAGTGAGCGACCACGGGTATTCTTACAAAATTTACTAGTATTGCACCTCCTTTTGATAAAATTCTCTAAGGTTTAGTCATCCATTACACTTTAATCCTGTGACAATGTGTGCCAGTAAATGTCACTAATCTGTGGGTTGTTTGTTTTAAAGTTTGTGCTTATGCTGCCCATGTGTGGGTGATATGAAATTCAGGTTTTCAAAGCATCTGTAATGTTATTTTCATTCTGCTAGGTTGGCCTTCCTTTGGATTTGTCCATTGGATCTTGGAGAAACGCTTGCCTCTGATGTTTTTGCAAGCTAGTAGTTGTGTGGCCTCATACCATTCTTGAATTATAGCTGGGGACTTAGAAAGTTCTATAAGCTGTTGGTACTTGATCTTTGTCATTTGTCGTTACTGAATTAGGACTGTCCAATGAAGTGTACTGTTGTGCATCGATGATCTGGTGAATCAGTTTCAGGTTCTGTGGGCAAGAAACCTAAGTCTTCAAATATTGAGACCAAAATGTCCCTATGATCTACGTGCAATTGCTGGCGATTGACATGAACTGGACTAGGGGTTTTCTGATTTGTTTTAACGTCTTGTAGAATATGTGTGACCTTGTCAGTTCTCTGGACCATGTAATAAGGACCTTCAAAGTTACGTTGTAGTTTTGGAGAATATCCTTTTTCGGTGTGTGGATTTTGGAGCCACACATATGTACCTGGTTGGTACACTGCTGGTCTCTGGTTCTTGTCATACTGCTTTTTGTAAAGACTTTGTGTTGCTTCTTTGTTGGATTTGGCAATCTCTCTGGCAATTTCTAATTTGGGCTATAATTCTCTGATTTAGGTGTCTGCAGTTATCTGTCCTGTATGAGCTGGAACTAAATCCACTAATGCACTCTCCAAAGGTAAATGTATGTTGCGACTATATAGTAAAAAAGCTGGACTAAAAGCAGCACTGGACACAGGTTAGGTAGGGGAAACATTTCTGGCCTCTTGGTTAGGGTGTCCCATAATGTCTGAAAAAAAATTTTTTTTTGCAAATCTCAGGGGGCACCTTGTAGAAAGTTTCTATATGATAATACAATGCTACATGCAAAATTTCAGTTCATTTGAATAATATTTAGAGGTCCCTCAAGTCTGTTGAATGTCATTGTCTCGGCCGTCGAATGTCTCGTGATATCGTGTAGTTTGACAAGGTATTGAAAATTATTTATTGTCATTTTAAGTTGTTTGATACCATTGGAAAGCTTTTAGAGTATGTAGTTTATGAATATATTTATAAACTGTGCTAGTTCAAACAATATAATAAAACTAGTTCAAGGCAAAAACATCAAAATTCAGAAAATTATTCATTGATCGGCAGTATTTTTTGTAAGAAACGAGGTCGAGTTCAAACTACATATCGAAAAGTTTGTCTCTGGTGCAAGTTGCAAATTCTTTTCTGTGTTTTTCTGCTACTTGCAACAGAAACTGTTTCTGTTCTTCATTTCTTGTTATCGATGAATTGAAATTCTGGATCAGGGCAACGCCACGTTCAGCAACGTCATTAACGCAAGCCAAATTATTCACTAGCTTGGCGCCAGCCAGGAATGAATCATTGTTTTTCCAAGAGTCAACTGGCGAATTCAGAAAACTGTCATCAATGGCTGCAGTTTGGAAGAAGCTGCTTGAAATAGCTATATCCTCCAATGTTTCTGGAAGTGACTGGAGTAAATGTGGACCTCTTGCAGATTTCATCTCTCTCACAAGCTGAGTTTTCTCGTCGTTAGAAATTTTCTCCGAGAATAAGCATAGTGTAGCCAACTCTTGGCTTAAATACCACGAATGGCGTTTCATCATTTTCAGTCCAGTAGACTTTAGTGCATCATCATCATATACTTTCAAGCGTTGGATTAGCAGTAAATCATTGATTGGTGCATCGACTACCAACCTACTAGTGAACCAGGATTGTATGTAAATTGTCACAACAAATCGATTGAATCTCTGAATTCCTTGGAATTCACAACCTGTCAGAGAAAAAGTTTGTTCATTTCCATTGAACAGAAGCTCAATTTTCAGCGAATATATCGCCTTCGCCATCCAGCGAGCACGATGTAAAGCACCAGGTTTGCGAATGTTTGCCTTGACATCCAATCCAACCATTAACCCAGCTAGGCATATAAACTCGCGATAATCTTCTCGAGGATAACTTTTGTTGCAATGCTCAAGAATGAATTCTTTCACTTGATCCGAAACGATTATCAGTGGGACTGTTCGTTGTTTGAAGATATCGTGATTTAGATCAGACCATTTCTCGCGGAATCGCTTAAAAATAAGGATATCTGGACCAGTTGATGGTGATCGAAGACATACTTGAAAGATATCTGCCAAAAGAACCTCAAACATGTGGTGCCTGCACGCCATCCATAACAGATTCCGACCAATGTCGTTTTCAAGAAGTGTACATGCTCCGTTAATTCTCCCTGTGTTTGAGGCAGTCGTATCGAAACACATACCGATAACATGATTATCACACTCCCATGATCGCAGAAGGTCAAGTACTGCATTAGCAGCTATTCGTCCAGTCCCAGAAGTCAACTTGGGTACACCAAGAAGTTTAGTACTTCCATCTATGAGAGAGGAAACAAGAACAGGCAGGCGATCTACAAGTTTGCTCTCTAGGCCAGTGACATCAGGCAGCAGTTTGCCATTCCAATGAACAACAGATTTGGATTTGCTTGATTGAAAGTCTAGTTTGATTAGAGCAGCAGAGACTTGCCTGTGATGTTTACGTCGCCGGTGAATTGTACTTTTGGATAGAACTGTTGAGGAAGCTTCATTTTAGCAACTGAAGCAAGAATCATCACAGATTTTCGGAGGCTAGTATTCGTTCGATCTAAGACTGCCGATACTTTCTCAGATACAATATCTTTTTGTTTGAGCAGTGTGTTTTTAATTTTCTTGGGAGATGCTGGGAGTGGTATATCAAATTCATCCATGGAATCTTCAGAAGAGCTGCTGCTTGTATTCAGTTCAACCATTGAAGATTCCGATTCATGATCTTCATTGCTTTCTGTTGAAACTTGTGAATGGATAAGTGTTAGCTGGCGGACGTGGTGTTTCTGAAATTTTTCTTGTCGATCGGCTGCTCTTTTCTCTTTTAGGGCTAACTTTCTGTCAAATGATCCAATGCATCCTTTTCTAGAGTCTTGTTGCATTTTCAGGAACTGCCGATCTTCATCATTCTTTATCAACTTCTCTGCATTTGCATGGCTGATATCAAACAATTGATCAAGCTTCTCTGAATAATTTTTCTGATTGATCTGATCTTTTTCGTTGTTGCGTGAGCGATTTTTCATCAAACTGACTTGTTCACCAAATAGATCTTAAATTTTTTGAACGATGTGGTTTTTATCACGAATTGGCAGCCGAGACTTTGTCCAGAATATAATAACTTGATCGTATACTTTTCGTGCGGCTTCAGAAATAGTAAGTTTTTGGATGCGGTGATAATAAACAAAGTTTTTCATCACATCAAGACCTGAAGGTAAGCGAGCACCTGTCAAGATTTCACGAGGATGTCCTATCAGCCAGATTTTGTCTTTACTTCTTGTAGAGGCTACCTTTAGTTGAGACATTTTCTGAAAGTGAGCAAATTAGGGTAATTATTTTTTTGTAAATTTAATTTTTTACAAATAACTTTTAAGAGATTGAAGATAAACAGATGAAGGAAGATTTTCCCAAATATAAAAATTAGACCTAAGACCAATTATTGGCAATTATTCATTACTAATTTAATTAGACCCTAAGACCAATAGACCATTGCATAATAACTAATTCAAAAACAGAAAATATAGCAATTTTTTTTATTAATATAGCATGATCAAAAACATTAAATATCAAAACTTACCAAATATTGTCTTTAATTCTATACTAATAATAAATATAATAGTTATTTTGTAGTTTCTTTTAATATTTAAATGTTTAGATTTTGTATTTTGTATGCTATGAAAAACAACATGGCTTCCAGTCACGTGACAGCAGATGGTTTTAAATTTGTATAGCACCTAACTTTTACAGAGCTGTAAAGTGTAAACTGAGAAGGTCCATTTTTTTGTGTAAAAACTGTAAAAATGTTGAAATTACAGTTTTTCAAAGATTTCTTAGCAAAATAATTGTTTACTGATCAATCAAGGCCAGCATATCAATATCCTCCTCAGTGGCTAGGGTTACCATATTTCCGCAGAGGAAAAAGAGGACAAAAAATCAAAATCGTATTGGCGTATAGGCCTACGGTATACGCTAGGCCCACCTGGCGGTCACGCCGCTATGATTTATTTTATACTGTCTAAATTTGAACTGCAGAAAAGTAATGTAAATGGCTTAAGACTTTTCGTCAATGAGCACGCACACAAAACAAAACAGATTTACAGTAGGTGGCTTTTCTTGAGACAAGAAAAAAGATTTCAAGGCTGGAAACATCTGCAGCAACCGCTGAATACCAGGAAATAGAGACAGCCATCGAGTTTTGCTGTGATAAAGTAGCTTACGATACTCAACTGCAACAAATTCGCAGTAGGACATATACTCAAGTGTTCAGTTCTAACCGTGTAAATTAAGAAATTAGTTGTAAATTTTCCATGTAATTGACTCAATGTCAAGATCAAGCGTGTCAACGCCATGGTGCAAGGCTCAATTCAAAACATGAGCTGGGCAACCAATACCAACTAAAGCTCCACTGCTTTGCCTTTTCATCTTCTTTAAATTAGCAAACACATTATTGCCATCAGCTCTACGTTGAACACCTCCGAAAATTTTTATTGCAATACTCTCTGGCAAAGCCTATACACCTCTGAAATAAGTGATGCCTGTCCAAGCTGTCCTTTATGCATCTCGAAATGGTGTCTGCAGTTTCATCTGGAGTGCTGTGCACTGTGTGCACGTCAATGTGTTTCGACTGTAAACCACCATTCTTCCAATCAAAGTATTGAATTAGAATAGAGGAAATAACTTCACAGACCCACGATTACTACCGTCTGTAGCAACACCACAGTAACGTACATGACTTATTGCTTCTACAACCATCTGAACGGGATGCGGTGCTGGACTCAATGGCATTTGAGCTAACAAATACAAGTTGGCGCGTTTCTGGTTATGTCGCTTTTCTAGGCTGCAAGTAAGTCAGTAAAAAAGTATGGGTGCACCGTCCAGGGTTCCGTGTTAGAAATTGTTGAGTGGAAAACCCGGACAAATGCCCATCTTCTGGAAAACCGCCCGGACGCCCGGACAGGGGCCCAAAAAGAGGACATGTCCGGGGAAACCCGGACGTATGGTAACCCTATCAGTGGCCGAAAAAAGTGGCGTCATAACTAATAATAATTTAACTACTTTCTGGCTTACTAGGACCCAAATAAGTCCCCCAAAAAAGTTCAGCTCATTTGCATAATATTTTTTGCATAATTAATGATGTCCAACCTATTGGACATTGGCACTCAGAATCAAATGTCCAACGAGTTGGACAAATCCATACAAGTAGTTCATGAATACTAAAAATAGCAGTTCAGATGTAGAAATGTTGAAATAACTATAATTATAAACTACAAATAATTATAATTAAAAAATTCATTGAATTCATAAATTTACAGTGTGTTCATGCCGATAATCATCGTAAACGGTCCTTATAGCCTACAAATCAAATCAAATTGACAAATACTAAACAAGTAGTTCATGAATACTAAAAATAGCAGTTTAGATGTAGAGATGTTGAGTAAGTATACAAATAATTAAAAAAATTCATTGAATTCATAAATTTACAGTGTGTACATGCCGATAATCATCGTAAACAGTCCTACTAGCCTACACGGTCGTGTGGTAGTCTTGGAAACAGTTACGATCTGCAACAAGGCAAAGATGCACATCACATGATATGCAATGAAATTTAGTTTTTTTTGAGCATCCAGAGTTCTTGCAACGCACAGCATTCTTGACGTTGTCGATGGCCGGAAGATGTTTCGCACCAGAGAAGCGCCTGTATTCCGATGGTGTCTTCGATTTACGTCGCTTTGTCGGTGGTGGTGGAGCATCCGAGTCGCTGCTGTCAGTTTGAACGGTCGCTGACAGGAACTTCTCACCGATGTCCATGCGAAAGGCGAGGGAGTCTTGAATGTCCTTGCGGGCAGTTTTCAGTTGCCTGCAGTCTTCTCGGTACTGTATCCATGAATTGATGACGCAAAGATCAAAGAAATGCAGAATTGTTCGAATCGTCCATTTTCGTGTTCGTGTCTTCATTCGGTAGTAGCTCAGCATCCTGTCACACAAATCTACGCCGCCCATTTTCAAATTATACTGCCTAATAATTTCAGGACGTTCCACTTCGATGTAGGACTTTGTGCGTTTGTCCCAGCGTCGGCATTTGTCCAACTGTTCGATGCCATGTGCAGCCGAAGCGATAAGTATTGGTTTTCTATCAAACCACGTTACAATCGCAATTCTTCCATCATTGCGGACGATCATTTCACAGGCACCTCTGCCACGCTTCGCTAATTCTCGAACATTTGACAGTTGACGAACAACAGCAGGAATCCGATTTCTCATGATAGTACCCGAGATGTACACACCCTTCTGTAGCATGTATTCTATAAGTGAAATGCTCGTAAAATATCGATCGCAGTAGACATGAGTACCTGCAGTCAGTCCTTCGCATAGATGAGCGATTACCAGAGCACCAACACCTAGATCAGGCACGGGATGATAAGAACTAACTCCTTGATCGACGACAAAGTCAAGAACTAAACCTTGTGGATTTGCTAGTACAAAGTTCTTCAAACCAATTGGGTTGGGTTTGTTCGGAACATATCGTCGTGCCGGCGATGCTCCTGTGAATGGTATCATCTGTTCGTCGATACTGACATCCCGACATCTACTCTGAGCAAGACATCCACGGCGCACGCGATCCAGTAACGGACGAACTTTCCAAAATCTGTCGGCCTTCCTAACCTCATCTGTTACATCCGAATCTATGACAACTTTGAGATTTGATCTGATCTTGAAGAAACGTTTACGCGTTATGACGTCTGCAATCGATTGGACACGGTAGTTGTTCTGCCAGAACATATTGACTCGTGGGTACGGAATCGCTGACATTACAATGCTAGCACCCAAGAAATGTTCGATCTCGGTAACACATGTATTCAAACTTCGACCAGTAGCAACCGTTGAATTGACATTAGTACAAGAGGACATCATTTCAAGGAATTCAGTGTCAATGTACTGCTTAAAATAATCCATCGAAGACCATTCTGCTCTGGCATGAGGATCATCATCGACAACTACGTAATCAGAAATTTTAGGGGAAAATGATCTTTTCGTTGTCCACTTCTTGCTAAGGTCAGTATACATCGAAAGGGGCACATCTTCATCCGAATCAACGTCGTTATCTTGTTCGCTTGAAGACGAGGATGACGATGAAGACGATTTGTGAAACTCCTCGGCATCGCCGTCGGACAAATCAGAAAGTTCAGAATCTTGCTGCTCAATTCTAGCAAGTACATCAATTCCTCTAGCTACAAAGCAACAGTGAAAACAATATTTTTGGCAATCCATGAAGTAAAATATTATCGCATGATCAAACAACAGAATGTGTAAATTATTAACTAACAACACTGACGTATTTACACTTAGGGGCCTAGGAAAGAAATTCCGACTCTGCGTGATGTTGAGTGCCGCAGTCCACCCTGTTGGACACGGCATTGCGACAACCCTATCTCCCACACCTATTGTGTTAAAAGCCTACAATTTGCACTAAAAGAACGAGTAATGTCTAGGTAATAAAACTGCTGATTGCTTTTAATAATATATGTAACCCCTGAGGAAATATGGTTTTTTTACCTTTTGCCTTTCCGTAGAAGGTTTTTACTCCAACCGTCGCCATTTTGTTTTGAATCAACACTGAAAAGTTTTAACTTTTTCATTCGCCAGATGTAGGCACATTATGTCCAACTCGTTGGAAGTTGGTTCTGCAATATTGGATGAAATAGCTTGTGAGTTATAGCCCTAGAACCCAATGTCCAACGAGTTGGACAAATCCACTGAGGAGGATAAATTTATAAAATCTACTCTTCCACAGCTGTCTAGAGGTGTTAAATAATAAATAATGTAATATAATTTACTATGGATGCACTGCATAATTTACAGTACACTTTTGAGTTCTCGCGAGACATCGATGGTCGAGTTGGTGAAATTCAAAATCTTTGAGGGACCTCTAAATATTATTCAAATGAACTGAAATTTTGCCAGTAGCATTGTATTATCATATAGAAACTTTCTAGAAGGTGCCTCTTGACTTCCTGAAAAAAAAAATTCTGGGACACCCTAAGCTTCATAAAGCATCCTGATGATACAATGTCATGTTTTTCTAGACAAGCTATCAGCGGTCGGGATTTCCAGGTCGTGAGCTTGTGGGCGCAGGAAGTGGCCTGTGCGTTTGATAGGTGGCAGCAGATCATGCAGGACATGTCCATGAATATTATGTACTGCGGCGAAGAGTCGAGAATCGGCCAAGCAGCAGTGCTGTTCTATGGAGGGAGTGTCAAATGTTAGGACAGTTAAATTATTTTCTGGAATCTTGCTGCAGTTCGTGCACTGCCGGTCTTGCACTGATATAATTCCAGTTCAACTTTCAGTTTGCACTGCTTACCTTCACTGTCAAAAGCTTTGATATTGGCATTTATCATGAGTCTTGCAAGTGTCCTGAAGTGATGCATGAAAATAGAGATTAAAGTCTTGAAGAGTGATTGGAAGACATGTGTGCTTACTGGTTTTTTGGGTGGACTTTCCTGTTTGCTTTAGTCTTCTGCAACTGGTACATTTTCGAGATGTTCACATCAGGAACTAAATAGTGCTTATTTGGATTCTTGTTTTTTCTGTCGTCTGAGGTGAATATAGGAAATTATCCTATGTACTGCCCAACATATTGTTGTTCAGGATCAAAAGTTTTGTCATGGGGCAGATGATTGCCTCTAAAGTCAGCTCTGGGTGTTCCATGAAGTTTTTCTTTGTCACTCTTGCTATTCTCCCATACTTATCTCAGCATACCCTTAAAAAAACTCTGTACACACGAATGTCCAAGTCGTCATTGTTTGAATAAAGTGATAGTTTGAATTGGATCACCCAGACTGTTTAAGTTACCTTTTTTTCATAAAGTTTCATCGGTGATACCAAAACTAGGTCAAAGCAACGCGCTGAAATATCAAGCCGTACATAAGACAAGTTTCATCGATGATACCATAACTAGGTCAGAGCAACGCGCTGAAATAGCAAGCCGTACATAAGACAAGTTTCATCGATGATACCAAAACTAGGTCAAAGCAACGCGCTGAAATAGCAAGCCGTACATAAGACAGGTTTCATCGATGATACCAAAACTAGGTCAAAGCAACACGCTGAAATAGCAAGCCGTACATAAGACAAGTTTCATCGATGATACCAAAACTAGGTCAAAGCAATGCGCTGAAATAGCAAGCCGTACATAAGACAAGTTAGTTTCATCGATGATACCAAAATTAGGTCAAAGCAACGCGCTGAAATAGCAAGCCGTACATAAGACAGGTTTCATCGATGATTCCAAAACTAGGCACGAGCATCCTATGTATCTTGTAGTCCAACCTTGTATCGTCAGAACATTAAAAATTAAAAACGTTTCAATATATCGCAAAGCATTGACAATTCATTTCCTCGTTATTTTGAGCTTGGTAAATTCATCATCGTGCATCATCAGAAGATTTCTTTTTTCTTCGTCAACTTCAGATAAACAACTTAAAAACGTTTCAATGTCTTTATCGGCTAGCACAGTCTTGTCAATGCCATCCTTGAAATATGTTCCATCATTGTCGTAACAGAAATCCGGATTGACGTTCAAAGGCAATTCATTTCCTAGAATTTTCCGCATATTTACAGGGATAATGTTAAGTGGCTTGTTTTGGGCGCAGACGTCGACGCGAGATTTTAACTTCTTAGCAAGGTCATCGTCCTCGTTGATCAGATTCTTTATCCGGTTGTGGTGTTTAGATATTTGGGTAAATGTTAGGCCGCAATATATTAAACCAGGGTAACCCTGGATCAGTGAACATTGCAAATAGAAAATCTCGTTGGATGGTTATATAAGGAACAGTAAATTCTTGAGCAAACCAGTCTTTAACAGTTATGCCGGCAGGAATGTACTTACATGCAGATAAATAACACAGTCCTCTGTGATAAGCGATGATGAGAAGCAGACTCGAGGCCGTTTTCTCTCTCTCGATGAGTTCTTCATGCGTCACTTTAATGGATGCCAGATCAGTTACTTTTAAATTATTAAATTCGTCAAGAAAATTCAGATCTAAATTCCATTCCACCCATTCCAAGTCTTTATCAAGTCTTTCGTATTTTGCGACATGTTCGCGTATCTGAGGTATTATCTTTTCTTTGAAAATTTTCAAGCTGTAATAATCAGACTGACGACCAGACGAAATGTACAGACTGCCAGACGGAACGGGCTGACTGCCAGACGGAACGACGCCACGTCTTACAATTTTGCGTTTTTTTGCTGGTTTTTCGAGAAAGCTTGCTCTTCTTCCTAATTGTTCCTCAAACTTCCTTTTTTCATCATTTTCTGTAAAAGCACTGTTCAGTGCTATATATATGGCATCTTCAGAGAAAGTTCCAATATGTCGTAAAAGATCCGCTATTGTCATATAGTGTTACTAACAGACAGAGAAAAAGGCTTCTAACGTATTATGCACTCAAGCCAGAAGCATCACTGATGGCATTGAACTCTATGCGAGCTACTGTAACAGCTGGGGCTCAGTGCGAGGGGCGACTGAAGGAGAGACAGAGAGAGCCAGCAGACAGAACGAGCGAGAACGAGACAGACAGACAGACCGAAGGAGAGAGAGAGAACCAGACAGAGCCAGACAGAAGGAGAGAGCCAATAAACCTTTCCGTATCAGCGGCATGCATTTGACGGCCTTGAACGGCGAAGCTTAACGCAGTGCGCTGACCATTTCAAGATTCTCGTTTATTTTCTGGATCGTGTACATTCTAGAGCGACCTGTTCAAGTTCAATCCGAGTTGTCGTACTACAATGTACACTGTGCTGGTCTGTTTCATCGATGAAATGCCTACGCTTCCACAGCCAGTTCCACCCTGTTAGCCGAATCATTTAATTCTTGGGTTGATAATGAAACGTTACTGACGCTGTGATAGTGATCTTTCACCCGATAACAACATGAACGCATGAGTGCAAGCACTTTTGCCCCTCCGATAACCACAAAATGGCCAGGCACGTTATCAACCATCCGTTATATATAACTGATTTATTATGAGATTATACTTCGCTCCTAATTAACCTAATTAGCCTAATTGGCTTGACGTAATGACTTTGGCCTAGATGCCAAAGACGCTGTCGCGTGAACGATGTCGATGTCGTCCATTCATCCATCCATCCACCTACTCTGACCTTTGACATTGAATGACCTTGGTCTTGGTCAAGTCGCGTGACACAATGATGAAGTTCGAGCTTGGAAAGTCGGCCATTCATTCATCCATTCACCTACTCTGACCTTTGACCTTGAACTTGGTCGTGACCTTGGCTGACCTTGGCCTTGACCTTGGCGGAGAAGCCTACAAATATATCTACTTCTGGTGATAGATAAATCCAGTGACGAACTCTCAATGTGTGGCTGAAACGCAATACCATTCATAACTCAACAGGTCTTGACCGGTCAAGCTTCAATCAACAATCGACTCCTGTATGCACCCCTTTTTGTAGGTGTCTCCGTTGCCCAGCCAGCCCATCCGCCAATCAGCGGTGCCCAGGCCACCAGCCGGCCACATGCAACGCCTATGGCCAACTACGCGCGGCCATAAGATAGTATAGGACCAGAGCTGAGCTTAGTTAATACAGTACATAGCAAAATGGGTGGGGCCTACACGCTGCGGCCAGCGTCGCACCAGTATGCAAGCCATGTATGCCTAACTCAACGCATACAAGCCAAAGTCGTACAGGTTACACGATAATGAGGGGGAGGATCCAAAAAGCACCACAAGACCATTGCACCGTGGATTAGTGATGTAGCTTTTCCGGAAAAATATTTTGCGGAAAATTTTCCGGAAATTTTCCGTAGATCCGGAAAAATACATTTAACTCATAATGTCCAATTTTCCGCATCAGAAATTTCCGCATCATTATTATTTCCACATGTTTATTATAATCTTGACAACACTAGAAAATTTCTGTTTTTTTAAGTTATTTTATTTACAGTATTTCTGTCAATGCAGGCAACATTCACCTTGAAAGAATTAAAATGAACATTAAACCCTACATTAACGTTTCAGACTAGAGTAGCCTAGTTCAAACTAGTTGTGGCCTGTATGTCTGCAGTCTGCTCTGCTGCAGGAAATGTTTAAAAGAATTAAAATAAACATGAACCAATTGCTGTTTTTTCTCATATTTTCATAACTAAAAAATATTAAGGAGACTAAATCATAAAAAATATTTTCTCTAAATTAACAGTCAAGTTTAATTGCAATTAATTCTTAAATGTATTGTCGTTGTTAAATGTTGAGCTTGTGAACACTGAATGGTAAGCACTAACAATGCTATCTATTGAATAAACATACAAGTTATATCTACATAAGATAGCTTAGAGTGAGCGATGTTAAAACATTATGATGCATTTAAATTCTTTTTCAGTAATATTATACTGATGGAAAAATATGGAAAATTTTCCGGAAAAATACACCGGAAATTTTCCGAAATTTTCCGGAAAAATATGAAATTTTCCGGACAATTTTTCCGCCTCACAACACTACCGTGGATGGTAATTGGATGTCTTCACTTTGTCAACTTCCAGGAGCCCACACATCTTGCGGAATACAATCACCTCAAAATTCCTTCCTTGACCTGTCAGGATCTGTAATGGGGCTCCGTATCTTATGATCACAGTCTCTAATAGAGCCTTAGCTATTGCTGTTGCCTTCTTAGGAGTTTTGGTAAAAAAATGTTTTAATTTGGAGTTTTCTTTCGAATTTATCTACCAACTCAATGACATTTCTTTTCAAATGTTTAGTTTTAACCTCTGTGTACACAAAGTTCAAGCCTTTATTCAGGACTATAGATTCATTTATAGCAAGATAGATTATTAATACTTGAATTCTGTATGTTTGCTAGGTTTCTACTTAAGAAGGGTTTGACCCTATAAGGATTTATTTTGCGTTTAAGTCTATACTTCTTCCTTACAGTCCAGAAGTTTTCTTTATAGTGTTTCAGTGTTTTCTGGTTTTCATCAAGTTACTATCAGGTCTATTGGTTGGCAGAATAATTGTTGAGTGGATCTGGTAAATTCAGTGGAATCGTGAACTGTTCCTGGTTGTATACGTAGAAGGTATGGCGGTTGGTGTCCCTTGGGTCATTGTTGGGTTCGGTGGTTTCAACTGTGTAGTCTGGGATGGAGGAGCATAGGAGCATGGAAGGGGTGGTTGTGGCAACTCTTGCTGTCTAGGTGGAAAAGCCATAGGTCTGTTTGCAAGTCGAGTGTTAGGAGGAGGTCCAGCCAGCCCAGGAGGGAAGACGTGTCTTAGAAGTTGAGGACGTTGATAAGGTTTCTGTTTTGGCAATGGTAGATTGAAGGTGTTGGTAGCTTGATGTATGTTGAAATGGTCATCCCCTTGATGGGTCAAGGTGGGTGGTGGCTGAGTATGTTCTGAGCTGTCTTCTTGTGTGCCGAAAGAGGCGGTCTATATGTAGTTGATTTCTTTCGATTCTGGTTTTTTCGGTTTGTAGAGGTAGCTGCTTGCATTGGAAGCTGCTTTGAATGCTTTGGCAAGAATAATAATAATGATCTGGTTTCGTTCAAGTTGTTAGTTGTTGATGATATTTGATCATTGAGCATGTTGAGTCTTTTCTTGGCATCCACTACCAGGTTCTTTAGCTATGTCCATCTTTGTATTTCTCTGTTTTATCCTCCTGAGAGCTGACCTCACTACTTTGGATTTTTTAAAGTTTTTATGCATTTTTATAACTGGTTTACATCAGTACAAACTACTGACTGTTTTTTTTCTTGAAAAATATTATAATGTACCAAATATTTGATGTCCATTACAATGGACAACGGTTCTCTGTACCATCTGTCCATTATAATGGACAACCACATATGCTCAAGTACAGATACAAGAAAGAAAACAGCTCAAATACATTGATTAAAAATAGTTTTTCTAGAAGATAATACTGAATTTCCACATTTTATGAGCTGCAAAAAGTTCATTGCATAAATTTAAAAAAATTGCGAAATGCAATTAATTAACGTAAACAAAGTACACAAACTACATAGAGAATTTAAAACATTTAAGAATAGTAGAATAAAATAAAAAACTTCATTGCTCTAACTAGGAGATTTGCAAGTAAATTAGACAGTACTGGTGTCCTGTCTACTACAGATGGAAGAGCATTCATTTTTTTGGGAATTTCAGTAAGCAATTATGCTCGGCTGTCATACACAAAAGAATTTTGCAAGTGGTACATTGCACTTTGCTCTTTGCACTGCAATCAGATCTTCGGCAGCGCATAGAGTTTTTCATGTCAGTCACCTCTGGCAGATGTTTCGCTGCAGAAGTGCGCTGAGGAAGTGCGGGTATTGCGATGCTGAGGCGGCAACGTTTTCGTATAGCAGACTCGTCATTGCTGTCACTCTGTGACTCACTGAGCTCATTGGCAAGGTCAAGGATGCTGTTACACTCTGTTGCAGCTAAATATGTCTGTGCCACATTCAGTTTGAAGTCCAGAAATTGCAGGATATCTTTTCGTGCCACATGTGTAATCAGCTGATCTTTACGGTACAATATCCAAGAGTTCACAACTGCAAGGTCTATGAAATGCAAAATAGTACGAATCGTCCATTTCTTTGTCCGTGTTTTCATGCGGTACAAGGCAATCATTCTGTTACATAAATCAACTCCACCCATCTTGTTGTTGTACTCACGGATGATTGCTGGACGTTTGACCAGTATGTAGGCCTTGTCCTTCTTTGACCATCGGCGACAATCATCTTCTGGTGTCTTGCCATGGATGGCTGACAACATCAGTATTGGTTTGTTGTCAAACCATTTGACCATAGCTATCTTGGTATCTTGCCTTACAAAGACATCACTTGCTCCTCTTGCTCGCTTCTGGAGTTCTTTGTCTGATGATAATTTGGATAAGGCTTCAGGTATTCGATTCTTCACGACAGTTCCTGTCACGTAGATGCCTTTTGAATGCATGACATCGATGAGATTTGGGCTAGTGAAGTAGCGGTCACAGTAAATACGTGTCCCATTTGGCAGAGTGTCAGCCAAATGAGTTATCACATTTCCCCCGATGCCTAACTTTAACTCTGAAGGAGATGATTTGAATGTTGTTGCTCCTTGGTAGAGAACAAAGTCAACAACTAACCCATGCAGTCTACATGGCAGGCTTAATGCATTTTGCAAATTTCATTGCATTTGTTTACATATATCTGATGTTATGATATTATTGAGTGTGAACTATAAAAGCCGTAGAAATAATTAATCGGAAAAATGCAAATTTCAAACCACTAAACTTTATTGTGCAATGTATTTAAGTTTTAACAGTCATCATTAGATATTCATTCAGCAGCTGATTAGCAGTTTATCATTCATATCTGACATTTTGTCGAACTTTGTCTTCCACTGAAAGTGGTCTGCTGAGAGCTACTCGATGCAGCAGCATCTGGGCGATTTGCAGGTTCTAGTGCTGTCCCTGCCTCGGCAGGTTGAACACTGAGAGTGTGGTAGGTTTCTGCTTTGCTTTGCCTTGTGGAACCAGTTTAGAACCTGTAGCTTTGCTAGATTTAGCTTTGCTAGTTTTATGGATGGCACTTACACTAGAATCCACGGCCTTCTTTGCTTTACCTTTGTTTAACTTGCTAGCAACTCTAGCTAGCTTTCTTAGCAGAGGTGCTATCATTGGATGCTGCAGTGGCAGACTTTACAAATGTTTTCTATAAAATAATTATTTTCAACTTCTGATGCGCGTTACACATACCACTTGATAATTCTTGCATTGCCATACGTCATCGAATAACCTTGTCATGGTGGAAATGGGTGGATATGACCAGAATTCAGTTTACAGCTCTACACATAAATTCTTTTACAGATGCCATTTCCGTGTTGATATCATTGTTGACATAGTCATCTGAGACTGGCATTAACAAATCAGAAGCCTCGTCAGTGTGGCATTGACGCATGGTGATGGCTATTTTTGGCATCTCCTCATTGGTCAGATCTCATATTCAAGCAGCCTGCATGTCAAAGTCAGCATCGTCACCATCCCTTTCACCTCACTCATCAGACCCTTCATGCGAATCATCGCCATCACTTTCAAAATCGCTCCGGTCATCGGTATCTTCGGCAGTGCAGAAATAATCTTCAATTAACTTCTTCAATTCTTCCGCAAAATAAGCAGATGATAAATTTGACAAAAATTATAATGGTTTTCTTAAAAACATTGAAGGCCGGTCACATGTGCAGCGAGCAGAAACAAAGTTCAAACTGCACATGCATAACCTAAATGCTGTCCAATCAGAATCTCTCTCTATCTCTCTTTCTCTTTCTCTATGTTCCTCTCTATAGTCATTCCTCAAAGTTCTTGACAGCCCTAGAGCCCTTATGCAACACATTCTCCTACGTTATATATAATTGCGGTCAATTCTTCCATCTATTACTTACTTTGACAGCAGGTGATTGAAGTTTGAAATCTGTCAAAGCCTCCTCTGTCAAATTTCGCATGCAAATTCTGGTTTAGAAGAAATCACAACCACATTCTCAGTTATAGTGCACAGATATTTGTATAAATGTTTATAGTGGGTAGTAATGCAGTACCCTTCCTTTTGGAACAAGGCAGCTCGTAAATCACAAAAAGTGAAAAATCAAATGACTTATCTCTCACAAAATTAGAATTAACGAAAGTGATCTGTGTGTCTGTGTTATGGAGGGCCTCCATACATAATCATTGATCCACATTTTAAACAGCTTGCAGTGGTTTACCGTCGCCAAATGTGGCTTGCTGCTCCCTGTTGCTTTGTGTTGAACCATGGTCTGATTTTGTATTGTACCCGTAGCTTTCCAGTTTTTCCATTGTGTGTTCTGATTGTTTAAAGCTAATCTCCGAATTTACAAATTTGTTCTTCCATCTCATCAAGAGCATCAAGGTTGCATATCTTGAATTTGTTCGTCCATGTCGTCAAGAGCATCAAGGTTGCATATCTTGAATTACTTCATCTTTCTCAGCCAGCAGCTGAATAAGGTGTGGAATGTCTTAGCTTATGAAATCTGGTGGAACACACGTTATAGCCTCAGTGACATTCATTTTTGGATGTTTCGTCCTCTGATGCCGAACTTTTGAAGTTTTGCATCAGGGGCTTGTAGCTAGGTTTGTTAGCGACTTCCATTTTTGCCTTCCGCTTGCATTTGAAGTGCAGCTCAGCATAATATGCAATTTGTAATGAGCATGTCAGTTTCCTAGCTTCTACGAAGTGCTTCGTTTGCTGAGAAGTGGGAATTTTTCTTAATCTTTCAGCAAGCATGTCATTTTTAAGGCTTCAAAATCTGCAATCTCCTTTGCCACTGTACTTCACTTAGTCGTAAAAGAAATTCAGAGTACATTTCCTTTCCTGTCTTATGCATTGAATTAAACTTATCTAAGTAAAAGCGAGGATTCATCTGGCATGCAGCCAAAAGTTCTACCTTGGTTGTCTTGTAACCTTTGCAGACATCGTAAGACGAGTGATTATTGCGTTGCCTTAGAAACATTCAGAAGAGCATGAAGCAACTTTTCCAATTCTGATACATTTATGTTGTGTAATTGAGCAAACCCAACTGTGCTCTTTCTCTAATCAACATCAGCTCAGTTCCATCCTTTCTGCTCTGGCCTTTAGTTCTGCAGCCTTACCCTCTGCTGTATATCTCCTTTCCTCAGCTCAGATCAGTTCAAGCCTATTGGCCTATCATTGAACCCAATTTGTTCACTCTCTTCCCTGCCTTCGCCTGTCTCTTCCTCCTCAGCTGCAAACTCCCATTTTCTTCTTCCCTTCTGACCTTCATAAGGTTGAATGTATCATAAGCCTTCAGTCTTCTGTGGCTAGTTTTCTCTTCTCCAGACTGACTTGCTGAATGCCTCTCAGAGTATCAAAATCTTTAAATAGACTTTTACTAGCCATGTTTCTGACTAATTTAACAGGGTTTGGTAGACTCTGTTTTCTTGTAATGAGTTATGCTTAGGATTCTGTCACTATAGCATTTTATGATACATTCAAATGCAAAATTCCTAGCTTGCAATCAATCGACTATAACATCAAAACAGAAGGCGTATCACACCTCGTGTAGGTTTCTTCCTTGCTTTGGGTCATTCAGTTGAGTGTTTGTTTGCCTGAGCTGTATGGTCGTGCGTTTAATCCATCCCATACCTCGTGCAAATTTCCTCTTTGCTTTGGGTCATGAATTCCTCTCGGCAGCAGCAGCTCCGTTGATGTGCATCTCATTGGCCTCTCTCTTAACCTTTCTCATCTGTCGTTGACACCTTCCTCAGTTGCTGTCATCCTCTGTCATTTGATTCCGTTGAACTCTGCATCACTGATTCTGTTGAACTGGTTTTCATTGGCACCATGTAATGTTTGAACAATTGTTAGTCATTGACTATTACGTGAGCACCAACGAATTGTAACTACAGAATGCTAGCTTTCTCAGCATTTTTGTTTCAGCAACAGAAGAATGTGCTGAGATGTATCCAATATCTCCAAAGCCTCACTACTTGTGTCCATGAATGGATTCCCAGTTTCTTCAAGACGGAAGAAAAGATTCCTTACATCTTCCTGAAAAGATTTCTGAATTGATTCAGTTTGTTCATGGGGACAGGTATCGCAGTTGGAAGCTAAAACATTCTCTTCAAATTTCCTGATGACACGACACATTTCTGCACCTGCAATTACCCACCTCCACAGGGCCATTTCATTTTCAGTCAATCCAACAGCACCCCATCACCTTCTATGAAAGCTGCTAAAGGCTGTCATAAAAGGCTGTTCATGAGTTGATCAGTTCCAATAGTGGATAATTTATGTTTTGTTTCTGAAGTTGTGAATGAAGATCTAGCAGTAGATGAGCTTGGATTGTGATCAATATTATAAGCAGCTGCAATGGTGAAAAGGTTATCTGGAAGAACTGGTGGACAACTAATTGTCTGGTTTAATTATATTCATGGCAAACACGGTTTGCCAATTTGCAAGCAAGTTGGGTAACTGGATTATATGAAATGCACAAGCCAATATCAAAACGTTTATCAATAAGTTTGCGCTTACGAGTTGTAACTTTATGCAATGTAACTTTAATTGACATCGCGAATGTAACTTTAGCCCTAAATAGCAGAGGTGTTTCCTGGCTTGTGGCATGCTTAGCAGACTTGGTTTGTCACAGAAAAAACAAAGAGAATTAGAAACCGTAGACCTATCCAAGTTCATGTCAGATGAACAAGCCAAGCACTGCAATTTTGTGGGGTTTGATTGAAAAAAAGTCATCTGCAATATAACTTTGTGCCACATTAACTTCAGTTTCCTTATCTCATTCATGGGCATATTTTTACATCCATGGTGCAGTTTGGGTTTCCATTGCTAAAAACTGAGGGTCTCTCTGACAAGTAATTTGTAGACTTCCATATTTCACATGAAAAATAAATATACACGTGATGGGAAATTATACTTCCCGGCACCCATGAATGTTATTAAAATTCTGTCAGATTGTCAACGTCGTCTCGTGCGTCTGACCTAATTCCAACCAATGCTGAACACGAATATTCCTTTACTTGTTTGTTGTCATTGTCTTCAAGTTTGACACTTCATCATGTATCCTATACCCTTCCGAATGTGTAAAGAGTAATAAAGTTGTATTACAGAGATGATTACAAAATAGCTTACAGTGAATTAAGAGGAAACAATTTACACACTTCCAGCTTCAAATCACGGACACAGTTTGCTGCACCAACCACCGATTTTATTGTATGCATATGTCAGAACATCTGCAGCTGAATCCTCAAAGAATCTATATCCAACTCGTGGTATTGTTTCAATGTGTCATTTGATTCACCATTGAGAAGAACATCCTCTATTTCCATATATTTTTTTCAGATCATTACTCTGAAAAACCTTTTTTCAAAATCACTTTTTATAAAAAACGGGTTGATAATGTTCTAACTCGTTTTTCAGCATGATAGTTTTTGGCAGTTCCAGTATACCTGGCTTGTGGTTGTCTGCGTCTTGGCAATTTCAGCACATTCAAGTCATTATCTCTGATCATCTGAACTGCTTTTTGAAGACATTCGTAAAATAAACTTCATTTCGCATGGTGTCCAATTCTTTTATGACAATATCAACAACAGCCAAGATACCGGAAACACATGTCTGGTCTTGAAGTGATTTACTTAATGATTCAAGTTTTTCCAAAGCTGGTAGAGTCATCGACAGACCTATTACTGTTGTGCCTAATTCAAATTTAGCACACAAGCTGCAAACATGTAGAGCTCCAGTCATCTCCAGTCATCTTGTCTGATGCTTCAACGAAACTAGCTAAAACATCTGGATATATTTCAAGAACAGACTTGACAGCAGAACAGCAAGTAAGCCATCTTGTTGGACACAGCGGCTTAATGGCATGCAAATTACTAGATTGTTCATCATTGGCCACTGATTCAAATATTTTTCTGTATTTTCCTGATGCACCATAAAATGTTCCAAGTTCTTGTACGCATTGAAGTGCATCACAAATCATTGCGACAGAACTGGTAGAACTGTCGACGATAGAGTAATCCACTGTCAGGGCTTGAAAGAATGATCGCAGGTGTTCGCTGCAACAGAACTGTCAACTATAGAAAAATCCACTGTGAGAACTCCCAGTCGTTCTTTCCTGAGCGAGGGTGTGTCCGTGCATGTCTGGTGTTCTCTATCTTGGGAAGCTATCTTCTGTCTGAGTGATCTGATACTTTTGAGGGTCTCTGTCTTAGAAGTCACCTGCACTTTTAGAAGTTGGTGGCAAAGGCAATAACTCTTCTATCAGGAGATTATTGTCTGTATATCTCATCCTGTTTCAGTCCATTAACTTCAAAAGTACCCTTTGCCTTGTTATTTAACTAGGCTCATATTACCCTACTGAGTAATATGAACAGTGAGTACAGTTGTTGGACCATGTGAGGAGGGAAAACTGAGGCATAGGGTTTCAAAGGTGGTGATTACCATGTCCAGCCGGATGACTGATGCGCGTAGGGTTGAACGATAATAGACAACAATGCCACCGTCACGCATCTGGTTGTCGCCAGGAGGAGGCACATTAGGACTGTCGAAGATGGCGTAGCCGACGTGCACAGCTTGAAGAAGAGGAACATCCTCAGAGGTATGGTGCCAGCTTTCGGTGACTGCCATGATGTCAAGCTGGTTCTCCAGAATAGACTATGAAACATAGGCAAACTTGTCTATGACTATGACCGGATAGTTCTTAGCGAATCTCTTTGAAAAGCCAAAGTGTTAATGGAAACTGACATTTGGTTATCAGGCTGTATGTAGATCCACTATGACCAGATAGTTCTTAGCAAAATCTCGTCAGCCATAGCGTAAATGGAAACTTACATTTGGTTATCAGGCTGTAGTTCCACTATGACCAGATAGTTCTTAGCAAATCTCTTGGAAAAGTGTAAATGGAAACTTACATTTGGTTATCAGGCTGTAGTTCCACTATGAACAGATAGTTCTTAGCAAATCTCTTCAGCCAAAGTGTAAATGGAAACTTACATTTGGTTACCAGGCTGTAGTTCCACTATGAACAGATAGTTCTTAGCAAATCTCTTCAGTAAATGGAAACTTACATTTGGTTGTCAGGCTCTAATTCCACTGTGACCAGACCGTTCTCTAAAGATTCATTGACTCCTATGAAGGATTTTGAGTCACAGACTTTTATCTTCAGGAGAAACAAATTGTCATTGTTGGGTTCATCACTAGTATTTCCATGGGTTCCTACATGTAATACATGTTGATTAAATAGATGATTGTTTGGCATGACATCAACAGCTCATGAAATGGTTACTCTCTCTAACTGTAACCTTCTTTGTGGTATTTTAGCATTCAGTTTTAAACATGTATAATTTGAATCATTGATTTAGTAACATATCTGCAATTCACAAAATGGGAGATGTGTGTTACTCTATGAAACTATGGCGCTATCCCCACCACATCCTCATGGTAGGATTTGACTCGGGTGATATCCCTCCCTCCAGGACCGAAAACTAAGGGATCATCCACCCTTCCTTCTCCCTTCGCCATAGCTAGCAAGGCATCAGCAGCCGCGACCAGCTCAGCCGACCTACCATTATTGGGGTGCGTCCATTCCGGGCTATTCCATGTTCTTTCGAGAGGATGACAAACGATGGGGTTTGAGTCATCATGGAGGTAGGTTGGAAAAGAGGGTTTCTCCAGTCCAGGCCCAGGATTCCAAATTAACGCTTTAGTGGAGTCTGACTCTAATATGTCCACAGCCTCCGCGTGGGAAGCGACCCACCTCTCTGGTGAATCAGGGTTCTTTCCCGCCCGGTCACTCATCTGGGTTGACTGCCAATGCACCAACCGATCAGTCATCAGATTTAGCTCTCCCTTCATCCGTTCAAGAGCATTTAATGTGGCGCCATATAAATCAAGGGTGTGGGGATGGGACTTCACAACGTCATCCTCTTCTCCACTGGTCGCCATGTTAGTTATCCTTCCTTCCTTACAGCGTATTCTGGTGATCAATAGCAAACACAATGGATAGAAGAAATCAATGTTATTGACAATCGCAATCAACTAATACAATTTATCTGAACAACCCTTGTTGTGTCTCTAGCGATTGTTGCTACTGCCAACACTAGTGCAAATAAACCAAACGTTCGTCTTAATTGACTTGTTCTTCTATTTATAGAATTGACACGTGATCAACAGCTTACCAGCCAACACCATATCAGACTTGTGACTTGATATTCAATGCAAATTAACATTTAACGATCACCTTACTCTACCTGAAAATACAAGTTACTAACTAGTTTATGCAGTCTTAATTTTTATAGTGCCCAGGTCCATTAATTGGTCTCCGAAACAGGGTCTC
Source organism: Allolobophora icterica (assembly GCA_963556255.1). Classification (NCBI taxonomy): domain Eukaryota; kingdom Metazoa; phylum Annelida; class Clitellata; order Crassiclitellata; family Lumbricidae; genus Allolobophora; species Allolobophora icterica. The sequence continues at coordinate 26,791,458 of OY744610.1, read as the reverse complement.
ATGCAGTTCACATGCACATCCGGGACACTTGTGCATAAAATGGCGGTTACTGGAGGGTTGGAACTACGACTAACACTAACTTCCGAAAAGTTAACCAGACAAAACGGATATCCACAAAACCTCATCAAACCACAACCCTTAGGTGGTAAACAATAGATTCAATGTGATCATTATACCCGTTATCAGGAAGCAATCACTTATTTTGAAATATCTTGTCAAAGTTTCTGTCACGAAACACCACCTTCAAGACAACACAACAAGAAGAGCGTCCTCTCGCTCCAAAAATAATGTCACGTGACCAATATTAGCCAATCATAACTCGTCACCTATTAAGGTCACCTGTGATTGGACAATATTTTAAGCTTCTGCCAAGTAGGACATTCGGGCGCTTTCTAAAAGGTTCACCTCTCTAAGGAACGTGGAGAGAGAGAAGATTGCAAGTCTTCACATAACTGATTTTCTTTGTGTTATTTTAAGATTGTTTATGAAATGCACTTAACCCTCTATGGTTCCAGTTTTTTAAAAATTCATTTAAAAATTGTAACATAACGGTGGTATGTTTATGAGAAAATTATAATGTTCATGCCTAATTTGGTGCAAATTAGGTAAAGTGCAAAAATGTATTACGGTGCATCAGAAGGTATAGTTGTTGTTTTTTCCAGCTACTATCATCAGCAAAGAAAAGTTTTCTCATTTGTAATGTAAATAATGCCAGTGTAGGAATGCACAAAAATGTTCTTGCAAACATAAATGCCAATCAGGCTAACAAGCACCCAATCCTGCTGTTGAATGGTAGTCCTTGAAATAGTTTTGCATTGCTCATGCATAGAAAGACTTGGCATTTGTGCATTGGATCCCAGTGTGCAATGGACTCTGCACTGCTTCCGTCTGTTAGTTGCCTCTGGCTAGTGTTCTACTTCACACAATCGAACATCATCGAGGGAAACTTGCTGGATGTGTTGGCAATGCGTCTTCTGACAACTGATGGTCAAAGATGTCCGGCTGAGCATTTCACCTATGGTACTTGCAAACTCAGGCACCAATAAAACTGTAAACCAAATGAACAATATGTAGCGTGGCTAGCTGATGGATATTGAGGTATGTAGTAGGCGAGCATGTAGCATAGTCTATATGTAAGATAGTTGGTGCTTGTGTCTGTAGCAGATCTGCTCGTGTCGTTTGTAATCGGCGCTTCTCTAGGACGACCGGGCGGAACATCTCTCGAGCTCGATGCCCTCTCGAGCCCAGGCCGATGGCCCGAAAAAGGACTAAGACGACGCTCAGCAGCAGTTCATAAGTTTATTAACACGTTACAATTACGACGACAACCTTCTACTACAACTTGTGACAACTCTGTCTCTTTACATTTCAAGCTCGGCCTCTATTTATAGTCAAGTCAGTCGGTTGGGTTACTCGCATATCTGTGTGTGTTCATCCCTTTCTCTGTCCATGTTTGTCTTTGTCCGTCTGTATATTCCTGTACACGTGGCATCTGGTCAGTTGGTCAGTGGGCTCGCACTTCAGACTAATCAGCGCCTTCGTGGTCTGGAATCTGTGCGTGGGTCTGTCAGTCTGTGTGGTATGAGTGCATACATCCACCAATTAGTCGTGTCAATGAGTGCATGCCTTCCAGTGATTATCTGGCGCTGTAGAAGTCAACCACTACAAATATATTTGAATTTATGTAGTTATGTTCTGAACAATATTTGTTGCATAGACAATTGCATGAGGTTTCCTTTTGCGATGTTGGCCTTGAACTCTGCCAATGCCAAATGTTCTTCGTTGCTGTCCTGTTTCTGAGCCCAACTATGCAGCAGCCAGTTCCCAACTGCCTAGTCAATGCAGTGGTAGAAGATTCTGTTGTAGCACTTCTTAGATCTGACTCTGATCTGGTACAAAGTATTGTTGCGAAACCTTGGTTACTTTGCTTTCCCATGAGCACAGAGTGGCTCAGAGCTCTTACCAGGATGCCAGAAACCCACGCCCCTAGGAATAATTGTCCTTTGGTTTGGCTCTCATGGTATATCGAGAGGCTCAACAGGACCAACACCAAAGTAGTGTAGAAGTCCTTTAATCATCTAACACAGTGGTTCTTAAAGTGGTGGTCCGCGGACCGGCGCTGGTCCGCGGAGCTCTGGTCACCGGTCCGTGAAACAGTCCTTAAAAATTCATAATTTTTCAACTTTTTGATAAAACATCAATGACATATGAAAAATACTTCAGAAATAATGTGAAACTGGGAATCACATCATGATAATGTACATTGTAAAACTCGATTTAGTTTGGTTTAGCAACTTTAGCAGCAAAACCCTTGAATCCCCCATATTTTGTGTGCGTATCCTCAGGTTCCGATCCCGCGCTTGCCTTTAGTGGTCCGCGAAAAGCACAACACACGTGGTGCCGGTCCCTAGCTTGAAAAAGTTTAAGAACCACTGGTCTAACATACACAGAAGCGTCCAAACAAACTAGCACACCCACACCATAAAGGCATTACGTGACTTGGCAGCAAGAGAACTATGACCACCCTCGTTCCATATCGTCACAGGCTCTCTGAGCATCTTTGATAAGCCCCATCTTGATGCCTTGTTGCTTCGTCGATTTAAGACGTTCCACACCCACCAATTGAGACTTGAGGTTGATGCAATGGCTCAAGACCGAATCTCGACTGTTCTCTAGACCCTGTTATCCCGCCCTTTTATACACCAGATATCCCATGAGGTGTCGAGATCCCTGATGACTCATCGTCCAACCCATGAGGTGTCACCCTAAATGGTCACCCAACCAATCCAAAGGCCACAATTGTCACCCCATGGGTGTCGATGTACCTACAGCCTCAGCACCCTGGCTAGGCAGCAGACCCATACGAAATCACCCCATGCAGTTCTCTTGGTGCCGATTACACAAAACACAATCCATAAAACTGATGGCACCTCATAGGGTGTCGATAGATAGGCACCCTATATCTCCTCGTAAGGTGTTGATACAAGATCGCCACCTTGCCAAATAGGGTGTTGAAATATAAGATAGGCACCCTATAGCACCTCATAAGGTGTCTATACAAGGTGTTGATATCTTGCGAAATATTACAGCACTTCCCAGGGTGTTGATATAAGATAGGCACCCTATAGCACCTCATAAGGTGTCGATACAAGATCGTCACCTCACCAAATAGATTTCTCTACAGTATCAACTCGCACATGCTCTTGTTATGCACTGAGATAATCTTTGGACACATGATGTCCTTTCTGGCCTGCTCCTTCTAGCTGTACCTATGGATTGTTTGGCACAGTTGTACACCAACAAAAGTGGAACCCAGACTGACGAGTTTGTTATCATACCAAGGAACACAGACATCTGCACATCTTTGATGGACTTCGAAGACCCCAAAGTCAATTCAATTGAACGGTTTCCAAGAGACGGAATCTGTCTGTGTCTGCTAAACAATAAGCTCTTGAAGCTGCAAAATATCTGCTGGAAAAACTGCAATGGAGCTGGAGTTTTAGCACCAGTTTTTCTGCTGGTAATTTGTCATTACCAAGGCTTTATAGAGTTATCCAGATGCCCTTCCACCCACTTGTTTGCCTCCTGCTTCTTTTATCGTTTAGAATTGGGTACAGCTGCAGTAGTTGATGGGCTGGCATCAGCATCAGCTTCCAGTTCTACCACTGCAGATGAAGAACTCGGCATGGCTTGTTGAGACTACCTTGCACTTGATTATGTGTTTCAGTACACCAGTTTGGTAGGCTGGCATCAGCAACAGAGCTCTGCTGGTTCTTCTTTCGAAGATGAAGAACTGGACATGCTTTGATGAACTTGTACATACTCATCTTCATCGTTGCTTAACACTCTGATGCTCTGAGTCGATACTGTCTGATGTATGCAAGTGGCTGGACAAATCTTGACAACGATACAACTTTTTTCTTCTCATAGAATGACTTTGTGTTCATTCTTTGGCTAGTCAGTGGCTACAACAAATGACAAAATTGCAGTTGCTCTTGAAATCGTGCAGTGAAGTGCTGCAGTCATTTTTCAGGCATTTATGGAAGCGAAGAAGTGTGATCATACAATACTTTACATGTGCAGTAGTGCAAAGATCCATTTGAATTTTACACGAGATCGTGAAAAAAGATGACTTTTCCCAAATGATATCGTTGTATTATTGATAGTTGTAATAAAATGAGAGATATTTTAGATTACTTGGGATTACATGTAAAATGTTGACAATCTCCAAATTTGATCAGATTCAATGACAGAACAGAGACTTGTTTCATTAAATCTCACAACAACAAACAAGATGACTGCTGAGCAAAGAATAATAAATTTAGTGATGCGGTAACAAGTTCAGTAGCACACAAGTTAAAAAATACACCACAAGCTGAGCTGCATGGCCTGTAATCTTATGATGCAAAAATGCACTCCAGCTCCATGTAGGATAAGTGATTAACAAATGTAAATTTTTCAAACACATTGCCAATATATACTTTACCATGTAGGTTTTTTGAAGGCAGGCAGTTCATCCAGATATTCTGGTCACTGTCAAAGATCAACATCTGAGTTGATCTTTGACAGGTTTTGGAAATGTTTCTCCTGTAGAAATTGAGAAAACACCATGTGTGTGTGTTGCTGCCAAATCATTCAACGTGACTTCAACTCTGAGATGTCATGAACGTTTGTGATGCAGAGCAGTTTTGAACAAAGTTGGCTGATCCATCTGGGACAAGGTACAGACATCAAAGAAACTCAGAGAATATTCTGATCAAGTAAAAGTTAATTTAATCAAGTGATCTGTATGATTCTAGTAGAGACCCTAAGTATATTTTGAATTGAGGGACTCCAAAGGCAGTACATCACTGTCTATCATTGAAAAGTTTAAATTATTGCATTATTTATTAAACAAGTGCATAATTGTGTTGATATTATTACATTTTATGGCTACGTTTGAAAGTCACACAATGAAACATAATGATTTCTTTAAGTTTTTCCTTTCCTGAACCTAAACATCTAATGTTTCTATGTGTATTATGAACAGCAGAATATCTGCGCATGTTTGATTTTCTCAGTGGAATTAACAATCAGTTAGAAGTACCTATAGATACATTTGGTAATGAAATTTAATTTGATGAGGTCATTGATATGTCACTATATTTTATTTGAAAATACTATAGGTACTTTGTGCTGTAAATAATGATAAACTTGTTTACTGGAAGCCTGTTATCTAATTTACTGAACACAGTTAACAATATTCATTGAATATGGTTAAGTAATGTATTGAAATTAATTAAATTATGAAATTTATTTCATCTCTAGGGATCCTTACAGTTACTGCAGGGGCCGCAGCCACTAAGGTAGCAAACAGCTACTGTTATGTTTCTTAGAAGAAGTCACTCTGGAAATCAGTAAATTGAACTGGAATTTGATTGAATAACTTTTTGGTCTGTTAAAGGTGCCGAAAATGGATGAAGTTTTATTGACAGAGGACAAAAACGGTGATGACATCTCAAAGACTGTTTCTGCTGATAACCCAAATGTTGAAAAGAAAGATAAAGCTATCATACACGAGTGTATCATCTGTTCAAAATCGTTTGCCTGTAAAGGCGATCTTAACGTTCACTTGAGAATCCACACAGGAGAAAAACCATACCAGTGCGAGACTTGTGGCAAGCTGTTCAGCCAACTCGGTCACTTGCAAATGCACATCCGAAGTCACACTGGAGAAAAGCCGTACAAATGTGATGTATGTGGCAAGTCGTTCATCCAGCGTAACTATCTGCAAATACATGCGCTGAGACATAGTGGGGAGAAACAGTTTCAATGTCGATTCTGTGGGAAAGCATTCAAGCATCGCAATACGCTGAAGAAACATCTGCGAAATCATACATCGGAGAACTGTGACTTCTTCTTGGAACCTCTTTTTTCTGACAGCTTAGGTACAAAAGGAATTAAAGGAAAGCTGCATCAGTGCACATTCTGTCCCGAGTCATTTGCTTCAGCCGGAATTCTCAAATTGCACGTGGCATCACACACAGGAGAAAGCCCTTACAAATGCAAGTCATGTGACAAGTCATTTGCCAGCAAGGGAAACCTCAACACTCATACAAAAATTCACACCGGAGAGAAACCATATGCGTGTAAGCTGTGTGAGAAATCTTTCAGTCATAAGGGCAATTTCAACACCCACCTGCGGAGTCACACCGGAGAAAAGCCATACAAATGCAACTTATGCGAGCGATCGTACAATCGACATGAACAGCTGAAGAACCACATTCGAAGCCACACTGGTGAAAAACCGTACAAATGCCTTTCTTGTGGACGATCGTTCAGCGTGCAGGGCGCGCTGAAGATGCACCTGAGAATCCATTCCGGAGAGAAGCCATACAAATGCACTTTGTGCAACCAGTCGTTCAGTATACAAAGCACTCTGAAGCGACACCAGAGAACGCACACTGGTGAAAAACCGTACAAGTGCAAGCTGTGTGATAAATGCTTCAGCGATGCAGGTCACCTGAAGAGACATGAACGGACGCACAGCAAACAACACAAGTGCCGATTGTGTGAGAAAACCTTTGGCCAGCTTATGTCTATGAAGCTACATATGCAAGTCCACATTGAGGAGAAACCGTTCAAGTGTCAGTTGTGTGACAAATCGTTTTTTAGCAAAACAGCTCTGTTAATCCATGCTCAGGTACACAAGGGAGAAAAGCCTGTTGAATGCCGGTTAGGAGAGAAACCTCTTGGTTCCTCTGACTTCAGAGTTATGATGGAAAACAGCCGAAAAACTTTTGTTGAAACTCTAAAACGAATTCATCGATTTGGGCAAAATAGGAAAAAACTTAGGCAGTATAAAGGTCACACTCTGAAAATTCTGCACAGACAAAAACTATCGTCACAGAAGGATTCCCATAGGAAGACAGAATCTTCAGACAGCATCAAATATTCATATAATGAGAGACCTTATGGTTGTGGACTGTGCCTAGAAACGTTCAGAACTAAAGTGGACACTGTTCAGCATTACTGTCTCTATCATTGAATAACACAGCAGCTACACATGAAATAGTTTAGTAGCAATTAACTAAGCCACACCAGAAGTTCAGTCCAGAAGCTTTGTCTATGTTGGGCCCACCAGCTGGAGTTGCCTTTCTCGAGAGCTGCGGCTCGAGCTCTTGGTTTGTCCTTTCCACAAGCATCTGAAGTCTGTATTATTGGACAGTAATTTCACTGGTTCGGGTCGGGAATGCCACTGATGAGTTTTTCTTAAAGTGGCGCTTTATAAATGTCAGATTACAATTGCACACATGGCTTCATCCTGAGACGTAATGTTATCTTTTGTAGGAAGTTAAGATGATTGCTTAAACACTGGAACTGGCTTTTAAATGATTATTCTAACACAAATTATGATACAGTCTCATATTCTATTCATCTTTATAGCACGTTCTCATAACATTGAAACCTTGCGGTTTGTATGCTTCAACTTGTTAGCCAATTTAAACCTTAGATGCAGCAGTTAAAGGGAAGCCCAATTGCTTTTGGTTTCTCTTATGGAGGCAATGAGGCATGGCCAATGTGATATAACAGGAGTACTACTAAGCAGTACCTTGTGCAGTACCTATTGTGTTTATTAGAACAAGTGTTAAACCTTTTGGAATACCGGTGCCTTCTATGTCTGTTAGAAATATCTGTATATAATTAAAACTGCATCAAACACTCAATAATTCTCATTTTAAGAGGAATTTCAATAACGCAACAGTTGGAGACAGAGATTTAAAAATTTAATACTAAAATTAAACTTTACAGAATGACTTCATTATAACGTTCAAGGTTCCCCATGTATTCCTGTCTTGATCCAGTCAGATTGAGCACTTGGGTTACACGACCTAAGAACTGTTACAGAGCAATGTTTTTTTCAGATTTGTATTAGGTACAACCGTTGCTTTGAACTTCACTTGATTAGATCAGTTAGATGGCAGTGTGCAGTGCTTTTGAGAGCTACACAAAATGTGCTACATGAGTATATACATACATACGTGTATGCCGGTGCATGTGGTTTGGTCAAGATGGCCACAAGTTTTTATAGCGTGTCATTTTGATCATTTAGTTGGTTGCCTGTTCAATTTGCTTGACAGTGTTCATTTGGACTTATATATACATGTGACTTTGTATGCATTCCTAGAGTTATTCCTCTCTTTCACCATTGTTTCTGAGTGTATTGGTTGGTGTTTGGATGTTTGTTATCGAGGTCTCGCTTGTCGCCGTGAACTTGTCCATGCTGAGGGGCTTCAAGTTACTAAGTGGACAGTGACAAACTCCATTTGCAAAGACAAAGAGAGTCCTTGGATTGGTGCCAACTATTCTGCTTTGTACAACCAACTGCCAGCTGCAGAGCATCTCATCATCCAGACTGAACGCAGCATCTTTTACCATCTGCAAGGAACTACCTAGTGTTGAGGCTTGTGTGTTGTGAGCCTTGTCACTTGTTGTTGCTTTTATTCATTTCCATGTAGTCAAGGAACTCCAAACATGGCTTTTACTGTCTTCTTTGAATGGGAATCCATCAACTGGACTGGGCATCTGTGGAAGCTCTCCACTGGTGACTCTACTTCTGTGAGACACTTGAAAGGCACTACAGTAAGTGTCTAGATACACACATGCATACCATACTTAACTCAAGCTAAGTTTGTGTGACTTCCGAAGGTTAATGTTAGTATATATGTACATAGAATTGTCAGTCTGTTACAAGCACGTTTGTACTGTTATACATTTTGGGATTAAATATGGTGTCTGTGATAGGATTCATAACTGATGCATGAATATGAAATACCTGTTGTACAAATCTTGACGACATTTCTTGGTTTAGCTGATCAATGGCCGAAATATAGGTGCTTACTCTGAGTATTTGTGTATTAACATATATAATTAATTCCTTTCTGCCCTAGAGGCCACGCCAGTGCTCGAAATGGAAAATTTTACGAAACGGAACGCTAGTCAAAGATATGGGAGCATTCACGTTAATTTCATAGTATTTTCCACAATAATTCATTTGACGAACCGGAACGGAAACGCTAATTCATTTGACGAACCGGAACGGTGTTCCGGTGCGTTCCGGTCCATTTCGAGCACTGGGCCACACGCTAAAGCCAGAGGGACTCGTGTGCCTGTGGCACATGGGCACAATGGCCAGTCTGCCAGAGCCCCACCAACATACAATACATCACAAATGGTAGAAGACGCTATATTGGTTAAGTCCTTCATCTCAGGGGTCATCCATAAAGGACGTCCACAATGAGGGGAGGGAGGGGTCATCCAAATGCGGACAGAGGCAGAAAAGGGGGAGAGGGGAGGGTTATGACCAGTGTGGATGTGTGCATCAAAATTTTTTAATTTGATAGTTTTTTAAAAACCACTTTGTTTCAACCTTCCCCGAAAGACGAAAAGGTCAGTGATGTGATTGCCTAAAACCTCAAGAACAGTATAAACTTTACTGCGACTTTAAAGAGGCCTTTATTACTGCACATACTGATTTGAAACCGCGAAACTGTCGCTTAAACGTGCACAGGAACAGTGGAATAATTGTAAAATGAATGATGCTGACATAAAAAAATTGGCTTTGGCGTGCAGACGTCCGCAAAGGGGAAGGAGGGGTAAGGTCAGAGGCGGACAAGGGGGAGGGAGGGGTCCAAAGTAGGTCACATTTTGCGGACGTCCTTTATGGATGACCCCTCACCCATTACAAAATTACCTCTGACTGTCTTACGTGCAGCACCCTTCAAACCTTTCAACCCTCTTACATTTGCCAGCTTATTACCATCCAAGCACCTAGCTGGCTAGCTCTACTCGTTCCCCATCATACCTTTCTCCATCTCGGCCTCCAGTTTCCTCCTTGGGATCTGTGGACACCAAGGGCGTACATTGAAGAAGAGCATGTTGATAGTCTACCCGTTCTGTGTCTGGAATGCTAATTTAAATAGTGATTATTTCATCTCTCGGGTCTTTGATGGATTTAGGCTAAGTTATTCTCCTTTGCCCAGATAGATTATGTTGTTGAATTTATCCACTGCAGTGTCTAGTTGTGAGGAAGCAATGATCAAAATGAATAGGTATCATCTGCATATTTTAGGAGGCAATTAAAGTTATGTTTAGGTTGGAAGTCTGATGCACAAACAGTATTTATGAAGGAGGGCCGTGCACTGAGCCCTCCAGAATACTACCGGTATATATTGTTTATAATTGCTGCAGCAGAAGTTGATTCAGGATATTTAGTGACCTGACATTTTATATATATATATATATTTATATATATATATATATATATATTCATTTATTCAAAAACCAAATGACAAACCGCATTAGGGTACATATAAAAGTCAAGTAAAAACAATATCAAAGAACAATAAATGAAGTTAACAATTAAACAAGATACGAGAAATAAAATTTCTGTTATCTTTAGCAGGAAGTGAAAAGTTATGAGGTCTAGGCCGAAGATCATAGGGTAATACAGTAGTTGGAGGGAATAGTGAATATAGAACATGAAAAGGGTTAAGTTTAATGGAGCAAAAGTCTTTGATCAGCTTGCTTAACAAGAGCTTCGTTTAATATCAATCAATCAATCAATCCTTTTATTGAAGCCATTTGAAGACATTGAAGTACATTGAAGTAGCAGGGCCACCTAGTTAACATTTATCGTAATACAAGTAAATGGCAGCACAATCAATACTTTTAACGGTAACATCGATCAAGTTATATGATCAGCAGGTAAAACAAACAATTATAGAACTCTTAACTAAAGAACTTAACTATCAGTATACATGGATTCCAACTAAGGTATACAGATCAATTTTCATTAGTTAAAAAGAGATGGAAAAATATCTTCAAACTGACAATTAGGCCTAGGCAGTATGATTACAAATCATTTTATGAATGAATGAATGAATGAACAAGTTATTACAGGAGTCGAATTTAACTGTAAATGGCAGCCATTATAGGCTGAGTGGACCTTGGGTTACGGGAGGCGATCCCGTTACCTACTGCACTTCACGCCAGTGATATTACCATTTACCAATAGGCCTACTCTTCAAGGTAGGCGGCAGGCCTAGGCCTATCCTATCCTGATTCCATTCCTGCGCCACTAGGCCTACATAACCGCCATCATCACCGATTACCACCGTACTACCCTGCTGTCTCCTCGGCTTGACCTCCCCGGACTCTGACCTGGCACCGGAACGGGTAAGGCGGACTTCCTGGCTATTGCGGACTTGATCGATTTGATATAGCGCCGGCCGACTTTTGTGTGGCGCTGAGAAATTTCGGAGATTTACATTACATTACATTACTCTATGGATCCCATATGAAAATATGGATAGCAAAACAGTACGTGAGTCATTTTCCGGTAATATGTCACATTCGAGTCATTTTCCGGTAAAATTCATAAATTGACAATTCAGCTGTCCCCGGTCATTTCTCAGAAAACAATACCCAGCCTGATCATGCTAAGTGATTAGATTAAAACGTTATTGATCAGTCAACAATTTAAGACCTTTGAAAGTAATTCAGAGCAATAAAACAATTTATTAAAATTTATGTTGCATTTAAAATGGTCCACTCCGTTACCGTCCCTAGGCTATAGTACATATTGCTTTCGTCTACAATTTCAAAATGATTTGCATTAAACCAAAAAATGTGACTGTTTCTTTTATAATAAACATAATTGCATATTTCTAAATAAAACTTAGAAACTTACAACTTCAGTATAATTTTTAAAAATATAATTATTTTAACTTGTCCCCGGAAAATTATGTCCGCTCCGTTAACATGTAAAAATTATCTCGTATCTCACAACCCTTCCAGTTCTTTGGTCTCGCAGCTTAACACATCTATTCTGTGAAGATCTATGTAAGTAAGTATGTCTTAATACAGGATCTGAATGCTAAGACAAATTTCTTACAAATTTTCATTTATTACGTACCTCGTGTTTTTTCATAATACATCCACTCCGTTACTGCATTTTTGCAATGATTATGAATAAATTTAATATAAATAATATTTTTAATATAACATTCATAAGCTATATAATGAGTGTACCGACGATTAATGTGGACGCATGAGAGATAATATGATATTTACCGTGCTGATACACAAATTGTCCACTCCGTTAACTGTCCACTCAGTTACCATAAATGTGACCCGTGAGGTACTAAAATTTATTCCGCTGTCAGGATAAGTCGTCTACTTAAATTATCATTTCTAATACAACTTATATAACAATATATGACATTTTTCCACTTTTCACATTCTGTGCTCAATTCTCGACAGATGGTAACGGAGCGGAACTTTTTATGGTAATTTTTTATGTAATTTTGAGGTTATGAGCAGATTTTTAAGACAACATCATAAATATTTTAATGTTTTTTTGTTCATTTGATCACTGGTAATGATTGGCTCAAGTGATTTTTATTTTGTTATTTGGCCAAAAAAATACAGTCAACTTTACATTGATTAGATTCCCTATTTTTCTTTCGGTAACGGAGTGGAATTTCTTAACAAAATTTAAAACGTGATGGAATTAAATAATTATTTGTATTGTAATTTCTTTTATATTTATTTTATAAACATTAATACTAAAAACATATTGGCATGTCAAACTACGCAGTAGGAAGATGTTTACTATATATAAATAGCTCATATGTGTTTTGGTAACGGAGTAACGGAGTGGACAAACATTTTCATAGGGCTATTTTCTTTCTGCTAAAAACTTCATAATTTTACATATTAGTGCAAAACCAAATACATATTAGTGAAATAGAAATATTAAAGATTTGCTCCAAACAAAAATCAACGTAATTTGCAAAAAAAAATTTTTTACTTCTTCAATAATAGTGAATGTGACATGTTACCGGAAAATGACTCATATCAAAGATTTTTAAATAATTGGGCTATAAAATTATAGTTTTAGTTGTAAGGCCAATTTCGATTGGTCGAATCTGACCAATAGGAACAGTTGTTTTGCGGCTGTTCCGGTTAAGGTTGCTAAGCAACATTACAGCTTGTGTCTGAACGAAAGTGGTTTTTGTTGTTTTAATAGGCATTTGAAATTTGAAATGGAGAAGTTGTTCATTTATTTGTGTTAAAATTTAATTCTAAATAATAGATTTATCGAAGGAAGCACTGTAGGTAAAGCTAGTGTTATTGTTGTAATTGAAAGTGATTACTATCCAACTGTTATTGTATTCATTCATTTCGAAAATTTAATATAGTGCCCCATCAAGTAACCTACTCAGAAGCGCTCCCAGCCCAACCACGGTAATATAAACTGGATTTAAGTAACTTATAAAACATAAGCGAACTATTCTTAGGTAATAGGCGAATCTGCAATGGGAGATGATTCCAGATGGAGGGGCGACCGAGGTGGGCGGACCACAGAAAGCACGACGCTGCCTAGTTGCGGTGGTAGCACGAGGAAGCACGAGGAACCAAGAGCTCAACTGCTTGTATAAGCCTAGTAGTTGAATATGTTTATTTATTGTGCGCCTAGTGCAGCTTGGCCGTAGATTAATGGAACTTACTCCATCTAGGCTTCAGGTGAAGTGCATTTTCATTCCATTTCTGAGTTTGCTATTCTAAGCCAGACGTGTTTTGTGCATGTTAAGTGAAATAGACGATTCATTCTGTATAAATATAAATGTACACATTTTTCTATAAAACGGTCGTATAGGGCCTCAACTCTACCCTGCTCATTATTCAATGAATTGATCTAATGAGATCCTTATAATATATATGGAAAGCTTATAAAACTATTAAGACAATCCTTTGCATCTGGATTTAGAACCGAAAGTGACCCAGCCTGCATCACTGATTTTGTTTTGACTGAGCGCCTGTGAAAAGGTTGTACCTGAGACATAGCTTTTGCTGCTGAGGAAATCAGGATTACAGTTATGATCACGATAGTATGTGGCATGTTACTATATCTATAGAATTGTACAAAGATGTTATAGATATGTATTAAATTGTAATGTAATGTACTGTATTATATTGATTAAAACTGTGATTAGGGTTACGCTTTATATATGTTATATTTTATGTATTGTACTATGTCAGGGCTTAATTACAGTTCAGTTTCATATGCATTGTATTATAATAAATTGTGATCTCTTTGCTTAGGACTGTATTCAGAGTTAGTCTTTGTATGCACTTTATTGCGATGGCAAGGAATTCAGTGATAGTACAACTTTGACTTTTGTTTCTTTAGACAATGTCTTCATCGGAGAAGTTGACAGTGGAGGTTGCGATGCAGCGCACTCGCCTGGGTCTGCATCTGCCTCCGATTCCTCCGATCGAACGACCAAAACAGTTCGACGATCCATACGCCAAGAGCAAACTACTCAAGTTCCGCTTGGCTAATCAGAAGGGCGGCCTGCTAAGAAAGATGATGTAAGATTCTTCGATTCTTCTTTTTCAACCTTGTTTTCAAGTGACACACGCAGTTTGCCCTGCCATCATGTCGACAAGTGTTTTCATGAATGTGTTACGGGATCTGTATAGGCCCTTATGGGTAAAGCATCCCATACAGGCTGCATGTGGGCATGCTGGAAGTGTATGTATGGGGGGGGGGGTGAATGGTAAAGCACTTATTTAAATGCTCAGAGAGGGGATTGACAGAGTGTCTCATTTGAAAATAGTAGGCAGGTTTAAAATTGATTGCGCTCGCCGAGTCGACCTCGGGAGCTTTTGTGTACAGCGTATTTTGTGTATCGTATTCGTATAGTTGCATATATATATAGTACTCATCTAGTAGGCCAATCTCAATTCAGTTCCGTTATCTGAGTAGGTCTCTTGAAGAGGCGCTATATAAATTCCTAGAATGAATGAACATTCACTTTAAACCTGCCGTGCCGCGTGAGATGTCGGTCCTGTTGTTATGGCAATCATATTGCTTGAAATTGGAGTGATCAGTCAGCAGTAATTAGGACAGGTCATGACACGCATTCACTGCTGCCACAAGTAAGAAAATTAAAGTAATGCAAAGTAGGTAAATGAAAATAATGGTTGGCTCCAGGTTCGTCTGTCGTCTTGGAGTCTAACTCAAACTCATCAAGCGACGACTGAAATGCCTTTGTGTACAAGGATCTCACAGATCTGATTTTCGGCCTACACACAGCTTAGTGGAAGGACAGAACACCATGGCATCCCATTGTGGACATGGCCACGCTCAGCAGCTGAGTTTGTCACCAAAGAAACACTGACACTTAAGGTGCAGTGAGTGGAACAGTGGTTAGCAATTGTATGGGACCTGTGGAACACTACACCACTCAGCTCTTAAACCTTTCATGATGAGTAAATGAGATCTAATGGAAATGACATTGGTTTCCAGTCGCTTAGATTATTGTAATTCGCTTCTTACTGGTATCAATAAGGCAAACATCCTGAAGCTGCAGAGAGTGCAGAACTCTTTGGCTAGAGCCATAACTAATACATCAAAATATCAACATATTACCCCTGTTCTTAAATCCTTGCATTGGCTTCCTGTTCAGCAGAGAATCATTTTCAAACTGGGGCTCATCGTTTATAAAACTTTGAATTCTGGCCAGCCACAATACTTAAAATCAGTTCTTACTCCCCAGACTTATCATTATTCAACAAGGTCATCTGATTATCTTTGTCTGGTTATACCTAAGTCCAGAACTGTTCTTGGTGAACGAGCTTTTACGGTAGCTGGACCTACTTTTTGGAACTCTCTTCCTGTGTCTGTTCGCTCTGCTCAGTCGCTTTTGTCATTTCGTTCTCAACTTAAGACTTACCTCTTTCAAATTGCTTATCCACCTTAGGCTGCCTCTCTGTCTTACGGACTGACCTTCTGGATTTTGACCTGATTACGGCTTGGTTTTGGTGTGCCATCGGTTGATGCCTTGTGCATTAGACACCGGCGCAATAGAAGTTACTAATTAATAATAATAATAACTCTAGTCCAAGTAGTCCTGGGTAGACTTCATGGTCTTGTCCAATCCCTCCTTCATGGTAGCCCTCAAGGCTCTGCAGTGGTCCTCGTCTTCTGAAGAGCAGGCAACATGTTCAAAGAAGCACAATCTGCATCTGTTGCGCATTCGCTGCTCTCCTTGATCTCCTCCGTCGCAGATCTCAAGTTGCCCACACATCGTATCGTATCGTATTTGAAGATTTGTATAGTGCAGCTCACAGCTGAGGCCACTCAGCAGCGCTCCCAGTGTGAACGCTTCGAGAGAAGAAAAAGATTTTGCACATGATCTGAGTATGAAATCCTTGATCTCCTCTATGACAGTTATCTAGTTTGCTAAAATGATCTGAGTGTGGAATTTGGAGAATCTTTGGGAGGTATCACAAGAATCCCAACACTTGTCAAAAGTGTCTGGTTTCTTGCTCAGGGCAACCTCTGTGGTGGATCACATCGCAACTGTAGAGGAGTACTAGCAGGACTAGCAGGTGTTGGAAGGGCACCTGAGGGCGCATGGAGGCCACAAAACTGGCCCACTGGCTTCCTTACCCTGCCAGAAGAGGATTGGTCACCATCTGGGAAAAAGACCAAGAAACCTTAACATGACTATGTACCTAAACAGAAAAGTGGGCAACGACGTAAATGGGGCTCCCCGTCAATGGAGGGTGAGCGTCGCGTCCGGCAGGAATGGGGTGGACGGGCCATTCAGGTCATAAACAAGAGAAATCCCTGTACCAAGGAATATGAGAGAGGCAATGAATATGAGAGAGGCAATAGAAAAAATCAGGAACAGAGAAACCTGGAGACGTCAAGTTGAGGACTCATCGTCGGCCTCGGCCTGACGGAAGAGAAACAAAGAAGAAAGACTAGCAGGACACACAGTCTACAGAAATGTAGTTTAGTATTCAGCTAATTTGCAAGTATGTGTGTTAGATACTGGTGGCAAGTTTGCCTCTGCCATCTGCATTGATAGCGGTCCACCATAGTCTAGTGATTAGTGCAGTGGACTGTCAACCTGAGGTTTTGGGTTCAAATCTGTGTCAGAAGAGGAAGCAGTTTGAATATTTTGGGTCCACTTACCTCCATACAGAGAGCACAGCTGTAAAATTAGATCTCAGACCATGCATCATCTGTGGGAGGGTAAGATAGCTAGACTGGAAGCTGGTCACCTGCCCTCGTATTCTGAGGCTAAGAAAATGAAGTCAGTAGCTCTTCCAACCCATGGGTGTTAACTATCATCGCTGGATGGAATTCCAGTGGCTGGGCTCTACATATGGTCATTTCAAGTTATTTGAATGTTATTGCTCTTATAGGTGAACTTTAACACTAATAATGTCAGTGTAGACAGTAGTTTTGTGAGATACGTGAGGTGCCATACCCTCTACCTGTGTACATACAGACAGAAATGACTTCCTGTTGGTGTAAAGGACTTCTCATCTTGTTTTCTTCCTCAACTTTCTGTGTAAATATAAGTGGAGTGACTGTACTAAATCTGCCACTGTTGACGTCACTTTACATGATGTTTGTGTGGTTTTAAATTACAGTATGAAAAATGCCGTCCAAGTTTACAAGGAGACGAAACAGTTCAATGATTTGCAGCTGATGGATAAAGAGGCCGAACCAGAGTATCCCGATGAAGTAAAATCCTTGTTCAGTCTTTTGACTCCAAAATAAGCTCCACTTTATCTTTAGTTACTTTTTCTATATTTTTTCTTCATTTTCGTGTATCTTGAAGTTTATTTATCACAGAGGATACTGTCAGTTGAACTGTAACAATTCATATGCTCACTCATTGATACTTTCCTTTTTTATTCATTCATTCATCTCTTCATTTGTTCATTTTTTTCAGCATGTTTATGCATTGTCTCTTCAGTTAAGGTATCTACTCAGTTGCTCTCCCAGCTCAACTCCCAGCTCAACCTCAGTGAAGAGAACAGAGTTATTTCATTTGTTCATTCAGTTGCTTATTCGTTCATTTGTTCTTTCATTCAGTTGTTCTTTCATTTAGTGGCTCTCTTCCTATTTGTTCATTCATTAAGTTTATCATTCATTCAGAATTTTTTTAGCAACTCATCAGAATGTTTGTCCAGCAGTTCTCCCAGCTCTGCTGCATAGACACAAGAGAATGTCAGTTTTCCAGTGTTAGCAAGCGGTGTCTTTAGCCAGAGGAGACCTATCAAGAGGAAGCCCATTCCAAGTAGATGGAGGATAGTTTATCCACTGTCCTGGAGCTAAGGAATCTATGGCCATTGTGAAACCCAAAACAGAGAACACAATGGACTTTGGTGACAGTCTATTGACCTAGGCTAACATAATGGTCTTCTTTGGCTAAAATATGTGGAATAATTTCTTAAATAGTTTGTTTTGTGGGTCTGTATTGCATTGCATACTGTGTAATGTATTGAATTTTAGTGCATTGCATCATATTTCTCTGCTCTGTATTGCATTGTATAATTTGTATTCATATTGCATTGCATTGTAGACTCTGATGATGCATTGTGCAATGTTACTGTACTCTGTGTTGCATTGTATTACTTTGTATTGCATTGTATTTCTCTTCTTGGCACTGAATTGCATCTTCTGTTTCTGTAGATGATGAGCAAGGAGAGAAGGCGAAGGGTGAGTCTCTTCCTCTCTTGTCTCTTCTTCTTCTTATATGCAAAGCTCTTCAACTTCTTTTTCATAAATGACTTCAGAGTTCACAACAAATGATGGGTTGTTTTTTGTGTGCATAATATCCAGTTGATACCATTTCATTTTCTAGTCAGTTTCATTTGTGATGAAAAATTTTATTTAAGAAAAATAGTTCAAAAACAAGAGTTTTTCTTAAATATAAATTACATTATTTTAAGCTAAAATATTGGCTTATTTCTAACTGTTACATTGCTGCATGGTTTTGCCTGTAGATGAACCTGTGTTTCATGCTACATGGTAAACTACTACATGTTAAATGTTATGTTAAACTGTCTGCCTTTGTGTTCAGATGAACTACCTGATGCTAAAGAAGTGTGTTCAGGGTGCGCCCACCACACCAATGCAACAAGACCTTTACGAGGGGATCATGTGTCGAGTTCCACGTCATCTGAAGACTGGTGCAGCACTCATGGCAGTCATCGATGAAGTTCACCAGGAGATTGTGGCAGACTTTGACAAGAGCATGCAAAAGTCAATGGGTATGCTATGCTGCTGAGCACTGGGTCTTAGGTTCAAATCATCTTGTGTAGCATGAAATTGGTATTACCGATGGATGCTTCCTTCAGTATGGTTTCAGTTTGACCAGAATACTTTACGCGCATTTGATTTTATCGAGTTATGTATTATCGATTGTTAAAATAAATTTTGACTCAAATATACTGGTAAGCAAAGGAAATCACAGGACATGTAAAACTGATATAGCAAAAGATGCATTGGCATATAGTTTCCAAGGACTGTATGTCAGTTGTCACCTGTCTGCTTGCAGTTCAGCATGTTCTTGTAAGGCCAGACATCCGAGGCCTTGAAGATGATGACAATGTCCCTCCAACTCCGTCCCCGGTCGGCCTCGACTTCTCGCAGCCGTGGCATGCATCTGTCGTTGCGAGCAAAGAACTCATGCTCACCAATCTGCATATGTGTCATCCAACGATGAAGTTGCTGCTCGAAATGGGTCACGATTCCCTCGGCAAGATCCTGCTCATCAACTGCCTGGCTTATCGGTCGCAGGGGCAGGTCGAATTTGAGACGCTGAGGAATAACATCATCTTGGAGAGCGAGAAAATAGAAGAGAAACTAAAGAACAGGTTAGAAAAGAATGGAACCTTCTGATTTATTTATTTTAATTGTTTATTAGTTTTATTATGTACGTAAGTTCAATAAATCTGAACCTGAGGCTTGAGAAAGGTTCTTTAAATGGAGTCTGCTCAGCAGGCTCAGACCCACAATCAGTAGATTACAGGCCCAGTGCTCTATTGAACAGACCACTGCAACACATGCACTGAAATGGGTGTGGCATCCCCAGTGTGTTCGGTGTGGCACCACCTATGAGTTTTAATGTTTGGTATTGAAAGGTAACATCCCATTTTGTGTCTTTGACAAGTGTTGAATATAATTAATTGAGAAATTACTTGACAAGCATCTCGCTCTTCCACACAGTATCTTTGACTGTAAACTTCAGTGATATGAGGTTTTTCTATACTGGATGCTTTTTCTAAATGTTGATTAAATTTTGGATCCATGTGCTGAACCTTTGTATATGAGAATTTTTAAAGTGAGTTTTGTATGAAAGTTCTAGTGTAAACTGCATTCTATTTATGTATGCATCTGAACTTTATTTTAAGGACCTTTGAGAAGCACTGTGGGACCTCTCAAAGTGCCATACCTTCCAGTGCACTGTTGTCCTGTATTGATGTGGTTGATGTGTTTTGTTGTTCCAATGCACTGTTGTCCTGATATGGTTGATGTATTTGGTTGTTCCAGTTGGTTGCCTTCTGTCATCAACATTTTTGCTGACAAGAAGAACTTCTTGTCTGTTAAGCCGAGCAAACAGGACAACTTCTTCAACTGTGTTGCATGTCTCATGTCCAATCAGGTTACAGATTCAATTCAAGTCAATTCATACTTCAGCTTTGTACTGTGTCAAAGATTTTTGATTGATCTCAATGTCAGTTATGTCCAGGTTAATCTCAGTGTAATTTATCCTAAATCATGGATCATAATTTATGAGCACTCCCTAAGAAGTTAAGTGCAGGCTACCAGCTTTTTCACTGTCATTGCAATTTTTCCAGTGGGTTGTTCAGAGATTGTTACTATTTTATTATTTTTTTCCAAAGTATATAATTTATATATGATCCCTTGGGATTGAGAAAATTAGATGGTTTTGTTGGTGTGAAAGGTGCTGCAAAAAGCGACTGCATTGAAGTACTGGATGGCCATGGGCACTTTATTATCTGATCATTATTATTTTTATTATTATTATTGTTGTTATATAAAGATGTTTGAAGCACAAGTAAGATAACTAAGTTCATCGCAAATGCACTAGAGATCTGGGAACCGGAACAAGGTCTGGTTGCCAGGAGGTCCAAGATTGTTAGAGATGGAGGAACTTTTATTGTGTGTTGTGCTAGGTTGAGACAAAAAGTCTCTTGTAGCTGGATCATGTAAGTGGCTGACTGGATGCAGCACTCATGAATTAAGATACTGCAATAAAGTGATACTGCACAAATAGTTTTCAAGAGGCACTCTAAAAATGTTGTGTTTATGTTAAGATATTGGTGTATAATTATGTAAATTTATTCTTTTCAACAGTTGCTGTTTGCTTATCTCCATGTAAGCAACCTAAGTTTGCTGCATTGGCAAATTTATGTAGCAGCTCTTAAGGGAAGCTCTGATATGGCCACAACATCTGTCGCTTGCTTCATACTGAACTGTGTTTGTTGCAGTTGCGTGATCTGTTGACGCGTTCGATCGAGTCGTGGGTGAATTTGTTTGATGAGAGCAACAAGAATCGTTTGCCTTTGTTACGCATGGAACTCATCTACGAGGACAACAAGATGACCTTCTATCCGTTCTATCACGACCTCGAGGAACTCATTCTCTTCGTTGTTCAACACCTGTCACAGAGGCTTCAATCGGTATATTGTACTGTATTGTATTTGTCCAGTATTGTAGCTGTATAGCGCCTCTTACATATGAACTACTGATGGCGGCTTTCAGCATAAGAGCCCTGAGGATATAAATACAGTAGTGAATTGCACCAGTCCAACATTTGACAGCCACACCACATCAGCCAATATTCATCCATTCAGAGTACTTATATGGCACCCCTTCAAGATACCTACTCAGAGGCATTCCCAGATTGTAAATAGCTGACTGTTCCAAAGTGACAGACACCACAAGAGCCCTATGTTGCGATATTGTAAGTGCAAGCCTCAACCTAGTGTCGTCTTGTAATGCCTTGTGAGTATGTTTGTATCAAGTCAGTATATAGTTGTTTTAAGTACCTATCAGAAACACTGCATACATGCATTCATTCATTTGAGTTTTTATATAGCACCTCTTTGCTTCAATGGGAGGCTACTCAGAGGTGCTCCTGACTCCAGCATGTCCAAATGTAATATGTAATAAGATGTAATATGAAGTAATTGGAAAATGCCAACTGAAGTTTATGTATAGCCAGTGGAAGACAATTATCATTTGTTGTGCTCTGCTGCCTGTGAGAATCATCAGGTGCTATAGTTCTGTAACTCAAGTACCTCCCTCTTAGAACCACTCCTTTATTATATTCTGAATGATGTGGAGTTCATAAGGTCAATGAGTTTATTTGTAAGAAAATGATGTTCAACAAGAGTTTTATAAGTTGGATACACATAGAACCTAACCAACTGAGTCCAATCCAATTCTGATGCCATTCTGTGAATTCTGTGGAATGACTCACTATGTAAGGACATTGTAAGGCAGTGTCTGCAAAGAGCAAAATATCTAAGACAGGAGAAAAGTTTAATGGCATCAACCTTCTGATTTGAGCTTTTGATCTGCTCTGATTTGGTCTGGTTTGGTCTGACCTGGCATGGTCTAGTCTGATTTGTTCTGGCCTGGTCTGAATCTGTTCTAATGTAACCTATTCTCTCCATGGCTAAGCTAATCAAATCATAAGAAAGAAGATCATTTTCGTTTTAATAATCAGATCTAATCTTCAGTGTCTCACTGAAGGAGAGTCTGAATTTGCTGTACCTGGAATATAGTGGCCAAACAATTCTTTTGGTGTCTGTTCCAGATTCCGAATGTCCAGTCATGGTTGTCGGGAAGTAACACCGTGGTGACGATCAATGCAGCGGTGGATGAAGAGGTCATTCGAAGGTCAAATGATAAACTCAAGGAATCGATCAGGAGGAACTTTGAGGAACCAAAGGCTCACTTGGATTTGTTCAGTCAGTCATTAAGTCACTGTGTAATCCTTTGATCAGTGCATCTCCATAGTTAGGTCACTTGCAGGCTAAGCTGACCTAGTGAATTCTAAAGGGCTGTTTTCTTTTAGTTACTTTATTAGTCATAATTTTATCTATTAGTTTTATTTTTTATTGTTTTCTTTTATTTATATAAGTTGTTATTTATTTATTTGTTATACTTGCAATCGATAGTTGCTTGAAGTGAACCCAAAGTCAGAAATTAGAGAAATTTAAACATTCCACTTGTAAGAAGACAGTGTGTTAATGTTAGTATTGCCACTGATTCAACGCTTTGACTTTCTGGCTCTTGACTGCAGCCTAAGTTTTTGCATTGCCATCAGTTGATGCTTTGTGCATTTGACGTTGGCACTATAGAAGTTGCTAATTATAAGTAGGCAAATCAAATGAACATCTGGAAGATAACGGTCCTTTGGATGCCATCAGGTGCATTCCAATATATGCTCTGAGTGATTGAATGAATGAATGAATGAATGAATGAATATGATGTTGGTGGGGTTGATGTTGAAAATTATCAAAGTCCAGATTCCAAATGTCGGATCATCGTTTCAGATCATTGAGATCAACAGGCAGCTTAAGGATGATAAAGAAAATCTTAGACTCATCTGAAATGCCTATCTTGTTCCATTCCTGTTCCATTCTTGTTCCATTCTTATTCCATTGTACAGATTACTAGAGTAGTCTGGATTTTTCATGACATGTCATTTTTCTTGAGTTGTTGCTTCATGCTGCTGCAGCAGTTGCATTAATGAAGATAATAATAAAGATAATAATAAAGATAATAAAAATAAAAAAAATAATAATAATAATAGTATTAACAGTAATAATAAATGTGTTTCAGTTGAGAAGTACAGTTACCTCATAAATGGTGAAGCACTGGAAGAGGTGGAGAAGTTCATTGTGGAGAAACACAAGTTTGAAGAATACATAGAGGCAAGTCTGTTAATTTGCACTGCTAAGGTCAAGTAATCGGAGGTAGGAGAAGGAGAAGAAAAAGTAAAATAAGATGAAAAAGAAGGAGAGAAGTTAAAGAAGAAGGAGGAGGAGGAGGAGGATAATCAGATGAAGTATGAGTAGAAGGAGAAGAAGAGCAGTCCCTTAAGCCTAACTCCATGAATCAGCCGTGGTTGTCAACTGCAACTGCATTTTCTTGCCTTCAGTCCTCTGCATGGTCGCCTCAGCTTACAACCAACTGACTGTGTGATCTGTATACTCTGTTTATTGCTAAGTTCATTAGGAGCAGAAATATCAAATATTTTCTCTTCTGGTAGGCATTTGAATCCTAGCCTCTGGGCTGAGAGTTTCGTCTGCTAACCACTAGACTATTCTGCCCACTCCTTATCTAATGTAAACATTTGTTTTATTATGTGTCTTAGTCGACTGTAGACTTTTGATGGATCTGTTGGTTGCAGTACTTCCTTTCTTCATGTCTTACCTTTGTATGAATCGTAAAAGGGTGTTGATAGATAACCAGGTGTATGCGTGTAGATCTATTTTTAGAGCAAATTATTCGTTTCGTTTGATTCAAGGACCAGGTTCATGTGCCATCATTGTACCTATTGTTATCGTAGTGATGCCACTTAGACTGGTATTATTATCCACCTCAAAGTAAACAAATTAATAAATTATAGGAATGAAGAAAAAGATGATTGGAAAATAAGAGTGGGAAGAATAGACTGGAAGGGAAGACAATGGAAGCCTAAATTGAACAAAGGAAAGGGAATGATGATGAAGTATTGATGATGTTGTTGGTGGTTGTGACTAGTTCTAGCAGACATTGACAGAGCATTGATGTCTATGGAAGACTGACGATCAGTTAGTTTATCTTGGTCAATTGTCAACCTACAACTGAAGCAGGTTCTTTATTTTTCTTTTTTAAAACTATTTTTAATATTTTTAACCAGCAGTTGGTTATTTGGTTTTAGATAATTGAGAAATTTCAGCGAGTGGCAAAGGAGATATCCCTCCTGCCTAGTGTTGAACATTACGACTTGATCCGGTTGGACTGTGAGGATCTGAAGATTGGACTTTCCGGAGCAGCCATGGAACTCAGCCAGAAGCTGCTGAAGAAGATGGCTGATGATCTTCACAAGCAGAACCTCCAGTCAGTCTCTTCATCTTCAGTCTCTTCGTCTTCAGTCTCTTCGTCTTCAGTCTCTTCGTCTTCAGTCTCTTCGTCTTCAGTCTCTTCGTCTTCAGTCTCTTCGTCTTCAGTCTCTTCGTCTTCAGTCTTCGTCTTCAGTCTCTTCGTCTTCAGTCTCTTCGTCTTCAGTCTCTTCGTCTTCAGTCTCTTCGACTTCAGTCTCTTCGTCTTCAGTCTCTTCGTCTTCAGTCTCTTCGTCTTCAGTCTCTTCGACTTCAGTCTCTTCGTCTTCAGTCTCTTCGACTTCAGTCTCTTCGTCTTCAGTCTCTTCGTCTTCAGTCTCTTCGTCTTCAGTCTCTTCGTTTTATTTTATTTCAATGAACTTATTTATTTCTTATTTGTCTCTTCGTCTTCAGTCTCTTCATCTTCAGTCTCTTCATCTTCAGTCTGTCACTTGAGAGAAACTTGCCTCAGATCTCATCTTTTACAATACTAATACTGTTACCAAGATACACAAAACATCAAGAGATGGTCCCATAGTTTGGTTGAACTCTGATTGGTTAGTTGGTTAGTTTATTTTCTAGACACTTACTATAGTGCCTTTTAAGTACTTCACAAAAGCTAGGATAGGCATTTCTTTTCTATGGTACTATAAGAAGTGCTGAGATAACTCAACAGCTAACTAACAAACCAACTACTTAAAAGTGCAACCTGTGCTAGACAAAATGTTGTTAAATGTTCATTAAGAGCAAAAGTCATGAACAGTTTTACTTATTTGTTTTGCTTAAATTACACTTAGAAACCTTTGCAAATGATGATTCGAGTCTCACTCATTGTTGAGTTGGCTCAGAGGCAAGAATTCTCAAGACTTGCTATCTCCCTTTGAATGCAATTGCTTGTGTTATGATTAGTAGGCTACATCTTCTCATCTTTTGGTTGGATATTTAAATTTTGAGTTAGTTTTTTTGTCTTTTGGTTAAGGATTTTCATTTTTCATGTTTTGGTTGGTGCTTTTCATTTTTTGGATTTGAGCTTTTTATGTTTGGGTTGGGGTTCCATCTTTGGGTTGGGGTGTTTCACCTTTGTATTGGAGTTGCTCAGCTTTGGATTGGGTGTTTGATGTACTAGGGTTTACTGTTTTGTCAGAGGCTTGCTTATCTTTGCCTTTCAGGATCTGCCAGGAGTTTGAAGTGATTGCTCAGAGAGCTCTGACGATTCCAGAAACATCGGAACAACTGATGGACATGATTCAGTTCATTGAAACAGCCAGAACAATTGGAATGATTCGACTGAATTCACTCGTCAAGGTATCATCATGAGATGTTTCTTCTCTCCTCCAGTGCCTTTGACTCACAACAGAAGCTGGTGCTATATAATTGCCAGTTTAATCTCATGTTAATCTAATCCCAGCTAACCTAATGAAATATATTTCAGTGAGTCTAATCTGATCTAATCAGTCCAAATTCATTATATATAATTTTTGTCAGAGTCGTGTTTCTCTTGTATCTGTGTTTCTGTGTCGAAGATTCTGTTTGTTTTCTTTTGAAGGATTCGATGGATCACATTCTCTATCTCTTGGATCTCTACATCTTCACAGCAGATGACATCGAACTTAACAAGAAGGCAATTCTCTGGACGAAAACTATCAACCCAATATTCGACCAAAATGATGAGGTACTCCAGTTTCTTGTCTACTCTGTCAGGAATTCAAAAGAGATGAGAGTTTAGCCCAGACCTCAGAGTGACCTCAGCAGAGAACTTGCAAAGAATTGAGCGGCTTCCCAATGCTCAGACCTGCATCTGAGAGATCTCATGAACCAAGTACTGTCCTGGATTGGGATAATTGTCAAAATGTCCAGTAATCGAGTGCAATGTTTCAGAGTGTGACGGTTGAATAGAATGATAGGAAACATTGTCTGGAAAATGTGAGCAGTTTATTTTATGGCCACAAGTGGAAAGAGAAATTGAAAGATCACAGCAGTGCTGTAGACAGTGTTGAGAAGAAGAACAATGTAAACATGTTTTAAACTGAACTTTACAGAAAAAACATTGTCTGCTCTTTTTAGTTATTTATTTATTAAATGTAAATGTGCCAGGGTAAGTAAATCTGAATCTGAGGTGCAAGATAAATGTGTGTGATTGACTTGTCCAGGGATGTTACATGCAGTCAGTTTGAACCCGCAATTTTTTTTTTCCCGGATATTTCTATAGCGCCTCTCGCAGTCAACTACTACTCAGAGGCGCTCCCGACTACAGCATTTGATACTGTGCCGGAATTTTCACGCTGAAGCGCCACGAGCAATTGCGAGTGAAGGACTTGCCCAAGGTCCGTACGCAGCGGCTAGAGTGGGATTCGAACCTGCAACCCTCCGGTCACAAGGCGCCGAACTTACCACTGAGCCACCACGCCCCAATTGTTGGATTAGAGATCAACTGCACTACTGGATGGACCTTCTGGCCATACAGTACACAATGAAAGCGACTTGAGTTGAGTTAAAGAGAGATAGAGCCACATAGATAGACATAGATCCACAGACATCAGACAGTTCCACAGACAGACAGATAGATCCGCGTGGGGCGTGGTGGCTCAGTGGTTGGTTGCAGATTCGAATCCCACTCTAGCCGCTGCGTATGGACCTTGGGCAAGTCCTTCACTCGCTATTGCTCGTGGTGCTTTGGCGTGAAAATTCGGGCACAGTATCAAATGCTGTTGTTGGGAGCGCCTCTGAGTAGTAGTAGACTTCGAGAGGCGCTATAGAAATATCCGGAATAAATAAATAAATAAAATAAATAAATCAGACAGTTCCACAGACAGACATCAGACAGATCCACAGACAGACAGACAGACAGACACACACACAGACAGACAGACAGATCCACAGACAGATCCACAGACAGACAGACTTGTGGAATGTTTTTGCCTATTCAGATGGAGTGCATTGTTTTTGTTTCAGTTGGTGGAGAAGAGCAAGTTGACTGGAGAGCAGACACTGATAGAGCGAAAGGAGAAGGTTCTGATGGAGCTAAATAAACTGCGCCAGAGGGTCGAAGAGTTCAACCACTGTGGAGAGCTCGACATGATCGGTCAGTATGTCCAGGACGTGCGGTCAGTCCAGAAGCGAGTGGCCGACTGTCTCATCGACATCCAGTGGGTCAACAAAGAGGAAGTGCTCTATAACATTGCTGTCACAGATTTTCCAGAGGTCGAGGAGATCAACACGGCCATCGATCCATTCTACCGTCTGTTCACGGTCGTCCAGAAGTGGCAGAAGGCAGAGAAGAAGTAAGATTATTTAAACAGACCATTTGAGTTGCCGAGTTTCAAGCTTTTGAAGCAGAAGAGTCTTGTAGACCTTTGTCTTATTCTTAATGAACTCAAAAGATCAGTTAATAAATAATCAAGTGGACCAGTTAAGAACTCCTTTGAAAGGCTTTGATATGAAGAATAGATGGTATAGAAATGTCCATTACTTAATTACCTCTTACCTTATATTACATTACAATATTTATGTACCTTGGTGTGTCTTACATTTCCATATTTACGTACCTTGTTCTGTCTTACATTACCATATATACATACCTTGTAAGGCATGTAAATATGGTAATGTAAGACAGATCTTTCTGTCTTACATTAGTAATCCATATTTACATGCCTTACTCCATATTAACATTATGGGAGTGATCTCCTTTCCATATCTTGCATTAACGATACCTGTCATGTGATATGTTACGTTGTGGGGTAACTCTGTGTTGATGCTTCTGTCCAGGTGGTTGGATGGAAACTTCAGTGATCTGAGTTCAGACTCAATTGAAGCAGAGAGTGACGAGTACATGAAGGAGATTTACAAGATCCAGAAGACGTTCAACATCCGCCTGAAGAAGCTGATGGCCGAGAGAGAGGAGAAGATGCGGGAGAGAGCCAAGAAGAAGAGACGAAAGACTGAGATTCAGGAACTGCTCGAGGGTCCAGAGGCAGCAGCGGCCGTCAAAGAGGAAGAGGAACCGGACCTTGTGACGCCGGCTGCCATTGCCGTCTGTACTCAGGTCCAGGAGGAAATACAGGAGTTCAAGGTCAGTGGAATCAAGAAACGGAGAGATATGGATGGAAGAATAGACAGATGGATAGTTGGATAGTTGGAAAGAATGATCGAAGGAGGTTGAGGTGAATAGATGGGTGATTAGGTGAAGAGCTAGATAGCTTGGGCCAAAGACCGAAAGAGTCCCAGTACTGAAACATGGGCCAGTTACTTCCAAGTACTATTATACAGCTGTAGAAATAGTTGATCGTACAAGTCCTCTGATGACAAAAACAGTTTCACCGGACCAGAAACGTTCTTGCAATCTTACCTTAGCAAACACCAATTCTTGCATCTGTCCATGATGCATACAAAGTTCACTTACTGATCAATTGTATGAGAAGCGTTTCACTGATAGACTGCACTGGCTTTGATCTATGCTGCCGAAAGAGCTACAATGTTGTAAATGTACGATTCTTTCTGCAAAAAGAAAATTCTTTAGTGAAATTTAGGAAGTTCTGATACCAGAAGAGTTTGTGCCGATTGGTTTAACCCTTTGACATGTTTTAGTCATGGCTAGCTGTAAATTGATTCTTCTGTGACAGTCAGTTAAGGCAACGAATTAAAAACGATGAGTCGTAAGGTGAGAGATGGAATGATTCTGGATTGTAAATGGGGATGGAAAAATATGGAATGGAGAGATTTTGATTGGAAAGTTGAGAGACAAAAAAGTGAGAGATGAAAGTGAGGTGAAGAGTTCACCAGAATGAGTGAACGTATTTTATAGTTTTGATCCTATGTTACTTCAGCGTAGCAAGTGTTATGTTGAAACTTCACAGATGTTATCATATCTTACCTTAATTCAATCTGAACTTTTATTTTTAGACGTTATCATATCTTAGCTTAACTGTTCAGGTGTTTTCATATTTTGCCGCTACTCAGCAGGTGTTATTCTGTCTTGCCTTGATTTTGTAGGTGTTCTCATATTTTACGTTAACTTTAGAGGTGCTATCGTATTTCAACTGTTTTGGTTTTATCATATTTTACCTTAATTCAGCAGCTGTAGTCATAGTTTACCTTATCATGCCAGTTGTGATCATATCTTAGCTGAACTTAGGAAGGTGCATATGTGTTGATTTCTTTATTTAGTCGCATATTCCTATGATCAGCATTCTGTGTAATGCTGGCATGCGTGGAAGACATTGGAAGCAAATGTCTGACATTGTTAGTTTCAACATCACACCAGACTCTGGTACAACGCTTCGCAAGATGCTGAACCTTAAACTCGAGCCATTCATCGAGAAGTTTGACGGAATCAGCGTTGCTGCCTCCAAGGTCAGTCA
This sequence comes from Allolobophora icterica, assembly GCA_963556255.1. Taxonomy (NCBI): domain Eukaryota; kingdom Metazoa; phylum Annelida; class Clitellata; order Crassiclitellata; family Lumbricidae; genus Allolobophora; species Allolobophora icterica. Next base: position 26,761,120 of record OY744610.1, on the reverse strand, counting down.
ACCATGACGTGTGGTAGAGCTCTGTTGTTTGAATTCAGATGCATCTGAGGAGAGAACTCTAGAAACATCAGCTGACAGTGGGCCTAGCAGCTGACAAATGTTGTTAACTGCATCACTGACTTTAAATTTAATTTAACATTAAATTTAGAATTAACTTTCACACAAAATTTAGCATTAAGTTTAATATTAAATTTAGCATTAACTTTCACATTAAGTTAACATTAATGTTATTAAATTTAATATTAATTTTAACAACAAATTTAACACAAGCTGCAACGTTAGATTTTAAATGACTTTCAATGTAAAATTGAAGTATGCTGTGGCTTTCTGCTGCGTTGAATAGGAATTCATTCTGGAGAAGGGATTGCGTAAGATGCAGGATGAATGGGAAGACATTTCGTTCAACCTGACAACATATCGCGACACAGGAGTCTCGATCCTCTCAGCAATCGACGAGATCCAGACTCTGCTTGACGATCACATCGTCAAGACGTTGACGATGAAAGGATCTTCGTTCATTAAGCCATTTGAGAAGGAGATCAAGGAGTGGGAGGAGAAGATCGTTCGAATCCAGGAGACAATGGATGAATGGCTCAAGGTCCAGGCGCAGTGGCTCTACCTGGAGCCGATCTTCTCTTCAGAGGACATCATGCAACAGATGCCGGAAGAAGGAAGGCTCTTTAGTATCGTCGATCGCAGCTGGAAGGACATCATGAAGTTTGCTGTCAAGGATGCTCACGTGAGACTCAACTATCGACACTCAATGTTATTCTTATGCTAGGCGATGTCTGGTCTCGTCCAGTCCAATATAGTTGATCTAATGTTGTCTAGTTTGGTCTAAACTATCTAATCTAATGTAGTTCGGATTAGACTGTGAAACAGTTTACTGAGGTTGAGATTGATTTGAGGGTCTGAACTGGAAGTTGTACATTACTTCAAATTAGAAGACTAGACTAAGTGGATGATTTCTATTTTTGGTTCTCATCTGTCATCTTACATCAGTTCTACAGAACTGAAATCTTTCCTCATCTTTACTGGTTACTAAAGATGCTGGTTGGCTGTTTGGCTGGCTTTTTGTCTGACTTACTGGCTGCAACAGCTAGTTTGACTGGCTGGTTTGTTTCAGTAGCTAGATGGCATGGTTAAGGACTAGTTTGATTGGCTGACTGAGTTTTTCTTCTCGGATTGACAGGCAACTTGTTTCGTTATCTGATTGGACGATGTGCTTGATGTGACAGGATTCAAAATGTCTGATTGTGTTAATTGTTGGTGGTGCACAGGTGATGGCTGCTACTAGTATGCCGGGTCTACTCGATCGACTCAAGGACTCAAATGGCTTGCTCGACAAAATCAACAAAGGACTCAATGCATATCTTGAAAAGAAACGCCTTTTCTTTCCCAGGTCAGTTCAAATCAGTTGTCAATGATTACTTATGTTTGTACTTATTTTCTTAAAGGTATTATTAATATTTTATCGACACTTTATGGATGGTAAGATGCAGGTCAAGTCAATATTAGGTCACTGCAGGATTGAGTCAGGTCAGGTCATGTAATGGCATATTTTGTGTTTCCATCATATGCTGGATATTTTAGCTGACGCCAAGAAGAGACAATCAATCAATCAATCAATTTTCGTTTATTCATCTTACAATTGTCACAGACGCAACTATAACAGTCAATAACTCACAGCTTCACTCAAGCACACACTTGCTGGGTGGCAATTTGAATGCTGGATGGAGTTGTCTATGGACTCCAGTAAGGAAGTAGTTGAACTCTTATTCTGCCTTTATGGTACATCTTAAACTGAAAGAGTGTGTATACATGTAACAGTATGTATGTACATTGTACATATGTATCTATGTATTATTATTATTATTATTATTATTATTATTATTATTATTATTATTATTATTATTATTATTATTATTATTATTATTATTATTATTATTATTATTATTATTATTATTATACAAGGATTTTACTTTCACTGTCCTTAGAGCCTGGACTGTCATGGACTCACTCTATCACATGGATGTGGTTCAAGGAACATTGTTATTTAAAGTCCTATTCTAAAAATCGATTGATTAACTGCTGATGTAATGTAATGTAATGTAATGTAAATCTCCGAAATTTCTCAGCACCACACAAATGCCACGTCAGGGAGACCAGCTTATTCACCGGCGCTATGTCAAATCAAGTCCGCAATAGCCATGTCCGCCTTATCCGTTCCGGTGCCAGGTCAGAGTCCGGGGAGGTCAAGCCGATGCCAGGTTGTGGATGCCAGGCAGTAGACTGTTCTAGACAGATGGTCCATCAGCTATGAAAGTTGGAGGTCGAGATGAGTTGGCAAATGGAATGAAGAAATCGATGGGCATAATGCGATGTGGTGCTTTGGGGACAAATGGCAAAGGCAGTTGTAGATGAGTAACCTCATCTTGTACTTTATTCAGTATGTATTTGTATGTATGCTTGTAGGTATGTGTCTGTTTGTGTGTATGTATCTATTTATGTATGTATGTATGTGTCTATCTGTTTGTATGTATGATGGTATGTGTGTATATATGTATGTATGTATGTGTGTATGTATCTCAATATTTATATAGTTCCTTTTAAATTACTGTGTAACAGTTCTAAGAATGTATGTATATTATGAGATCAGCTGAAAATCTGTCTTGACTTGGATGAGCTGAAGTGATTCAGATATCGTTAACATTTATATAGCGCCACTACAGATGTCCATTTCTATGACACATTTACATGACCTGATGTTAGGTTCTTCTTCTTGTCAAACGATGAGATGTTGGAGATTCTGTCTGAGACGAAGGACCCGTTGAGGGTCCAGCCGCACCTCAAGAAGTGCTTTGAAGGCATTGGTAGGCTGGACTTTGACCACCGTCTGGACATCCTCGCAATGTTCAGCAGTGAAGGAGAGAAGGTCCAACTGAGCCAGGTCATCTCCACGAGTGAAGCAAGAGGAGCTGTCGAGAAGTGGCTTCTCCAGGTCCAGGACATCATGCTCTTGTCCGTTCGAGATGTCATCACTGCGTCCAGAGAGGTTGTTTCAGTTGTCTAGTCAGTCAGTCAGTCAGTGACTCACTCACTTACTCGCTCACTCACTCACTCCTCGCTTGCTCACTCACTAAATAACTTACTCAGTTACTAGAGGGTCATTTAATATATAGAGGTCAGTTAACTAGTTAGTAATTTGCTTGTTTCTTAGTTATTTGTGTAGTTGATCTTATATGGACAATCGATGTCTTGAAAACATTCCTTGCCAGTATAAGTAATCAGCACTCATGAATAAGCTGGTGCCCTTCGCTTTGTATTGTATTGTATTTGGATATTTATAAAGCGCTTCTAGCGGGAGGGCCATTCAGAAGCACTCCCAGTGCGAGAGACCCAGAGAGAAAAAGCAAGTTTTAAGCTTTACTTTCGAGTGGTGCTTTAGAGGTTTAGAGTTTAGGTTTGTGATTGTGATTAAGTATGTAATTATATCTGTGGATGTTTGTATATTGGCTCTGAGAACTTCCTGTCGGATGCACTGAAGCACGGCTGCCTAACAGATCTAAAGAGACGCAATGTCAGATCCTAAGCTCATGTGTTTCTCTTCAGTTGATGTTAAGTTCTAATAGCTTCAATAAGAAGAAAAAGATATTGCATTCCAGAACGAACATTTCTAGGCCATAAAACACCAAGACCTCCTGCTACATCTGTAAAAATTCTGTGTGCTGTGGACTTTATTCAAATGTCATCATTCCTTATAATGCAACTCAGCATTGGCAAGGGCTCTGAACACAGTGTTAAGTGTCAACTTTTGATGAAAGTCTGCCAGTCGGGCTATACATGTGCATGGAGGCCTTCCAGTGGCGACTCTTTCCATGATTTGAGCATTATTTGCTTACAGATGAATTTGTTCTTCTTAATGAATCTTAGCAGCACTTAGGCTAATGAGCACAGTGCTTTTGTGACTTTTTGAGGTGCCAAAAAGGGTGCTATGTTAAGTGTCTACATACATACCTATCTATCTATCTATCTAAAACATTTATATAGCGCCCCTTCAAGGAGTCTATTCAGAGGCACTCCCGACTCAGGCCCTGTCAAAAAGAAATGTCTTAAGGAGACTGTAAAAGGAACCAGAGAAATCTCTAGGAAGGGAGCGAATCTTAAGAGGTAGATCGTTCCAAATGGCAGGACCAACCACCGAGAATGCCCTACGCTGTGCTATGGCGGTACGAGCGTAAGGAACAATGAAGTCTCCCCGGGATGCTGAGCACAGGGATCTGCGCCCCGCACAAGCAGAGGTAAGAGTAAAGAACTCACAAAGGTAAGCCGGTGCCCGGCCTAAGACACATTGCCAGGCCATTGAGGAGACCCTGTAAAGCAGCGGTTCTCAACCTTTTTAGTGCTGCGACCCCTTTACAATATTTTCAAAGTTGTGGCGACCCCCAACAATAAAATTGATTGGGTTACTCCCCTTCACAGCAGTTTAACTACCATCATGATGCATTTCATTTCTCGTCATTTGATAATCCATAGGCCTACCCAACGACCTATTATATATAACGGGCCTACCTAACATGCCCTAATAGGATAATAAATCATTAATCAACAAATCAATTTGTAATTTTGTTGGTAATAATTTTGAAATTTTAAAAAGTTAGATTTAGTAATTAAAGTGTTTAAAGTATTTGAAGTTTTATATTTATTGTGTATTGTACTGTGACTGTACAATTAAGAATTATAAATTTCAATGACAGCTGCTAAACTTAAAGTTTAAATATTACTTAATAAAGTTAATATTTAAGAAAACAAAGCTACAGAAAGCGAACCATATTATTTCAATTCTAACTAGGAAAGGACAAGTTTCGCAATCCAAAAAAGAGCGTCAATGAGAAGGCTGTGCTACCTTCTTTCGCACCAGATCAGAAATTCTCTGGGTAGTAAAACTACATAAAATATTAAATATTAAGAAACTACGCTGACTACTTTTTTTTTTACAAATTTCTGACGGTTCCAGCCGACCCCTGGCAAATCCTAAGGCGACCCCCGTGGGGGTCGCGACCCACAGGTTGAGAACCGCTGCTGTAAAGGATGCGCTGCTGAACTGGGAGCCAGTGAAGGACATCTCTCATGTATTCGGAAACATGGTCAAATCTAGAGATACCCCCAACCAAGCGTGCAGCCGTCCGCAAAACCCTCTCCAGACAAGAAAGACGGACCTGAGGGAGTCCAACAAAGAGAGAAGAGCAGTAATCCAAGCGATTTACAACAAATGCGTGAACCAAGGTGGAGGCTGCAGAAAAAGAAAGAGAGCGGGAAACGACTCGGAGCTGACGCATACATCATACATACATACATACATACATACATTTGTATGCATGTACATACATGGACACATACATACATACATACTTGGGTGTATACATTCATATGTACATTCACACACGCACACGTGCATGTATATACGAGGAATCATATATTAGTTTAATTGAAAATGTTACCTGATATAATGCAACCATGTGATGATGTGGTCGTTAAGTATTTTCAATGGGTTCCATTCTATGCGTAATTGAATTTCTTGTTGTGTAGGGTTATGCTTTGGAGCTGCGAGAGGAGTGGGTCAAAGACTGGCCTGGCCAGGTTGTCCTCTGTGTCTCACAGATCTTCTGGACCCTTGAGGTCCAGGAATGCATCAAAGAAGGTCCCAAGGGCCTCAAGGACTACTGGGACAAACTCCAGGAACAGCTGGCTAACATCATCGAACTAGTCCGCGGAAAACTGACCAAGCAACAGCGCATCTCGCTCGGAGCTCTTGTTACCATCGACGTTCATGCAAGGGACGTCGTGATGGACATGGTAGAGAAGGGAGTGTCATCAGAGAATGACTTCAACTGGCTGGCTCAGTTGAGGTACTACTGGGAAGACGAAGATGTCTACGTGAGGATCACGAATGCCCGTGTCAGATACGCTTACGAGTATCTTGGAAATACTCCGAGGTAATGGATGACATTATGCTGCCATATACTACTTTGCATATCACATTACAATGTATGATATTACATAACTTGGGATATCAGCCAATTACAATGCAGCCACACTCATACACACCGTTTAGCACTTTAATGACGAGCTGCATTGATTTCCCAGTCACTTTTAGCACACTCTTGTCGTTAAAGTGTCAAGAAAGACACAGATGAACATCCAGGAGAACAGCTAAACAGACAGACAAAGAGATTAGCAAGGGAAGGAGCGTAATGTGTTCCATGTGGTAATATTTAGTGACATTACAATTACAATTACAGAGCACCCTTATGTGCAGTTGTCTTGTTGACTCTGCTCCATTATACCTTACGGACTTCTGCATTTCAGTCTTCTCAGTCCCGGGTCAAGATACCCTTCGGTCAGCTGACCATAGACTTCTGACTGTCCTTTGTATACATATTGCTACGGCTTTTGAGGATACAATTATGATGACAGTGATTTAGAAGACATAAATTGAAATGTTCGGTTGATGATTAGGTTGGTGATTACTCCTCTGACGGATCGTTGTTATCGGACGTTGATGGGTGCCTTCCACCTCAACCTCAATGGAGCACCAGAGGGTCCAGCTGGAACGGGTAAGACGGAAACTACAAAGGACCTGGCCAAGGCCCTCGCTGTCCAGTGCGTCGTCTTCAACTGCTCTGATGGGCTCGACTACATTGCCATGGGAAAGGTCAGTTGCCTTCTATTGTTCTTATTAGAAAAGGCTTTTTCGTTTTATTGTTCCTACAGCCTGGACTGTCACGAACTCGGTGATGTGAATATGCTTAAAGGAACGTGTTCGGTTTCAGTTCATTACTAAATTGATCGATTGAAGAATACATAATGAGATAGTCTGGAAGCCAGAGAGAGTACAATGAGGGTATTCAGATACCACACTTCCGTTTTGGTCAGTCCATGTTTTTCGAGTAGGTTTCTAGTAAGTAACTTGCTAACCCTTTATTTGCCCCTGTTTCATTCTGTCTGATTTGGGTGTTTTGTTGCCATGGCTGCAGCTCATCTTGGGCCGACCTCTGAGACAGAGAGCATGGTAACTGAATTGCTCTCTACACCAGAGGCCAAAGTTTTATTCACACTTGGCACCTTTTTTATGCAGTTGAGGTTGGTAAATCTGACTCTCAGATCATTGTCTGCAAACTGCCTGTCCAGGGTCTCTGTACAGAATCCAGTCAGCAGATTCAGTTCTCCAATCGTTGGATTGCAGACCCAGCGTGCTACTGAATAGACCACAATAATGCGTAATATTCTAATAATCTTGTAAAAATCTTGTAATGCAATGTGTCTTCTTACTGAAGTTCTTTGGCGATGTTCTTGTTGTAGTTCTTCAAGGGCTTGGCATCGGCTGGTGCATGGTCATGCTTCGACGAATTCAACCGAATTGAACTTGAAGTTCTGTCAGTCATTGCACAGCAGGTGAGACTCTGTTTGACAAATCCTTGAGGCATGTCTACCAGAACATGAAACATTTGCTATGTAAATGCTTAACTAAATTACTGCATAGCACTGTTCTTTAAAAACTTACTTAAGGCATTTTTTATGTGCTAAGAATCTAAATGTGAGGTGAATGTTGGCTAGGGGCCAAGATAGAGTCTTTACAAAGACCAGAGTGAAACAGTGGGTTGTGACAAGTGATTTAACACAACATAAAATAAATGAAAATTTGTAAAGCACAACTTCAAGGAAAAACTCATCAGTAGCACTCATGACCCAACAGATTAACATTTCTGTATAATTTTGCATGTGTTAAAAAGTTTCTAATAAATAAAACAAGGAGAACCCTCGTTCAAACAGAATAGATTTTAAGCACTTTAGTGGAACAGAGAGGGTGATAGGCTGACTGGCTCAGCTCTACTTTTATGAGGAAGGCTGTTCCAGGCCACAGTACTGACGAAAGCAAAGCTTCTTCTATGCTGAGTTGTCCCGGGGGACAATAAGAACACCCTGATTGGCCAAACGAATGGTCAGGAAGAGATGAAACAGACATACTTTGAGATGACGCAGAGATACTTGGCGAGATGGGGCAATTCCACATGAGAGTTAAAATCTTAAATTCAGTGCGATTTTAAATGATTATAGCAATTTGCTGAGTCAGGTCTTTTGTGGTAGATGATGATGATATGAGGGCACAGCCACTGAACCCATGTTGTCTGAAACTTTTAGCAACAATTAAACAATTATCAAGAGAACACAAAAGTCTAATATCTGTCAACATAACTTCTGCATAATGTGCGTTGTGTTGTTTTGGTGATCAATAAAGTATTGGAAAAATAAATCCTGATGAAGTTTAATCTCATTTAAGGTAACTTAAAGCTTAGGGTTCCCACCACAATAAAATTCAGGTGCTCAGCTAGAGCCACACACACATTTTCATCACGCAATTGAATGAACAAGGTTGGTGCTTGCTTGATGCAAAGCTTCCATCATTCATGTTTAGAAATTGACCTGTAGAGGGAAGAGGAGAGGAAGAAGGAGGACAAATGCTAAGCCCTTCTTTCATCTCCATCTGAATCATATTTATCAATGCAAAGTAATTAAGGTGATGATGATGTGGTGTTGATGTTGTTATTCTTCTGCATAGATTCTGTGCATCATTCGAGCCGTTCAGGCGCATGTCGAGACGTTCATCTTTGAGGGAACGGAACTGGATCTGAATCCGATGTGTTACGTCTGCATCACAATGAATCCAGGATATGCTGGTCGATCAGAACTGCCAGACAACCTCAAGGTATCTTGCATCGGCCACAACTGGCAATTCAGTCATCTGTTAGATAGGGTGCTCGCGCTGTGATCCGATTATTTGCAGGATCGAGACTGTTGACTGTCTAAGGGTAAGGTGTTTGATACTGGGGTAAACTGGGAGCTGAACTGCAAGCCTCATGTCCATTGCCAAGGAAGTCATCGACTGCCGGTGCAAGAGTTGGAAATGAGCACCTCTGCTACGTATCACTGGGACAAGGAAGCTTTACTCTACTGTTGTCAAGCCATAGAACTTGTAACTGATTCTTCATTGCAGCAGTGTCATCATCAACAGATTATGTGCAAGATAGGCAGCTACACGTACAGACAAACAGACAGACAGACTCACATACAGACACACAGACATGCACAGACACAGAGATAGACAGACTGGCAGACAGACAGAGAGACACATACAGGTAGATAGAGACAGATTCTGTGAAACAGAGATGTGGATAATTAGCAGAAGACAGACACTCTAAGAAGCTGCTGAGTCTTGGTTGTCTGTTGTCTAGGTGTTGTTTCGTACAGTTGCAATGATGGTTCCTGATTACGCAATGATTGCCGAGATCAGTCTCTACTCTTACGGCTTCATGGACGCACGTAATCTCTCCGTGAAGATCGTAACAACTTACCGTCTCTGCTCAGAGCAACTGTCATCACAGTTCCATTACGATTACGGCATGAGGGCCGTAAAGTCCGTTCTGCTGGCCGCTGGAAATATTAAGCTCAAATATCCAGATGAAGATGAAAACATTCTGGTCAGTCACCAGATTAACTCATTTCATCATCATCTGATTTGTAATTGTCATCTTTGTTATGGTGATTGGCTTCATGATCATAGTCAGCATCCTAGTCAATCCACCATCATCATGTCATCTTGATTACCGCTACCACCGCCACCACCATAGCAATCACAACCACCACCACCTTCTTTTGCTGAAACCAGCATTTGGCAGGGATGGGTGAGAATAAAGGATCTCTATTTTGATTTGGTCATTAATTTTGTCTGTTCTCATGTTTAGTCTAAGTCTTTATGTGTCTGTTCGGATGTTTTCTCTCTTCTTTGTCCATTTCTGTTTCTATAAATTATTCTTTAGATGTTGCGATCGATTATGGATGTGAATCTGCCAAAGTTTTTGGCACACGATATTCCACTCTTCCTTGGAATCATTTCCGATCTGTTTCCTGGAATCGAGTTGCCAAAGGCGGACTACAGCATATTCCTCGAAGCCATTGCAAAGGTCTGCAAGGAACGAAATCTACAGAATGTCGACTTCTTTAATGAGAAAATAATCCAAGTCTACGAGATGATGATCGTACGTCACGGGTAAGAGACGCTGCAAGTGCAAGCCTTGCATGAAGACAAGCCAAGTGGGTTAATATATAAGGAAGCAAAGGTAGGAGGTAGGGTAAGATGGACAAGGTAAGACATAAGGCAAGGTCAGGTATTGTATGAGGTAGAAAGGTAAGGTAATGTAAGAGAACGAGACAGGACAAACTTAATTAAGGCAAAGTAGGGTGATTAACAAAACACAAGACAAGGACTGTGGTGCACATGGATGGAGCTGGATGTAGGAGGTGGATCTTCACCCACTGACCTTATGGCTACACACAACCTCAGGTGACAAGCCCCAGAAAGGGATGATCGGCTAAGAGTTTTGGAAATGGCAAGACTCGGGAAAGGGTACGCTACTTATGATGATGAAGACAATTTACAGGAAATGGAAACTATGGATGGGATTTTGTTTGGATTTTCTGTGGGAAGATGGACAGTCATGCTGCAAACCATGTCAATCAATGTCAGCAGACAGACCTCGCAAGACATCGGCACAAAACATTGCACACTTTATAATCATTCTGAAAATCTGAAAATCCAGCAGACAAATCTCAATAAACTTTTTGTCTTATCACACGTCTTTAGGTGTGTTTCCTTAATTGATGCTATATAAATGTCCATTCATGTTAGGATGCGTTAGATGATGTTGTGGCTGTGGTTGATGTTTAGTTTCATGTTGGTTGGTGAGCCATTTGGTGGTAAGACATGCGTGATTCATACTATGGCTGAAGCAATGTCTTACCTCAACTCAAACGGTTCAGAGGATTATGAGAAGGTCATCTACCGAACGATCAATCCAAAGGCCATCACAATGGGCCAACTCTACGGACAGTTCGACCCAGTCAGCCACGAGGTACTCACCAAATCACCTGATCAGATCACATCAGGTTACTTTAAATCACACGAAATTGCATCAAGTTACATTCAGTTGAACAAAGGTATTTCAAATTGTTATCTTTATTATTTTCAACCCAAGGTGTGTATGATCCCGAAGGATTACAAAAATTAGGAATAGCATTTTTGGAATGCCCAGTCTTTGTTGATGTCATGCTCAACAGCCAAAATGTCATGCCTAGTGATTGCATTTTATATAATATTATTTTTAATATATAGGCACTTTAGTTTCATAGCCCTCACAGCTTAGACTGTCAAGGCCTTGCTCAGTCCAATGGATGCACTTGAAGGAACATAGTTATTTTAAGTCCAATTTTAAATCTGTCGATTGTCTGCTGGTGGTTGCAAATGCTAGTTAGTTGGTTGTTCAAGAAATTTGGAGGTTGTCATCAGTGACCAACACAGATGATATTCCATTACACTAAATCTTGTAATGTTACATAAAATTAAATGAAATTGCTTCAATTACATTGCATCACTTGATATGATGCTCTACTGTAGTGGTCTGATGGAGTGACAGCAAACACATTCCGTGAGTTTGCGATGGCCGACACGTCGGACAAGAAGTGGGTCATCTTTGACGGACCGATTGATGCCGTCTGGATCGAGAACATGAACACGGTTCTTGACGATAACAAGAAATTGTGTCTGATGAGCGGTGAAGTCATTCAGATGTCGGCTCCAATGAGTCTCATCTTTGAAACAATGGATCTATCACAGGCATCTGTAAGCCATCTCGATCTCTCGGTGATCTTTGTTGTCGGTCAGAATCAGTTTTAATCTAAACCAATGTAATCTAAATCTGTAGAGTTTATCAGTGCCACATGAAAGCCACATCAGAGAGACCAGCTTATTGACCGGTGCTATATCAAATGAAATCCACAATACAGCCAGGTTACTTGGTCCATTTCGATGCCAGGTTAGCTAAAACTTAGACTAAACTTGGCTGATGATGTTCTTTGTGTGACAATATCATGATACACAATTGATGGTTGTTTTAGTATATTGTAATAATAATAACAATGTTAATAACTTTAAGAAAATTTAAAGAAAAGAAAATTATAATAATAGTCATACTACTTAATAATGGTAATGATGATGATAATGTTAAACTTTATGTTCTGTTTCTTTTCAAATCCTGAGGGATGATTTCTATTTAAAACTAAATTGAATAATGGTAGAAATGCTTCTCAATGTTATTGTTTGGTCATTTAGCCGGCTACAGTCAGTCGCTGTGGTATGATATACCTGGAGCCGATCACTCTTGGCTGGCGTCCACTGATGACATCTTGGATAAATGCTCTGCCTCAGCAGCTCACTGAAGAACATTCACAGGTCATCGCTGATGTGTTCGATTGGCTCGTTGATCCATGCGTCACCTTTGTCCATAAAAACTGCAAAGTAGGTGGAAGTTGATTTGATCATTGTCAGGTAAAGACGTGTACAAGTTGAAGATTGTCGTACAGTGTTTCATTTTGCAAGATGAATTCTTTTGTAGTATGGTCAACAATCATCTTCACAATGTCTAATTATATATCGTAAGTGCTGTTGAAAAGCCAAGTGCAGCTAAACATACTGGCAGCGTGTCAGTTACTGGAGATTACAAGATCAGATGACCTTATGAATCGCACTTGATGGAAATGGTTGGGCTGTCCGTGTGGGTCGGAGTCTGCCAGTTATGACTTTTCTAGTTATCAGAACGTCGATTTCTAAACCTCTATCCTTCTGGCAAACTTCAGAAGTGCACACACTGCCATACTGAGCAGTTGTAAGTGAAGGACTTGCTGAAGGTCCCTACACAGTTACAGCTTGAATTCGTACTCTTCAAGTTACATGCTGAGTGCTCTAACTTTTCGGCTACTGTGCCTTACTTTAGTATGGTTTAGGTTAGCACAGGCCAATCACTCTTGGCTGGTGTTTCCTTTGAGGAGGTGTGCTATGCATTTTACAAATGCAGTTAGATGATTAGATTAGCTGTTGTCTGTTGTCTTCTGTAGGAGTATGTGCCAACCGGTGTCTCCAACGCTGTTGTGTCTCTGATGCGATTGGTGGAGATGCTGATGGCCGACGCTTGTGCTGATCCGGAGGTTGATGACAACAGACATCTGAGAACGTGGCTGCTGGTAGGAACCTCATCTCATTGCTTGTATCTTATCTATTGTTATGGTGCTCTATAAATTGTCCATGTTGTTATTATTATTATATGCGTTTCCATATCATATACAATGTATTAAGATTGTTGATACTAAGCCTTTTAAGTAGTTCTCCTATGAGCTGCACCTCTGGCTGATCGACATGTGTGGGACCTAAGCAAGTGCGACTTACTGTGGTTTAAAAGCATATGCTGAACAGAATCAAATGGAACAGGATGTGCTTCAACTCAGAAGAATCTAGGTACAATAGGCTCTAGCTGATGTGTCAAAATGCAGCACCTGCACATCTCCATGGGTAGCAGAGTGCAACAGTTGCCAATCTGGTCAACTCAAGACTTGAAGACCAAGGTCCTTCTTGGTCCTTGACAGTGCCGACGTATGAAGTATACGAGATATAAAGAGCGTTGAAAAACCCATTTCTTATACTTAAGTCATATGGTTGTTAACACACACTTGATACACAGCAAGCAATATTCTCAGAGGCTCCAACATCCTAGCTGTGGCAAAAGGCAAACAGTTTTCAAGCATTGAAAATCCTCGCTTTCAATTTTTGATAATAAGTACATATACCATCCTCCCTTTCAAGTGTTGATGATAGGTATATATACTGTCCTTACTAGACAGAAGTACTTGGAAATACATGCAGATCCAAACAGATCCTCGTGTACTTTCACTGAGACATTTGAGGTCAACCATTTGCCGCTATCAAATTCTGCTTGGTAACAGAGGCACATATGCACTAATAACTTGCCAACAATCATTACTCCTCAGTCTACTCAACTGGCTTGAATCTGCAGTTGTTAGAATAGAGGCCAAACGCTTAGCCAAATAGACCTCTGCATCTCCTCTTAAACATCCACATTGGTTAATGAGGAAATTTAAAATACACAGAATGAACAATTGAACAATAAAAATGAACAATTTCTTTACCCCTTCCTTACAGCTCATTAATTGTTGGAGACTTTTTGAATGTCTGTTTCAGTCGGCCATTTTGTTTTCCATCCCATGGTCCATTGGGGGTATCGTCGACGCTGACAGTCGAGAGAAGTTTGACAAGTTCTTTAAAGACCTGACAGCCAATAAACTCCCCGATCATCCAATCCCAGACTCAATCAAGAAGATCGAAGTTCCAATTCCAGAAGCTGGACTTGTCTATGACTACTGCTTTGAGGTTGTTGGGAGCTTAGCTTAAACTTAGCAATGAACAGTTTAAGAGTACTTCAATTGTTTCATTTGAATTTCATGTGGAATCAGTTTCTAAGCTTTGGGTCAGGTCTCTTTGTATTGGTTGTTCAAGTTAGGCTTTGAAGTTGGTTTTGAAGTTGTATTGTTAATTGAAATTTCTTAAGCCTTCTTCTTAAAGTTAATAATTAAGTTTGTTTTGAGTTGAGTCATTGACTTTGTTTGGTCAGTTTTCTACAGTTAGATTTCAAGATGGTTCTGAAGTCAGTAAATTTGTTAGGTGACTTCTTAGATCCATTTTAAAGACATTGTTAGACTTACAGCCAAAGTCATTTTCATGTCTGTTTGTGTTATTTTGTTTTAAGTTTCATTTTCAAAATCATTTTTGATGTTGTTTAACACTTTAACAGCGAAATTGGTTTTCCAGTCGCTTTTAGTAGACTCTTATCATTAAAGTTTTAAAGTCATTATTCAGCCATTTTGTGTTAATATCTAATGTCTGTGGTTTGTAATGTTTAGCAAAAATCTCGTGGAACATGGAAGCCATGGTTAGACTTCATCAAAGGTGCATTTGCTCCTCCACCTGGAAAGAAACTTCAGGAGATCCTCGTTCCTACGATGGATACGGCACGATATTCTTATCTCATGGATCTCTTCATCAAATTCAAGAAGTATGACAACACAGTCTGGTTCAACTGATCTAATGTGGAAAGGATTTGCAAAATCCAATCTATTCAGTTGATTCTATTTAATCAATAAATCCAATCATTTGTTCCACTGAATCAGTAAATTTAAACATTTGTTTCAATTGAGATTTTGCTGCACTGGAGCTCCATATTTTCCACCACTTGCAGGAGTCGTGTGGATCTAGGAGGTGCTGTCATTCTGTCTTCATGAGGTTCTTACAAGTAGGTTGTGAAAAGCGGGACATAGTTTGTGCTGCGTCGTCCCATATTCACTTTCTGCTGCGTGACTTAAGTCGTCTCTCAAATCAACTCAAATTCAACTCAACTCAGATAAATGAGAACATCGAATACTGATGTCTGTGGTGTGGCATGGTCGTCTGTTTGGTCGTGCATTGGCTCTAATCCAATGATTGTGGGTTCAAGCCTTCTGAGTAGACATAGTGTCATAACCCTGGAAAAGTTGTTTGCACACAGTTATCTGATGCCTCATATATATGCGGATTTACTGATCTTGAGAATGTGATGGGAAAATGAATAAATAACTAAATAAATGAATAATTGAATCAGATGAGTTAATGTTCCTGTGAATGACTGCATCCAGTTGGTCATAGTCAGTGTCTCTTTGTCTCATTACCTGTCTGTGTGTGTCTTTGTATCTGTAGTCCTGCTCTGTTTGTTGGTCCGACTGGAACTGGAAAGAGCGTTTACGTTCAGACGAAGTTGATGAACGATTTGCCAAAGGAGAGTTTTGTTCCAGCGTTTCTCAACTTCTCGGCTCAGACGAGCGCCAATCAGACGCAGGTCACACAAGAGACATTCTTTAACCATGGTAGAGATGGTGATGGTAGAGGTGTTGGTGGAGTTGATGGTGGTGGAGTTGGTGGTGGTGGTAGGGGGGGGGGTGGAGTTGGTGGTTGTGGAGAGCAATTAATATGTATTTACATACAAACATACACACATACATAACCTGATGTCATGTCCCAGAGTGTTACCTGGCTGCACTGACCTTGTCTAACCTTGCCTTGCCTTGCTTTACTTCACTCACCATTATTTTTCCACCCTTGGTCACCTGGTGACTGTGAAGTGATTTTTCTGTTGCAGATGCTGATCATGTCGAAACTGGACAAGCGCAAGAAGGGCACATACGGTCCTCCACCTGGAAAGATGGCGGTCATATTCGTAGATGATATGAACATGCCAGTGCTCGAAGTCTATGGTGCCCAGCCGCCGATCGAACTCCTGCGCCAGTACTTTGACCACAAGCACTGGTATGACCTCAAGGACACGACCAAACTCCACCTCGAAGACATCCAGTTCCTGGCGGCGATGGGTCCACCCGGAGGCGGAAGAAATCCGGTGACTCCGAGGTTCCTGCGCCATTTCAACATCGTCTCCATCAATCCATTCCACGACGAAACCATGATTAGAATCTTCTCCGTTCTCTTGACAACCTATCTGCGGGTATGGAAGATGTCTGCTCCTGTTTATTCTGAATAGATTAGCAATAAAGACTAAATTAGTCCTCATTTTCTTATCATGGCCATGTTTACCAAATGGCAAATTTGTAACATAGTTTCCAAGAGTTGGTGCTGAATATGTTATCATCATGGGACACGGTAGCCAATTGGTTAAAGCATTAACCTTGTAACATGGAGGGTACGGGTTCGAGCCCCAATGAGATGGATGCTGTGTATAGACCTTGAGCAAGTCCTTCACTCACAATAATACTGCTCAGTGCTATTGATTGATTTGATTGATGCTTGTTCATTAGAGAGTGGTGTTTTTCGGACAATTCTTACTAATGAAAAACATGTATTACGCCATCTATTCCCCCCTAGCCGACCTAGTGGCCATGTCCTCCGACCTCGTCCTCATGACTTTTCACTCCCTGGCAAGGATGACTCTAACTTTATACCTAGAGTTTTATATAAAAATATATATTGATTACTTACGTCAACTACCGGTACCTTTATACAACTCATCTAATCCTTTATAACTCGTGCAGCAACCATTTTATTGTATTCAAGTTGCGTTCTGACAGCTTGTGTTAATAATAAACGAAAATTGATTGATTGATTTATTGATTGTTTAGTAGATGCATAATATTAATAATACTGATGATCTTCATCAATTCCTAACACCAACCACTTGGCCAGTGGCGTAACAACCTAGCCGGGGGCCCTTGGACATTCTAAGCTTGGGGGCCCTTACCCATTAAAAAGTGAAAATAATGAGATAGCTATTTTAAACTACAGTTAGGTTAAAAAAGAGTATTAAACGTTCTCATTAATGATCCAAAGTTCAAGTCACATTAATAGTTCAGGACAAAACAAGAATACAACAAAAATGTATTGCCAACGTGCACAGTAATGTAATGTCTGTAGTTCTCATAATATTGAGCTCTCAAGTCACGTGTCATCTATTCTGGAACTGGCTAATGCATGTGTGCTGTTTGTCACTCTCCCAGTCACCGTCGCCAGTGCGAAGCGCTTCTTCAGATAATTACTTCATGAATTTGGCTATTCTAGCTTTACTATTAGCAAATGTGTCTATCAAATTATCAATATTTAATTGTTTTGCGCATTCGTTTTCGATCGCAAAAAGAGCAAGACCATCAAGCCTATCCTGTGAGATAGTGGATCTAAGATGTTTTTTATAAGTAAAAGGCATTAGTAATGTTTCACGCAGTGAAGCAGATTACTTATATATCATCATCATCATCAGTTCCTGACGCCAGCCATTTGGCGGCGATGGGTACGAATAAATGATCTCCATTGTCTCGTGATTTGATTCATGTCATTCCTTTTCTTGGCAGCGTATTCACCTGGTGATTGGCCATTTCTCCCAGGTATATCTCAGCTATGATGAGTACACTGACCGTACACTGTCAGTGGGAAGATGAGACGGCGAGGGAGAGGACTGGCCACCCGCCCTCATATACCGAGGCTAAGAAAATGAAGTCGCTAACACTTCATACCCATGGCTGCCTCAGGGCTAGCTTAAGGGACTGCTCTTCCTCTTCTTCTTCTTCTACTTCTATATATACACAATTACGCATACATACATCTAGTAATCGTAAAAGAGTTAATAATCAGCAATGGAGTCTAGTGTGAGACTCAAGACAGGTGGTACCTGATGCTCAAGAGAAGTAATGTTTCACGCAGTGAAGCAGATTACTTATATATACTACTTTAAAAAGCAACACAACAACTGCTATTCATTTAAGAAGTGAGTGAGAGACAGACAGACAGAGACAGAGACAAAGAGACATATACAGCTACGAGAGAGACAGTGACAGAGAGCGAGCGATTGAGAGAGCGAAAGAGAGACGAACAATTAGGCATATATTATTTCAGGTGTTTCTTAGGTCTTAGCTCCTCTGGACCTGAGGGATGTGCGTGTGTTGTCGATCAGGGTCACATACCCCGACCTCGGCGACCCGGTGACCTAGACATACACCACACGTACATACTGTACGTCTGTGGCCCTGTGCATCATGCATGCACCATGAAGCATCAGTCATACATACAGCTATTTCAGGCTGCAGAGAGGCTCAGACCTACATGGGCCTTGTTTTAGTTGTGGCATTTTTGAAAACCATAGGCTAAATATGTCATCAGATGGAACAATTAACCATATTAAAAAAAATTGTGCTTGGAGGAAAATGAAACAATGTGGCCCTAGAGCAGAATGTGACACAGCGACAGGGTGCACAGTAAAAAAGTTTGGGGGCCCCTGGGTTCTCGGGGGCCCTTGAACTTTGTCCACCCTCGTTATATGGCTGTTACGCCACTGCACTTGGCAGTGATAGGTGCATGCATGCATAAACTTGCAAGATGTTAATGGTTTACTTTTGCAAATCTGCGTAAATGATCTCCATTCTTTTCAAACACTACAGTACACTAAGCTATGTTAAACCCTGGCACACTTGACCACAATGACCTGACGCACAATGATGCTATGCAGCAGTGCATTTCACCACAACAACACAACTTTGCCATAATGGGCTGACAATGCTTTGCAGAATGCAGACTTTGCTCCGGACTTCTTCACATCGGGGAGCCAGATCGTTGCAGCAACGATGGACGTCTATAAGCAGGCGATGGAGAACCTTCTTCCGACTCCAGCCAAGTCGCACTACGTCTTCAATCTGCGTGACTTCAGTCGTGTCATCATGGGTGTCTGCCTCATTCGCAAGGAACAGGCCGAAAACAAACGCGTCTTCACCAGGTCTGGCTCTACTTATAAAATAATCTACTCTAACCTCATGCTATCCAATTTGGTCTCAGCCAATCCTATCTTATCCTATCCATGCCGTTCTAGCCTGACCAATCCTATCACACCCTAAAGGTGATGCAGAATTAACCTGTGAGATGGAAGTGTATTCCTGCAACTTTTTATTTGTTTTTATGCAATTTCTATTTTCTTGTTTTGATTAATTGATTTTGATGTTGGATTTGAAGGCTGTGGGTTCATGAGGTGATGCGAGTTTTCTACGATCGACTGATAGATGAAGTTGATCGCAAGTGGCTTTACGAGTAAGTAGTACTTGTGCTCTTCTCTTTTCTCTCTCTTGCTCACCTTTCACATTGTAAAAAGTACCTGTTGCAGTGTTGCATGTGTACTTGCAGACTTGCATACACTGCAAGTGTGCGTTCCGTTACAGCTAGTATAATGATGGTATAATGTTTTCTTCTTTTCAGTTGTGACAGTTACAATGTTGCAGTTGCAAACGTTACAGTTTCAAAGTTACATGTGCAAAGTAATGTCTTCATTGTTACAAAGCCAAGTTAAAGCTAGAAGATGTTTGAATCTGAGGACACGACTGACCGACGTGAACGATTGGGCTGACGCAATTGTTAAGCTATTAGCAAACAATGATAATATAATTCTTTATATTAAGCATTTGAAAACTCCTAGATGTTGCATGGTTTCCAGTGGTGGCCTTTAATTCTCAGTTCAAAACATCTGCTCACTTTCGAAGCTAAAAGGTGGGGCGTGATTTATAGTTGAAGGCAACTTATAGTCAAGTTTGTAGTGTTTGATGAGAAAATTTCAATGTCTTTTCTAACTGTGCAGCCTGATTAAGACACTGATTCGAGACCAGTTCAAGGACTCAATTGACAGCATCTTTGAACATCTGGCAAATGGAGGGAAAGGAGGAAAGGTGAGTGCTCTCTGCTCTCTGTTTGGTGAATTAAGCTCTCTGTAAGGTGAATTAAGCTAGAGCTCTGTAAGGTGAATTAAGCTAACCTTAAGTAAGTCCTCATCTCTGGACCAACCTCTCATCTGTCTTCTCATCTACAGTAGTCTCATTTGCACAAACATCCCAGGATGCTCTGTGTTTGAACAACCTATCAAAAGAGTTGGGACATTGGTATCTAACAGATTGGGACAAATGCATCTTGAATTAAAGATCCAGAATGTCTGAATTTTAGGCCTAAATTTTTAATGCAGGCCTAAATTTTTAATGCAGGCCTAAATGACACTGAAGAACTGATAGAACACATGGAACTGATAGAACTAATAGAATGCATAGAACTGATAGAACACATGAAACTGATAGAACACATGGAACCGATAGAACACATGGAACTGATAGAACGCATAGAACTGATAGAACACATAGAACTGATAGAACACATGGAACTGATAGAACACATAGAACTGATAGAACACATAGAACTGATAAAATGCATAGAACTGATAGAACACAAGGAACTGATAGAACACATGGAACTGATAGAATGCGTAGAACTAATAGAACACATGAAACTGATAGAACACATGGAACCGATAGAACGCATAGAACTGATAGAACACATAGAACAGATAGAACACATAGTACTGGTAGAACGCATAGAACTGTGTAGATCTAACGGCTCTAAAGGGTTGGATCTTGCAATAATCATCTGAAGATAAACTGTGGATGTTGTGATGTCAGTTGGCAGAGGAGGACCTTCATAGTCTGATGTTTGGTGACTACATGAACCCTGACCTTGACACAGAAGACCGGGTCTACGCTGAGGTTCGGTCCATTGACGAGATGTACAAAGTGGCCGAACTTGCTCTTGACGAATATAACAACACACACAAGACACGAATGAACCTCGTTATATTCAGGTGAGGTGTCTCATATTGCATGGCCAGGTGAGATTAGATATATAGCTGTGGATCCTAGTCTCACAGGCTTTTCATTCCAAATTGAAGTGTCATTTTTTCAAGAAATCCTACCATTTAACAAAACCTGCCTTAGAAGCTGCTCTGGTCTCTCTGTTAACCGGGTTCAGACCTCCACTGGATATTGATCTCTGGGAAACCCCTCTGATACGACGCAGCACTTGTGAATAAGCTAGTGCCCTCAGGGGCGTCTACTCCATAGAAACCTTGGAGCAAATGCTCCATCCAAAAAATAGGGGGAAGATCTGTCAGTGTATGTGCCATCATTATTGGGGGAAAGGAAAGGGAGGAAGAGGAGAGGAGGGGAGGGGAAGTTGCTCCAATGACTTAAAGGGGGATAGACGCTCCTGGGTGCCCTGCACTTAACTTTAGAATAGTGTTTTAGAAATTTGGAGTTTACAATTACAATTTCTCCTTCTGTCTCTGATCTCTGTAATGTTAATCCTAATTCAACCCTATCCATAAAATTAAACTTACAATGCACAGATCCCATGCCCTCGACCTCACTCAGGGCTTAAGAGTTACAAATAAGTAAATGTACACATTTGTCAGTAGCAACCATTGTGACCTCAACACTGCTTAGTTTCAGCGACTTTATTAGATAAGATCCTTCACCACTTGAATGCTTGCCACACTAGTTATTATTATTACAGAAATATTTAAAATTGCACAGTGTCACTGAGAAATGCGAATCTGAGGCGCTGTAAGTCATTCATCAGGTGAATATTAATTAGATATCCACGTGTTCCAAAGACAATGAGAAATAGTGAGCTTTGAGATGTTTCTCAAAGGAAGAGAAAGAGTGCAAGCGTTGGGGAAACATTGGCAGTCAGTTCCTTGGTCCTCAAAGTACGAACCGTACTAGCTCAAGATTCAAATCTCTTAAATACAGCCACAGTTAGTATGTCAACCATGCTTTCTAATGTTCCACTTTAGGACATGAAAAACATCGTTTACTTTGATCCTTATCCAGACATTAACCGTAAATTTAAGTATTAAAACTTACATCTTTCAAGTTGCTTATGCACCATAGGCTGGCTTGGCTCTCTGTCTTACGGACTGATCTTCTGGATATTGTCCTGATTAAGGCTTCGTTTTGGTGTGCCATCGGTTGATGCCTTGTGCATTAGACGCCGGTGCAATAGAAGTTACTAAATACAATTACAATAATTACAATGAAATCTGTCTTTCTGTCTGCCATAGATTTGTCCTGGAGCATCTGTCACGCATCAGTCGTGTCTTGAGAGTCGCCAGAGGAAATGCTCTTCTCGTTGGCGTTGGAGGCAGCGGTCGACAGTCGCTCACTCGTCTTGCGGCTTCCATGTCCGGCCTTGGAATATTCCAACCGGAAATCTCTAAGAACTATGGAAAGGTTGAATGGAGGGAGGATGTTAAGTCGCTGTTGAAAATGGCTGGTGCACAGAATAAGAAGACTGTCTTCCTAATCACCGATTCGCAGATTAAGGAGGAACTCTTTCTTGAAGATATTGACAGTTTGCTCAACTCTGGCGAAGTTCCAAATCTGTTTGCACCAGATGAAAAGGCAGAAATTACAGAGGTTGTTATCAGTGGCATTGTTATTGTTGTCCTCTCTATTGTATTGTCATTATTGCTGTTGTTACAGAATAGATGGAAAAACATTTAATGATCACCACTGAAACAGTCAGGTTACAATAAGCAATTGCAAATTGCAGGGTGGGGGTAGGGTGGGGTGGGGTGTGAAACAAAGAAAACCTAAGGGAACCAAACTAACAGGGTCATCTATTTACTAAACAATCATTCATAGACAAGTCATCAACAGACACAAGATATATAATTTGTAGTTGTCCTTTTTTCTGTATCCATGTGGATTCTTTAGTTGCTTGACCTATTTGTCTGGTTGCTGATAGGCTGTTCGTCCTGCTGCCCAGGCGGGTGATAAGAATGCCGAGTTTAGTCTTCTGGCGCTCTACAGTTTCTTTGTCAATCGTTGTCGAGAGAATCTCCACGTCATCATCGCCTTCAGTCCAATCGGAAACGCATTTCGCAATCGACTGCGACAGTATCCGTCACTCATCAACTGCTGTACAATTGACTGGTTCCGGGTCAGTTAAGTCAAAGACTTAGACTGGTTCTTAGTGTCAGTAAATTTGAGTAGGCTGGTTTCTGGTCAGTGCTTTTGTAAAATGTAAAAAACCTTAGTTTGGTTCTGCATCATTTGAATTTTGACTGGTTAGAGGTCAATGCTTTCTTACTTCAAGTGATGTTACTTCAGTTGCGACTTCAGTTCAAAGTGACCAGCTTCAGTTTTACACTGTACTTTATTTCTGAGCTTTATTTTAAGCTTCCGTGTGACTTTTTGCATATTATACATTTTAATGATAATAATAATAATAGTAATAATAATAATAATAATAATAATAAATATAATAATGACAACAACAGCAATATCAATGATGCATACATAGATCAGTATGAATGCATGACTCTGCTCAACATGCATTTCAACCAACCTTAGATCACAGTTGTTGTCAATGACCATGCATGCAGTTCTGTTGTAATATACTTAAAAGGTTGTGTATTGACTGTAGCAGAATTGAAGAGGGGCAGACATGGGTATGAATTGTTACTTACTTCGTTTGCTTGGTTCTGGCATATGAGGGTGGGTGATCAGTCATCTCCTATGCTGTCTGATCTATCAACTGCCAGAGCGTATGGTCATTGTACTGGCTTTGTGTTGAGTTCACAAGGGAGTGGAGGTGGAGCAGAGATCTCAAACATCTTTTTGCCCTAGCATGGATTTGAACTCTGGGTTGACAGCTCAGCATACTGACCACTAAGCAGATAAAGAGACATTCGTTTCTGTTATGGTTGTTTTGGTGTTGTAGGCATGGCCAGAGGAAGCGCTGGAGCGAGTAGCGCATCATTACCTGGAGAAGGTCGATGTATCAGATGATTCAAAAATTTCGACGGTTCTCATCTGCAAATACTTTCATACGAGTGCAGCAGAATTGTCGAAAAAGTCAGTCAATCCACTCACCGACTTTCTTTTCTTTCTTTATCTGAATTCAGAGTTTAATCAAATTATGAAAAGTGAGCTTGACATTGCACTGAATTACTGATAATTGGGTAAAAACCACATGTTTCTATCAATTTAAAAAAAAAAGTTACAATTATTTAAAAGTGTAGGTCTCTATTGTGACAACTTTGGAGAAATTACAAGTTAAAGCTTACCATAACAATGACCCAAATGTAAGAAGGTAAAGTGTTGCGAATGTTTATGAGTATGGTAAACTGAAGTATGTTCTCTGAGGCTGTCATCAGCAAAATTTCCATAGAAATCAGTTTAGGACTTGGTCATTTACTACCAATTGGGGCACCCACCAAAGTAACATATGCTGAATAAAATTTTCTTTGCAGAACATCATAAATAAATTTAAAATAAATAGCTCACCTTGTTACATTTAGAGTAGATTGGACAGAATGTGAAACTTTTACTTAAGACTTACAGTTTGATAGCTAAGATTTAATTAGGCAGACAACTCGTTTTGACCCATTTCTGAAAGCGATTCTTGTGAGTTAGTTTCTCTGACTTTCTGAGGGTTTTCTAAGGCACTGTGACTAATGTTGTATGTTTAGATATCTGAGTGTCTTGGGACGACATACATACGTCACTCCAACATCATACCTGGAATTGATAAATGCACTGAAGAACCTCATCACAGCAAAACAAGATTCAACTATGAAAGCCAAGAAGAGATATCTCGTTGGCTTGGAGAAACTTGCTTTTGCTGCCTCACAGGTAGATGCAGTTGCCGATATCTCTAAGCATTTGACGTATATAGCATGAAGTGCACAGTTTTGAATCTTCTCTCGTCTGTGTTGGGATCTTAGGTCAGTTCCAAACACTTTGTTAATCAATCCATCAGTCACTTGTTTAAATGGCAATTCTTCAGTTGTTTGTCCAGTCATAAGAGACTGACTCATACAAGCTGCATGAAGCATATCTAATGTTTCTACAAGGAATGCACTATCTACCTTTTATCAGTGCTTTAAACCTTTTCGTTTTCTTTGACTGGAAAACATCTGAGAGTACTTAGATATCTTGAAGGGGAGCTATAAATATTGACTGAATTAGTACCTAAAACTACAATGTTAATCAGAATCAATGAATTATTGGTCAATCACCAATGATCAGATGGATGAAGGACGTGAAACTGCAGCGATTTCCTTAAGTGAATGATTAACTTAAGTTAGTGCTTGTGCTGTGTTTTTTTAATGTTGTGTTCATCGCCATACCTCACCTTGGCTTACCTTACCTTGGCCTATGATGTCTTATTGGCTGTGTGTTGGTGGGGTGTAGGTGTCAGTGATGCAGAGGCAGTTGGAGCAGATGCAGCCACAGTTGGTCTTGGCTGCTGATGAGAATCAGAAGATGATGGTGATCATTGAACGAGAGTCAAAGGAAGTCGAAACGACGAGTGAGAAGGTGCGATCGGAGGAAGCGACTGTCAACGAACAGGCGGCCGTTTCCAAGGGACTGCGAGACGAATGCGAGGCCGACTTGGCAGAGGCCATTCCAGCGCTAGAGGCCGCCCTTGCTGCTCTCGACACCCTCAAGGTCAGAGTTCACGATGGGCTCTGATGACAAGAGGATTGTTATACCATTGTTTTTCCGTTGTTGCTGTGCCCTGGTTCTTTTCCGTATTCATATTTTATTTTATTGTTTTATTATTTCTGCGTTCAAACAGTGGTCTGGTGATTGTTATCAGTTGATTCCTAATAAGGGTCGAATGTGTGTGACATGATGGTCTGTTGGGTATTTTCCGTTAGTCCAACGATTGTGGATTTGAGCCTACTGTGTAGACACCAGATAACAGCCATGGACAAGTCATTCATTCATACACACTTGTCTCACACATCAGGTTCAGATTAGCTGACTTTCTGCATATGATAGCTTCAATGAAAGAAGAAGAACAGTGTGTGAAACATGAAGAGGTCAAGAGGGGGCCATGGCTATGAAGTGATAGCTACTTCATTTTGTTAGCTTCAACAAATGCCTGAGAAAACTTGACCTAAGTCATATATATTGAAACTCTCAGAGGTCAGACTTGGGCAAAACTACTCCAACAATATTCAATCATTATAACAGACTGTTAATAGTTTTACTGATGGTTTGTAATGTATGACTGTGTACATATTTGCACAGTGATAATTTTGGATTGTAATTTTGATGATATGGTTATTGGTTATATTTTCACATGCGTTTTATTGACCAATAGATAGCATCGGTAGCAGCATGTATCTGTCAATCTGTCACAGTCTGAAATTGACACCTTTTCTGGCACAAACACAAATTTCTGAATGAGAAGCAACATTCAGGCTGATTGCTAAATGGATGAATGCTGGCTGGATGTGACAATGAAATGAAGGTTACTGTCTGAATCCTGTCTGAATCCTATTTAGTCCTATTTAATCCTATCTGAATCCTATTTTAATCCTATCTGAATCCGAAAGGGTTGAGTTTGATGACTTTAATGAGGATGAAACTGTCAAGGACGCAGTAGTCATTAGTGGAATCTTTTGACAATGATGGTGACCTTGAAAGTTTGTGTTGAACGTCTGTTGGAGTCATCCCCTCAAACAGATAGATATTTTCATGTCCAATGACAGCAAGACTGCATGGTTAGAAGAGAGATATACCTTCAGAGTCATATCCCTCAGCTGACAATTGGTCTGCAGCCAAGTGTCAACAGAGTGCCTCAGCTGACAGGCATTGCCAGTGCCAAGAGACCATGTCCAGACTTCAGATGCCCTAACGAATTCAGAATAAGATTTAAACTGGCCTGTCAGACCTATAAAATCCTCACAACTAGCACTCTTACATACCTTCAACCACTAGTTTCTCCATACACCCTGCCCTGCAGTCTGCAATCTTTGGTTATGGGTCTTTTGGTTGAGCCTCGATTTAGGACCATCATGGGAACTCATGCATTCCCTATTGCTGCCCCCAGGGAATCGAATCGACTGCTAATGTTTATCTGTTGCTCTAACTCCTTTTCTTCACTCGAGAAATGCCTCAAAACTCACTATTTCTCATTGGCTTGTGGGGAACACCTGGATATCTAAGTGCTTTTCACCTGGTAACTGACTAACCATGCCTCCTATTCACATTTTTTAGGGACTTTGCACATGTTAAAACTAGGGCTGTACCGAGTATTCGCTTCGTATTCGCTTAGGGGCCGAATAGTGGGCCAAATAGCTATTCGGTATTCGGCCGAATAGTAACGGTCAAACCGAATACGAATAGTGGTCACGTGACATCTGTTTCTGCATATGCGGCTGCTATAGCGAGTGGATTGAACATTAAGTAAGTGACAATTTCTAAGTTGAGTTAAATTAGTTCTATTCCTAGTTTACACAAACTGGCAGAAGGATGCAAAAATTGCATATAGTTAACTGTTTACTTTTAGTTTATGTATTAAATTTACTGAATTGAAACTTTTGCTTACATGTGAAATTTTGAATGTTGTCGGTAGACTCATTTTGCACACTTTTCGTATTCGTATTCGGCCGAATAGTTGGTCCAATTATTCGTATTTGGCTGAATAGTGATAATCACCTATTCGGTACAGCCCTAGTTAAAACTGTTTGTAATAATAATAATAATAATAATAATAATAATAATAATAATAATAATAATAATAATAATAATAATAATAATAATAATAATAATGATAATAATAATAATAACAACAATAATAATAATTAATAATAACAAAGGCGAGAGGATGATGCCACACATGTGTAGTAAGACATGGA
The DNA here is from genome assembly GCA_963556255.1 of Allolobophora icterica. NCBI lineage: Eukaryota > Metazoa > Annelida > Clitellata > Crassiclitellata > Lumbricidae > Allolobophora > Allolobophora icterica. The sequence continues at coordinate 26,733,107 of OY744610.1, read as the reverse complement.
AAGAACAGAAGATCAGTAGCAAAATCCGTATTGTATGGTCTTCTGATAAGGTGGTTCTTGATGTTGCTTATGAAGACGGTGTTATAAGACAGGGTTTCTGTTGTACATACATGGATGCATACCGTACATACATTCAGCTGTGAGATGTTTAAATGATGGAGATTGTTTCATTTCCTGTCATCAGCCGGCAGACATTGCAATCGTTAAGGCGATGAAGAATCCTCCGTCTGGTGTTAAGCTTGTCATGTCAGCTGTCTGCGTCATGCGTGGCATCCCACCGGATCGCATTCCAGACCCAGCAGGAACAGGTCGAAGGGTAAGTCAATTTTTTGAAAGCCATTCTCTTGAGTCATGGCATCATACTGTCATGGTGAGATGTCATCTGATGAGCTCTTGACACTGGTGCTACATAAGTTGGTGATTACAATTACAGTTACATAAATTATCTCCAACAACATTAGTTCTCAGGTCTTCTGGTGGACATTTTGACTGAAGCACAAACTCAACAACAGCAATTCAATAACCAGACAAGACAGCCTTATACATCACAAGACTCGGCGATGTATTTCGCTTGTACTGGGGTTTGAACCAAAGATGCTGAGGTGAAATGCAAACGCTTTAACATTATACCACTAAGTCAGGTTTATCCGGTTGAAATAGGGAAGTTGGAAGCAGAGATGTGAAGACAGCGGACGGTCAGCGGAGAAAATCATTTCAGAAACTCGGCTCAGATACTGAGGATGACGAAGAGTTGTCACATTTTAACTCTTTCAGACATTTTAAATACTGATCACAGATCATTGAATTGTTTCGCAGATTCTGGATTTCTGGGGTCCATCGAAGAAACTTCTGGGTGACATGGATTTCCTCAAGGAGTTGAGAGAATATCCAAAAGACAGCATTCCCGTGAGTAGAATCGTTTCCTAGGCAGCTGGCTACAACCAGACGATATGCTGAAAGGTCAGGTGAAGGTCAGGTGATGTAAGGTAAAGGTCAGGTGAAGGTCAGATGAAGGTTGGTCAAATCAAGGTTAGGTTTGGCTTAGATGAGTTTATGTTAGGAAAGTTAATCATATATGTGCATTGTAGCAGGGTATCTATATAATGCCTTCATCAAGGACTTATTAGCACTCCTTCTGTTGAATCATGGCTATGTCATGGATCTAAACAGGCACAAAATAACACAGGTGAATTTTATTAGGATTTAAACAGACTTAATGCACTCTACACAGGAACCTGCTTTTACCATTACCATTTCAACGACTGCCTTATCATCAGGTTTTCTTATGTATGTATGAAGATGCCTTTTAAGTACCTCACAACAGTTCTGAACAAATGACTATCTAACTGATCTAAACAAACGCATATTGAGGCAGTATATTATGTAGGACTAAGCAGCAGATGTCACTGAATGACCCATAGCGGTTGCATTTGTACCTGACCATCTTATATTAGAATTCGTTTCATAATGAAATATGTTATAATGAGTGTCAGGTCTACTAGGCTATGCTATGCTGTACCATGGTAAACTAATACTAATGCTATATTTAATACTAATGCTGTATTCTACTATGTGCACTATGTTATGCTACAGCATTCTAGACTATATGATATGTATTTGAATCGTATAGTATCTAGAAATTTATAAAGCACCTCTCGCAGAATGACTATTAAGAGGCAGTCATGTTTTGACACATATGCAATTAGTTATATTAGTGTATTTAGTTATATTAACTTGCATTTTATAATCTTCATATGATCATAGACTAAACTATGCGATACTGGACTATGCTGTACTAAGCAGGATGAAATTGCTCTACTATGCAGTGGTATATAGTATAATTTCTTATCAGTCTTTTAACAAAATGCTATTATATTTACAGTAGTAACACTATAATATAGTATCCTGTAGACCATGTAAGATGTGATGGCACATGATTTATGATTTGATCAGGTGGATCGAATGTCCAAGATCCGTGCCGAGTACACGCCGAATCCAGACTTTGATCCGGCGAAAGTGTTGAATGCGTCGTCTGCAGCCGAGGGTCTGTGCAAGTGGATCCTGGCGATGGAGATCTACGATCGGGTGGCAAAGGTCGTCGCTCCAAAGAAGGAGAAGCTTGCGATCGCTGATGCGCAACTGGCACGAACGATGCACGAACTGAACCAGAAGAGAGAGCAACTGCGGACGCTTGAGGAGAAACTTGAAAACCTCAAGGCCAAGTTCCGCGAGATGACAGCCAACAAAGAAAAACTGGAATTTGAGGTACTCTGATCAACACAGGAGGTTCTTACATTTACATTTTTACATATACATGTAAGTCACTGCATCTTATTGTTTTTGTTTTATATTTTATTGTTATTATTTTTTCCGTAGGTACATATGATCCTTCAGGAATTAGAAAATTATCTGGAGAATAACAAAAATATTATTATTAATTTCTGCGCTTAGTAACATTTGGCATCATTTAGGGAAGCATAAATAGCATCCCGATTGGTGCTATATAAATTCTCGTAATAAATAAATCAATATGAGATTCACTGATTGAAACAACAAATGATTGATAATTAAATATAAATAAATATTATTAATTATTATTAGTATTTATTATTATTTATTATTGTTGTTGTTGTTGTGGTCATCATCACTATCATTGTAATATTTTAAAATAATTGCTTTAAGGTTACTTACTTACTTACTTACTTACTTTTATGTATATTCATTAAGTGATGCTAAATAGTTTTACTTTTAATCAATGGTTTTTAATTTACCAATGATTTGATATGATTTGACCAGTTTTAGTTTGACTTGATTTACTTTTGATATTGATATGACTTGGTTTGATTTACTTTTGATTATGATTTGATTATGATTTGATTTGATCAGGTGGATAACTGTGGCAAGAAGTTGATCCGAGCAGAGAAGCTGATTGGTGGATTGGGAGGCGAGAAGTCTCGCTGGACAGAAGCTGCTAAAAACCTTCAGGTCGTTTATGACAATCTGCTCGGAGACATTCTTGTCTCGGCCGGAGTCATCGCTTATCTCGGTCCATTCACACTCGCTTTTCGGGACCAATGCATCACTGATTGGGTCCAACTCTGTAAGGTCAGCATTATTCAGTGGATGCTTTGCACTTAGCTTTGCAACAAACTAATCTTATCTAATCTATTATCCAAGACATCAGTTGTTGGTTGCTTCAAGTGAAATCACAATAAAAACCGAAATTCATTCTAGAAGTCAGTTTGAAGTCCAGAAGATCAGAGAAACGAGAAACGAGGCTACAATGGGTGTCCAGGTTGGAAGAGGCGAGTCTTAAGACTTTAATGACGAGCATGCACTAAAGTGTATGGCAAACTAATCCCTCTCGTCGTCTAAAGGGTTAAGTTGAATTACTTGAATTCAGTCTTGTTGTCAAGACCTTAAACCTCAAGACCAAGACCAAGACCAAGACCTTGAACCTCAAGACCAAGACCAAGACCAAGACCTTGAACCTCAAGACCAAGACCAAGACCAAGACCTTGAACCTCGAGACCAAGACCAAGACCTTGAACCTCAAGACCAAGACCGAGACCAAGACCAAAAAAATCACAGTCGTATCCAGACTTCTATTCCTTACTAAAAATTGTGAAGTCGAAATACTCGTAATTTTAATGAAAACATGAGTTTTTTCTTTTATTCAAGCAAACAACTCTAATTGGAGACTGCAGAGAATTCCGAATTCGTATTTACAAAAGTCCTTCATGTGAAATGCTATTCCAAATGAATGTTGAATTTTATAAAAACCAATTTGATCAGAATTTTCTGACCAAGACGTGACCTGTGGGGCCTCATAAAAATTCTGCCATGTGAAAAAACAAGGTCTACAAGTGCTGAAATCGCTAGCACACAAAGCAGCTTTTCAAGAACCGGATTTAAATGTACAAATTAATCATGAGTCTGTTTTGAAATCATTCCATGGTAAACAACCGGAAGTCAAAATAATTGTCCAAAACAACAATGAAGCCTCATTCACACCGTGTAGATACTAAAGCAATAACTATATAAGTAATTATTGGATAAATGTTTAAAATTCTTGCCGTTTGTTAAAATTAATGACTGTTCATATTGACAAAAGTCTTGGTCTTGGTCTTGCAAAACCAAGACCAAGACTTTGAACCTCAAGACCAAGACCAAGACCTTGAACCTCAAGACCAAGACCAAGACCTTTGGTCTCAAGACCAAGACCAAGACCAAGACTTTTAAAAACGAACTCGAGTGCACTCGAGACCAAGACCTTGGTCTCGAGGACAACAAAACTGCTTGAATTAGCTCAAAGAATTGATGAAGAAACTGAAATGAGCCACGAATTTCAAAGCGTTGGACCAGCAACCGAGAAACGTTCAAAAGCACAACAATGTTCAAGTGGACACATCGAGTATCATTGATCAAGTCTATTTGAAGATGGTTGAAACATGGAGCATGGAAGATAGATTGGCTGGTTACAATTTAGTACTTCAAGCCTTCCTCCAGTTTGTTTGATCTCTCATTTCACTGTCTTTCTGTCTTCCCTATTTCACCCCAGACTGAAAACCAAACTATTAAACTATCAGTCTATCCTATGTGGGGTGATGGAATGTTGCAGGCGCTGAAGCATCCTGCAACATTTCATGACAACATACCGTTACCCATTCCATGACCCAACATTCCATGACCCATTTATGCTGTCTGCTCTGGCTTGACCCTGAGAATTCTGACTTGGTACCAAAACTGAAAAAAACAGTTTGGCTTTTGGAAACCGGATCTAATATACTGATAGTACCACTGAAACAGCTAGTCTTCAGACGAGACAGTTAGTTATCTAGGCACTGAATATTAAGGTATTTTGTTAATACCTCACAGATGTGCTGCCTACACAAGACTAAATGACATTAAAGACATTATGTGACATTAGAGACATTAAATTACGTGAAATACATTAAATGACATTAAGACATTAAATGACATCACAGGCATTAGAGTACATTAAATACATTAAATGATATTAAAGACATTAAATTACATTAAAGACATTAAATGATATTAAAGACATTAAATTACATTAAAGACATTAAATGACTTTAAAGATATTAAGTGACATAAAATGGTCAAAACATCAATTCATGGTTGCTTAAATACATGCATTCAGTCATGTAAACATGCAACCAGTGTGATTGTATGTCTGCATGTGTAAGACTGCTTGTGTATTATGTAAGACTGCTTGTGTGTGTCTGCTCGTGTATGTGTGTATGTTTGTATTGGTATTTCTGCTGGTGTCTTTAGGAACCTAAAGAGAAATGCAGTTGATTCGGTTGTTTGTAGGAGAAGAAGTTGCCAATGTCAGGTGAATATTCACTGATTAAGACGTTGGGAGAGCCAATCAAAATCCAGGCGTGGAACATCGCAGGCCTTCCACGAGACAGCTTCTCTGTTGATAATGGAGTCATTGTCGCCAACTCCAGGAGATGGTAAGATCTTTCTTACTTCACCTAGAAATGATTGCTAGATAATGGTAAACAAAGAAACATATGACCAATCTGTCAATCAACCATTCCAACCAATTTATCAATCACTTAACTCCTGTGAACCTTTATATGCATCAGTTGCTTTCTTAACAGCAGATTTTGTATCTTTCTCTGTATGTGTTTGTGTCTCTTTCGGTGAACTTACTTGCTGATTGCGACTTCATTTCAGTGCACCAACAGTTGATGCGTTACCCACCCATTAGACACTGGCACTATAGAAGTTGCTAATTACAAATACAATTCTCTCACTTTTTCCTGTCTGTTATTGTCTGTAAAGTGTTATCATCCAAAGCTGGACATTTTTAGAGGCATGTATTCTGATGTTGTCAGTATGTCTGTATGTGTGTTGATCGTAGGCCACTGATGATCGATCCTCAGGGTCAAGCGAATCGCTGGACAAAGAACATGGAAAAGGAAAACAAGTTGTCGATCATAAAACTCACAGACGCAGACTACATGCGCCAACTGGAAAACTCGATCACGTTCGGAAATCCCATTTTGATGGAAAACGTCGGAGAGGAACTCGATCCGTCTCTCGAGCCGCTCCTCCTTAAACAGACATTCAAGCAAAGTAGCTGTCATTCTATCAGAAATAGATACTAATTATTCAATTCAATTCAGTTCAATTCAATTCAACTTTATTGATCCGAATTCAATACAAAAGTACAGTAGGCACCAATCGGAATGTAAAAACATTCGGGATACAATAGGGAAAGCCCAAAAGGGCCATAGGTCCCGCTTAATTAGGGCTGCCTATTTGTTATATAGTAATAAGATGGCACCAAAAAAGAAAGAAAATGATGGGGACAAAACCGGGCCCTGAAAATAATGTCCTTGATGTATAGTATGAATTATTAATTATGAATTACTAGATATTAGTGTTTAAAATAGCAGTAACAGTAGGCCTTGAGGTCTAGTCTCAGTCTCATGGCCAAATTTTATGGTGCTGGCCTTGTGATGTTTGTCCTCAACCTCATGGCCAAATTTTATAGTCTTGGCCTTTTGATGTTTGTCTTCAGCCTCATGGCCAAATTTTATAGTCTTGGCCTTTTGATGTTTGTCTTCAGCCTCATGGCCAAATTTTATAGTCTTGGCCTTTTGATGTTTGTCTTCAGCCTCATGGCTTCTGCCATGGCGTCATTATTTTAGAGCAGAGTCTCCCTGGCCGGTATTTTGGAGTTTCTGTCATGAATTAGATGCCACAACCTCTGCAAGTGTTATTCTCACAAGGGAAGAAATACTTCCAAAGAACTTAGTATGATTTAGTAAACCCTTATTATTATTTTTATGATAACGATAATTATTATATTATATGATTATTATTATTATTTTTGTCTATTTTTTCATTTATTTAGGTATTCTTGTCTTTTAAAGTGTTTCCAAACTATAAGCCGTCAATCAGTCCTGGGCTGTTCTATCCAATTATTCCAATCCGAGGTGCTTCAAACAGATAGGGTGTTTTCAATTTGCAGGGCGACTGATAAGTAATAATATTATAATAATATTATGTGATAATATAATATTATATGATAATATTATAATAATAATATATTATAATATAATAATATTATTTTATTATGATATGATATATAATGATTATATATTATATTATATAGTTATTATCATTATTTTGTCCTGAGGTAGTTACGATCCCTCAGGCTGTTAAAACAATGTCCGGAGACAATAAAATGAACATTATTATTATTATTATTATTATTAATAATTTATGCCCAAGATACATATGATCTTTTGGGGACTTAAATGCTAATTAAAAGAGAACCATCTGGAACGGCCACTATTCATCAGCTTTTGGTGCCGTTATCTGGTTATTATTATTATTATTATCATCATCACTACCATTATTATTACCATCACTACTCAAAGAATCCAGTTCCCTGCTATGAAGGCGATGGATATTGAGCTTTGACATGGCAGCCTGGAAGGCCACCTTGTTGAAATGCTGGATGGACCATCACTGACAGGCTTTTGAATTATTATTACTATTATTATTCTTTTTTTTGCCCTGAGGTACTTCATTCCCTCAAGGTCTTAGAGATTAGATAAGTTATTTTTCTGGAACGGTTATCCCTCATCCAAGTCAGCTTGGGCTGTAACCATCGAGCCGCTGAAGGCTACCACGTTAAACCGTTGGATAGTGATCGATATTCTCTGATGTAAAAAACTTGTCTCCCTTGGTTCGCCCGTGGTACTAGCAAGATGACGTCCAAGCTCTGTGATAAAATCAAGACCCTTGTCGTTGATTGGGCCCAAAGTTTCCAGTGCAAGCGGTACAAAGCAGTGATTTCCCAGGAGGTCCTTATATTTCTGAGACTTCCTCTCATCTGCCATTTCCGCCGCCGCGCCTGCTCGTGCTGCCGTTGAAGAAAGATAGGATGGGGCCAGTGTATCCACCACTGTGGCATCCCACACCAAGCTTCTACTGGCATTCCATGGGATTAGAATGAGACCATCAGGTCTTTTGCATCGGAGCGACTCAGTCCTGTGGCTCCTTGACCGCCGGGAAGCCCGCCCTGCAGAGCGCCCAGCGTATCAGGTCGTATTATTATTATTATTATTATTATTATTATATATTTATTTTTTTAAACATCATTCGACAAGTCCTGGCCGCATGAAAGTTCCTATGAAGGCAACAGCATTGAAGCGTTGTATGGTGATTGACAACCGCTGGAGTAGATAACAAGTCTCCCTAGGGTCTCCGGTGGTTAAAGCTAAGTATCTCCCCAAGTCTTTTATAAGGGCCATTCCGTCGTCATTGATAGGGCCTAAGGTCTCGAAAGCTAGAGGGACAAAAAAGTGGTCTGCGCGGATCTGGCTGTACTTGTTGTTCTTTCTCGTGGCCGCTAGTTCCGCTGCTGCTCCTGATGTCGCGGACGTTGCATGAAGGTAAGAGGGCGCCACAGTGTCAGTTACGGTGACGTCCCATACAAGACTTCGTCCTCTGCGCCATGGTATCAGCGTAAGTCCGTCCGGTCGTCTCCCGTCCGTCCTCGACAGCCCAGGTGGTTCCTTGATATTAGGGACGCCCGCTCGAGATAGGCCTCGGCTTATCAAATCATTCAAAGCCGCATGTCTGGCGATTCTGCCAGGTCCTAGGTTGCACGACATCCCGTGTGACCCGTCCGCCGTCACCATTGCTCCACAGGGACATGCGTGCGGTTCGCATATATTCGTCCCCAGTCTGAGGCCTACTGCAATTCTTACCGCCTCGTCATCCAATCGCAGCCCGCATGATGACACCGGTAGTGCGAACAGCCAGTCGCTGGCGTGTGGTGCTGAGGCTGCTTTGAATCTTGCTTGGTGGTAAGCGTCGACCAGAGAGGCGTCCAATGAGTCCACCACTCTCTTCACGAGAGGACCATCCCAATACGATTGTCTGTATGCTGCGTAATTATTATTATTATTATTATTATTATTATTATTATTATTAAAATTAAATAATTGTAAGTCCATTGTCCACATCACTGGAATGTAGATGGGATGTAGCTTAACTACTTTAGTGCAAATTCACAGTATAATTCAATCATGCAAAATACAGTTTATTTAATGTTTTAGCATCTTAAACCTTACAGAATTTACTTAAGTGGATGTACATGTAAAATATTATGTCAAAATTAGGTGACGCACTTATGACGTTTCTGCCTAAGATCGTAGTCATAATCTTAATCTCCAAACTTCTGAAGTGCAGGGCACCAGCCTGTTCACGAGCTTATTGCTTATCAATCACCCTTCAAATTGATAAGATTAGTAGAGACTGAAAGAATAAGAAATATAAGCAGAATTATGAAAACTGTTTTCATTGAGGTTTGCTGCCAGTGTTTTCATTTCTGCATTTGATGTATGACTGCAGCTGGTGTCGAAATGATTCGTTTGGGAGAAAACATCATTGAGTACAGTCAGGAATTCCGTTTCTACATCACAACAAAACTGCGCAACCCCCACTACCTGCCGGAGGTTGCGACTAAGGTCACACTGCTCAACTTCATGATCACCCCAGAGGGACTCGAGGACCAGTTGCTTGGAATTGTTGTCGCCAAAGAAAGGTCAACGATTTTTCAGTTGTCATTGTTTACAACTGTGTAATTTATGTCATTCACTCCATTGATTTGCTTTGTCTTACCTTATCTCAGGTTTTCTCTTTTTGGATTACCTTCTCTTTTCTTACTCTATCTTCTGTCTTTCATGTTACCTTCTCTTCTCTCACTTTACCCTCTATTCTCTCATTCTACCTTCTATTCTTTCTATATACCTCCTCTTCTTTCACTCTACCTTCTCTTCACTCACTTTGCCTTCTATTCTCTCACTTTACCTTCTATTCTTTCACTTTACGTTCTATTCTCTAACTGTACTTTCTCTTCTCTCACTTTACCTTCTATTCTCTCACTTTACCTTCTATTCTTTCACTTTGCCTTCTCTTCTCTCACTTTATTTACTGTTCTCTCATTTTACCTTCTATTCTCTCATGTTACCTTCTCTTATCTCACTGTACCTTCTCTTTTCTCATGTTACCTTCTCTTCTCTCACTTTACCTTCTCTTCTCTCATGTTATCTTATCTTCTCCCACTTTACTTTCTATTATGTCATGTCACCTTATCTTCTCTCACTTTACCTTCTAATCTCTCACTGTACTTTCTATAATCTCACTTTACCATTTATTCTCTCATGTTACCTTCTCTTCTCTCTTTAGCTTATCTTCTCTCATGTTACCTTCTCTTCTCTCATTTTACCTTCTCTCTTCATGACTTAAGTTGTGCTGCTTACCTTACCTTGACCTTTGTCAGTTTATGTTACGTAGTCATACTTTGTCTTCTCTGTTCATTGATTGTTTAGACTGGTAGTTTATTTACTTAGAAACCTCATCCTGACCTAGTCTACTGCGACTGTAATGGATTACAATCAGAGACTGTTGTCATTCTGTTGACAATTATGGTAATAGCACAATCTGAGTCATTAGTTTCAGTTAGATTGGCTTAGACTAGACTAGACCAGATTATTTTAGATTTGATTAGATTTGTTTGTCATGTTGTTCGTGTGTAGGCCAGAGTTGGAGGATGAGCGCCAGGCGTTGATTGTGACGAGTGCGAATAACAAGCGACAGTTGAAGGAAATCGAAGACAAGATTCTCTTCACTCTGTCATCATCCGAGGGAAACATCCTGGAGGATGAAACGGCCATTCAGATCCTCGACTCATCCAAGATACTATCTGATGAAATTGCCAAGAAGCAGAAGGTGAGACATGGAATCCGTCAGAGGATAACATCAGAAGATGATGATGATGAGAATGATTTAGAAGAAGATGACGATAACTGATGATGAGTACAATCGCATAAATGATTAGATGATGATTATAATTTAATGCTAATTTGATGATAGTTAGATAATTAGATGATGATTAGATGATGGATGATTAGATGATGATGCTAGTAAGGTGATATTTGCAACAATGATAATTTTGATTTTCTCAACAATTTTTATGTTATAGAAGCCAGAAAGTAAAACAATGATTAAGATAGTAGATGTTTTCCATAGATTGCTGAAGAGACTGAGAAGAAGATCGATGAATCTCGCCAGGGCTATCAACCGATTGCAAAGCACTCTTCGATCCTGTTCTTTTCGATTGCTGATCTGCCAAACATCGATCCCATGTATCAGTATTCGCTCAACTGGTTCATCAACCTCTACGTCATGTCAATCCACGAGAGGTCAGATCCTGTTGCACTTTGATGTCCTTTTAACCTGCATCATTTCTAAGGGCAGACAGATTCATTGGAAACATTTGTTGCATTTGATTTATTTGTTTCCGTTATAAACAACCTCCTTCAAAGAAATATTTGATTGACTGCATAAATTCATAAACACTTGTATGTGTATATGTAGCATATTGTGTGCTTTATGTGTTTGTATGGGACAGCAGTGGGATGAATTCCTAACTATGCTGCTCGCCTCATAGGGGGCATCATGAAGTTTGCCCATATAACTTCCTACATCCGGGACTCCCTTCACTGGCTTCCCATTCACCAACGCATCCAATTTAAGGTCCTTTCCCTCATGCATAACTGTCTTGTTGGCTCAGCTCCGCTGTATCTCAGGGCTTACTGCACTCCAGTTTCCAGTTTGTCTGGTCGGGCCTCTCTCCGGTCATCTGCCCGTGGCCACTTGCTAATTCCTTGGATGCGCACTGCTACTGCCCAGTCCCGTAGTTTTGCGGTGGTGGGCCCTTCCAGCTGGAACAGCCTCCCTCAAGGCTTTAGGCTTGTCCTCCTCTCTCTCTCTCCTGCCCAGTTTTGCAAGTGCCTGAAAACATTTCTCTTTGTCAGTGAAGACACTGACCCGGGTCGGGAGCGCCTCTGATTATGAGTGGCGCTATATAAATTCTCGATTACAATTAAAATTACAATGTGTACTTTAATTATGGGATTTTTATGTGTTTCTACAGGACAGCATGGGGTGAATTCTTAAATGTGTGTTCTTTAATCATGTGATTTTTATGTGTTTCTATGGGACAGCATGGGGTGAATGCTTAAATGTGTGTGCTTTAATCATGTGATTTTTATGTGTGTTTCTGTGTGACAGCAATGGGATGAATTCCTAAATATGTGTGCTTTAATCATGTGATTTCTGTGTGACAGCAACAGAATGAGGTTCCTAGATACATGTTCTGTATTTGAACCGTTTGATATTTTATTTGAAATTCCAGCAACAAGTCCAAGATCCTCGAGCGTAGAATCCGCAATTTGTCAAATCACTTCACATACAGTCTCTACTGCAACGTCTGTCGATCGCTCTTCGAAAAGGACAAACTGCTCTTCTCTCTCGTTCTCTGCTCGAAACTTCTGCTGTAAGTTAAGACAATGCTTAAGAGATTCTGTTGTAGTTGTTACTTCTCTTCTCTGCCTTTGTACATTCTATTCAAAGTGTCTCTGGGTTTCATTTCTTGCATTGTTACTTCGTTATATGTCTTCTTATAATAGTGCTCTTCTTATTAATTAGTGTTAATATTGATTCTTTTAGTGTTGTTCCTCAGTGATCTGGTAAATATTTTTTAAATTGAAAAGTTACTGTGATATTAATAAAATACTAATACTATTAATAAAATACTGGTGTTTCAAAGTCTTTGATGCACAGTTGCTTAGCAGTTTTTACAGTGATAGCGACACTGAACATCTAGGCTAGGTGCTTCAGTTAAGCTAAGATAAACTAAGTTAAGGTAAGGAAGTTAAGTTAGGTTATATGTTAAGTTAAGTAATGAAGAAAATAAAAATAAATTCACCAGACTTAATTTATTACGAGTGCTTTCCTGATGTGTCCCAAGGCAAAAGACCTAAGAACAGCTGCTGACTCTTCCTGCCCTTCACTCAGTACTAGCAGTCTGCGATGGCATGGTGCTACTCTCCTTATAACGGTCATCTATGTTTAGGTTATTTTGACAACAACTGCAAAACCTTAGATTGTGAGTTTCACGGCAGATGATTATTGTCCTCATGATGAGGTTCACAACCTGAACAACAGACACATTGACTGTGACAGTGCCACCTGTAACTTTATTGCATCTTTAAATGCAAGTGTTGTTTATACTATGCCTTTGACAGGCTCTCATAGTGGTGATAAGTAATTGTTCGTATACATGTACATACAGACAGACATACATACTGTCATACAGACATACATACAAATGTATGCACGTACATGCATGCATGCATACATACATATATACGTACATACATTGAAGCCACCATTGATTGATGCCCAGTGCATTGTGATAACAAGTCTTTCAAATTTATTAGTTTAGATTAGATTTCATCTGGTTTCTTGAGCTGTTTCAGCTGCTTGATCTGTTTCTCCTGTTTCACTTTCAACATGCAGTTTCAGTAATAATCTTCTCTTGTCTTGTTTCAGCTTGACCTGGATTACTGTAACTTGCTTCATTTCAATTTAACTCGGTCTGTGTGCGTCGTATGTGTTGTCCTAAATATTTCGCTGTCTAGTATCAGTGCTTTAGTCGATCGCTTGGATGTGAAATCATTGAATTTATTATTTTCTTTCGTTTACTCTTTGTCGGAATCAGTGTCATTATATTTTGATCTGTTCTTAGTTTTTGAAGTTTCTTTTCACCAGTTTGTTTCTGCTTAACGCATCACTGCTTATTGTTGTTGTCATGACGATGGCATTTTATGTGGCATCATAATTAGCTGGCCACGGTACCAAGGTTTGGAGACACTCATCTAGAGGATCTTTTGTGCTATTTGTTGTGACATGAAGTCTTTTTCAGTAGTTTTATAATGCATGCAAGAATTCAGGCCAACTCAACTCGGACAACACAGTTGAAGACAGGCTGGAGCTGATGTAACCAGAACATTGGCAGGTCTACTAAGATGAAATTTCAGCAATTAAGGGATAAATGAAGGAGAAGAAGAAGGAAAAGGAGAGGAAGAAGGAAAAGGAGAAGAAGAAGGAAAAGGAGAAGAAGAACGAAAAGGAGAAGAAGAAGGAAAAGGAGAAGAAGAAGAAGAAGGAAAAGAGCATTGCCTTAAGCTAAACTGAAGAGCCAGCTATTGGCGTGCAGTGTGAGCAGCTTCGTTTCTTGGCATATGAGTGCATGTGGCCAGTCCTTGCCTTTGCTACCTCATCTTCCCATCAACAGTGTACTTTCAGTGTACTCATTTTATGGTTTTCTGTCATGGTCAGGATTTAGACGTCTGCATTGACAGTCCAGTACACTTACAACTTGACCATGACGCACCCTTAGTATTGATGATTTGCCCTGAAGCACAGACAGCAACAACTCAACAAATGGACAACCGTTGTTTGTCAGTTGCATCTCGTGACAATGATCTGTCACTGGGACTCAATGCAGAATAAGGAGATAAGGAGCACTGAGCAGTCTTTTATGACGGGGTGTTACTGAGTGGCGTCTGTGATGGTCTTTTGTAGGGCAAAGGGAGACTTAGTCTTGGAAGAGTTTCTCTTCTTCCTGACCGGAGGAGTCGGTCTCCAGAACACAAAACCAAATCCAGACAGCAACTGGCTCTCCGATAAAAGCTGGGACGAAATCTGCCGACTCAGCAAACTAACAGCAGCATTCAAACCTCTTGCGTGAGTATCTGCTAACACTCGCTTGCTGAGTTGTTTACTGGCTGACTGGCTGAGTGGATGGCTGGCTGATTGGATGGCTGGCTGAATGGATGACTGGCTGATTGGATGGCTGGCTGATTGGATGGCTGGCTGATTGGATGGCTGGCTGATTGGGTGGCTGGCTGATTGGGTGGCTGGCTGATTGGATGGCTGGCTGATTGGATGGCTGGCTGATTGGATGGCTGGCTGATTGGATGGCTGGCTGATTGGATGGCTGGCTGATTGGGTGGCTGGCTGATTGGGTGGCTGGCTGATTGGATGGCTGACTGATTGGATGGCTGGCTGATTGGATGGCTGGCTGATTGGGTGGCTGGCTGATTGGGTGGCTGGCTGATTGGGTGGCTGGCTGATTGGATGGCTGGCTGATTGGATGGCTGGCTGATTGGATGGCTGGCTGATTGGGTGGCTGGCTGATTGGGTGGCTGGCTGACCTGAAAGCTGGATTGTAGAACCACAGTACATAATCTAATGTTGCCATTTTTCTTATGTAGTCTTGCTTAGTCTTGATTTGTGTTCCCTACTGTTCGATTATGTAACTTAACTTGTCTTAATTAACCCCACATCAATGTCAAAACAAGGCTGTGTTCCATTGAGGTCATTTCACAAAAGTAAACTGGCATGGAATTTATGTCCAATAGTGCTATTAAACAACATAAACACATATTATTCACATATTTACTTGCTTATTTTGCTGTATTCTTTCTTAGTCCTTTAGTTACTTACCTGGTTACCTTCCTGTCTACCTACTTACCCACCTGCCTATTGGCTAATATTTACTTGCCTTACGCACCTGCCTTGCACACCTAGATGCCTTGTGGGTCTCCTTCACTCATATTTGCTAAGCGCCATTGATTGATACTTGTTTGATCATTAGATAGTGGCACTTAGTAAATGCATAATTATAATTATTATATTAAGTTATGATGCACTGAATTGAATGACATGATATGAAATGATGTGACGATTACTTAGTGATCACATGAGAGACAATGTCTCTGCCTGGCGTCACTATTACGATGAGAAATCTCCACACGATGCAGAACTTCCTTCTCCCTGGAATTCCTCCCTCAACGATTTCCAGAAGATGATTGTCCTTCGCTGCATCCGTCCAGACAAGGTCATTCCAGCGGTTACTGGCTATGTCACAGAAAAGCTGGGCAAGAACTTTGTCGAACCTCCTCCGTTCGACCTCGCCAAGTCGTTTGCCGATTCCAACTGCTGTGCTCCGCTTATCTTCATCTTGTCTCCAGGAGCGGATCCTACAATGGCTTTACTCAAATTTGCTGAGGACAAAGGATTCGGTGGAGCCAAGTTCAACTCCATCTCGCTTGGCCAGGGACAAGTGAGTTGCTGCAGCAAATATCTCTCTGTCAATCTCTTCTGTCACTCATGCACATATGTTGGTCAGCATATATGTCAATCACTTCTGTCAATCAAACACTTTTTAATTATATCATTCAATCAACTGCATATTAGGTACAGCTGTCAGAAGCATTTGTCAATCAAGCACCTATGACTATGTCAATCAAGCAACTTATGTCATTGACTTCAGTCAATCAAACACTTGCATCAATTGAATGTGTAGAAAAATGTTTCAGTCATATCTATCTATCAGATTGGTCGTTTATGTCAGTCTTATCTGTCTGATTAGACTGGATTGATTGAAATGGATTGCATTGGATTGATTGAAATGGATTGCATTGGATTGATTGAAATGGATTGCATTGGATTGATTGAAATGGATTGCATTGGATTGAAATGGATTGCATTGGATTGATTGAAATGGATTGCATTGGATTGATTGAAATGGATTGCATTGGATTGATTGAAATGGATTGCATTGGATTGATTGAAATGGATTGCATTGGATTGATTGAAATGGATTGCATTGGATTGATTGAAATGGATTGCATTGGATTGATTGAAATGGATTGCATTGGATTGATTGAAATGGATTGCATTGGATTGAAATGGATTGCATTGGATTGATTGAAATGGATTGCATTGGATTGATTGAGATGGATTGCATTGGATTGATTGAAATGGATTGCATTGGATTGATTGAAATGGATTGCATTGGATTGATTGAAATGGATTGCATTGGATTGATTGAAATGGATTGCATTGGATTGAAATGGATTGCATTGGATTGATTGAAATGGATTGCATTGGATTGATTGAAATGGATTGCATTGGATTGATTGAAATGGATTGCATTGGATTGATTGAAATGGATTGCATTGGATTGAAATGGATTGCATTGGATTGAAATGGATTGCATTGGATTGTATTGAAATGGATTTGATGGGATTGGACTGTTGTTGAGTTATTGTTTGTTGTTGTAGGGACCAATAGCAGCGAAGATGATAAGCCAGGCGAAGGAGGATGGGTGTTGGGTGATGCTGCAGAACTGTCACTTGGCCGTTTCATGGATGCCATCGCTCGAGAAGGTCTGTGAGGAGCTGAGCATCGAAAACACCAACTCAGACTTTCGTCTCTGGCTCACCAGCTACCCATCAAACAAAGTGAGACTCTGCTGTTAATGGGCTGAATTGGTCGGCCAGTTGTGGGATTGGGTGGGTGGATGGATGGGTGGATGGATGTGTGGATGGATGGATGTATGTATGGAAGTATGTAGGTATGAATGGATGGATTGATGTATGGATGGACGGGTGGATGAATGGGTGGGTGGGTGGATGGATGGATGGATGGGTGGATGGATGGGTGGATGGATGTATGTATGTATGGAAGTATGTATGTATGAATGGATGGATGGATGGATGTATGGATGGACGGGTGGATGAATGGGTGGGTGGGTGGATGGACGTATGGATTGATGGGTGGGTGGGTGGGTGGATGGATGTGTGTGTGTGTAGGTGGATGGATGGGTGAGTGGGTGGGTGGGTGGATGTGTGTGTGTGTGTAGGTGGATGGATGGGTGGATGGATAGATGGATGGGTGGGTGGGTGGATATGTGTGTGTGTGAGTGTGTGGATGGATGGATGGCTGGCTGGATGTATGTATGTATGTATGGATGGATAACTTGGTGGTAGGCTGCCATATCATTTCAATAGTAGATATTAAAGTTCAAAGTAAATGAAAATTAGATATTACAAATATATTATTACAGAATTTAAGGTTAATAATTAGTTAATAAAACATATGCTAATGAAAAAGAATTAGATTAAGCTTGGCATAGATTTAGAATAGATTTAGTGACAATTGTCTCGCTTTCTCTTAGTTTCCAGTGACCGTCCTACAGAACGGAGTGAAGATGACAAATGAACCTCCAACTGGTCTTCGCCAGAATCTTCTCCAGTCATACCTCACTGATCCAATCAATGATCCAGCGTTCTTCGAGGCATGCCGTGGAAAAGAAGCGGTATGTCATTTCAATTGACATACTCAAGATAAACAGTTGGAACGCTTTCGTTTCAAGCCCTTCAAATGCATAGCATCTTTTGAAGGCTCTTAGGAAACAGAAGCATTTGGAATTCTTGCTTCAGGTGCCTTTTGAAAACAGTGAAGACAGTGGCGCCTTTATGGGCTATTTAAAATGTGATATGTTAAGTGTCTTACATACAGACCTACAAATCCTTGACATCTGAATAATCAGCCTTCTGATATTAACTATTCCTATACTATCATGCAAATATGAAGCAGTTAAATACTGAGCTCTTACCTCTGAGATGTTCTTCAAAGGTTCTGTTATAATTACGATTAACAGATAAATACTTATGGAAGAGTAATCATCCTAGCTGCTTTACTTCTATAAATAGACATCTGAATTATGTGATTCTAATTTTTTAATGAGCTTAGTCTACTTCCTCTAATGTCATTAATCCGAGGATTGTAATATAATATAATTTGGGTAATTATAGTTTTTATACTGAACTTTAGTATCAGGCATTCAGATAACCACTTAACCATTTAAATAAATCATCTTCAGAATTAATCAAGTACTTAATCATTCAAGTACTGGGTGTGCCATTCAGGTACTTACCAACTGACTACCTGCTTCAAGCACTTACAGATGGATTGTAGAACCAGTTTTTGATGGTTTGGTTCAGAGCCAGCCAGTGAAGAGATTTACTGTTTTTCAAGCATCATTCACCCATAAATCATGAACTTTTGAATCTTATCAAAGTCTCTTGCATCATTTAGGCCGGTGAGGAATGCCTTTGATCAGAATTTCTTAGAAGGCAGACTACAGACAGATGCTCAGATGAGACTAACTATCTATTAGAACTTGAAGACATAGCTAAATGTTCAGCAACAGAATTGTGTAGCAATTTGTTTTTAACTCAGTGAAACACCTGAAAAGAAACCGTTTGCTGTCCTGCTTAGGTGTTTGAGAAGCTGCTTTTTGGTCTCTGCTTCTTCCATGCACTCGTTCAGGAGAGGCGCAAGTTCGGTCCACTTGGATGGAACATTCCGTATGGATTTAATGAGTCTGACCTACGCATATCCGTCCGGCAACTCCAGGTATCATATTAATTCTAACTAAACAAATGATGAGCAGAAATGCACAAAAGATTTATTTAGTGAACCTGTTTGAGCTTTTATCAGATTTTGTTACAACAATGTGCCTTATAAGAAAAAGTAATGATTGCTCATTTAGTAGACAATTGTATCAACAATTACCATTTGAAGCGCGATCACAGGAGAGTGACGGCTGTTTTGGCTGACAGGATCAGTCCGACCGTGAGACAGCCATTTCTTAACAGGTTACATGAAATGATTTGACAGTTTTGTTTGAAATGCATTCATGACATCTGCCATATAAACAAGGTATGTAAAACGTTAATAAAATGGCACCCTACCAATGTCATGTGAAATGGCCATGCATGAAAGATCTCTAGAAGTGTTACTTCAAAGTGTTTCTGTAAGTTCTCTGAAGTGTCTCCACGAAGTAGCACTTGGAAGTACCTTCCTGATGTTACTTAGAAATGCTATTCAATATTGCTGCCATTGGGGGCTACTTGAAAGTACTCTATGAAAGTACTCTGTGAAAGTACTCTATGAAAGCACTTTATGAAAGTACTCTATGAAGTACTCTGTGAAAGTACTCTATGAAAGCACTTTACTCTATGAAGTACTATTTGATGTTTGGTTTCATGATGTTTGTGTCTTTGACTTTGATTCTAGATGTTCGTGACTGAATACACTGAGGTTCCATTTGACGCGATTACGTACCTGACAGGTGAATGCAACTACGGCGGTCGAGTAACCGACGATTGGGATCGACGTTGTCTGCTGACAATCCTTGCAGATTTCTATAATCCAAAGATCATTGACGATCCAAAGTATAAGTTCTCTGTCAGTGGAATCTACTTTGCTCCACCGAAAAGCACCTATGAGGAATACGTTGAATTCATCAAGGTAACGAGTTTTTTGCTTCCATTTGGTTTAATTTCTCTTGTTTTTCAGTTTGTTCTGAGCTTGGCTTTGGCAGCACAATGTGCATGGTGTGGAGGGAAGTGGCGAGGTGTGCGGTGGATGGATCTAAGCATGGGAATGGCATATCTAATAATAATAATAATGATAATGATAATGATAATGATAATGATAATGATAATAATAATAATAATAATAATAATAATAATAATAATAATAATAATAATAATAATAATAATAATAATAATAATAATAATATGTAAGTTGAAAAGCAAATGAATATTCGAACCAGTGGAGGTAGGCAATGAGCAAATGAACTTCAGGAAGGGACCACCTGATGGCTAAACTTCAGTTGTCATTCTGAAACAGCTTCCATGTATTCTGCCCCATGAGCTTCTACTACTTTCTATGCTTCTATTTCACAATAGGTTGAAGATCCTCTGTTTGATCATGGTTTTGTATAGTGAGGTCAGCAGCACCTCTGATGTGTTTTCTTGAAGAGGCGCTATATAAGTATGCATTTACAATTACAGCTAAAATCAGGAGGTGGCACCACTCAACATTTCAACACTGAGAACAATTTCACTGTGGTTTGATCTTGCAAGCTATGCAGTACAAGGCTGCTATCAGTTGAACAGTCAACCAGTAATAAATTTGGACAGTGGGCTTCACAGTTAAGGTTAAACAGGTTGTGTAAAATTTGGTAGTCTGAAATATGGTGCTACTTTTGGATCACTTTACTGAAGGAATGAGTGGGAAACAAGAAATTATGCATTTGTTGCATTATATCAACTCAGATACTCACCCACTCAAGCAATCACTTCTGTTAATTTTCAGTAAGTGAGTCAATCAAGAAACATCATGCAATCAATCTTTCAGTCAGTCAATCAGTCAGTGATCAAATCGTTCAATCATTGAATCAGTGGATGTGTGTGTTTGCAGAGCCTTCCAATAGCCCAACTACCAGAGGTCTTTGGAATGCATGACAATGTTGACATCTCAAAGGAACTTCAGGAGACTAGGCAGCTCTTTGACAGCGTTCTCCTGACGCAGGGAAAAGCAGACGCAGGCGGTCATGGCAAAACAGACGAATCACTCTTCAAGATTGCCTCAGACATACTTACCAAGGTATGATTGTCTCTAACATACCAGGGTAAGATAGCCTCAGACATACTTACCCAGGAAAGACTGACTATGACTCTGGCATATTTAAATAAGACTCAGTGACTACTATAAGGTGTCACCCTACCACCCTCTGACAAATTTGCAAAGGTTAAGTTGCTGCTTACTTTTAAAGGGGAATGTATGTGGGGTGACATTGTTATCATGGATTATGCTGACATTCTGAGGAATAATTTTATACTGATACTTCATTTAAGAGTTGAGGTGACATACTTGAAATTGGTTGTAAGTAAATTAGGTGAAACACTTTGCAGGAAGTCATGTCCATTCAATTTCATCTCATGACAGTTATCATTGTGCAGTATAAGAATTAAACATAATTTAGCATTATATAGGTGTTCATCTAAGACCTTAGTGAATCAATCGCCTGATTGTTGTCATTTTTGTTCAGTTGCCCAAGGACTTTGATCTCGAGCAGGCTCTGCTTAAGTATCCGGTTGTCTACCAGGAATCGATGAATACTGTTCTCGTCCAGGAAATGGACCGATTCAACCGGTATTTTGGCTCAGTTCAATGTGTGAAAGGAATTGGCTGCTCATTCACTCGCTCATTCATTCACTCACTCGATCGCTCATTCATTAATTTCAAATGGAAATGAGCAAAGGTGCCATTGTCAATGTCAAGCTATGAGCATAACATGCATAAATGATGTTGTTTCATCTGATTCAAATGATTTCTTATCTAATCTTGATTTAACCTGATCTAATCAAGATTGAATAGCTCTGATCATTCTATGCTCGATATATTTTGGTTGATCCAATCTTAATGAATTCAGATCTTATCAGCTGTATTTGGAAAACAGATACCGGTAATATGCCCTTGTCAAAGACGCAGTTTGATTTATTCTAATGTAATCTTGAATTATGTCAATAATAACAATGATAGTAATATTAATAAGAGAAGAAGTACAGTCCATTAAGATTTGCTTGAGAGGCAGCCATGGGTTCAATACATACAATACAACTGTATTTTGATATTGCCTTCTAAAGTTCAGAAGTGCACATGACTATAGGACAGAACATCGATGGCTCAGAGTAATTGTGAGAGAAGGACTTGTTCAAGGTCTGTACACAGTAACTGCCTCGGGTGAGGCTCAAACCTGTACTCTCCGCCTTACAAGCAGAGCATGGAAAGCATGGAAACAGATTGGATCTAATATGAACTAGTCTTCAATGTACACTGTTGGTGGGAAGATGAGACGGTGAGGGATAGGACTGGCCACCCGCCCGAAGCTAAGAAAATGAAGTCGCTAGCACTTCTTACCAATGGCTGCCTTAAAGGACTGCTTTTCTTCTTCTTATTTAAATTTGACTTTTGTGACGTGTAGGTTAACATCAGTTGTGCGAACCAGTCTGCAGAACCTGAAGAAGGCAATTAAGGGTCAGGTCGTGATGTCGTCCGACCTAGAATCGCTGGCTAACAGCCTTCTGATAGGAAAGATCCCAACAATGTGGGCCAAGAGGTCATATCCATCACTGAAACCACTTGGAAGCTACATCAACGACCTCATCGAAAGACTCAAGTTCCTACAGGTGATAATGATAATGACGTTTCCTTCACTTGGTATCCAGCTGCCTCTTTGATTGGTAGACCAATTGATTGGTTTATTGACACTCTGATTGATTTGCTGGTTGGCGTACAAATTGACTGATTGACTAAACATTTAATTGTAAGATTTACAGCAAATGTTAAATAATTAATTAACTGCATTATTCAGTAGGTTGTGTGAATGAGGAAATGAATGTGAATGAATGAACGATCGGTCGAAATCCTTCACAAAGTCAGTTGGTCAACTAATAAGGCATTCAGTGCCTGGGTCGTATGATTGATTGATACGATTGGTCAGTGATCCAACTGTTGCTCTGCTGCCTTTCAGTCACTGGGTCATTAATCCATAGTGAGTAAAGTATGTTATGATTGGTGTTGTAGCGATGGTATGAAGATGGTAAGCCAGTCGTCTTCTGGGTGTCTGGATTCTACTTCACTCAGGCATTCTTGACTGGAGTTCTTCAGAACTACGCTCGCAAATACACGATTCCAATTGATCTTCTCGCTTTCGACTTTGAGGTTCGTCATTTCTGGCATTCACCAATTCACTTTAAATCATTTTCCATCTGCCCAAAAGACAAATTCTGCGATACAGAGCATAGTTTTCATCAGCCTTCCCTCTGAGATGTTGAGTACTGACTGTAGGAATTGGCAGCAAGTCCTTGACCATCAATTTCTCAGTGGAATCAAGCACTGCAGCAGCCGGAAAAACCTGCTCAGCATTATGGTGTACTGATGAAATATTGGGGTGGCTTGGATGTGTAAAACTAAGTCTAGCCAACAACAAATTATTGGGAGCACAAATCATTGGGAGCACAAATCATTGGAAACACAAATCATTGGGAGCACAAATCATTGGGAGCACAAATCATTGGGGAGCACAAATCATTGGGAGCACAAATCATTTGGAGTACAAATCATTGGGGAGCATATGGGCCAAAGAGAGGTTTCGGATGCTAGCAAGACAAGGGAGAAATGGGATGGGTTCAGAATGCAGGTTTGTGGTAATTGTAGGAAAACCAGCAATAGACAGACTAAGAAGCAGACAGACAGACAGACAGACAGGTAGGCAGGCAGGCAGATAGACACACAGTCTGTCTCTCTATTTGTCTGTCTGTCTGTCTGTCTGTTGTTGGTTTCAGATCATTACTACAGATGGATGAGTTGTAATGTAATAAAAATGTCTCATGTCTGATGCATTTGTTGTAGCTGCTGAAGCAAGACACGAGTGAGAAGACACCATCAGATGGCGCTTACATCTTTGGACTGTTTGCAGATGGGGCCAGATGGGACAGACAACAGTATGTGCCATCTTTGTCTCTCTCTCTTTATTTGGCTCTGCGTCAGACTGTCACTTGCCTTCATCTGTCATGTCTAAGAAGATGAAATCGCTAGCACTTCATACCCACGGCTGCCTCTAGGGGCGAGCGTAGGAGGTTCCTCTTCTCTGCTACAATCTAAATTAAAAGCCTTTATATAATTTGGGCCAAGTCTTTGAATTTGTTCATCATTCCATTTGTTAAGACAGTGGTTCCCAAACTTCTCTGGGTCGCGACCCACTTGTGAATATCTTAGCAGTCCGGGACCCACTGTGTAAATTAAAGCATTGTGTACTGAAGTTTGCTTCGTAAACTGGCATCGAATTACCTATATGGATTTACATACAGTGTTTAAAAATTGGCATATTTAAAGCATTAAATTTGTGATATTTAAATTAACGTAGTTTATTTTAGTAGCAGAAGTTTTTAATAATCTCGCGTTGCTAAATGTCATGGTCATTGTTTTCTGTTCATATATACACGCACAATTACGACAGCTAGTTATTGTCCAATCATAGCAAAATGTTGCTCCAAAAAATAAATGTTTCTCAAAACCATTTGGCGACCCACTTATTATTATTATTATTTGTTTATTATAGACTCACATTGACAAACCGCAATATGTTACAAATACATTAAAGCTTCGCGACCCACTTTTGGGTCGCGACCCATAGTTTAGGAAACTCTGTTTTAAGAAACTACAAAATGTTGAGTAGCACATGCTTGTTAAAATAAATATTTGCAGAGGTCAAAGATGTGATCAATGAATCTCAAAGGGCGTCATAAGGCAAGAGAGCTGGGCCATGAAATTAGTCAACCTTAGAAGATGACGCTGTTTGTTGGTTTTGTTTTCTTAAATGATCATTTCTTTGTTTTAGGGGTTTGTTGGCTGAGCAATATCCTAAGATCCTCTACGACCCTCTGCCGATCATTTGGTTGAAGCCATCGAAGAAACAGGACATCAACGACCAAGTCAGTCTTCTTAATTCTCTTACACATCTGTACATTTTAATTCAAAATCCGACATAGCAGTCTCAGATACAGTAAGTATGCTAGTAAGGTTCAGCAACACTCATCTACCTACTTACCTTCCTATCTACCTACTCACCTAACAACCACAACCTTTGAACTAAAGCCTTTATCTGAGATGCCATGTTCCTCAGTCTCCTGGTCTTTTAAAACAAATTGATCGTAATTGGCAAATGTCCTTCTCACTGAAGTAACAAAAGAAGCTTTTCCAACGTATATAACAGATCACAACTTCAGTCAAGTTTTAAAGAGTGCATAACTTAAAAAAACAACATTGTCAATTAATGATACTTGATATGTCAGTCAAAAGCAGCATCAAAACAATGTCTCAATACTTCTTACAAAATATCATTTCCTGAATTATACTGCAATGTGATGTTGAGTACTGTAGGTGGACTCATTGAGAATGGCTAATTAGGTTCTGAATTGATAGCCACATGTAAAACCATTACTGAATCGCTACATTGTAGGTGGGACGCTACAAATGTCCCGTTTACAAGACAAGCGAACGACGTGGAATTCTGTCAACAACCGGACACTCGACCAACTTCGTCCTGACCGTTCTTCTCGATACAGACAAATCGGTTCAGCACTGGGTCAAACGAGGAATGGCTCTTCTCTGCCAATTGGACGACTAACAACACCTGGTGTCTGATAGGCGATAAATGCCTGCGACATCTGGTGCTGGTCTTCACAACTAAAATTATTTCTAAAAACATATAAATCTGCAGTCCAAATTTATTTTTATTAAATTTAATAAGAACTTTTCCTAAAAATCAAAAATGTTACCCAAGTATTCAACCACATCTTTTATTGACATTTCTCTCAGTGTCCAATAAATTATACAATAATGCTCTTATAAAAATCATCATATTAAAAATGTTAGTTATAATAATAATAATAATAATAATAATAATAATAATAATAATAATGGCAATACTTATCTCACATATTGGCAGATTTGCCATTTTCTGAACCACACTCTTATTCAAATACTTTTTCACTCTCTGCAGATTTCTGTTGGGCAACAGCAAGGCTTTATAACCTCATAGGCTTTATATTTTTCAAATCCTGAGAAATCCTTTGTTTTTCAGGTTAAAAATAATAATGCCAACTATTTAGTGATCTTACCAAATTTTTTATTGAAGCAAAACTGTAATTCTGAGTGACTGCCTGCAGCTGTTTTTAAATTATGCAATAATTATTACTTTCTCTTATTGTAGTGTCACTTTTGACACAAGAAACTGTCAGTTAGAACTGAAGATGATTTTGTGTATTATCTTTAAAATGAAACTGATTTTACAAATCTATTAGGTTGTTTATAGGCTACATAATTACTTTACAATACAACTATAATTTGATATTGTGCTCCCTCCATATGAAGTTCACAAGTGCACACTGAAGCTGGGCACAGGAAACATTAAGAATGGTAGACAGAATTGGGGAAAGTGAGTTTACTTTGGCACGCAAGTGAAGTGCTGAACTTTCGAGAGTCGAACATATTTGGAGAGTAAACAAATCCTTAATGCACATCTTTCAGCTCCATCAGTTTAAAACAAATAAGTTGATCACTGGTGAATTAGTTGATTGACCGATGGATTGATTGATGGACAGATACGAGGAATGTTGATGACTGATGGACAAATTGATCGACTGATTAGGCTTTTAAGTAGACAGAGTACATTTCAAAGTCAAGTGCCTCATTAGAAACTTTAAAACCAAAGTTCACATTATTACTTTGAACAGTTTAAAATCTGTGAAAGATAATTCATCGTATGTTAAAATTACATTGGCAACATTAAACTGTTAAGAATTTAGAAAGAGTAAAGACTCTGGGCAGGAAAGATGATGTAGGCAATTGCAGGGGTGGAACGGCAGTGACAGTGTCTGGAATGGAAAACTCATCTCTTCGGCAATTTGAAGTGATGTAGTAGCCATGGCAAAATGGAATGACCATGAGGCAGTAGTAGTATTGGCCAGCAGTGGCAAGATAGAGTGGCACTTGTTTAAGATCGAACAGATTGCCATATGTGCGGCACTTGTGTGAAGTATTTAAAATGCACTAAATTAACAATCAGTTATTCATGTTATCTTCACTTTTTTCATTTTCTTCAGACATCGATTCCTGTGTCTATAGCACCCAGATTGCACTGATGTTGTGTAGCCACAGTCAGAACACTGATCAGATTTCTCTCCATCACAGTTCATATCTCTCAGTTGCTTTCCTCCCTTACAGCCAGACTGCTTCTTAGCACAGTGCTGCCTCTGATGTTTGCGAAATTCTGCACCATTCGCCAACGTCTCGTCACAGTTACGACATTTGAGCCAATCTCCTTCAATGTGAAGCTCCATGTGTGTCAAGAGGTCCGCTGAATCTTTGAATTCTTGATTGCATGCTTTGCAGGCACATCGGTCATCACCAGTGTGTGAGCTGAGATGCTCTTTTACGTAGCTCTTGCTCGAAAAACTGCTCTTACAAATTGCACAGATGTACGGTTTTGCATTTGAATGCAGCATTGCGTGAACCATCATATCGTGTTTGCGTGAAAATCTTCGACTGCACACGTCACATGCAAAGGTCCTGCTTGCTTGTGAAGCATGAGTCTTTGCATGAGCCTTAAGAGCACAAGCATACTGGAATTCCACAAGACAGACTGGGCAGGAATAGTCGCTTTTGTCAGTTGCATCCAAGAGATGCGTCTTTAAGCGACATAGAAGGGAAAACTGTTTTCCACATCCTGGACATGAGAAGGGATTATCAGCTGAGTGTTGCTTCATGTGACTCTTCAGTCCATTCTGTTGGCAACTGCTGTAGTCACAGATTTGGCATTGGAATGGTTTCTCCCCAGTGTGGATTCGTTCGTGCAGCTGGAGATGCTCCAGACGTAAGAACTTCTTTCCACATGTTGTGCAACAGTATGGTCGTTCTTGCGTGTGACTTCGCACGTGCTTTCGTAAAGCGCCCGATCCACTGAATCTTTTCCCACATAGATCACATGCAAACTCTCTTTTCCCCCTTGTCTCTCCTTCCACACCAGGCATCTCTGCTAAAACGACCTGGTAGTTGTCCAAGTGGCGGTTCATGTGAGTCTCGAGTTCAGCCTCGGATAGGAAGCTCTCTTTGCATGGGATGCAGCTGAGCAGTTCTATTTTCACGTGATTCTTCATTACGTGCTGTTGAAGCTTAACTCTCTCAACAAACGGTCTCTGGCAGATTGTGCAATGCAGTGGCTCCTCATGCAGTCGCTTGTGCGCCTCAAAGGAAGACTCGTCTGCAAAGAGTCTGAGGCACTGGTGGCATTTATGAACGAGTCGGTCAGCATCCGATCGATGTGTGCGTATGTGTCGTAGCATCTCGGATGACGATCGCATCAGTTTGCCACAGAATTCACAGCAGTGCTGTCTATGTCGAAACACAACTTCATTCTTCACTGAACTTTGATTTGCTCGAAACTCATCTTCTAAAATTTTAAACAACTGCACTAAAGGAATGGTCAATGGCATAATCATGTCTTACAGGCATTTCATTCAACTCAGCATCATTCGTCATTTAAAATGTGACAGAGACTCTGAACATCAACTGTTAATGGGAATTCCTTCGTCACTGCTACAGTTTGACTGCTGCTAAGCAAGCATCTAAGGAGAAGCTGGTACTTTTACCAATGTAACATCAGTTAAGCTAGTGAGAAGTCTTTCACTTTTCTTATGTACTTAAAAGGCATTGTAGATACATCAATCCATACATACACACATTACATACATACATCATATACATGATCCATTACAAAATGCAAACAATTTTTAAGAGTAATAGAATGAATGGGTATTTGGCTACTACAAAGACTGAGGTCACATGCTTTAGTTCAGGAGTTCAATGTGACCAGTAAACCTCATACCCTTGAACTATCGATCCTGGCTGGACCAGAGCTTCTTATTTGAAAATAGTAGGCAGTTTGAAAATCGATTGCACTGGATTGAGTTGGCGAGCGATGCATCGTCGACCTCGGGATCTTTTGTGTACATCATATTTTGTGTATCATATATGCATAGTAGGCCTATCTCAATTCAGTTCCATTATCCGTCCTGCATCACAGTTGTAATAAGTTTTAGCATGCTACTTGGCTATACTTAATGACTACAGTAACTAGAGCTGTACCGAATATTCGCTTCGTATTCGCTTCGGGGCCGAATAGTGAGCCAAATAGCTATTCGGTATTCGGCCGAATAGTAGCGGTCGGACCGAATACGAATAGTGGTCACGTGACATCTGTTTCTGCATATGCGGCTGTTATAGCGAGTGGAGTGAAACTTAAGTAAGTGACAATTTCTAAGTTTAGTTAAATTATTTCCATTCCTAGTTTACACAGACTGGCAGAAGAATGCAAAAATTACAAGTAGTTAACTGTTTACTTTTAGTTTAACCATTAAATTTACTGAACAAACTTTTGCTTACATTTGAAATGTTGAATGTTGTCGGTGGCCCTATTTTGTACACTATTCGTATTAGTATTCGTATTCGGCCGAATAGTTGGTCCCATTATTCGTATTCGGCCCGAATAGTGAGAATCACTATTCGGTACAGCCCTAACAGTAACAGTATTACTGTATTCCCAGACAGAAGTTGAACCCAGTGAATCAGTGATTTCAATATTTCTAACCCTAACTCAAACTCATTGAGCAATGGCCAATGGTGCAACGCCTTCGGCTAGGCGAGCGATTTAGCGCTCGTATGGACCTTTGCTAGGCGAGTGACCAAGGAAAGTGATCGCTCGCTCGCCTCAAATGGGAAACTCTGGGTTGGACTGCTCTAACAGCCACAGATTGTGGCTTCACTTCGACATCACAACACATAACTGATGCGTTATGCGTTGTGATAACAGCGCACCTGAAGTCTCCAGAACAGTTTAGAATAAGGTGGCATTAAGCTGAAACTCACTCAGTAAATCAACTCCAATCTCCAGGTTTTCTTCAGTGTTATTGTAATCAGTGTTATCAGCAGATTCACGATTGCTAACTTCTGTTATCTCAGGGGCCGGAGTAGCGTCGACGTCCATCAGAGATAGCCCTTCACTCCAAGTGTTGCCAACGCCTGTTTCTGGGACTTCACTTCCAGAACCTCTCATTATCTTTGCAGTGGAAGGTAAAAATTCCAGGTTCTGACATTCAGAATCGCCAATGACTTCTAGTTTTGAAAGTGAAATGCCATCCAGCAGCAAAGGACTTTCTTCTTCTTTAGATTTGGTTTTCTGATTCATGTCTACATCACAGACTGGTCTCACAGATGCATCACTGACAGAGGATTGCAAAGAAGTTTCAGTTGGATGGATTGCTGTAACTCTTTTTGTTTGAAGACTATCTAAATGTGTCATATCTAAACTCCTCTCCAATTTGGTGATCTTTGCATTTAGTTCTACCATTTCAGCTGTGAAAGAGAACCTAGATGGTAAACTCGCGTCAACATCTGACAACAGTTTTGCAACTAAACTCTTCACATTCACATCTGAACTCTGTATCAATTTCATTCTTGGTTCATTGTTTGCATAAAATTCTTCACAGTTCAGCTTACAGTGAAAGTATTTCTCCAAAGATTCAAAGAAACATCCTTTCACAAGTAATTCAATCAGTCGATCATGAGTTTCATCAGTCATTTTGTCATTGGTTGTTGACAAAGCTTTGCATACCAATGGATAGATGGCGCTGAAGCACTTTATTCGGCCCTCTAATAGGTTTAAGTTTTCAGCACTCAAATCAAAATTCAGAAGTCCACTGAGATCTGGAAAATCATTGTCACCTGAGTCAAGTTCTTTTAATTCACTGAAATGATGCATGGCTACTTCATAGATATTATGACATTCTTTATCAACATACTGCCCAGGTTCATGATATTCATTTTGTTTTTGAACGTAACCCTTTTGTTCAACGCACCACTGCTCTTTCTGAGTACCCTCGTCCTGTTCAAAACACCCTTTCTCTTTCTGAACACACTGCTGCTCTTCAGTGCTGCTCTTTTCAACGTGTGTAAACTTCTTCCACCTTTGAAAACATTCAAAGACCTGTTGACGTTTGAGCAAAAACCGTATTTGCATAGAGTCCACCTCGTCCACTGTTAGAGACATGATTAACTTGTGGGCCTTCTCCCAATCGCCTTCAACTATTACTTGGCGAAGCTCTGTCAAGAAATACTCGGAATTCATCACTCCACTCTCCTTCTCTAAAGTCAACCCCGAAAGTGTCAGACGACGATTGAACAGAAATACTAAAATCCACTTTACCACATCTTTTTCGTCTAGATCTAACAACACAGGAATCATTTCAGCTGCAGTTAACAGAAAGCAAGCATTTTAAATAAATAAAAAAGTTCAACTTGGTAGTTCGACACTTGAACATCAAAACACGCACTGATAGAGTGATCTCTATTAATAGTTACTATTAATAGAGATCACTGAAAAACCATGTATATATTTGTACCGGAAGTTGTGTTGGACAGACGCAAAATAGCTTTGGATTCGAAACCGAAAACAATGATCTACCGTAAACTCTAAACTTCTAAAGCGCCAGTAGAAGCCAAGCGCAGGGCGCCTGCTTATTCACGAACGTTGCATCATGTTAAAGGGCTTTCCAGAGGGTAGTCAAAAAGGAGGTCCAAGTCCGGTTCCAGATGGTCCAGATCAAGAGAGGAGGCCGAGCAGTCGAGGCGGGTGTCGTTTAGGTCGAGAAGAATTGGCAAACCTTAGGCGGAGGATCAGATGAGTCAGGGTAGGAATTCCTGAAAAGGTGAGACTAGTTTTGAGTGGAAAGCCTGGGGTGAAAGATAGAGGAGCCTGAGGGCGAGTGGCAATGATGATGGAGGAACCGAAATTTTCGGAACTCTGGAGGAGTCCCCTCGTGTTGGAATTCATATTCGCTTATTGAGTCAGACTGACAATCAAGTAGACCTATGCAGTAAGATTACATGGTAGGCCTATAGTAGTAGGCCTAACCAGTGATATTTCAGTTTTGAAAATAATTACAGTTTCAGTTTTTATTCAGTTTTGGGTTCGTAATTTCTATTTCAGTTCAAGTTTCAGTTTTGAAATAGTTTCTATTACAGTTTCAGTTTTAAAATAATTTCCGTTTTCGTTTCAGTTTCTGGAAAATTTCAGTTTCAGTTTCTACATAGATAGGGCCTATATTTGAGTTGACAGACAACAGCGGTTCTCAAACTGTATTTTTATTGTACCACCAGGTAAAAAAATCGAATATCGCCTTACCACCAGCAGAGGTCAGATCAAAAACAACAGACGAGCGCGAAGACCCTTTGCAATTAGGGTAGAGAAATTTAAACTTTTAAGAAGAAGCGCATGGTGGACGCAGAAAGAAGATGGGCAAAACTCATAGAAAATTTTAAGAGAAAGAAGCGCATGGTGGACGTGAATAGCGCTCGTAGGCCTATTAGGTTGGTGCCCTGCGCTTGGCCTTCGAGTGGCACTTTAGAAGTTTGGAGATTACAATTACGGTTACGTAGAATAGTGGCTTCAGTAGTTAATTAGGCCTATTTATCAAAGAAAGATGGGAAAAATTGATAAAGATGAGCATAGGGCCTAAACTCATAGAAATTTTTTTTTTCGCGTACCACCTAGCGACCTGGTGGGACACTAGTGGTACGCGTACCACCGTTTGAGGACCTCTGGTCTAGAGAACGCTTGGAAGACGGCGGATTGAATGAATTAGAGTATGTGAAGAGGTGTGGCTGTGCGTCTGTACGTCTATTGTTTGTGGGCCTGTCTAATTTGCGGCCCAGGCCCAGTTACACTCCGCCTAAGGCGTGACACACGCAAGTTTCGGAATATTATGATAGATATTTTACCTTCAGATTAATCGAATTCTCGCCGACAAGCTGCAGTCCACATGGTTTATTGTTAACGTCTGATCCAACTTTCACTAAACACGAACTCTTTTTCGTTTTCTCATCATAAACAAAATAGGGCCCACTGCCAAACCGCTTTCGCGCTTGCGTCCAGCCAATAGTCGCGATTTAACTCATTCTCAATGGAAAACTTAGCAACCTAACTCTAACAGACAATAGGCCTATAGATTTCGATGCATGGATATCGAATAATAACCAGAATAAATGGTCCGCCCAAACCCCTAGAGTTAGGTAGCCAGCGATTTAGCCCAAATGAAACCCAGTACAAACGCAGAAAATGTTAATTACTTATTTTCAACAATTTCCGTTCGGAATTAATTATCGTTTCTATTTCTATTTCGTTTTGACATTTTCATTTCCGTTTCTATTCAGTTTCCGTTTTGCAAATAATTTCCGTTTCCGTTTCAGTTTTCGTTAAACGGAAATTCATAATTTTCGTTTCAGTTTCTATTTCAGTTAACTGAAATATCACTGGTAGTAACAGATCATTCAGATGATTACAAGTTTAATCGTTTCAGTCATTTAATTATGTTTCATCCGCATAGCGAATAGGCCTACATATCGGCTACAGATTCGTTAGATAGATTTAGGTTTTAGATTTGCAAAAATTAGATATCCGCCACCTCTGGATGAGCAATTTAATTTAAGTTTAGCCTAAGGTCGTTCGCGTGCGAATGCGCTGGTTTCACTTCTTAGGGTAGGTGGGGGCAAGACGCCCACTGGAGGCATAACGCCTATAGGTCATAAATACATCAGGCATTTATTATTTCAGAGCGCATTGTAGCGGAAACTGGTAATGCCACCTACCGAATATTGTTATTTCGAAAGGGTGCCGATTCTTTCACGAGTAAGTAAGAAATCACGATTTTTTCCTTTTAACCTGCTTTCTTATAATATTTCACTGCAACCACATTGTCTAATTTGTGCCAAGATTCGCCGTGCCGATAATGAGCCTTTGCATTTTAGCAGGTTTATATGTACTTTGTGGATTATGAACTTTGTTTGTGAGCGATAATGCAAGGGTTTGGTGTTGTGATCTTGACAATAGAGGTATGCTGTGTGGGGCAAAACGCCTATCATGTGTTTGGGGTAAAACGCCTACTGGGCGTTTTACCCCATGCGATTCATAAATTAAGCAATGCAAGTAGGCTATTAAGCAGTAGGCCTATAGAGTACAATTACTTTCTTTTCTTCTGTGTTAGGAATGGTTCGGACTTACGTCAAGAAAACCGAGCGAGGGCAGTATGGAAACAAAAACCTGGAAGACGCGCTGAAGGTAGTTAATGACGGAACACCACTAATCAGAACGAGCAAAGGATACGGTATACCGGCGCGCACACTCAGACGACACCAAGATAAGAAAGTTCAACAACCCGGAAAGGTGGCTTTAGGAAGACACTTGCCTGCGCTTCCTTCTCACGTGGAGAAGGAATTGCACGATCACATCCAGACGATGGAGCAATCCATGTACGGGTTGACTGTGAACGACGTCAAGCGTCTGGCGTTTGAAATAGCGGAGTCATACAATTTGAAACATCCGTTTAACAAGACAAGTGGTAAGGCGGGAAGAGACTGGTTACATGGATTCTTTAGCCGATATCCAGATCTGTCAATCAGAAGTCCACAGGCAACGAATTTGTCTCGCGCTGTCGCCTTTAACAGACCACAGGTGCAGAAATTCTTTGCGCTCTACAAAGAGGTTCTTCAGAAGCGTCAATTTCTTCCATCTCAAATCTGGAATATGGATGAAACGGGCATAACTAATGTACATAGACCCGTAAACATCGTCGCAACGAAAGGCATTAGACAAGTGAGCAAAATCACAAGCGACGAACGCGGAAAAAGAGTTACGGTGATATGCGCCATGAGTGCTGCGGGAACTTATCTCCCTCCCATGATGATATTTCCAAGGAAGAGGATGGTGGAAACTCTAATGGCCGGTGCTCCGCCGCAGTCACTGGGCTGTTGCAGTGCAAGCGGGTGGACAGATTCCACGTTGTTCGTGAAGTGGCTGCAACATGAGGCTTGTACTGCGGGTGGCGCTCACTTTCTGTGCCCTAATTGTGATTTTGATGATGATATTGCTTAGTACAGTTCTGCTTTAAATATTACGCGCCCCTATGATTGACTGTAAGGGCAAAGCTGCTTTAGTTAACACGTAAATAAGTTTGCAGGAGGACAGGAGGCAAATCGCCCACCCATGGGCGTTTTACCCCATAGTATGAGGCAAAACGCCTACTTGGGTAGTGACATATTTTTGGTAATTTCTTACTTCAATGTAACATAATTGTCATTAATTGATACATAACAAGTGGTAAATATAGTTTCTGTTACTTCCTAATCAATAGCTTTAATGAAATGTTAAACAGGACAGTTTTATTGCATTTTCTGCTTAATGTGGGCGTCTTGCCCCCACCTACCCTACACATGATCATTGTCGAGGTAGTTACAATTTTCCCGTTTCTTAAAACAATGTAGTCCTCTATGTATGTAGGCCTATATGCCGCCTATCTGGACTTTTAGAAACCCTTCAAAATCGCTATGATGTCTAAGGAAACTGAATAGGTGCGTCTTGTTCAGATTAGCCTATACCCCGTGATCAATCGAGTCGCACTGCTACGATCGACTTGGCTCGGCCGACGATCGACTCGATCGACTTTGTCGACCTCTCGTCGACTCGATCGACTTGGCTAATAAACGATCGACTTGGTCGACTTTGTCGACTTGGGCTCTCTTCACCAGGGGCTCGGGAGCCATGCATGGCGCCAAAGGTGCCAATGCTCACGCAAAGTTTTGACTGAGGCTGACGCTTTGTATTTGATGCCTGCTAAAGTAGTTGTTGACTTATTGTGCTATACACGCGTTTCATTTCATGAATATGTAGGCCAAGTATAATAAACTTTTCCACTTATTGTAAAAAATGACCAAATATTCTTGTTGGGTATATCGGATCTAATGTATAATTCTATCCATCTTAGGTCTGTACTTGGCTGAGGTTAACTGACACAACTTTTAAACACTTTCCGAGCCACTGTTCAAGCTTGGCCAGGGTCGAAGCATTCAGTTCCGTCCTAACATACACACATTCGAACGTTTTAAGATCGTCGTTACTTGTCTACAGAGCCAGAGCTGAAATTTCCTTAAACTAGTGCATTTTTAACGCATATCTTTCCATTTTCACCGTAAAACTGTGAAAAAAGTATCTGCAGCTTCCACTATACGAATTCACCAAAATGCTCATAATTTGGACTGAACTTCAAATCAGGTTAATACGATAGTTGTGCGTTTACAAAGCATTACGTTACCGCATCATGTGGGTCACCTTGTGAAGTAGCCGCAAAAAATAGTAAGAAAATATTTCATAGTCGAGTCAAGTCGAGGAAACAACGATCGACTCGACTTGTCAAAACATATGATCGACTCGACTTGCAAGTCGATCGAGTCGAAGAGTTTTCGACCGACTCGACTTGGCCGAGTTTCGATCGACTGACTCGATCGATCACGGGGTATAGTTCAGATCCTCTGTCAGAAAACAGTCAAAGTCTGCAACAGTTAATTGTGGTCAAGTTCCGGCTGAGCAAAAGAGGATAATGGGCCGACCACAACAAAACTTCTATGCTGGACCGTGGAAGTTCGAGCCGGTGGAACAACCAAGTCACCATGCGCAGCAAAACGCTTAACTTTGCGACCAGAGATAAAAAAAATACTTAGACGCAAAGCCCCTTAGGATAAGGTGGAACACAAACTGCTAGTCAATGATGATGATGATGATGATGATGATGATGATGACGACGACGACGACGACGACGACGACGACGACGACGACGACGACGACGACGACGACGACGACGATGACGATGACGATGACGATGACGATGATGATGATGATGATGATGATGATGATGATGATGATGATGATGATCACTAAATTGTAATTTTGTAACTGAATGAAGTTCGCCTGAAATTCTTTGGTTAGTAAACGGCCATTTTTGTCCGTTTATAAATTCAGTCCACTCGACCCCATAGAAGACCGGCAATTGGATGAGACGTTGGCTATAATATAAACGCCGAGGCGAATATATTAGAGGGAGCATAACAGAGTAGTACGCAATACATTGACCTTAGTCTTATAGGCCTAATAAACCCAACAGTCTTGGATAAAAGCGTGTCCTTCATCAATCGTCTATAGGGCCTAGGCAATAACACTAACCCCAAAGTTTGGACTGATCTTGTGTGAATGCAGAGAAGTGAAACCAGCGCATTCGCACGCGAACGACCTTAAACTTTCATCATTGTTGTCATAATTATAATCACCGTCATTCTCAGCAGTCCCTGTTTGATTTCTAACTGATGCAATCGATTGAATTATTGTAATTAAATGCCCCGGTCTTATAATTTCATTTCGTATTTCGTATCTAGTAATTTTAAGGCGCCTCTCGCAGTATAAACTATTCAGAGGCGCCCTCAGTGCAGGCCTACACTTTGTAAAGATGCAAAGCGTAAGATGTAAAGATGTATAACGATTAGAATGATTGCAAAAGAATTTTGTCAGCAGTCAGTTCACTCGGTCCATATCATAGCCCAGTTCACGAGGTAGGCTACATTGGTTAGAGCGTAAGTCCCACGCATCTCTGGGAGAGAGTGAATGCGGATCCCGGTTCGCCTCCCGAAGGCGGCTTGTTACAGAGATTTTATTTTCTGGCTAGCACGTACACTACTGTCCGTACACGCGGACCCTAAATGTCGTGGTGCTCACTGAAACGGGCAGCGGTGGTGAAGGAGCTCACCCGATCCATTCATACAAAAAGTCAAAAGAATGTAGCCAGTAGAGAGTGACATACAAATTGTTTTGATGATAGTGGGAACAAGAACAAATTACGCAGTCTGAGAACAAAGGTTGGAATTGGATCTATAGTAATATGTAAATCACTCGTCCTATCTCTGCTCCTTGTCACCTCTTATAGATTCACAGATACTCTGAGTCTAGCACCAGAACTGCTTTAATCGGAGTTTTCTCGGCGTTGAGTCTGAAGCAAAGGCGAAGCCTGGAAATAATTTAGTTTTTTTCGATATCGAGGAGGAGGTTTCCATTGGCCGTGGTGGCAGAGTACGCGGTGGGTCAGTTTTGAAAAGTTAAGTGCTTCTGTATTTTGCAATTTATTTGGGTGAGGTGCTGAACCCGTAACCCCCTTAATTTCGGGCTAGCACAGTCCATACACGCGAACATCACGCTTCAGACTATTACCATGGTGTCTTGTCTTGTCTTCAATCTTCCTCAATCCGAGGGTTGGTCGCTTCATGGACAAGTTTCCTCCATCTCCTCCTGTCTCCGTCTCCGACAACACTTGATTGAACGATAAATCCATCCAAGTTCTGATGTTGGTGATCCATCCCATCCTCGGTCTCCCTTGTGCTCTTGCCCCTGGGACTGTACCCTGCACTATCTCCTTTTCCAGGCAGTCTCCCTTCTTCCTCATCAGGTGTCCGAAGTAAGAAAGCTTCCTTCGCTTGATCGAGTTAAACAAGCTTCTTTCTGTTCCTATCTTCTCCAGTACCCATTCATTTGTTCTTTTTTCCGTCCACGATACTCTCAGAATCTGTCTTAAGCATTTCATTTCGAATGCTTCTATTCTTTCTTCGTCTCTTTTCTTGATAGTCCAGCTTTCACAACCATATGTTGCCACTGGCCAGACATGAGTCGTAACTTAGTAGCCAGTTTTATGCTGTGACTCCTCCATATTTGCCTCAGTGCTGCCCCTGTGCTCAGTCCCCTTGCCAGTTTCTCTCTTATATCTCTGATGCATTCTGCATCTTCAGTTACCAGCGATCCCAGATCACACCATGGTGTGAAGAGGCAGAATTCCCGGCTGTCGATATTTCTAATTGTCTTTCAGGTATTACCTCAAGACTCACCTCTATCGATCGAGTCGCTTGCCCCTCCCTCATGGCCTGCTTCTCTGTTTTCCTAACGAGTTGGATTTCGACCGTACTTCTCCAACCGATTATGGATTCTCGACTAAAATTTCAGATTTAAAGCGAACATGTCGGTTGGATGCCTTGTGCATTAGGATAACTACGCTATAATGTAGAACTCATTAGATAAGTGAGATAGTTAGCATTGTTTGCAGCTGCCAGCAGTGATCGTGTAGAAACTGTAGAAGGCGTAATACTTCTATGACGATGGAAAGTCGTCTTATTACGTGACATCTAAGAGGTTCACCCGAAGAGTCATTACCTGTAAGCTTATAGGCCTATACTTATAACCGGAGAAGCTAGGCCTATAGCTACAAGAAGAAGGGAATTTCTTGATCAGAATATAAAAGTAATTTATTGGAGGAAATAAATTTCAGATAAAGGTAATTAAAAATAAAATAATATAACATGCAGGAGCGTAACTTTGGTCTATAGACGCTAGAAAGTGGGGGCACCAAATTTCGCATTGTTTCAGCTTCGCAGCTGTTAAATAATTTGTATTACAAGCATAGTAATAATTTATAGGCTTAATAATGATGATAATGATGATGATGATACTACTAGCTACTACTACAACTACAACTACTACTATTACTACTACTACTACTACTACTACTACTACTACTACTACTACTACTACTACTACTACTACTACTACTACTACTACTACTACTACTACTACTACTACTACTACTACTACTACTAGGCTACTACTACTACCACCTCCACTATTAATAATAATAATAATAATAATAATAATAATAATAATAATAATAATAATAATAATAATAATAATAATAATAATAATAATAATAATAATAATAATGATGATGATAATAATAATAATAATAATAATAATAATAATAATAATAATAATAATAATAATAATAATAATAATAATAATAATAATGATAATAATAATAATAATATTAATAATATTAATAACAATAATAACGACAATAATTAATTCACAATGAGCGTACACCATTAATTAAACAACTACCCAACCTACGATCATTTAAACAAAAGCTACAGTCTTCCATGTTCGAGGAACACTGATTAACGCCCCGCAGTTTAATCAACTGAAACACAATGAGCGTACACAGTTAGCCTATAGCCTCAAGATGTGCTATAGAGTCTTAAGTGTTACCATTACATATCTAATGATGTTAGATCGACTGCTCTTCATCAAATTGTAGGCCCAGCCATCAATTGGCCAATTTGGCACTGGTAGTGGTAGCGGGGTCTACGACCCCTTTTGGGTCTCCTGAGTACCCAGATTATGTTAATTGATTATAAGCATAAATATGTTTTGTTTATCCTTACAATGTTTTGTTACCGCTAGGAATAACTACATGGTGACTTCACAGAGGATATTGCTTGCCACCGCTAGGAATAATATTGCATTGTGATTTCACAGAGGATAGGCCCCTATATTGCCTTAGCAACCTCTTCTAACCTCTCGGAATAATTGCATTGTGATTTCACAGAGGACGTGTTGCATTGTGATTTCACATAGTATTATGTTTCCGTAGCAACCTCTTGTAATAATTGCATTGTGATTTCATAGAGAAGATATGTTGCCGTAGCAACGATTGCCTAACCTCTGGGAGTAACTGCATTGTGATTTCATAGAGGATATATTGCCTTAGTAACCTCTTGTAATAATTGCATTGTGATTTCATACAAGCTATATTTCCGTAACAACTTCTTGTAATAAGCCCATTGTGATTTCATAGAGGGCATGTTGCCGTAGCAACCTCTTTTAACTTCTGGGAATGATTGCATTGTGATTACATTTTCACAGAAGATGTATTGCAGTAGCAGCCTCTGATAATAATTTCATTGTGCTTTCATACAGGATATTATTGTCATAGCAATCTCTTGTATTAATCGCATTGTGACTTCATAAAGGGTATATTTCCGTAGTAACATCTTGTAACATCTTGTGATAATTGCATTGTGATTTCACAGATTGCCACCTCTTTCAGTAACAAAAATAATAATAATAACAATGAGAGTGATGATGATGGTGATCACACTGATGATAATGCTTGGTAATTGTTTTGACTCTTGAGGGCTTCCTGAAATAAAATATTAATGGCCAAAAACAATGGGAATGGAAAGTGGGGGGTACGGTACCCTCCAGTCCAAAAAGTGAGGGGTACGGGTATCCCTCTTACCCCCGTAAATTACGCCTATGACCTAGACTTTCCCAACGTGGGTAATGGGCAGAGCCGTAACAACAAAGAACGTGGCCCCCTCCGAACATAAGTCCGGGCCCCTTACAATGCGGAAACTGGAATGCGGTAATATACAATATACAGGGTTCATATTATGTGTACATAGGCCTACGAAAACTGAAGTCTGATGACGTAGCCAATAGCATTATGTGATGTATCAAAACAGTATCATAATGACTCCACGCCGTTCACGGTTATTTTTTGCCACTTTTAGGGGCCCCCTTGCAGGAAGGGGCCCCCTCCGGTCGGAGGGTACGGAGGGCGGTCGCTACGCCTCTGGTAATGGGTATGGTCACGTGGTCCATCGAGCCCTCCAGCCTTCCAGACAAGAGATCAAACGATGGGACAGCAATTTTGCAGAATCGACCGAAAGGGACCCCTACCCCAGTACCATGGGTCAGGTACCTGTCCGGAAGACAGATTGCTTTGACCGGAAACCACGACGAACTTAACTGATAGGACATAAACTCTATCGGGGATGAAACACAAATACCTCTCATATCAATGTAGAAAGTCAGCCACGTTGATTACCCAACTATTCATGCCGCACCAGAGGCCGTATTCATGAGATGGGTGTAACTCTTACTCCCAGCTTAAATCTGGCCTACGCCGGAGTAGTGGGTTAAATCGATATTCATGAGACAAGCGTACCGCCTTACTCTGGGTATAACCAGGGCTGTAGTGGAGCGTATACGCGGGTATACAGCGTATACTTACCTCTAGAGAAATTTGAGAGCGTATACTCACGAGGGTATACGCGGGTATACAGCGTATACTTACCTCTGGGAACGAAAATTTTTCAAAAATGAGAGGTTTTTAGGGCGAATGACTAAAAAAAAAAAAAAAAAAAAAAAGGTCATCAACTTTTTCAGAGACAAAATCGTAAAAAGTCTGAAAATTTTCTGAGAATTGGTGAAAAGTCAGAAATTTTTCCTAAAAAATGTCTTCAAATTTTTTTTTACGCCGCTCACCTCAAATTTTACCACTACAGCCCTGGGTATAACGCTACTCCGAATCGACCCTAGGAGTAAGTCCGCTATTCCCAGCCGCATTCGATGAGGTTTTAGATGTCAAAAAGTCTTTCAGAGGTGCCGTAATTAGCTCGTATTGTTCACCGACAACGAACTTCATACTGCTTTTCGTTCTAGCTGTCACAAACTGCTAAAATTTGATGAGATGTCTGACGATGATGCATTCGAAGTGCCGCGCATGGGTTCCTTACAGTAAGCTTACTGTGGGCACAGTGGAAGAATACATGCTGTGGGTAACGCGGGTTTATTTTCACGTAATTTAACTGTAGAATGCAACGGATACCAAAAAAGCTGTGCTGAATATTATTGTCAAGGAAAGAGTTTTTAACTCATGAGTTGACTGGTGCATTTGAGAATTTTGTATAAGCTTAGGTTTGTTCTGAAGGCATTATTATTAAATCTATTGCGTTTTTTATATCCAATAATTAATTGGATCCCGTAAGTAATGGTGAAAATGTTGATTTCTCATTCTTAAGCAATTGATTAGCATATTACAAACATTATACACACTATTTTATAGTAACCTAGCTGTAATGCAATCTTTCATAATAATGCAGAGAATATCAATTTACCCTCATTAATTTATCTTGTGTTATAATTTAGTTGTTATTATTTAACCATAAAATCATCCAGACTTACTCTAACCCACGCCTGTTTTGATTTTACGTTTAGGCCTATGTTAAATATGATTCGTTTTGATTAACGGCCGTCGTTTAATCTGTGTTTACTTCAGCTGTCGGGATTGACGGCATATAAATACCTTGTAAGCATGCTAAAATAATCCATAACCACTCAAATTATGACGAGTGTACTTTCGCGCGGGGAAACCCAGGTGTCTCACAGAGACATAGTTCTAGTTCTAATGAATAGGCTGGAAAGAAAGATGTGAAAGAGGACCATAGAGGAGAAGAACAGATTTGTTTAGTCGGTTTTCAAGAAAGAGGCAGAGAAGAGATGCGAGTCTAGAAGAAATTGCAGTAAGAAGCACAGAGATTAAGCTATTGCCAGAGAAAAACACCTACGAGTAGAAAGCATCAATTAATGGGCGAGGGGTGAATACGAAAGTTAACAGCTTCTTATGGACATCTTGGGTTGATAAGTTACTGTTTCTTGGCTAAACGATAAGGCAAATGCGTTGTATCGTTACTGATTCATTTACACTGTTATACACGTTATGTTGAAATTCAGAATAGGTCGACATTGGTCGCTACACCTGCTATTGCTGTTTTTGTTACTAATGACTTACTATGGACATAATTATTGTCACTTAGATACCTCTTCCCTAATCAACATTTTACTCCCTATTTCCTTAGGGATAGACCTCATAACTTTAACCTCCTAGATGGGGACTCCCGAAACTTTATATCTCGCATGTTACTGGCCAACCCTAACTGAGCTGATATACTCCTTTCGTTCTGTTTTTATGTACACCTACAGCGTTTTGCTGTTGTTTTACTTAATAAACGAATATAAACATAAATATAATGCTTGAACTAATTACAGAATTCCTTGGACTCATAACATCTGTGAACCAGTTTCGATGTCATGTGTAAGGGGTGTGGCGGTTGCATCGTTCTGTTGGAATTCGACGATATCTGACCATTCGTCCAGCCAATTAGAATCCTGTTTTTCCGGAAGCAAGATCAACAAATCCACGGATTCGGACTCTGACTGTGGCTCGAACCCTACGTGCTTGTCCATCTTCAGACCAGCTTCATGAGACGATGTCTCGGCGATCAAATCCATATTCCCATTCAACAAATCTTCTTTTATACGCGAAACGTCGTTTATAATTTCAGTTCTAATCTCTTTTTCGCTGCATTCGTTGTTCGAATGATCTTGAGGATGTTCTTGTTCATCTGGTTTTGGCTCTTCTTCTGGTTCCGGTGCCCGCTCGAGCGGCAGGTCATAGATGGGCCAGACTTGGTTGAAGTTCTTGATAATTTCGTCAAGTTTGCTCTTGAAGCTGACGGTTCCAATCTCGATGTCTGGTCTCTCTGGCTCCATGAACTGACGCAGAATGGCTGGCAGCAACCCTCCAGCCAAAGCAGCCAGCATCTGATTGGTCGATGAGATCTTGTAGACTTCTCCGAAAGACAGAACCACGACGAAAACGAAGAAGATAAAGAGAGAAATCTTCAGAAACTGCTTGATTCCGAATAGAAGTCCACGATAGACGGGACCTGGGACTCCGGCCACCTTTATCTGGCACACCTCATCGAAGAGCTTCTTCGGAATTCGTGGCATGTCTTCGTTGTCGACAAACAGCACT
Organism: Allolobophora icterica; assembly: GCA_963556255.1. Lineage (NCBI taxonomy): Eukaryota > Metazoa > Annelida > Clitellata > Crassiclitellata > Lumbricidae > Allolobophora > Allolobophora icterica. Next base: position 26,688,516 of record OY744610.1, on the reverse strand, counting down.
AAGTCGTTGATGAACCAGTGACGAATCGGTTTCTTTGCTATGTCGTCTGGAGACTCGTACGTTCCCTGTTCACTCAGCTCTTGAGATTTGAATCCTCGGTTCTCCTGCAGGTTGGAAGGCAGGCTCGTGACCTTGTCGAGGTCCTTGATTCTGCCTTTGACCTCGTTGAAGAGAGCCTTGTTCAGCTTGAGGTACTTCATCTCGACATTGTTGAAGCTGTCGTAGCTGTAGACGACTACAAGTATGACGAGCGAGACGTACTTGAGTAGGGTTCCTGCGTTGACGATGATCCCCATCATCGTAAATACGATGATCTCGACGAGGCATCCGAGACATTCAGACAAAATGAGGAGAATGGAAAAGAGAGACAGAACGCAGAGCAGTGAAGACAACATGTGTTCGATGAACCTTCGTGGTTTGCAGGCTGCATGCTTGACTATGGTCGAGGCAAGTGAGAAAGTGTCAGGTTGGCCTTTGACGTCATCGACGTGCTTTATCTTGTCTAGGTCCTCAGCGTCGATGGATGGATCTTCCATCTGCTGGGTTCCAAGAGTCCCGTTCTTCGTGCTCAGTCCATCTCCAAAATAGTGGGATGCTTCGAACTGCTGAATGGTCTCGTCATTATGCTTCTTGTCGCGGTAAGTCCTGACGCCTGGTCTCTTTCGCACCTTCTCCATGAACATCCGTCTCGAGTAGAAGAACATCCGAATCGTGAGATAAGTCAGCGGTAGAGAGTACAAGACAAATGCGATGAGTGTGATCGGAATGGCAATTGGCCAGTAGAAGACTGCAACAAAGAGGCCACAGACGCCGTACTTCTGGAACGGCCAGATGACGTTACTGATCAGCATCTGAAGAACGCGAAACCAGGACAGGTTCTCGAGGTCTGAAAAGGATCCGACGATGATCTTTCGAAACCGTCCTTCCTCGCTGCCTCTAGCCATGTATCCCAAAAGGCAGGCGCTCGCGAAGTACAGAATATATATGAGGCTGAAGATCCAATGCTCAGGCAAAAAGTAGTGGATGAGGCTGTTATCTAGGTTCTCCTTCAGCCCGACCTTCTCCGTCGCTTCCTTCCTTGACAGTACTTCAGCGTATTCGTAACTGTAGAAGATCCAAAGTCGAACGTACCAAGGAAACGGTATGCAGATGACCATCAGCACCAATCCGACCTTGCGCCAGAAGTACTTCCAACGCGTCACCCGAGTGGTACAGGGACAACGGGAGAACATGTTGACCTCACAGCAAGCGCGGAAGGGTTCAACGTCTCGTATCTTACAGTAGAAGATGGAGCGACCGATGCTGCGCCACAGTCCAACTGGAACCCGATTCTCTGTTAGCAATCTCTTATAGCTGACTAGGATGTCATACTGTGTTATTTGGGCGTCGAATGGCTGTCCAAAAGTTGGATTCAAATCTCTCACTGCTCTTCTCAGTTTTGGAAAGCCTTTGACCGAGCGCAAATCGACAGTCTTGTCCGGTTTGATCTTCTCGAGCCCCTCGTAGGACTCAGCAAGAACAACCTTCTTCTTGAGTGCTTCCTTGAGCTTCACAACGTATGGAATGCTCTTTCTCGACAGCTTTCCCACCGCCGACGTCAGTAAAAGTGGACCAAAAAAGATGACTCCGAACCTCACAAGCATCAGCATCGTATACAATAAATTAATCCAGAAGTTTCCGGCATCTGTTTCGACTAGTTCTCCTGATGTGCCGCTCTTGAAGCACTGGTCCTTGAACTTTGCATACCCTCGAACATTGACAATCACCTCGTGGCAAATTCTTTCTTCGCCTTGCAGCATCACCTCTTCCGTGTCCTTAAAATCACGGCTCAGCAGGTACAGCAGCTGATCGACCACCTGCTCTTCATTCATCTCTATGACACAACCACTTGGAATATCCATCATCTCCACAACCAAGATATCGGTTCCAAAGCTGAGCGTGCGCAGGGAAAGGATGCCATAGTTGAAGGCAAGCGACAGGAGAGTCTGCCCGTGTCGGGATGATGCCCTTGCCCAGGTCTCCAGTTTGTAGGCATACCTGGAAATGGTCGTCAGTGGATTGACTGAGTAGTTGGAAAAGAAGAGATGATACTCCAACAGTTTGACCTGTTCATCGACAATTAGTGTCCTGATGGATTCATAAATGGCAGGATCTTTTGCTGACAGGCGACAAATGGAGCTACTGTTCGGGTTTTTGCTCCAATCGCTGGGAAATAAAGTGTTCGAGTTGAATATTCCTGTCGGAAAGGATTCCGTTGGGACGTTTAATGGACGATCAGATGTTTGTGGGCTGTTGATGCTGCTATCCAAAATATCAGTTTCTGTCGTGAATGGAATGATGTTAGCGCTGATGTTACCTGGCTTTGTGATCGGATAACTATCGTTGTGAGTGTCGTAGTTTGATGTGACTCTTGAGGATACATCGGTAAGACAAATAAGTATGCAACACAATAAGAGCAGGTGGTTAAGAATTCTGTGATCCATTCTGTTTGTGTCGATGGCGCTACGTTGCATTTAGAGTTTTACGATATGAGGATTTCACAGAGAGGAGACCTCGGTGTGAGGATTTATCTGTAGCAAACGAACAAAAACCGAACAAATAATTATGCTTCATCAGATAGATGTCGTTACCTTGGGATGGGTTTGTTGGTATTGTGGATTTGCATCGGTCCTTAACACTGCGCGTTCAGGATTCGAATCTGGAAATGTCGATTTTGGGTGAGTCGGCCTCGACACCACAGGGCAACGTAAGCAAAGTCGACATTATCTGCGTGCTGGATATAATGCAAACTGGTCAGCGATCCGTGTATTCTACACGGATCGCTGACCAGTGGCAGTGTTTTAGTTGTCCAAAAACAACTGGGGGGGGGGGTTAAAAAATTTGCAGATTACCAAATCACATAATCACATAGACCAAACACAAGCTTTTTGTAGTAAAGTAACCCCCCCAACATATTTTCAGCTACTTAGCTGAGGGGGTTAGAAAGAGAACTAGGGGGGTTGAACCCCCCAACCCCCGACAACTAAAACACTGCCTAGTGGGGCCTTTTAGTCTCTCGCTATCAAACAACCACCATACAAGTTCATCACATATTCATGTCATTCATTTGCGTCTTTCGGATAGAAAACTTACATATAAAATATACAGGCCTACAGCTTCACCAACAGCTGAAGAAACTTTCAGTCTACATAAAGTCTGACATTTTCTAGCGGCAAGATGCAGCGCCTTTGGAGGTTCTTAAGGAAGCGTTATATAAATGTTCAGATAAGCCTACATACATACAGCCTAGTAATCCTCAAAGAATATCGTTCTGGTCAATGGCGACGATCTTGTTTGACCTTTGTTCGACCTTTTTGAACTGATCTGGTCAAAAAAGAGTTTTGAACTGATCTGGTCAAAAAAGGTAAAAAAAATAATTTGATGACCTTTTTGGGGTGTTTCTTCAAAATGTGGGGAGCGATGCATTGCGTGTCCCCCCCACTGTTAAAGGTGGGAGGTCTTGTCCCCCTCGGCCCCCCTCCATGATCGCCGTCCATGGTTCTGGCGCTGGATTGCATTTTGTCGTCAGGCCCGGCTCAAGACATTTGGCGGCCCTGGGCAAATCGGCGAAATCGGCGGCCCTAGGCAAACCGCTAAGCACAAAAAAGTTTAATAGCTATAACTTTCGCCTTAGCGAACGTTAGACCGAACAAAACCTCCATCGTAGTGGATGTTAGGTCGTATAAAACATCCTTAGTATAATAATCAATTCGTTAGGTAGTTCCACGTATTGGTAAAAGAATCAAGATTATATGTGTATATCAAACATTCACTAGTTATAACTTTTTTTTAGGAATTCGCCTCTAAAATATTTCACCTTAAAAGTTGATGACCTTTTTTTAGTCATTGACCTCTTTCTTACGAATAATAATTAAATAATTTTTGACAAAATTGGCGGCCCCTAAAAATCGGCGGCCCTGGGCGGCTGCCCAGTTGCCCAAATGGACGAACCGGGCCTGTTTGTCGTCTGAACATCCTTTGGGATGAATGCCTCTATAGAGACCGGTTTCTGATATGCTTCGACGCAAGAGTTCTTCTAAACCAGCCGATGACTGCATGGATACACAAAAGACTTTGTAACATCATGACGACACGGGCAATTGACTGTGAACTTTGCTATCTCAGCCCAATCCAACTTAGTCTGATTTCTTTGGACCAATCTCGGTAGAGCGTAGCTGTATCGACTAAATGGCTCAAAGGCCAGTGCACGGTATCACGTGGGTTTCTCTGAATCAACTGGGTCATCGTATGGCCGTCTTTTACAGATGAGAGAGAGACATGCATTGAGCTGCTACTAGAATCACTCGATCGGCACTCTCCCCCGTGCGTTTTGTTTCCAGCGGTTTCCGGTCGCTTCAACACCTCTTTTCGGCAAGACAAAGAGAGCTCCGTATAGTTTTAATAACAGGTCGTTGTGTGACATCACTCTGTGTGGAATGTTTAAGAATCGCTAAAGCGGACAGTAGCCTATAAAAGCTTACTGGAGTTTCAATATTCCGAATCGGGGAAAATTAGACACGATCCTATCATCTGAAGCTCTGAGCTGGTTGCACCATTTGCAATCTAATCTATTCTTGTAACTTCTAAAAGTGCAGTCATATACCCATATTATGTATAGGGAATGAACCGATTGCGCTCCAAAACAAAGCAATAGTCAGACTGATGTGAAGATAGTCCACTGTGATAGAAGAGCAGCCTACTGTGGCCATGGGCGCCCGCAGGATTTTTTGCAGGGGAGGTCAATCACGGCCGGGAGCACCGGCGGTGATCTTGTTTGACAGGTGGGGGGGACCACTTTTGAACTGATCTGGTCAAAACAGAGTTTTGAACTGATCTGCTGAAAAAGAGGTGACATTTTTTTGCGCGTGAAAATTTGATGACCTTTTTTGGTGTTTCTTCTAAATTTGGGGGTCGAATGTATGGTGTGTCCCTCACTGTTAAAGGTGGGGTCTTGTCCCCCTCCCCCCCGGGATCGCCGCCCATAGTCGGGAGAGTTAGTTGTGTAATATATAAATATGTCATTGATTCATTCAAATCAGTCACCGAATGCGATTAATACACTGTATATATCTTTTCAGCATTCAAAGACACGTAACTCTATGTGCCCATCATGTTGGCCTAAACCTTCAGCAGTGGTCTGCACTAGGCCTACATACTGTCAATTGTCAAAGAAAATAATTTTTGCAATACAGAAGAAATGAATCCAGCCTAGCGTACATTTCAGTTAAATAAATTTTATTTATTTTATTTATTTATTTATTCCGGATATTTCTATAGGCTATAGCGCCTCTGCGAGTCAACTACTACTCAGAGGCGCTCCCGACTACAGCATTGATACTGTGCCGGAATTTTCACGCCGAAGCGCCACGAGCAATTGAGTGATGGATAATTTTTAATGGCCTGTAATCTATAGGCCTAACTATATTTTTTTCATTTTTTTAATTTTCTACAACCACTGGAAAAGTGTAAGCCCCCTTGCACACCTGTCACTAACACTTGCTGCGGCGTCCTCAGCAGGCGCATCTGAATGTACAAAAAGCACACTGCACACCCACCCACCTACAAGACACTCCAATCCTCCCATGCATGGAGCCTCCTATCTTTGTCAGTTATTCACAGTCCAACTACGCCGCTCAACCTGATCCTCATCCGCCCTAACACTTCGCCCTTCCGTCACCTCATTGCTAACATTAAATTTTGCAAATCGATTTATAGCCATATCTGTTCTGCTTCTCTTGAATAAACTCTCACCAGAATTACGACAAATATCAGATCCTTCCTACGAACTCACCAAAACCTTACCTCTTGTCATCTCTCCACATGGCTTTCACTCAATACATAAAACACTGCTCTTTCACAGATTTTAACCTGCTTCCCCAACTTCCACTTGCTTCCCTCACCGCTTCAATTCTAAACTCCATCCACCGTAGCCGCCAGGCCCCTTTGCACTTTGACCCCCTGCCTGCAGACATATATATATATATATATATATATATATATATATATATATATATATATTACAGCTGTCGTAATAATTAGTTGTCCTGTGTCTTATCTCTATATCCAAGTCCAACCACTCTCTCTTCAGTCTTGTAGGATATTGCGCGTGTCACCATCCTCCGCCGTTGAACCATGCAGAGAGAAACCCAAGCTAGCTTTCAAGAGCCAACACCTGTTTAACCTTACAGACCGAGTGAGCATACGGTTTCCAGTATCCATGATTCTCTGGGCAGTCGCCTTAGTTTGCTGACCCTAAGGTCAGGGCTGGCATTGGTCGGCTTTAGGTAGGTCCCATTAGGCCTACTGTGTTATTTCTATTAATTCTATAGTGCATCAACTCTGGGGTTTCTCGTCAACAGCCAGCACTTGCTGTTGCTTCAAACTCAGAGAGTAAGGTTTTCAGTATCCACAATTCTCTTGGCAGTCACATCATGATTTCCAGGGGGGGTCACGCGACCCCCCTTGACCTATGCTGCGGGCGCCCATGACTGTGGCTATGCCAACTGAAACAAAGTTAAATCTTGAGATGCGATCGAAATGACACGTATAAGACATAATTATAGACTTAGCATAAGGAAAAGATGACGGGATAGAATAACCAAATCGACCTATTTATCCACAAGGTCACTCTCATAAAACACAGGACACAGGATAGCCACCAGAACCTACCTGAACTTCCCTGAATTGAAAAGTATCTAAATCACACGTCAGCTTTCACTTACTGGCTTAATCGGTGAAAATGTAACACTATCTGTTCTGTTCATCTCGTTTCTATGGCCTCTTTGCCAACAATCCACGACTCCTAATTAGCGAACAATGAAACCGTAGGCCCTACTGTAATTAGATTCATTATCAGTCATAGCATTTCAAAATTTTGTAGACTATAAATTCAACTTGTGAAAAATAAGCATATTTGAATGAGCAAAAGAACTTGAAGCTGATATGTACAAATTCATGTCGCTTTGCGGTTTCATTTTCAAGTGGTGTTGTGTGGGCCTAGCAGCTGATAATGGGTAGGCCAAACGCGTAGCGACAGTGAAGATATAGGGGAGGTGGCTCACAAAGAGACAGGCTACCAACCTATCGATCAAAGTTCACCCTCAGTCAAAATTAATCCGTCTCAGCCAATCGAATGCATTAACTATGCCCATAGCCTTTAGACCACACAATGGCTTAGACCGGACTCTGCATTTCGCACAGCGTGGATATTTCACCAAAACATTTTCGCTGCAATTCTCAACCGAACCATAGATTGAAATTCATTGAATGATCGTAAACCAATCCGCACTTAACCTCCATTGGTTGAAATAAATCGAAGACAGTCGACTCTCTTTTTGCCCGTCACATATTTGACGGTAGATCGTGGATTATGCGTCAACTTGAAGTCTTTGTGCGCAGGCTTCTCGATATCAGTAGAAACATCGAAAGCCACAATTTATCCGAAGCATTTCCGTGAGAATCAGTGGAGAAACTGACGCTGTATATATGCGTATAATACGACTACTCCAGACAGACGTGTACTTGTAGGCCTATGCGAGTAGAATCCTCAGGCTCAGTCATCATGAGATTCCCTGTTGTCGCGACTTCGCGTGCTCGCTCGACATTGGCTACTAAGCATGTCTTTAGTATTTCGTCAATATGCCTCCTGGCGCTCAAACGCCGAGATCGATGATTAGATCTAAATTTAGATTCAAACGAGTCCACACAAGCGACACGGAGTTGACTCAGCGACGAGACAGAGACACAGGGACATAGAGACACAAAGACAGAAGGACAGACAGGGACTTTTATGATGAGGCTTATCTGCACAGGTGTTTATGAACAAGTTGACTGACTAATACATGTGTATGCGCCAGTCTGTGTTCATAAACGATTGATTCTTGTCGACCAGAGCAGGCCTACATATTCTCCTCCCTTTGTTTGGTGGCATAGACCTATAGGTAGGCTATTAGCGGTTCCCTGCTGCGATCGAACAGTTTCTTTCGTCCAACATTTACACCTGCTCTATGCTAATGCGTTCAGTCTATCTGTCTATACGTCCAGGGTACGAGCCAAAGCTGTTACACGTGAGGCAGCAAGGACGCTTCTGCATTGAACAGTGGCCTATCCAAGAGCGTAATTATGCTCCTTTGAACAATAGTTTCACCTGGACTGACTATTCCGCACGCGATCATTTTCACATATCTACTGCTATAAAACGAAGAAATAGCAGAAGACATGCAACACATTTTCTATCTATTCTCAGGCATCTATCTATTCTCAGGCATAAAATTAATTAACAGTCATAAAATTAATTAATTACGAAGAGAATTAATTCCACAACTTGGAAAAGTACCTAACAGGAGTTGAGTGAGCATCGCTCTCTGTCTCTCTATCTGTCTGTCTGTCTGTCTGTCTGTCTGTCTGTCTGTCTGTCTGTCTGTCTGTCTGTCTGTCTGTCTGTCTGTCTGTCTGTCTGTCTGTCTCTCTCTCTCTCTCTCTCTCTCTCTCTCTCTCTCTCTCTCTCTCTCTCTTCCCCTATCGCTTCATTTCTTTTCGTCTTTTTCGTTGTTTTTTTTCTATCTATTCTGCCTGGTCTTCCCTTTCCTTACGTGTTTATTTCAGCTGTAAACAGAGGAGCCGACGACATCTAAGAGCCTCGAGGAGAATCGTTTCTCTAGCCTTGTTCGCTAGAGGACGACAGTGAAATAGTCGAGGGCGAGAATTTCGAGAATTTCCTCCTTCTCTCCCTCCTCCTCCTCCTCCTCCTCCTCCTCCTTCTTTCTTCTTCTTCTCCTCCTCCTCCTCCTCCTCCCCTCCTCCTCCTTCTGCTCCTCCTCCTCCTCCTCCTCCTCCTCCTCCTCCTCTAAATGAAAATCCCATATACTTTGTTAAATCCGTGGAGACCAAGGGTGTTGACATGAAAGGGCATAGGACACCATGATTCGACTCCAAAATCGTCCTGGAAAATGCTCAGCGAAGTTAAGTCAACACAACCTTGCATACTTCGACCGTTCTCTTCGAAAACTCGAACACTTCTGAATCCGTGGATTCGCCGATGTCTGGCACCTCTGCTCTCAAAAGCATTCCGAGGCTGTCGAATGAGACGAAACACATCAATTAACGCTGCTAAACGCAGGGCCAGCGCCAGAATATTTGGTGCCCTAGGCGAAGCTGTCGCACTGAGCCCCGGTAAATGCGGTAACTAATTAATATTAAATTACCTAAGTTAATATATATATATATATATATATATATATTGTTTATTATAAATCACCGAAGGATGACACACCGCATCACAGCTTACAACAGTCTAACATGGCATAGACCAACTTGAATTCTTGTATGAAAGTTTAAACAATGTTTAATTATGTATACGAGTGCCTCTAAAGCAGAGGTTCCCAAACTTTTTGGACCAGGTACCTCTATTTTTTCTAGGCATAGCTCGCGGACCCAAGTATTTAAAAAGTAAAATTTCACTTAAAATTTAATCAAGATAGCAGGCAGACTATTTCCACATTGCAAACTTGCTTATGACGCTGAAGACTATAAATAATATAAAAAGTTACAATGAATAAATTGCTATTGCATTGCAGGCTGTCTGTTCTGTTAGAGGTTAAGGTTTATCGCATAACATGTACAGCCGCTGTACATGTACATTGTACAGTGCATTTGCAGACGCTTAATTAAAGAATAAATATTATAATTATTATTATTAACTTCCTGCAATAATAATGGAACACAGTGAAGAAATCAATAACATCGGTTTCGCCAAACCCAGTAATGTCAAGGGAGGGATGTGCTTGCTTTGCACTATTAACTATCAATTCTTAGTGCTATTCTGGATAAGCACTTTTCTTACTTTTCAAAAAGTTATCCGTACCCTGCTACAAACAGCAAAATTATATAGGCCTAGCTAGGATAATTATTACAGCGAACGTTAACGAAATAGGGATATGCTCAGCTCTGTAAAAACTCTGTATTATCGTTCATTTTTTAAAAGGCTAAGGCGCAGTTTATCTGGCTCGGCAGCTCTCTAAAGTAGTTATAATATATGTCTTCTCTTGCCTTGCAATTCCCACACCTTTCTTCCTCGACCAGGGTCCGGGACTTGGGAGTCATCCTGGACGAGGAACTTACATTCAGTTACAGGCATACTATAATTAAGTAGTGCATGAATATGAAAACACACTCTGTTAATGCTAAAACCTGCAGTGCACATGTTAATCATTAATGAATATTTTCAGAACGCTCTCAAGTACCCCGCCATATCCTTCGCGGACCCCTTTTGGTCCGCGGACCACAGTTTGAAAAACTCTGCAGTCTAAAGAAATTCCTTAATGCGTTGCTATGCTACATAACCGTCACTCAGAAATGCACCCGAATGCTGCATCTAGTATCGCCGTTCATTATAATCATCTATGAGTCATTCATGGGCGTCCGAAGGGAGGGAAAGGACATTTGCCCCTGGATTTTGAAAATTGTCTCGTTTTTTGTGTTCATGCAAGAACAACATTTTGCCCCAAGAAAAATCCCTCCTAAAAAAATTCCTGCGGACGCCCATGGAATCATTATTAACCTAGAGTCCTAGAGAATCCAATGTAGGCTACAGCTGCGGGTCTGTGAGTCTGTGACGTCATGTTACTTTACTGACATGCAATATTGCCGTTTCTACTTTTCGTATAATTCATTTATTAATTAATAAATGGTGGCAAAACGACGGCAATGTTTAAAAATTTTTCTTTATGTAGCTTTTCTGTCGCCCCCAGTAATGTGCCGCCCTAGGCGGCCGCCTAATTCGCCTAGTGGTTAAGCCGGCCCTGTCTAGTGTCTAAACGACAAACTGCCAACGAACAGGCCTACATTCCTTAAGATATTCTTTGCTTGTTATTGATGTTATTGTTATTGATCAACTGTTATATGGATCTATATCAACTGTAGCCTACAGTTTTTCAGCAACAATTTCAGAGCAGCTGTTACCCTTAGAAAAAACAATTCGTTCAAATGGCTTTCAATTTGCTCATTAACGATTGAAGGTGACGAACTCTTAGGTTCAGAAAGGACGAGTGATATGTCTTGTTTGTAACTCTAAATAGAAGACTAGTTTCTGATAAAGGCGGTCAATATAGTGTGGTCAGTCATTGCCTTCTAGATACTGACATTGGGTCAGCGCTTGCCAAAAAATCAAGCGTGGTCACTTAGATTCTGGAGCCTCCAACGCATTATGCGTCTTTATTGTGACTTCACGTGAGGCGTCCATCGGGCATTATGCTAATTATGGCGCTTTAGAAGTCACTAGATTCCGTTAGATAAGACCAAGTGTCAGTGGCTGATCCGGGATTTCTTGCGTTGGGGGGGGGGGAAGGGTTTCTTCTGAGCGGCGCCACATTGTAGGGTAAATAGGTAATCAACTTTAAAATTTAATGAGAGTAGGCCTAGATGTAAGTTTACATTTGAAATATGGTAATGCCATGTGTAGTATACCAGTAGTAGGCCCTATATTAAACTATCCTATATAAAACTGTTTCAAAGTGACGAAATGTTTCCTATCCTATGTCCCTTACCATGGACATTTTCAATGGGAATAGGATATTTGATAGGAAAAGATTAAGAACACTGACATCTGATCGGTTCTACTAGACTAGATGTTTGCATGTCCTAATACGGTGAAAGAAATTTGAAAGCAAATCAATTCGCGAATTCCGTTTTGGGTAGGTTTTCAGTTAATTTTTTTATGTTTCTGGTCCTTTTAAACCCGTAAAATTAAGCTCTTTCGCAGCGTTTTAGCGAATAAATTATAGTAAGCGCGTTTAAAGCCGTTAATTTTAAAAGAGCAGCCGTTTACGGTATATTGAAATTTACTTTGAACGAAGTATTCCCTCCTTGTGACGTCATTGTCATTATGACGTCATTGCAGCCATATGAGAGGAGCGTTACATTTGTTTTGTTTTACCCACATATACACTAACACACACAATGACACACTTGATGACATTTCTGTTCGTTTATTATTATTATTATTATTATTATTATTATTATTATTATTATTATTATTATTATTATTATTATTATTATTATTATTATTATTATTATTATTATTATTATTATTATTATTATTATTAGGCCTATTAATATTCTTTATTGAAAAACCAAAAGCGAACCGCACATTGGTGAACAGGTATAGAAAAAATATAAAACATAGAAGTAATAAGAGATAATAATATTTGAAAAAAGGAGTGCAAATTTAAAAAAAATTAAATATTACTAGGCTAATAACACTACATCAAAAGCATCATAATAGTAGAGAAATTTAACACTATAACTATTATCTAAAATGTCTGGCAGTTTTACTACATCCTAATAATAAAGCTTTTTCTAACCAGATTATCAGAATGGGGTAAAGTAAGATTGTGGCCTCTGGGGCGCAAGAGATATCCTGTTAATTTAATTTGAGGCAATACATCATGAAATTATTAATAAATTGTTGAGTGATTGAGTCCACAATTAAGGGGAAAACTGAGCAGACTTAATATCATTATCAATTGTCTGTGACAGTTCTGATGCTTCCGACAGTTTCTGATTTGATCAGATCATTCTGTAGTATCTGTAGGTCCTGGCATAAGTAAAGTTCGTTTCTGCTTTCATATTTTAGGTGATTTTCCAAAGTAGAATCATACTTGGCGAGAACCTCTAACAGTTAAAAAAATTCCCAGTGTTTTTATTCTGAACAGAACTAAGCAAGAATGTTCTCGGTGCCCTCTGAATGAAAGCCCTTGTTTTGCCAAAAAAGTCATATCAATCATCCTTTTCAATAGCTCTCGGGGTTCAAATCCCGCCAAGGAGAAATTTGGTTCGAGATTTCAACTCCACTTGCATCCCCTAGCTGACTCAGCTATAATGAGTACACTGACCGTACACTGTCGGTGCATGGGAAGATGAGACGGCGAGGGACCACGCTCATATGCCGAGGCTAAGAAAATGAAGTCGTTATCACTTCATACCATGGCTGCATCAGGGCTAGCTAAAGGGACTGCTATTCTTCTTCTTCTTCTTCTTCTTCTTCTTCTTCTTCTTCTTCTTCTTCTTTTCCCTCCTCCTCCTCCTCCTCCGTCCTCCTCGTCCTCCTCCTTCATCTTCTTTTGCACTTGGCGTTGTTTCTGCCTTACTAAATTAGACATTACAGCTTGATCACTTGAAATCTGAAATTTTGCAAATGTAAAATGTAAATCTGCGACTAAATGAGGTTGCAGATGCTACAAAGATACCACAAAACGTCGTGTCATTTAGGTTTAGATGCCGGCTGCACTAGAAATTTGAATAATACAAACTCTTGGGAGTACATAAGTCCATAACAGCCGGAATGTGTGCTAGTTTGATTATGGATATGTTTAAGCCGTCTGTTGCTGGCACTGACGATTTGGGGAGAGTATCATATGACTCGTGTCGTGTGTGTAGGACTCTGTTGCACTTTGGAACTTAGCCTACATCCTGAGACAATCTGCTCACATGGAGAGTGAGGGTCAATTCAGGGTCATGCCAATCTTCCATGCCCAACCTATGCTGTCTGTCTCGCTACCCCTCCCTACTACATACGCAAAGAAAGACAGACCAGCAATACTGGGGGAAGCACAGTTGAAAGTAAACCTGGCCGACCTAATAGTGGGTTACGGTAACCAAGTCCACGGCAAAAATTGCGCCTATCACTATGGACATGGCTTTAGCTAAACATCGATCAAGTCAGACCCGTTCTGGAAGCCCACCATAACAGGCGGGTATGGTCTGGAGGGGCGCCGTCATACAACCAAGAGAGGCGGGGGAACCGCCCCCGGGCCTATAGCTAAATCCGCCACTGCCAAGTGTCAAGCAAGGAAGCATGATCACTCGCTCTGACCAAGAGTCGAACATTATTGTGGCCTTTGAAGACAACAATGGATTATGCTTTGTCTGGGAGCATCCCACCTATTATACTGGTGTCTGTTCTTTAGCAGACATCGCCTTTAAGGCGATGTAAAGTCTATACAATGCAGTAAAGTGCTGTAAATGACAATAAAGTAACGTTCTCGCTTCCGAAATTTGTCTGCTTGAAGAATGAACATTAATTGTATTGTAGGCCCTATTGGTTGAGTGTAGGCCTACAGCAACTTGGTCTATAAATGAGCAAGCATTCTTTCAGTTATAGCCACAATATGAGACTTTCTGTGCCAAATCAGGCTTATAATTATATTATTTGACTATCTATGCAATATTAGATAGATCAAAATGGGTTAGATTGAAACAAATCCCCAGACAGATGAATGCTTCTGATGTTTGATTAACTCTGCTATCTTTATTTGTATTTTACTTAGGCCCCTATTTAGACGCACAGCCACTGGTAATCATGAATGGCCCACAGTTCACTACCAGTAGCCATGCGGGACTACATTATCGTCGCATGAATGAATGAGTGAATGAACGATCGAAGGAACAATTTCAAATGAATGAATGAATGAATGAATAAACGAACAAATGAATTAATTAATTAATTAATGAATGAGCGAACTAACGAACAAATAAACGAACGAACGATTTAATGAATGAACCAGTGAGAATATGATAGGCCTATATACGTGTCAGACGTCAATATTTCTATCAGAGCCAGCTGCTGCCCGCATATAATTATAGTCGTGGGAGGAAGAGGATGCACTGATGTTCTAAAACAGGCCTACAGTGTTGTACTTTGGACTATGCCAGTCTTCTGATCATCTACAGTATTTGACACCGATAAACAATATTCTAATAATTCAGTTCGAAAGGGCTTAAACCGATGCAGAAGAGTCATTTAGTTGTAGAGCATTGAGATTCGTTGGTCCAAAAGTCGTTACAGGTAAAGTATTATTCTCAGGATTGACCAGAGTTTAAGATCTTTGCTGACATTTTCTGTAATCTGGGGCAATGGCTGTGTTGTCCTTGTATACAGTGATATATTGCTCTGTGCGTAGCAGTCTAAGACGTGACCCGTAAACAGGGCTGTTGTGGTAAAATTAGAGGTGAGTACACGCTAACGGGTAATTTTCCGAAACTAATTAGAGGTGAGCATACGCCACCGGTTAGTTTTCCGAAAGTTATTGGAGGTGGGTGAAAATATTTTGTGAGGCGAGTATACGGTCTCTAGAGGTGAGTACACGGTCTCTAGATGTGAGTACACGCTCTATACTCGCGTATACCCTTGACTACAGCCCAGGCTGCAGTGGCCGTAAACCAGCTGAGCTGCTGCTTAGTATAACATTCACAAGTTACAATTCACGCAGGATGGAAGGCAAACGGCCTCCAGCCGGATTGTAGGCCTACGAATGTCGGTATCTGGCACTTGGGTCGTTGAACATCCGCCCTCCTCTCTATCATTCAGGCAGATTGTTTTGTCTGCTCAGTAGTTTCTAACGTGGTCGAAATCACTGGTGCTAGCTAGGCTATCGCAATTATTCGTCATATCTGCTCTGGATTTTATATGTTTGACGGTGTTTTCTTCGCCATCTTCGTCTTACGTGATTACATCGGGAAGGTTGGTTGCCATCGGTTGATGCCTTGTGCATTAGACACCGGTGCAGTACAAGTTACTATAATTACAATTACAATTATTCATGATGTACGGTTGGATGGTCTGAGAATACGGGATGCATACGACGTCTACAGCCGAGAATAGGGGCCCACGTGGCCACGTATCAGCGGGTAATTAAGACTCCTACTTTTATTTGGTTGGCCATTTCTGGACAATTTCTGTAAAGCGTCCTACCTGTTCAACAGACTTCAGGTAGCTGAACTCGAGTCATCAGAATGTCGTCTGTTTCTGTAGCCGTGAGGTCAGCCTCATTTTGGTTTTCAAGTTCTCCCAAGTTCAAATATTTCACGCTGTCTCTCTGCAGTTCATGTTTCTTTGCAATTCACTGCATGCAGATCGTATGACTAATTTTAATCTGGACGATGATGTGAATTAGTTAAACCTTATCTACGCATCAAGGGAATAATTGTTTATTGCAGATATATGCTCCGAGCATTGTTCCATATAAGAATTTCTTCGCTACAATGATTTATAAACTATGAACCCCGATTTTTCAAAAAATCCTTTGCTTAATAGGAAGCCAATGAAACATTTTAAGCAAGAAGTGAGCTATACAGTAATCAGGCGACTCGAGACCAATGCTCTTGCCAGAGATAACGTTGAAGACATGGGCACATTAGGCCTACATCTAATTGTACGTATGTCACGAATGTATATATAATTATATATATAGGCCTACGTCATATATAGATATATATATAACAACTTTTATATGCCATCTACATAACCAGTGAGAGTTATTAGTAGTAGAATTGAAAACGACGTACAAGTTACGAGCAGCCTCAGCATATCAACAACTGAATCACACAGGTTCAAGGATTTATGCCATACAAATTTATCGAGTTGACGTGGAGTGTCCAGGAGGAGAAATTTATTTTTTTGATAAGTCAAGAAGGAGTTAATTATTTTATGACTGCACATCCGCAAAGACAGAGGAAAACAGCTGAACAGGCGAGTGAATAATATTTTAAAGTAGTGTTCCTATAGTGGTTTGGTTTACAATATAGAAAAACAAGACCAAACAGGGAGTCCTGCGGTACAAGTGCCAGCAGAGCATGCACTGAATTAATAATTGCCGTTTAAATATATTAATTGAGTGCATAGGTTAAGATAGGTACTTAACCAATTCAAAGCAGGACCAGCAACACCAAACAAATGCTGAAGACGATGCACAAGAAGAGAATGATCCACGGTATCAAAAGCAACAGAAAAGTCAAAGAGAACAGATGTTTCACGTTACTCTTGTCCATACGATGCTATTATCAGGGACGTAACTAGCGTTGGGCTTGGGGGGGCTTAAGCCCCCCCAAACGAAGTTGAAGCCCCCCCAAACAAGTCAAGCCGTTGTATGCTTACGGCTAAAATTCGTATGAACACTGTATAAATGTTGCCATGTTCAAGGTTTAAGCCCCCCCAAACGAAAAATCCTAGTTACGTGCCTGGCTATTATGATCAGCAAGAAGTGGGGATCTACTAAAAGAAACTTCCGGTATATAGACTGAAATGAGGACTTTTAAAAACTTCCCATTATCGTCCAAAATTCTCATGAACTTCTCTTTTGCTTGACAAGGTTTATTGAGTCATCACTGCGCACCTTTCAATTAAAACATGACAAGGCCTACGTGAATGACTTCCCAGATTTCCTCCTTTCCGATGCCATCCCTCCCTGCAGACACTCTAAAGAACAACGGCGTCGGTTATTAGACGACTACGTCTGTCGTCATAATATATATATAATATATATATATATAAATATATATAGAGAGAGAGGGGGTAGGGAGGCGAGGGAGGCGAGGGAGGGGGATGGAGGCGAGGGAGGGAGGGAGATCTATTGACCTCCATTGATCGGAGAGTGGTTGAGGGCACAGATGGATGATTGACAGGTGGAGGTCAAGAATCAAAGAGGTTAAAAGAGGACGAATGGAGAGAAAGAGGCATTCGCAATTGCGAGTGAAGGACTTGCCCAAGGTCCGTACGCAGCGGCTAGAGTGGGATTCGAACCTGCAACCCTCCGGTCACAAGGCGCCGAACTTAGGCCTACCACTGAGCCACCACGCCCCACAATAGTACACTTTATCGCCGGGGCGAAACATTGTTGGTCGAACACGCAAATCATACGTATGCCGTCGTCTTTCAGCTTTGACTTTCAGTTCTTCGCGTAGTTCTTGTCCGAACAAGAGGAAGTTCGGGCTGAAACCCGTCGTTTCGTGTTGCGACGCTCGATAGGCGGCGAGGACATGCGGCAGAACTTCGTCCCAATCAGTGGCGGCGATCTTGTTTGACAGGTGGGGGGGACATTTTGGAACTGATCTGGTGAAAAAAGAGTTTTGAACTGGTCTTGTGAAAAAAGATGTAAAAAATTGAAATGATCTTGTGAAAAAAGGTCAAAAATTTTTTTTGCGCTGACGCGCGAAAAAATTTGATGACCTTTTTTTGGGGTTTCCTCAAAATTTGGGGGGATCCGATGTATGGCGTGTCCCCCCCACCCTTAAAGGTGGGGGGTCTTGTCCCCCTCGACCCCCCGGGATCGCCGCCCATGGTCCCAATCCCTTTGTCTTTGTACGAAGTGAATCACAGACTCTCTTGAAGTTATTGTTGTAGATAAGCTGTATATAGTTCATGAATATAAGAAATATCCAAAGTACGTCTCGTTTTCTCAGAAAGATAACGACACCCACGCGAAATAATAAAGGTCTCTAAGTCCCCACCCCGAAGATTCAGCAGCCGAACTTTAATAATAATAATAATATTCGTTTAATATCTTCAAACTGACAATAACGCAGTATGATTACAAATCAGTATGAACGGATGATCACAAGTTATTACAGGAGTCGAATTTTTAACTGTACACGGCAGCCATGCAAGGCGCCCATCACGTCCAACATCTCATTTTAACAAACGCGCCATCTCGCGAATGAAAGGCTGAGTGGACCTAAATTCGGGAGGGTTGCGGGATTCGATCCCGCTACCGCTTGCTCTTCACGCCAGTGATGTTACCACTACTCTGTGGATCCCCCCCTATCACCGCTCGCCATCAAGATCCTAGAAGAATAGCTACGACTTCACAGATCAGATTTCTTCTAGTAGGCATTTAGGTGTCAGGTCACTATCGTAAACCTGTCCAAAATATTGGGGGGGGGATTTGGTTATCAATTCTACACTTTTGCATTGGATGTACAGTAAAAACTCAATTACTGGGGACACGTGCCCCGGCTCCTCCGGGAGTCCTCCCCCCAGAGTCTACGCCTATGCGTCAGGCGGTTTCAGTCTCAGTCAGTGCATGAGTTGTAGGTGTGTGAAGTGGTTTAAATGTATCAGGCGATACTTAGAGTTTTAAATAAGAATATACTAGTTAATTATTAGCTATTGAGTAGGCCTATTCCATGCAATTTGCTGTTTTCTAACACAGATGGGGAAATGTCTTGTGAACCACGTAAACCCAGATTACGCCAGGTTATGTACTTGCATACAAAAATTGCTAGCAGAATTTGTCACGCATTTGTTGTGGCTCTCTTGGAAGCCGTTGACTTCCCATCGGGTCCATTGTCGCTGAAACAAAGCCGCCATTGAAACAGCCATATTCTGCACCTCAGGCTATTGTGCAATTGAATTCCACTGACTGATCGATTACTTTAAATCCTCTGGGTATGTCATATACTAGCTGCTTTACCCGGCGTTGCCCGGGGTTATAAGTTTCAATCCCTGTAGCGAATTCGCAGTGTTGTATACGCCTTGTCGCGTCTTTCGACCTCTGCCGTGGACTGACTGCTTCGCAGTCGCCCTCTGGCGACGACTGCTTCGCAGTCTCCCGTGGAGTGACTGCTTCGCAGTCGCCCTCTGGCGACTACTGCTTCGCGGTCTCCCGTGGACTGACTGCTTCGCAGTCGAAGAGGGTGAACCCGGCGTTGGCGGGTTAAAGAAAACGCCAGAAATCTAGCCGTCACTGCCCTTAGTAAAGCAGAGTCTTTGAACATACAATTTTGCTGTAAAACGATGAATATAGTTCGAATCGATCGTAATTAAATTTTGTGCGAAAGTAAACAATGTCGTTATGCGCATTATTAATGACGTTGGGAATACCCGCGCCATAAATAGAACCGCTTGGCAGTGGAAGAGCGTTATGCGCATTATTAATGACGTTGGGGAATACCGGCGCCATAAATAAAAGCGCTTTGCAGTGGAAGCGTGAGGGACGGTCGGTTGGGTAGAGTTTTGGGGGATTTTCACCATGCTAGCGGTGAAAAGGGGGTACGCGAACCCCTCCACTGGGTGTCCGATGCCGAGGCCGACACAGTAATGAAGGTTTCGAGTGAAAAGGTGCAAAATTGTAGAAGTTAAGCCCGGTCAAACAGACAGACAGACAGACAGACAGACAGACAGACAGACAGACAGACAGACAGACAGACAGACAGACAGACAGACAGACAGACACACACACACACACACAGAATTCTCGCTTTATTTATATAGATAACGCTCTGAAAGAATGAATAAAGTAATCAATCAATCAATCAATCAATCAGTCAATCAATCAATCAATCAATCAATCAGGCAAGCAATCATTGCCAATCAACCACCCAACCTACCAATCAATCAGGTTAGAAAATAAGTAAGAAAGTCAACAAGTATTGCCTGTTTAAGTAAGTAAATAAGTTGTTGATTAATTATGAATCTGCACTATATGTTGTTCCTCTAGTAATCATTGTTGTTAACCTATTCAGGTTGTTGGTGGAGAATTATATCTAAGAACGTCATTGACTCTAACTCAACAGATCTTCGTTATCCGTTGATTGGATCAGAGATGAAGCGTCCAGTTGTCTCAACATAGTTGAGGCTCTGCAAACGCCGTTTCTTTTCAAGGATTAGTCCAGAAATTTAACCTGACAGAACTTCCTCATTTTCGATCAAAGGATCGCATTCGCTGTTTTACTTTCAAATAGACCCTGTATAGTTTTCGGATGAATTTTGACTTTCAGCTAAGTTGCCGTATAGGTTCATGCCATCCGCAGACTAACGACGAATACAAACAACTGATGAGACAAAGAAAGGAAAGATGAACTCTCGCGGACTCGGAAATCTTTGCAATGAATACGAACAATTGGTACAAAACAAAGAAAGGCCTAACGACAATGGAAATTGTTCTAAACATGTCACCAGTAGACATGTGATGGGCAATAGTTAACTAAAAAGTTGCTAACTTTTAGTTTAACTAAAAAAATTTAGTTAGGGCCTATAGGATGAAGTTTAACTAAAATAAAATAGTTTAGTTAAAACAATAGTTTAACTAAAAATTTTTAGTTGCTAACTAAAAAGTTTAACTAAAAAATCAGCAATATGCAACTATTTTTCCACAATGAACATTGAACACTGTCAACAACAAAAACATTTTAACACTGCATGGTTTTAGCAGTAACAACCTGTGTTCTCAAATTCAATACACTACCGGTACTTACAGTATGCCTGTAACTGTATGCTAGAAAAGTACACATTGCATAGTTTGAAGGTGAAATTGTCTCGATGCTTTGCATTATTACAGTTCACTTAACTTCTGTTATTGTGAAAATGTTTGTCGTAAAAAGTTGGAAAAAAGTTGGAAAAAGTTTAACTACTTTTTTTAGTTTAGTTAACTAATTTCTAAAATCAGTTGCCAACTTTAGTTAAACTAAATTTTTTTAGTTGGAAAATAGTTTTAGTTTAACTAAAAAAAAATAGTTTAGTGCCCATCACTGCCAGTAGATTATATGAACTGTTTTACCCTTCAATACACATATATTTCTATTCTGGAATGCGATCTCATCGCGTGATCTGCGTTCATTTCTAGCCAGAAGCCGCAACATCTTTCAACAACACTCGAGCACAGTTCGTCTTTCGCCTGGCCTGGGTTCGGAGTGCCTCTGAGTAGATAACTTGGAGGAACGCGATAAATGCTAGGAATGTGTGAATTAATTAATTATAGAAAAAAAGAATGAATGAATGAATAAACATGAATTCTCCCGGACTTGGAAATCTTTACAATGCGTTGCGACTTTGTAATGCGATGCTGTCGAAAACCGTTCGAAGGTTTCCTTGTATAGCTTGGCTTATAATTATTGTGCAAGTGGCGGCATCTGTGATAATTCTGAGTCGGTGGCAGTCACCAATCGTCACGAAGCAGTTGTCATCAGTCATCAGAGCCCATCAGTTGGTCTCTGAGCGACAGATCTACGCTGGCGATGGACTCAATTTCACGGAAACAACAGACGAAAGATTTTGCTTGAAAAACTTCCTAGAGAATTATTCGAAGTACTGTCGGACATCAACTGTTCCGCCTGAGGAAAGAGGAGCAGAGAATTCCATTGGACGATTTAAAGGACCCACGAAGGAGACTTGTCCATGTCTACCGGCAAACCTACGTAGGTGCATTGCAACATAGTTTTGTAACATTTAACGTTGGCGATACTTGTTAGAATATTTATGAGTAAAGTACACAGTTTGGGTAAGAGGTGACGCCATGGAAAACCTGAATTCTCATCACTGAGCTATATATAACTTCTGGTGTCTTCATTGCATTGAATTATAACTGACCGAGTTTCTAATTCTCTTTATCTTAGATTTAATCTAAGTTAACCAAATCCAGAGGTCGCGAATTCAAATCCCAGGATGGGTTCATACCAGTGGTGTAGTCCTAAAAAATGAAGTGGGGGAACGCCTGGAAATTGAAGTAGCAACTGTAGCAAAAAGTGCAATCTTGCAAGAATTTTGCATAGTGTGAGCGCTGCTATTTTTGAAACTGTTGAATCTAACCCTAACCCTAACCCTAACCCTGGCTCCAGTAAGTAAGCAGTTGAAACTGTGAGTCTTGAAGTCTTCTTTGTTCATTTATTTCAGCAGAAATGCTGCAAAATAGTGAGGGATCGCGTTCCCTCCCTGGAAAAAAGTGTGGGAACGGCGTTCCCCGCGTTCCCGCCCCACTACACCACTGGTTCATACTCATAACGAAACAAGAATGCTTTTACTTCATCCTTTAAGCACACTAATGACTATCTCATGAACGAGTATTTGCCTGAAACACGCTCCGGACACTGGTCCATAGACAGTTGATTGTCTTCTCCATATTCTGAGTTTTAAATGCACTGTTACATCATCAATTCTAGGCTAACGACGAGTGCCTTCGACAGGTAGGCCTATTCTAAGGGCGCCATGAAATGTTCAGTTATATTGCAGCGCATTGCACTGCAGTCTATTGCATCCTATGTAATATACATGTAGATGGCAGAGTAGATCTGCATTCGGCGATCAGAGGAGCATCGACGGACAGAAAGGAGGGTCTTTTGGAGACCGATCTTCTTGGACCTGGAGGTCGGTCGAGTCCCTTGTCGTGCACAGCCAGGCAGCGTGTGGCCGTCATTGTTCCGTTTCGCGATCGACATTCCCATCTGGAGATCTTCCTTCGCGTCATCCATCCATTCCTTCAAAGACAACTCCTGCACTACACCATATTCGTCGTTGAACAGGTTAGAAGACTCACCAACACGCCAATATATCGCGTGCCCTTAAATCTCAAATGCCACCCACAATACCACATAAAGTCTTACACTACCGTATGTGTGTATATATATATATACAATTATACATGTAGGTCGGTGTGCATCCCCGATTTTGCCATTATTTCAACCAGCTTGGTGAAGGAGATTTTTCATCACCGCTGCCCAGTTGAATGATTGCCATGTGACTTCCGTGCACGGATCATGCTTGCCCGAGATTATAAATCTTTGTAAGTATGTATGTATGTATGTATGTATGTATGTATGTATGTATGTATGTATGTATGTATGTATGTATGTATGTATGTATGTATGTATGAATGTATGAATGCATGAATGTATGTATGTACGTACATTCGTATCTGGACTTTTATAAAGCGCAATTTAGGAATCCCACAAAACATTTTGAGCATGGGTGACTAAGGAGTAAATTCTCGGACCGATAACTACGTGGGTGTTTACATAAAAGTGGCGACGTGCATATGATCAAATCTTTAACATATGGTAACGATTACAGTATGCGAACCGGCTTCCTCGTGCAAAAGGCGCTTTGGTTTATCGCCTTTCCCGATGGAGACTAGTGGAATGCTATGTTACTGCACCTCATATTTCTTATCATAGCGATTGTTTTACACCAGTGTTTAAATTATAGACATTGTTGCTGATGGAATTACGTGAAGCCTAGATTGGATATAGTAAATCATTAAGAAATCTGATGACTTTGCTTGTGAAATTTCGGTTTCTTTTGGGTCTACCATGTGACATGAATCATTGCTGTGACAACTGGATAGCATCGCATATTAAATTCGGTGTTCAGGAAATATTATTTGATTTCAGTTGGCTGAACCCATTAAAACGCAATTTCAGTTGATTTGCTAACGTATAGACTTATTCTGGATGACTTCAACAACAGTACTGTAGGGCAAGCTTTCGCAATGCTTGTGAGAAGAAGCCCTACTTAATAGGCGATATGGTCAATGTCTAATAACATGCATACGCTCATAAGTTGTCTCGTGAGAATACGCCTTTTCTAAACTATATATGAACATATGAAAAGGGTTTAAAAGACGAATTATTTACAAGGGACAATTTGTACCTTTATGAATTCCACTGGATTAAACTCGTCATCTTTCGATTTATTCGGCGCCCAAATAGCATTAGCCACAGACGAATGATTGATGTATGACTAATTTAATCTTAATCCGACGACTTCTATAGCGCCATTATCTTAATGTCCAAGACATCAGTCGATGGATTGTGACTGTAACAGGTGGAACCGAAGATCTTCAACAAGGCTTCGCTGATGAACGCTGGCTTCAACGAGACATCGTCCAGACATCCAGAATTCGATTGCTTCATTTTTCACGACGTCGACATTCTGCCAGAGGATGATCGCAACTTCTACGGATGCTACAAGTCACCACGACACCTGGCGGCGTTTGTCGACAAATACAAATACAGGTGAGTAATAAGACAGGTGTTTGCAGCGTGCGAGTAATGGTTGGCAGCAGTGGGAAGAAGACTTAGAAGGCAGAGAGAAGCGTATTGGATGAATAGATGAGAGGCCGATTCAGCGGGAATGTTGCCTCTCCTTCTTAGTAGTTGGCCAAGAGAAGGAAAGACTGAACACTGGATTTGCTGTTAATGTTCGCCATTCGAGGCATCGATCTCCTTCAACCTTCGAATCGATCTGAATAAATGTTTATCGTTCACCATTCATTCATACACACTCGACTTACTCGTAGTTAAGATGCCACTGAGTGCAAAGAGCATTTGATAGTTATTCATTAAACTCTTGTACCCGCACTGTTGAGGTTGAAGTCCTCATAAACAAATCATCGTTTCTGTGTTTGGATTCACCGAAGCAATCTGAATACGGCTAGGGTTTTCGTTTGGGTTGTGGTCCAACGATAATAAGTTCTCTGGGACGGTTTGAGGTCATGGTTCAACAATGGACGGAAGTCCTATGGTTCGGTGTAAGGTCATGGTTAAACAATGGACGGTAGTTCCTTGGTTCGGTGTGAGGTCATGGTTCAACAATGGACGGTAGTTCCTTGGTTCGGTGTAAGGTCATGGTTCAACAATGGACGGTAGTTCCTTGGTTCGGTGTAAGGTCATGGTTCAACAATGGACGGTAGTTCCTTGGTTCGGTGTAGGGTCATGGTTCAACAATGGACGGTAGTTCCTTGGTTCGATGTAAGGTCATGGTTCAACAATGGACGGTAGTTCCTTGGGTCGGTGTAAGGTCATGGTTCAACAATGGACGGTAGTTCCTTGGTTCGGTGTAAGGTCATGGTTCAACAATGGACGGTAGTTCCTTGGTTCGGTGTAAGGTCATGGTTCAACAATGGACGGTAGTTCCTTGGCTCGGTTTGCGAGTGTGCGAGGGCCCACGAAATGGTAAATTTTTGAGCTATTCGAGCATTATTGGCTTAGAGGTGATCATATTTAGCTTAATGAGCTTATGGCTAAATTTAGTCTATCGAAGAGGACCTTCAAACAGAAGCGCTATATAACTGTCCACAATTACTCAAACGTCCTGCCACAGTCAATACACATTCCTAACCTATAGGCAGACTTGTTGTCCTCGAGACCGAGGTCTTGGTCTCGAGTGCACTCGAGTTCGTTTTTAAAAGTCTTGGTCTTGGTCTTGAGACCAAAAGTCTTGGTCTTGGTCTTGAGGTTCAAGGTCTTGGTCGTGGTCTTGAGGTTCAAAGTCTTGGTCTTGGTCTCGCAAGACCCACAGGCACGTCTTGGTCAGAAAATTCTGAGCGAACTGTTTTTTTTTATATAAAATACAAAAGGCATTTGGAATAACATTTTGCATGAAGGACTTTTGTAAATAGGAATTCGGAATTCTCTGCAGTCTGTCAATATGAACAGTCATTTAACAAAACTCAAGAAATTAAAAACTTATCAATAGTAAATAGGAATTCGGAATTCTCTGCAGTCTGTCAATATGAACAGTCATTTAACAAAACTCAAGAAATTAAAAACTTATCAAACCTGTTTGCATCATAGCCTACGACAAATACCTACGGACAGATGCAAGTCTTGTTGGTCAGGAAAACCCATCGGCAGCAGCAACTAAGTTATGCTGTATATGGAAGCCCTGCCAAGACTTGTTTCTGATAAACCATGGGAGGATTTCAAAAAGGCTCACGATTTGTACATTTACATCCAGTTCTTGAAAAGTAACTGGTTGTGCCAGCGACTTTAGCACCTAGCTATGGAAAGTATTTTTTCACATGGCGGAATTTTTATGAGGCCCACAGGCACGTCTTGGTCAGAAAATTCTGAGCGAACTGTTTTTTTTTTATATAAAATACAAAAGGCATTTGGAATAACATTTTGCATGAAGGACTTTTGTAAATAGGAATTCGGAATTCTCTGCAGTCTGCATTTAAAGTTAATTTGATTGAATAAAAAAAACGACTCACGTTTTCATTAAAATATCGACTCCACAATTTTTGTGTAAGGAAAAGAAGTCTTGGCCTGAATGGGATTTTTTGGGGTCTTGGTCTCGGTCTTGGTCTGGAGGTTCAAAGTCTTGGTCTTGGTCTTGAGGTTCAAAGTCTTGGTCTTGGTCTTGGTCTCGAGGTTCAAGGTCTTGGTCTCGAGGTTCAAGGTCTTGGTCTTGGTCTCGAGGTTCAAGGTCTTGGTCTTGGTCTTGAGGTTTAAGGTCTTGACAACAAGACTGCCTATAGGCTAGGCCTACTCTCTTGCAAGTGCATTAATATATTATGAATGTATGAATGCATGCATGCATGTATGTATGTGCATAATAAATCATGCAACAATGTCTGCTTGTATGTATGTATGTATGTATATATATATATATATGTATTCATACATGTGTAGTGTGTAGACTAAAAAGAGAGCGAAAGAGAGGGAGACCGATAGACGGAGAAGGACAGATATGAGGAGAGAGGAGAGAGCCGAAATTCCTCTATTTTCATGTTTCCATTTTGGCCAAGTGTAACTTTAGCTGCCAGAGTAATCACGCTCACTGCAGTCATCCGACCTCTGCACTTATCTGCCTCATTCGCTTATCTGGCTCTCCCTTCTCTCTCTGTCTCTCTGTCTCTCTGTCTCTGTCTCTCTCTGTCTGTCTGTCTGTCTGTCTCTCTCTCTCTGTCTCTCTGTCTCTCTCTCTCTCTCTGTCTCTGTCTCTGTCTCTGTCTCTGTCTGTCTCTGTCTCTGTCTCTGTCTCTGTCTCTCTCTCTGTCTGTCTGTCTGTCTGTCTGTCTGTCTGTCTGTCTCTCTCTCTCTCTCTCTCTCTCTCTCTCTCTCTCTCTCTCTCTCTCTCTCTCTCTCTCTCTCTCTCTCTCTCTCTCTCCGTCTCTATCTGTTAAGTATATGACTGCACATTGTGTGCAACTGTGCATGCATATAAGCAATTTCCATTAGTTGGGGCGTAGATTCTACCTTTTCAACGTCCTCTATGCAATTACATACAATTCGTATGGTGCATACGGTCATGGCATATATTATATGATATTCTTAATTTCACTGAAAGGGGTAACATCCATGAACAAAAGGTTGTCTGACATATATCAGTTTCAAGTTCTGTGGAGAGACTTATGGTCCCTTTTCTCAAAATGCATCACATATATCAGTTTCAAGTTCTGTGCACAGAATGTTCATTGTGGGACGCCATTGAAATGGATTTAGTTTCTTGCCATTTATTTCGTAAACATCCGTTTGAATGCTAACATCCGTAATATTCTCGCAGCTGACAAGAATATGTCATAAAGCCACATATACACAAGTAACACAACTACACAAGATGCCTGGCGGCCGTGAAAGCACTGCTGGCTTAACTGATGTGTCACTGTTGAGTAGCGGCTCGGGTAGACTGTGTAAAGTATATGGGCGTTAACAAACAAATGTTGACTTGTAATATTGATGTCCGCGGAAATTAAAATAACCAACTCATTGTGTTCAACCATCTTTGCGCTTATATAAAATTTGACATGTGGCTCCCATCCAACGAGGCAGAAATCCTGCAGTTAAGGAGTAGCAGACTTTTGAAACAGTTTGGGTGACAGTACTTTCTCATTGAAAACAATCATAGTCTTTGACGTAGAGTTAATACACAATGGCTTATTCTTAAATACAATGAGCTGTGCTTGTAACAACGATGAACAGTCTTTTGAATCTATAAAGCCTATTTCATGTTATGTTATGCTATGCTATGCTAAGTTATGTTATAACCGACTGCTATGCTGACTGTTAAGTTATATGTTATATTATGCTATAACCGACTTATGTTATGTTATAACCGACTTAATGTTATGCTATAACCGACTGTTATGTTATGTAATAACTGACTGTAATGTTATGCTATACTATGTTATGATGCAACTGACTGTTATGCTGCCTGTTATGTTATTCTAGGTTAACCCACTGTTATGTTATGTTATGTTATGTTATAACCGACCGTAATGTTATGATATGCTTTGTCATGATGTAACGTACTGCTACGTTATGTTATATTATGTTATGTTATGTTATGTTATGATATAACTGACTGTTATGTAATGCTATGTATGCTATGCTATGTTATGGTATGTAAAATTGTTTTATGTTGTGTTATGTTTTTGTTGTATTGTGATGTAATGGCATAAGCTTCCATCTCTTCATTATCAGTGATATCATCGGGTGACATCGTTCACCATTTGAATGGATGCCACCACACACGGTCGAGTGTTTATGATGCGCTAAACTGTTATAGAGACGCGAGGCAGACGTCTTGGCAAAGTGGATATCCAGGTCAACTGGACCCAACAGAGTTAGAGCCTCGTTTGACGTTTACTGCTACGAAGGCCACTGAGATACGAAAGCACTTATGCTGGGCAAACCCCAGACGTTGATATTTGGACCTTTCGAAACGGAGACTTTCGTAAACACTACAGATAAAACCAGCGAAGCAGAAGGAATGTTCCACTAGCTAATTTATACGCTGGCACCAGGGTGAGAGAGAGAGAGAGAGAGAGAGAGAGAGAGAGAGAGAGAGAGAGAGAGAGAGAGAGAGAGAGAGAGAGAGAGAGAGAGAGAGAGAGAGAGAGAGAGAGAGAGAGAGAGAGAGAGAGCATTCTTTGGCAGCGCATAAAACAAGCAACTCTTGCGACTGTACAATGGTTAACGTCGTGAACTAACTACCAAAGGGCTACGAATTAAAATCTTTACCAGGATTTGTAAATGTAAATGCACATTTTATAGCGCCACTTCAAGAGAGACTCATCAGATGATTTTAAGATTGTTTCAGGATGTCTGTTCCAGTAGCGCCCTCTGGCATGCTCAGCAATGCAATGCAATGTCGTTTCAAAGATCAGTTAGAGAGAGAGAGGATTTTCACCGGTGTTGTGATGATGAAGTCGGGAGCATTTAATACTCGTGGTTCTAGGGTTTTGCGTGCACTGTCAACCAAGACGTTGGGATTCAAGCACAGACGCCTAGTTTTGCTTACCCCCAACTTATGAAATGGCTGCACCTCTTCATAACACTTAATACCAATGACTTCTCTCACTCTCTCCCGTAATTATCTATAACCAAACCACTATAGAAGAAGATTAGGAGGAGGAGGAGGAGGAGGAGGAGGAGAAAAAGAGGAAGAAGGCAAAGGGAAGAGGAGAGAGAAGATAAAGAGAATATGAATGAGGCAAATGAAAAAGAAGACTATCAGCTAATTATGCCAACAATTAAACGTTGAAGTCATTAGCTAGGGAATTCTTACATGTATCGGTTTTAGAAGATGCTAATCTGTGACTTTGTAATACAGTCCAATGTCACAATGTCTTGATTGCTAAATGTCATTTTGGATTATATAATCGAACATATTGTACGTACAGATTGTTTCGTTAGGAATGGCAGACGTAGCTATGGAAATAGGCTATAGGGATTTCAGTGCACTGGATGCAGATGGAGTGTACCATCTTTCTTACAGTTCACATGGTATTGCATTCGTATAAGTTGACTAATCTCCTCTCGTTGTTTATGCCAACCAATTTTGCACTCGATCAACGGATATGATAACTTGCCTTGTTGTGCCATGAACCAGCACACTGCTGGGCCCTCGGGCGATCTTTGTGGCTGGTCCAAGGCTTTGGAATTCACTGATGAGTTTCTGAATACGAGTTCACTTCAGTGGCGTCACGAGTGGGGTGCGGGGGGTGCGGACCGCACCGGGTGACACCCTCAGAGGGGGGGGGGTGACACCCAAGATGAGAAAATGATGAAATTGTTGGAAGATGAGGAATTCAGTTGTTGATTTGTGCATCATGATAACGGCGCTATAGAAGTCATTAGACAATAAACGTACAATCGAGGAGTAGCTGACTTTTCTGTTCGATCTACTTACTTACTTATCAGCGCATTACTTATAGCGCATTGGATAACATCTGGCGTAGAGTGCGAGAGGTACAGAGATCGAGTCCCATAGGCGGACATGCTTTGTAGGCTGCAATTTGCGCCGTGTATTGCAGGCTGTCTGTTCTGTTAGTAGTTAAGATTTATCGCATAACATGTACATGTACAGCGCAGTGCGTTTGCAGGCGCTTAATTAAAGAATATATATATATATATATAAATTACATTGTTAGTTTGTTTGGGCATTTGTAATATTAAGAGGACACTTATGTTTTAGTCTTATGAAATGGTCTTATCGGATTTTGACCTGTATTACTCTGCCTTTCATTGTTGACATGCATTAGAGGAGTTTGTATCTTGAAGACTAAGTTGGGATAATAAGCATTGCAATACCATATGCACCAATAAACTAAATTTTCTCAGGTGGATGCATTATTAGGATTATTTCTTTTCCTCTTTTCATTTAAGCTTACACTTCCAGCCTTTCTTCCATCGTCTAATCATTTTCCTTCTGTTTTATAAACTAACCAGCACTTGTCTATATAGTATGACACTGGTTCAAGTTTTTTTGGATATGACATCTGAAACGTATTCTAAATAATTTGTAGATTGTTCATTTGCCATCTTTTTCTTGTGCTGTGTCTTTTAAGAAACGATAAATAGGCCTAGTGACTGTTCTTCTGTATACATTAATAATCTATATAATAAAGCGAGATTTCTGTGTGTGTGTGTGTGTGTGTGTCTGTCTGTCTGTTTGACCGGGCTTAACTTCTACAATTTTGCACCTTTTCACTCGAAACCTTCACTACTGTGTCGGCCTCGGCATCGGACACCCAGTGGAGGGGTTCGCGTACCCCCTTTTCACCGCTAACATGGTGAAAATCCCCCAAAACTCTACCCAACCGACCGTCCCTGACGACCCAGCGCGAAGCGCTTCTATTTATGGCGCCGGTATTCCCAACGTCATTAATAATGTGCATTTAACGACAAGCGGTTCTATTTATGGCGCGGGTATTCCCCAACGTCATTAATAATACAAATAAAGACGTTGTTTACTTTCGCACAAAATTTAATTACGATCGAATCGAACTATATTCATCGTTTTACAGCAAAATTGTATGTTCAAAGACTCTGCTTTACTAAAGGCAGTGACGGCTAGATTTCTGGCATTTTCTTGAACCCGCCAACGCCGGCTTCACCCTCTTCGACTGCGAAGCAGTCAGTCCACGGCAGACTGCGAAGCAGTCGTCGCCACTCGACTGCGAAGCAGTCAGTCCACGGGAGACTGCAAAGCAGTCTCCCCGACTGCTAAGCAGTCGTCGCCAGAGGGCGACTGCGAAGCAGTCAGTCCATGCCTAGATTGCAAAGCAGTCTCCCCCACAGGTCGCCTAAATTTCTTCCTTATTCGCTACACGGATTTAAACATATACCTAAATTTGTTGCTTATTCGCTACAGGGATTGAAACTTATAACCCCGGGCAACGCCGGGTAAACCTGCTAGTTAATAATAAATTCGAAACCCTACTTCGAAGGTGCTTCACATTCTTAATATAATTGTAAGCGCGGCTGTGAAGAGAATTAAGCATGTTATGGAAATGTTCATTGAAACATTTCTGTTAGAATGAAGTACAACAAGATGTTCGGTGGAGTGACAGCGTTCACACGGAATCAGTTCCAGTCGTGCAACGGTTTTTCCAATGAGTATTACGGTTGGGGAGGAGAGGATGACGACATGTGGAACAGGTGAGTGAATAATATTATATAGACGATGCTTATACATAATCATATGACTTTTGAGACGAAGGATTAAGGAAATGTGGAAGCCATCGGAAACGGAAACATCTCTGTTCAACCGAGACTCTGACGGTTCGGTCAAGTGGAACGAATTCCAACTGACCGGACTCCATACAGGGAATTATGTACAAGATATCTAGGAAAGACAAAGGAAAACCAGAATTGTGCTGGATAGGCAATGACAGCAGAGAAATAAGAAAGACTTGGACTGAACATGGAAAAGCATTGCGCTTGACAAATTACCGAAAAGAATGGGGCTATAATTATTATTATCAAGGCTGAATTAATATCTCTACATTCGACTCACTGCTTAACCTACAGCTGTTTATGTTTAAAGAATGGCACTCAACTGAAACCACAATCTTACAAAACCCTTTTTGCTAGCATACATCATCAACGTCCAACTTGTCTTTACATTTCGTATACCATTAATCCTGTAACATACTAATTCTAAGACGCTGAAGTCTTGCTTTGGCATGACACTGTATATTGCGACTGGTGACATAAGCGACTAAACCAGAGTTACAAGGCATGTGAGAACTTCTATGGTGTCAGTTGTTTAGTGTCTTTCTGTTTTTTTTCTTCTGTTGCAGAGTGAAAGCTGCTAACATGACAATTCTGCGCTTTCCCAGCTGTGTGTCCAAGTACACAATGATACAACACGCTCCAGATGAACTCAACCCAAGAAACCTTCGGTAAATGTAAAGCCATCTCATCCATTAAACAATAACAATAACAGTACCTTTAGCAGGTACTGTCATTGTACTGCAAGACTAAGACCAAGACTTCGAACCTCAAGACCAAGACCAAGACTTTGAACCTCAAGACCAAGACCAAGACTTTTGGTATCAAGACCAAGACCAGGACTTTTAAAAACCCAACTCGAATGTAATCGAGACCAAGACCTTGGTCTCGAGGACAACAAGATGGGTTTGTGGTTGTGACTGCTGAGCAGTCAGTATCTCTGAAAAATACCTGGACAAATTCTTTGCCCACATTTGTCTGGCGCTTCAGTTTCAGATGTGCGGATCCAGCAAAATAATAAACAGTGCCACAAATGAATTAAATGATCCCATGAGTTCTGTAGCGCTGCTACTTTACGCTTAACATTGGCAAGAAATCGTGGAATAGTGAGATATTCATAAAGTATAGGCAGTGTGTAATATTCTAAAGGGCTGTTTATATAGCTCATGTAGTTGGTTCAGTCGAAATCCGATGAGTGGGAGACAGGGTTACTGTGCTTAAGCAGTTTGGAACAGATCTGTCTTAAGTTTTGATCGGAATGACATTCATGAATGATAAGCAATTAGTTAAGTGCTAAGGTTTACGCTAGACAACGAAAAAGCCCAACAGCCCAATTATAGCCCATCAGCCCAACATTGTTATGTTGTGAGGCACATCCAGAGTCAAAAGTGTCGGTTGGTCGACAAATTCATATATTCATCCATCCACCTGTCCATCATTCATCTGTCCATCATTCACCTGTCCATCATTCACCTGTCCATCATTCACCTGTCCATCATTCACCTGTCCATCATTCACCTGTCCATCATTCACCTGTCCATCATTCACCTGTCCATCATTCACCTGTCCATCATTCATCTGTCCATCATTCACCTGTCCATCATTCACCTGTCCATCATTCACCTGTCCATCATTCACCTGTCCATCATTCACCTGTCCATCATTCACCTGTCCATCAATTCATCTGTCCATCATTCACCTGTCCATCATTCACCTGTCCATCATTCACCTGTCCATCATTCACCTGTCCATCATTCACCTGTCCATCAATTCATCTGTCCATCATTCACCTGTCCATCATTCACCTGTCCATCATTCACCTGTCCATCATTCACCTGTCCATCAATTCATCTGTCCATCAATCCGTGCATTAATCCACTGTTACCCTTGTGCTCAGAGGCTATGACGCTCATCATACTATACACAAGAGTCCGGAATTATCCTCCCTTCAGGCTTTTGTCACTGTTGTAATTACTGTGTGTAATTTAATGTGAATGTAATTAAATGCAATGTAATGTAGGCCTACCGTAATGTAATGTAAGGTCATCATGGTCATGTAATGTTCAAACTGTATGGCGCAATTCATTAGCTTGCACCCCAAATAAAATGGGCTTGATTGGCTTTAATGGTTTGATTGTGCCGTGGATCCGCGGATTCCTGTAACCTTTGACCTTTGCCTTTGACCAATGGGTGTTGTGTGTTCGGATGCAGAGCCGCGATTGGCTGGAAGTACAGACCAGACGTCTACAGAAGAAACGGACTGAACTCCTTGTCCTACGATCTGATTGGTTACGAAGAACGACGGCTCTACACGTGGATCGCCATCTCACTCACTCAACCACCGCAGCCGACGACCAAGTCCATCGCCAGAGACAGTGACAGAAGGACAGCCAGCGAGAGAGACAGAACGATAAGAAGAAGACAGCGAGAAGATGCGGGAAGGGATAGAGGGACAGAAAGAGGGAGAGAGGGAGAAACAGAGAGAGGGAGAGAGGGAGAAACAGAGAGAGAAAGAGAGGTAGACAGAAGGGAAGGGCAGAGACAAATAGAAAGTGAAGTAGAAAGAAAGAGAGAGAAAGACAGAAGAGACACATAGATAGAAAGTGCGATAGAAAGTGAGACCAACGTAGGTAATAGGAGAGACAGAGAGACACAGAGAGACAAATGATCGGACATGACAGAGACAGATGCAGAGGTGTAAGCGTATACGTATAGTAAGCTAGAGGAGACTTTGATCAGAGCTTGAGGGTTTCTGAAGGCCCACGGCAAACTTCTCTTGAAATCGAACCTGCAGTGGTTCAATGTGATGGCGTTCTCTGGATTTATAAGAATTAAACATTCCTTAATTAAGTAAATTGTTTGTTTTTGTTAGTCATTCTTTACCTAACGTGGCAGGGATCCCTAGGAATTAAAAGAAATAAACTGGGAGCACAAGGAAATTATTTGTAAACGGGTCAAACGTCGTCCTTTAGGTGTTTGTCTCGAAAGGTCTCTTCATAAGATACTCATTCTTTTGCTTATCGTATAAATTTCTCTAACGCCAATCTGTAATGAAGGGTATCAGTAGCATCATTCAATTGAGATAAGCAGTTGCGACACAGGCGAACTATGAGATCCATGCAGTCCCTGGCGCTTAAGCGGATCTATTGTCTCGAACTCCAAAAGGACCAGTGGCGCAGAAGGTGACTGACAGCTTTTCTTAGTACTGCAAACTCTACCACCATTTCTGCCATGCAGGCGGCATAAGGTAGATAGGATTCAACGATGGTGTTAGCAACAGTTATGTCGCATGCATGCATTGTACTGGTCTATCAGACTATGAGGATTGGAGTCATTGGACCATCTAGGTGGTCGCCAATCGCCATCAGACCTCACCAATCCAAATGATATATATTAGAAGAAAGGATCCAGCTCTGACAGAGGCTCGCCAAATTAAGTCGTTCCGGACTTTAGGTCCGCATGTCGGTCCACAGCAGAACATATCGTCGAACAATATGATCGATCGCTATAGAAAAACGTACACATTTACATTTCAATTAAAGCCAATACCACGAAACCACAAGGACACCTTTGGGTGGCGCAAACTTCGATACCAAATTCAAGTCCACATCGTCCTCACTCTTCCATTCTAAAACCGCAGGCGCTATCAACATCATCATAATCGTAATCGTAATCGTTATCAGTAACAACAACATCACACATCATCATCATAATTATTATTGTTACTGCTATTTATTGTTATTATATTATTACTTTTTTGGCCCCGGGGTATCAAGGAGCCCCAGGCAGATACATAAAAAAGGAAGACTAGGTCTATTCTTGGAACGGCCTAGCGAGTTATTCGGGCTACAATTTATTATTATTACTATTATTATTTTTTCCCCGAGGAGGTACATAATTGATGATCCCTCGGGTGTTCAAAAATTATGGGGCATTGTTCTGGAATGGCTAATAATTATTATTATTTTTATTATCATTATTATTATTATTATTGTTATTATTATTATTATTATTATTATTATTATTATTATTATTATTATTATTATTATTATTATTATTATTATTATTATTATTATAACAATAATGATTAAATAATCTGAAGCGCCATCTCAGCGTCACTAAGTGAACAATTTATCATGAAAAGGTCGATGAGAAGCAGATGGCGTTCCCGCGTTGGACAGCTTTTGACAGTCTCTGGAACAGGTAGCTTGTCTCAAGCGTGTCCTGAGTTGACTCCGTCAACTTACGTCCCAGTTCCAACACAAAATCCAATCCTTCCGAACTCCATGCACCACTGGTCTCCACTGCTACCGCTACAAAGGCATGCGTTCGGGTGATAGTGGCGTACTCTGATCTTTTGGCGGCTGCTGCCCGGTTTGCGGCCTCACCTGCTCCGGTTGATGTTACAGGCTTACAGCCAGATGTTATTATTATTATTATTATTATTATTATTTTTCCCCGAGGTACATATAATCCCTCAGGAGTCAGATACTAAGTGTGTGAAAATTAATCTCTGGAGTGACCATCTTCATCGTGACCCGGAAGTGCAAAAGTGTTGCGGAAGGCGGCTGCGTTGAAGCGCTGGACTGTCACAGCTAAGCGTTGGAAGAGGAAGCTAGCTTCTCTTGGGTCTCCTGAGACCCAATTATTATTATTATTATTTATTAATATTAATATTAATATTATTATTATTATTATTATTATTATTATTATTATTATTATTATTATTATTATTATTATTATTATTATTATTATTATTATTATTATTATTATTATTAACATAATTGTTATCACTATGTGTACGATGCCAGTTTTTCAGCCTTTACTTCGATCTACAATTTCCGGTGAGAACATGTTGTACGTATCCGTGGTTGGGTGGCTTAAGGAGTCGACGAGTTTCTAAGACGGTTCGGTTTTTATGGATCCAACAGAAGTCGGAGTGAAGGTAATCGACGGCAACACAGTTGGCGATGTTAGCCTATCACGACAGGCCTTCGAACACGCTTCGATTCCGTAGACGCCGCGGTAGAGAATTGCACTCATGGCAGTGACTGAGTATTTGGAAGTTCAAGATAACTGCACACCGTCGTCCTTGATGCAGGAGCTTTGGTGGCGTCTGAAATCCAACCAGGAATCGGTGTTGTACAATGTTGGGTGAGGTGAGAGAAGGATCTGGTTAAATATTTGCGGGTAGGTGTTGATTAAGAGTAAGTGAATGGTCAGATTAATGTTGGGCAGGGCACTGAGCATTGGCTAGTGACTGCAGTTTATAGGAAGTGGGTGGGAAGTAGATGGACAAGAGATAAATAAGACTATGAGATTGAATGTGTTAGTGAATGTATGAACTTTATAGGTAAATATTCATTAATTATAAATTCACACGTTTACTAACACACTTGACATATTAGCGAAAAGAATGGGGAATATATCAAGGTTGACTGAATATCTCTGCATTCGTTTGTGTAGGTGAGTGAACGGATGAGTGGTAATCAATCACATTTATATAGCGCCCCTTTAAGATCTCTACTCAGAAGCGTTCCCAGCCCAGGCCAGGCGGAACAGAGCAGTCTTAGACAGTATATGAAGCTGTGAGCGGAGAACCCTGGGGACTCGTGGGGAGGGAGACGCATCTTCAAGAGGAGCCCATTCCGTGTAGACGGACCGATGACGGAGAATGTTCGGTGCAGCATGGTAGCCTTGCGGGCGAAGGGAACGACCAGATCGCCATGTTCAGAGTGGAGTAGGTGGCGTCCACTGTAAGAAGAAACGGGACAGCTGCAGAGCTCTCGAAGTTTAGCCGGCGCCATGCCCAGGAGGTACCACCAGACCGTGGTCGTTACCCTAAAAGAGATGCGACGGTCGACAGGAAGCCAAAGCGGTTTTTCCCGCATGGAAAGATTAGATGAAAGACGTTTTAGAAGAGAAAAGTTAGGTTAGTCGAGGCATAGGGAAGCAAGCCATTGAAAGTAAACAAGAATGTCGATGACTGAAGCATATTTCAGTTCATACACACAACAGAAAGCGATCTCGCAAAGGTTTCAAGTAAACGACTGCTGAGTCATAAAAAAACGACATCGAGATGTTGAATATAAAAAGGCTACGTAATCAAATGATTGTAACTGTAATTGTAATCGAGAATTTATATAGCGCCACTCAAATCAGAGGCGCTCCCGACCCTGGCCGGTGTCTTCACTGACATGTTTTCAATCGCTTGCGAAGTGGACAGGACAGAGAGAAGAGGACAAGCCTAAAGCCATAGGGGGAGGTTCTTCCAGCTGGAAGGGCCCACAACCGCAAAGCTACGAGACTGGGTAGCAGTGTGCATCCGAGGAACTACCAAGTGGCCACGGGCAGATGACCGTAGAGAGTACCGACCAGGCAAACTGGAACCGGGGTGCAGTAAGCCCTGAGATACAACGGAGCTGAGCCAACAAGACAGTTACGCATGAGGGAAAGGACCTTAAATCGGATGCATTGGTGAATGGGAAGCCAGTGAAGGGAGTCCCGGATGTAAGAAGATATATGGGCAAACTTCATGATGCCCCCTATGAGGCGAGATTGAATTAAAATGGCAGCCGAT
The DNA here is from genome assembly GCA_963556255.1 of Allolobophora icterica. Lineage (NCBI taxonomy): Eukaryota > Metazoa > Annelida > Clitellata > Crassiclitellata > Lumbricidae > Allolobophora > Allolobophora icterica. Next base: position 26,649,611 of record OY744610.1, on the reverse strand, counting down.
TGATCTCTGACCTCAGAGGTCAATAGGCTGAGGCGCAAATACAACCGCAGCAAATATATGACGACAGGATACGTGAATTGATTGGAGGAAGCCGAAGAGTATAATTAGACCCCATATGTTAGGATATCCGTTAGGTAAAGAAGTCAATAACAATTGCAGGCGCAGGATCGTCGTTAAACACTGAAATGTGTCACGAAATGAATGATTTGTTCAATAATCAGTTCATTTCTTCGGTGACTGAGCGAGCGTCTGATTAGAGAAAGCACCTGTCTGATGATCCACAGTTCAGTCGGAATTCTGCGAAGCCATTCCCTCGTGATTTGACTCTCCTGCGGGTGAAGTCTTTTCGCGTATGATACCAACAAAGTACAGAAGACGAATAATCGAAGCCAAGACATCCGGGGATTTCTTCAATACACTTCTTCTTACATTCTTCTAATCCAAGGCCAACGCTGTACTGTTCCCAGCTCACACTGAATACATCTCGCATCTCAACCCAACTACAGTTGTCGCCTCCACCTGCAGCAAAATTACAGTCAATCATCACATAAAATAATCATCAGTTGATAATGGAATGCTAGAGTTTCAATGCATTAAAAATTATTATCGTTATATTATTTTTATAATTTTTATAATTTAATCACAATTATAAGGGACACAACGCCAAATTCTGCGCAATTTACGAACATGATGCTCCACAAATACCACAAACATAGCCTAGTTGGTAATGGGTAGAGTGGAGTAGAGACAATATCAAGGTTACCGGTACCAACTCAACGATGAGTCAAACAATTTTAAAGATTTAAGACTTTTAAACTTTTCCTTCTGCTGTGGAGTGCCATAACAGAGCTTCGTGACTTGAAGCAAAATTTGAAGCAAACATTAAATAATATGATCGCTTAAAATTTGGGATTGATTAACATTGAAGCACAACAATATTTAAAAGCAAATAATGCGCCTCCTCACAGCCTAACCATATGATAGGTCTGTAAAATAATGTAAAACTGTTGACCCTTTCAGTTAGTAAGTAAGTCTGTCAGTCAGTCCATTGTTAAGTATGTAGGCATATACAATTTCAGCTCATTACAAGTGGGAGAACCTCACTGACTTGAATAAGATTCAGAGACGAGAGACAGAAGAAGCAGCAGCAAAGACCCGATGAACTTTCGCTGAACTCTCATCTTCGTCGCTCTTCTCTCCGCAATAACTGAAATATTTGTTTAGAATTATTAGCGATAATATGAACTTTCGCTGAACTCTACAAAATGCTCAGCTACTCACAATCAAACACACATACATGCATAATCGACATTGTAATCTCGACATTTAAAATATATATATATATACATATATATATATACGTACAAACAAATGTATGCACATGTAATTTATACATAAAGTTACACATTATATTTCTGCATGTAAATTGATACATATATTTATGCATACATATACACACACATGCATACATACATACATGCATGGGGAGGGGAGATAGAGTAATGGTAACACTCATGGCCAGGAGAGCAGCAGGAGAGCAGCAGTACGCAGTTCCCGCAACCCCCTCGGGCGGACGCCTTGCGTGGTTGCCATTACGTGTGTTTAGTTAAGATATTGATAATTGTACTGTCATGTCTCAATGTAATCTTACTGCGTTTGTCGGTTTAAATTAATAAAGAAAAGATTATTATTTTTTTCCCGAGGTACATGTAATCCATCAGGAGTCTAAAAATTTATGCTAGGAGACCATGCGTTTATTAAATTCTTCAAATCAAAGTCAGACAGCGAAATTTGTCCAGTCTTCCTTTCATCCTAACGTGTTTTGGAGTCTGGACTAATACAACGTTGTCCTTGCAGGCCTGGCGAAATTCCGAACTCGCCTGCTTAAGAAGTAGAAGTTCGCTTCTGAGTTCTAAGGAGGCAGAAGACACAGCTATTCCAAAGCCGCCCTACATATCTGTTTAATCCCACAAGTTGTTTTACGAAAGGTCACATATTGAAGTACAAACCTGGCTTATTCTTCCTTAAGTTCACTGCAAAGCTGAGCTGCATCGCAGAGGACAATTACATGGTTTACATCGTCTGCATAATAGATGAGCTTATAAACACTAAACAGCCCATTTATCGTGCAATGGGTTCGGAAAGGTTTTGACGTTTGTGCTCTAAGCATTTGGTTTTCAATTATATATGAGTTGAAATTCAGTTCATATCTGGTAGCGAATGCTTCACTGCTTCAGGTTTCTCGTTAGTGTAAGTCAAACAATTCCACTGTGTCTTGTTCGCTGGCGTAAACTTGTCCAAAATATTGGGGGAGGGGGGTTTGGCTATTCATTCTACACTTGTTGCATTGGGTGTACAGTCCATCTCAATTATTGAGGGGGAGGGCACCTGCCCCGGCTGCCCCCCCAGAGTCTACGCCTATGGTCTTGTTTGTGGCAGTCAGGTATTCGCAACTGTATAATGAACACCTGTGCAGGTGAATCCATTATGTGTACCTTTGTCCCATTGAGTGAGTGTCTTTGACTGACTATCTCTTTCTGTCTGTGTCTGTCTTGCGACTCTTGCCATCTCTTCTCCTCATGTTCTATTTCACACAATGCATAGCCATGCTGTACGACGAAATTATGCTGCAAACGCCTACATGCACCAAGCCTGGCGTGTTAATAGATCTTATTGTGGCTGCACTCTTTAGTAGAGAGTGACGCGGTAATTTTTTATATTTAAAATGGTGAAACATTTGCGGGAATGTGGTTGTAGTCCTGCGAGGATGGGTGGAGAAGGGGAGAAAACCTGCGGAGATGGGGATAAAACATGCGGGGATGGGAACAAAACCTGCGGGGATGGGGACAAAACATCCCGGGATGGGGCGTGGATGGGGATGAGATTGTCTCCCGCGTCACAATAGCATGATTTACTACGCCTTTGGTCGAAATTGTTATAGATATTATTGTTTACTTTGCTGCCCAAACGATCAATTGCTGCTATTGAGAACCGTTGTAATAGCTTGATGTTCAACATAATTCCCCAAATGCATTCTCTGGAGGAGGTAATGCAATTTACAACCTAATAGTTCAAAAGGTATAATATTTACACTGTCGTTCATAAATCTGCCAGCCAATCGCATCAGCATATTTTGCACTCGCTCTGACCTCCCTGTGACCTCTCTTTGACCTCTCTTTGACCTCCCTTTGACCTCCGTTGTGTCATGCTGTAGCAGACGCCTATATAGGGTTCGGCTGTTGGAGATTTGATGTTCTCTGCTGATGAAAAATGGATTTCCTGTTTCCTTGGCATTGGATTTTGACAGCGGCTTCCCCAAAAGGAACCAGGACTACGGATTTGATGCAACCATCGCTTCATGTGTTATGATACAGGCGCAATAGATTTAATTGGATTATAAATTGTATAGCAAACATTTAAACAACACATGTTTCGTTTGGTTCCGATTTTCATTTTGTGAACAAATATATATTACTTGGCTGTTTCTAGCCGTATGTATGCATGTTTTCATTCATTCATGACGAGGATTTATATAACGTCTCTTCAAGGTAGCTACCCAGAAGCGCTCCCGACCCATGCAGCCCCGACTAAAAAACACAGTCTTAAGATTGTAATAAAATGTATCAGCAAAAACCCTAGGCAACAAACGCAAAGCCAGAGGGAGCCAGTTCCAGACCGAAGGGCCAACAACAGAAAGAGCACGATGCTGCCTGATAGAGGTTAGTGTGTAGGGGACAAGAAGTTCATCTTGCGCAGACGAGCAGATAGAGCGGCGACCCCGAACATCCAGGGTTGAGCAACAGTGCTCCCTCAGATATGCGGGGGGCCGAGCTCAAAAAGCAGCGCCATACAAGGGCAGAGACTCTGTAGATAATTTCGCTGCCAGTGGATATGTCGCGCATGTAACCAGAAACATGGCCAAACCTTGGAATGCACACAACCAGGCGCGCTGCCGAACCAAGAACCCGCTCCAAACACCCTATCCGCCCCTCCGGGAGACTTATACAGCGAGCAGCAGTAGTCAATCCGAGTGGTAACAAAGGAATTGACGAGGGTGGTAGTAGCACAGTAGCACCAGGAGTGAGGGAACTGGAGACAACATGTAACTGGCGCAGCTGGTAATAGCAGTCACGACAAAGCTGGTTGGTGTGCCGGGCAAAGGCGAGCTCTTGATCCAACGTGACACCGAGCTCTCGGACAGTAGTTGAGAAGTAATAAAATGTGGAAACTCAGTGGCAACAGCACCTTGGGTCAATCTTAGCAATCATCCCCGTGTACCCAACTAGATGAATTGGGTCTTGGATGCGGGGCGGGATTAACATTTTGCAGGCCTGGTTTCAAAATTATATAGTAGGCTCCTAATAAGTATATGTTCAACCAAAAAGTGTTGACGAAATTTAAATTATGGAACAGAACTTTTATGGATTTAAACTGTTTATGACGTGCTTTCATAATAGAAAAACTGTCAGCCATGTATGTATGTTTGTATGTATGTGTGTATGTATGCATGCATGTATTTATGTATGTATGTATGTACATATACTTGTATGTAGGTGGCTACTTGTGATGCGCTTTTAAGAATCTCACGAGGTCGCTAGAGCTGTTAAGCGCTACATAAACCGCAGAATATGCCAAAGAATAGCAAGATGCACGAATGCCACATGTGCTACTGAGATCTGTGCTTCTTCCTTTTTGCTCATTCATTTCCAGTATCAGTCAGTCGGCTTGGCATTGTATTTCATTCCAGATACTTGTATTATGTAGGCCCTATGTTTCTAATTATAGTGATCACGTATCTCTTATGACTTTCTAAAAGCGCTGAAGCGTTACTGTACGATGGATTTTAAAGGCGCGATCAAAGATGTGTCTAGAAATTTACAACTGTCAGAGCAAGTGGAAGAAGACCGTAATTCTTAATGATACTTTTTACATGTAGTTCCCAACTCTTATGTCCAATTTAATTTCTCCAAGTTTCAATAGCAGTTAGCTTCTGAGATTGATGACAGTTTATTAGGAGGATGATATGATGAACCTCCAAATCAGACGAAGGCATGGTTGGATATCTCCTTACGCGTATCCGCCCTTCTTTATAAGCAGCTAAATCTTTGGCACGCTGCAGTTTTATAATGCTTCTGTCTTTAACTCCTGTCATTTTCGTCCAAATTCTGGTTCATGTGATACGGTAAATTAATGAAATGGCTAGATAAGGTTCGACAAGGTAATGCTACTAATGTACAGTGTGATAAGGCAAGGTAACGCTGTGTGTTACTTTTGGTAAAAAGTAACTAGTTACCATTAAATTTACCGTGAAATAGTAACGCGTCACAAGTAACGCAGTAAACCACAACACTGGATCTTGGTGACAACCTTTGGAAGCCATCATTTTTAATACATGAAATGAATGAAATACAGAGCTGCAAGTTATTTGTGATTCTCTCTTGTATTGTCAGACCAATGTAACGATAGGCCTACTAGGGATATTAGACACTGACAGAGGGCTCTTGTAGGTTGAGGCCAAAGTAATAATTTGACAACATAGTCCAGGCAATCTAGTTCAAGTATAGGGAAAAATTGCATCAGAAGGTTTTTAAACGGTTTCCAGCTCGGGAACCATTGCTGAATAACATATTCAAAAACCCCCCTAAATTGAACCACGGAAACACCCAAAAATGAATTTCAAAATGGCGGATTTGGGTTTCCTAAGAAATACCAATAATAATAGCAATAATTTGCAGTCAGATCTGGGCAAAACTGCTTCAGAAGCTTTTGAAACGGTTTCCAGCTCAGGAACCATTGCTTAATAAAATATCCAAAATCCCCCACAGTAGGACCACTTTGAACACCCCCACAATGACCAAACCCAAAATGGCTGTCATCGACCATATTGGAAAATTCATTTTTTGTGTTTTAGAGTATATGCACGTGTAATACCTCGAATGTTACTGATTTCGGTATGTAGAATTCGATTCTGATATTGTTTTCGCCATTGAGAATCATCTTCACCTTGAAAGGTGAAGACCCTTCATGGTCAAGGTCATTTTGGCAGATTGAAAAATTCACCTTTTTTGTTTTCTAGAGTATACGCACGTGTAATACCTCAAATGTTATTGATTTCGGTAAGTAAAATTCATTTCTGATTATTGTTTTCGCCATTCGGGGTCATCTTCACCTTGAAAGGTCGTGGTCAAGGTCAGTTTGGCAGATTGAAAAATTCACATTTCAACCGGATCAGGTTGCGAGAACGCAACAGTCTATCAGGATATGTAGGTAAGAAAGTTAATCCGCCCCTCTTAACGGTCCCGAATCCTGGTCATGGGTCGTCGAACTACCCTGGGATAGAGGAACCTTAGACATTGTCCTGGTAGGTGGGCCCTGGTCTTGTAAGGTTTAAAATCTCATTCTAACCCTCCGAAATTTAAAACCCGGCAATTCGAGGCAAAGCAAAGTATAAGTTCGTCACGATCCGTCGAGACTGATGCCTTTAACTTCTGTCTACAAAATATAGTTGCTATGAAAATAAGACCGTCACCGTCCTCTGCAATCAGTGTTACACTTCAGAGATCAATTCAATTCATAAGCTTATTGCTTACGATATACAAAGTTCATATTACAATTTGTTGTAGCATATCCATATAGACAACATATCGTTCATGTTGTACTAAATATTTTGTTCTAGGCTACAATTTTAGACTAAATCACATTTGAAAGTTATAATCATTGGAAAAATTATAGGTGCCCTGCATTGCGACACTGGTGACAAGATATGGGTCCAAAGTAGATAAAAGAACGTGACTCTCTGGACCAACAATCCAATGTGCTCATAGTGCAAGGTTATATGTAGGCTATGTAGTCATAGGCCCTATATATCAGGAAAGTTAATATAGCGCATTTATATATACCCATAAAAGCCCAATATTATGTCTATATACATTGGTTCGAATGATCATTACACACCATTCAAATAAGAAACAGGTGGCTCTTTGGTAAATCTTCTTTCTTTAAAAGAACGTCGTAAGTCCACCTCGTCCAATTGGCGTCTAATTTCTTTTCTGTTTTTGGATCATAAACATCGTAACCTCTTTGATAGAAAAATTCAAGAAAGCGGTCAACTCTTCGCCGTCCATCTTCCGAGTTTCCATAGCGCGAAGGATAGAGAACCCATTCCATCTGGATCATCACAACATCGATTTCCTCGAAGAACTTCGCAGCACTTTTCCTCTGGAAAATTTTGATTTCGGCTTCCTGTGTATCGATTTTGATGAACGCTTTCTTGTTTCTTATGAATGGTATTAGTTTGTTGAGTACAGTCACTTTAGCCGACAGACATCCAGGGCAGGATCCGTTGTCGGCCATGAATGTATCACCACGATTCGACTCATCAACCTTCAGGAAAGTGGTCGCTTCCTCGTTAGAAAGAGCATAGTGAAAGATATCGATATTATTTCTTATTTGTCCGAGATGAACGGAGTTGGCCAAGCGTCGCACAGTGTCTTTATTAGGTTCAACTGAGACAACACGAATACCGGAATGTGCAATTGGCAGCGAATATGTTCCGAGGTTTGCACCCAGATCCACAAATGACACGTCGGGATGGATGCTAAAGAACTTGAGCAGCTTCTGAACTAGGTCTGACTCAAAGTACTGACCAGCAGCGACCAGTTTTGAGATGATAATATCGCCCTTTGGATTGTAGATACACATCGGGAAGCTCATATTTCCGAGTGTCGCATTGACACATTGGACATCGGACTGATTGTCAAACTGCGATGGTTCGAGTACTTGTAATCCCGACAGTTTCTTTCTGTTGGTGTCAGTTGTTTCTTCCGAAGGTTTGAATATAAGAAGATTGGTTAATGGAGTCAAGTGGGTGTCTGGTACGTTGTGCTTTACAACAGCTGTCATGCAAATCATGCAAATAAGGAGAAGGACTCCACAGGTGATCATCCGCATCACTTTAGCCGCAGACATCGCTACTGTTTAAACATATTCAAACATTTGCGTTATATTTAAGCTTCAATTGAAATAGATAAACAAATCCAAATCCAAATCCATATCCGTTTTATTAAAACACAACTGTGTAACAAAGCATACAGTCAGAACAAAAGCATTTCATGTAGTGTTTTAATGGGATGCCCGTAAGGGATGCCTCCCGCTAAACTGGGGCACCCGAAAGTTCACAGGCAGAAACGGATATTATTTATTATTTTCGCAAGAAATCTTAAGTCTATACTTAAACCTAACATGGTATATTCTAGGTAGTTCTATGAAAGTCACCATAGATAAGTGATTTGCAACCGGATTCCACGGTAACTTAGGTTAAGCGGAATCTAAGTATGCGTTGCTGTCGGCCAGATATTCCGCTGCAGTTCAGTATGAAATTTAAACACACCAACCGAAGAAAAGGATGACCAATGAGCAGAATTCTTCAAAGCTTTTAATTATTTTTGCTAGACACGATTCTATATTAAAATAAATAGCATTATTATGTGATTATCTCACCATATTACAAGTTACAATTACATTTATCTTTTTAAAAATTAGACGGGCTAAACACTCTGGGTTCCTTGAGCAAAGGGGTGCTTTGTGTAAGGCTCCATCACTACAAAAGGTTGAAATCTGCTATAGACCAATAGATGCTTCTATGTGAGGGCTTATAATATTGGCTCATTTATTACATGCATTTAGAAACATAATTCTCCAGAGGCTTGAGCATCTTCTCAAAGGTAGGCCTAAATAATAACAATAATATATATATTCGTGTATATTGACAATCTGACTGACACACCGCAGTAAGTTACATTGAAACATTGAAACATAACGGTACAATTATGCAAGAGCTTAATAACACACGTCTTGGCAGCTGCAAGGCGCTCGCTCATTTTACTGCTGCCCCTAGGTAGTGGAAGGCTGAGACGACCTAGGAAGGACTTACGGGTATCGTACCGCGACTTTTCAAGATCTAATTAATGCTGTTCAAGCCAGAGTGTTACCATTCATCTATCCCCTCCTATGTTGCTTATGGTACACGTTGTGTCTTTGACCGGTATTTATTTACAGTACTGTTGCTGATGGTGACCCGTCAAAAACGCCCCGGACAAAAGCGCCCCGACAAATGCGCCCCGATAAATGCACCCCGACAAAAGCGCCATAAAATTACCGACAAAAGCGCCCCGACAAATGCATCCCCGCGATTGTCATTTTCGCTTAATTTGTATCGTTAATCCAGCTTCTAGTTTGAACTATATTTTCATCGCTTATCTAGCTTCTTGTTTGAACTATATTTTCATCGTAAAATAGTTTAAATTTAACGAGTAACATATAGAAATCGAACCATAGCAGAAAAGGAATACAAATGTAGGCCCTATTGAAATTTGGGGTGGACTGTCCTTTGCATCCTAAATTCAATGTTCATCAGGCTTCTTTCTGACCTGAATATTAAGCAAAAATTCTCGTTATCATGGTGCCATCCTGAGCTGAGCTGATTGACGACTTCTGCAAATGAATATGATGACATACGCTTTTATCGAAGTTGCAAACCAAGCTAAATAATTAGCCGTAAGTATAAGGTTATATATAAAATTATACGGTCAGAGGCGTAACTTTGGTCTAAAAAGTGACGGTACCAATTTTTTCTTCACTTTCACTCTTCGCATGGATACTATTTGGACATATTGCCCGTAATTGTAATAGTAGTATTAATAGTAAATTAGTAGTAGTAATAATAGTATTGCGGTAGTAGTAGTAGTAGCAGCAGCAGCAGCAGCAGCAGCAGCAGCAGCAGCAGCAGCAGCAGCAGCAACAACAACAACAACAGCAATAATGGTAAAAAAATAACACCAATAAGTGCTCTGTAATTTGTTTTCAGTTTTGACGGATCAAATGTTCCTTGGGAGGAATATGCGGCTGAAGCAGCTAATTGTAGACAAGATGACCCATACCAGATGACATGAACGTCAGATCATGATTGTGGATTGTGTCAATGAAAACAAGCCATCTTTTAAATTGCAGTATTAGTTTATTATGGGCTTACATAGTTTTTGTCACCATACTTAACAACTCAGAAGCGCTCTAAATTTAATGATTACTTATTTATACCCAGTTGTAATGACAATTCGGCAGCCATCGGGGCAGTCATTTCAAATCATATTTAACCCAAAAATACTTATGCTTTTTCTTTTAACTCTCCAGAAGGAATGGAACTTTAGTCAACTTCAGGAAAAGTTACACTCCGAAGTTAACCATGGAACAATTAAGAGCGCCCCGCTGATTTGAGTGGCGCTATATAAATGTTCAATTACAATTACAATTACAATTACAACAACTAAATGGCTGTCAATCTCAGCTCGTTGCACTTAAACTGCAAGATTGTGAAACGCTGATGAGCTTACCTCCATACCGTCGATACCGACAATTTTATCGTCTATAATTTCATCTACTTGTTTTCGTTTTAGAACAAATTTATCAATTTTCCATATCAGCATAATCGGAACACAACGTGTATAAATCACAATTAACGGCGTTTTAAATTCTTATATTATGTAACAGAGGGAGCTTTCAGGGGATGAGGATTGAGGAGTCATATTAAGCCTGCCTTATGAGTGAGAGAAGGTCCATACACGGATTTGTAAACGATGAGGGAATATAGAGTTATGTCAGAAGTTTATCGCCGTGGCCCAGAATTTTGTCGCCCGTGGGCCAGTCACGGATGACCTTTGTGGCTGAAAGTCTGTCTGTCTGACTCTCTTTTGGCTCTTGGTCTCCCAGTGTATCTAAGCCTAAGTACTTCTCAGTCCTCACTCTGTCTACATACACGAAGCAAGGCGGAGACTGCGATCTCTGGGAAGGCACAATAATAACATATTGATTGGCATTGGTTAAAAAGTGGGGATACCGTACCCCCAGTCCAAAAGTGGGAGGTACGGGTACCCCTCGTACCCCCCACAAATTACGCCTATGTATACGGTCATGGTATTATATTATCTTAATCCACCAAAATTAGATTTTCAACTCTTTTCTTGGTTAAATCAATTTAAAGTTTCTTATATCCTTCACATCGATTGAAAATTTTTAATACAAGACAGGCCAACATATAATTACTTTGGTTACCTTTATTTCTTTGATGAGAGTGTAAACACCTTGCATCCTCATCGCCTCTTTAAGTAATTTTAATACATGATAGACCAACAATATCAGTGTATTATTTTTAACTCACCGAAATAATTAGGTAACCTGTCCTTTATGCCACGATTTAATCTTAAAGTAGGCCCTTATCTAATATTCTCATCATCGCTTGCTAACTCCTGTTGATGTACACCTATCGTTCGTCGCCCCAATTGAAGATAGGTCTGCGTCGTCCAATATGATCAACTATTCTCATCTTTGGTTTTGGAACTTCAAACTCACGCATTCACCTGTTGCAACTTGCAAGCCATCAATTGTGACGACAAAATCTTAGCAATGAACTGGCTATTAATACGGACGTCTCAAAATGTAGACCTCATAATGTGCATGCATAATTATCTGAAATGCATATATGCAAAGGAGGTGGAAGTGAGGGGTGGGGTGAGTGTTTAGCTCCAACAGTTTCTATAGTCTACTTATTTTGGCAAAAGAGGCCGCTTACGTCGACAGGAAACAGTTACACAGTTCTCATCGTGTCTGAAGCCGATTGCGGTTGCTTTGTTTGTTTGCTATGCAAGAATGAGCCTTTGTGCGATATAATTGGACCACAGTGTATAGTCTGATACATCGACTGCGTCTGTCGACCTGTGTGACGACAATCTAGAACCTGACCTATGGAAAGTAGGCCTCATTCAGAGACACTGTGATTGACTCGACTGACGACGTCAGAGAGCCGTCTTCTGCTGAAGTCCAAATGACACAAGTCATGATTCTTCAGATTTGGGCCAAATCATATGGGCTCAATGTAATTAATGGGTGTTAGATGAGGGGGAGGGAAGATAGAGTAGTGGTAACACTCATGGCTAGGAGAGCATAAGGTACGCGGATCGACTCCCGTAATCCCCCCCTCTAGGGCGGCGCCTTGCAGAGCTGCCAAACCGTGTGTTTAATTAAGATATTGATTGTACTTTCATGTTTCAATGTAATCTTACTGCGTCTGTCGGTTTGAAATAATAAAGAATATAATAATAATAATTATTATTAGATTAGTCCAGGGTCTATGTTAGAACTCTGCTAAAGAGAAGAAGAAACTCGCTGCATGCGTGAGGATATTTCTGGAATTTTACGCTGATTTTTCTGGCTGGACATTGCACGAGAATCCTTGAAATTTGAACGGTATATTCCAGCAAGACGCTTTACTTAATTACATCACCTTAAGAACATATCAAATGTTCATTTAATGTCCAACATACTAGGGTGGCCAATTTTTATATTGGCAAAATTATTTCCCGGAATTTTACATCGCACACCCTCTTATTTGGTGAGAATTGATGTAAAAAGTACCCAGTAAAAATTTTAGGGCAATCCAACAAGAGGAAGTGGTCTCCCACAGCCCATTAAAAAACGTATGTCACCCCTGTGCAATCGGATTTAATAAAATTTCTGCAAAATTTCTAATGTTCCTAATTTGTTTACTCTTGACTGACCTGTAAGTGGAATTATACTTGTCAAGTATGTTACTTGCTGCAATGCACAGTTGCTAGATGCACCATGTGACTACTATGACTAACTGACTATAAGACACGAATTTTATGTTAATTTATATTTTAAAATTGTTTATATACTAATTTTTTTTTACATATTTCTCAATATTTTATAATACTCTATTTTCAATTTTTAGTATTTATTTCTAATTATCTGTAAACACCTTTCTTGTTTGTTGAACTCAGTATTTGGGCTTAATAATTAATTAATACAGATAATAATAGTCTAGATTTAAGCAGTGTTTTTGTGAGCGGAAGCTCGCAATGTTTCACAAGAAACATTTGAAGCAACGGTAGGTCTACAGCTTATAACTTCCACTTATTGCACACTTTGATGGCAAACTGCTGCCAGATCTTGACGAAACCAAGTGTGACTGTCTGCCAATTGTTGTATCTGGTTTGGATGTTGAGAAACTGCTTGGAATCGCCAGGCTTTCGGCCGGAACTAGAGTTCTCATGGGTCAGAAGATTGTGGAATTCTTACACGAGTGGCCAGGTGTCGAAGAGCACCTGGCAGGTCTTTCCTTCGGCACAACTTCAAGCAACACCAGAATCCAGAACATACATACCATATACACTTTAGAAATAACTCAGTCCGTTGAGAGAAACCATCGGCCTCTATTTTTCCTGAGAGTGAACGCTGAACCTTCAACAAGGTTACAGGTTCAGCGGGTATCTAAACGGAAGTGGGGAGTGGGTGGGTGCACTGGGTGGGCTGTAGAGTAATGGATAACACACTGGCGTGAAGAGCAGTAGGTACCAAGATCGAACCCAGTAGACCCCGTAAGGTTTATTCAGCCTTCCACTCGCTAGGTGGCAGCGGTGGTTAAAATGAATAGTAGGCCGTGATTGGCGCCCGGTTGGCTGCCGTATAAAGACAGTTATATTCGACTCCTGTAAAACTGTTATCATGTGCTTCTACTGTATACATGTATGTAAGGCGCCCTGCGTGGCTGGCATTTCTACTATAATTATTAATTATGTATGTTCACTGTACAGCGCAGTGCGGTTAGCAGGCGCTTAAAATAAAGAAAAGATTTTCCCCCCGAGGTACATATGATCCCTCGGGAGTTCAAAAATTAAGGGGGCACTGTTCACAGATGGTTTTATTATTATTATTATTTATTATTATTATTTTTTTCCCCCGAGGTACATATGATCCCTCGGGAGTTCAAAAATTAAGGGGGCACTGTTCACAGATGGTTTCATTATTATTATTATTATTTATTATTATTATTTTTTCCCCCCGAGGTACATATGATCCCTCGGGATTTCAAAAATTAGGGGGCATTGTTCTGGAATGGCTAGTCTTCGCAGATGGTTTTATCGGTGCAAAAGGTGCTAACAAAAGCGACAGCATTGAAGCTTTGGATTGCCATAGATAAGCGCTGATAAAGGAAAGTAGTCTCTCTATTGTCTCCTGATATTTGGGCCAGGCGGTAGCCGAGGAGGTTGATCAGTGCGAGGCCTTCCTGATTTATTGGACCCAGAGTTTCAAAGGCCAAGGGCACAAAGCAATATGATGACAAAATGGCAGTATATTTGGATGTTTTTCTGTCCGCTGCTATCTCGGCAGCAGCCCCTGCAACCTCAGCTGATCTGGTGCGGTATGATTCTGCCAGGGTGTCAATAACAGTGGCGTCCCATGCAAGGCATTTACCACCCTCCCATGGGATAAGAGTTACCCCATCAGGACGTCTCCCATCAGACCTGACAAGTCCAGTGGGCTCCTTTGTGGCTGGAAAGCCAGCTTTGGTGAGGCCACGCCAAATGATGTCGTTTAGTAGAGCATGTCTGGCAGTGCGACCTGGCCCGAGGCTGCATGACATCCCATGTGAGCCGTCCTCTTGGACCGTCGCTCCACAAGGGCATTCGTGAGGAGCACATAAATCCGCCCCGAGGCGCAGTCCTGTTGCGATACGGACTGCTTCGTCATTTAGCCTCAGTCCACAAGCGCTTATGGGGAGCGCTAGTAGCCAATCACCTGCGTGCGGTGAGGCGACTGCCTTCAGCCTGGCCTGGTGGTAATCTGTTGTTATCGAGGCCTCTAAAGCTGCCATGTCTTTCATAATGAGAGGGTGGTCCCAGGCACACTGCTTATGGGAGAGGGTTTCTTCGGGGAGTGGAGCACCCGATTCAGTTAGCCACTGTTATTATTATTATTATTATTATTATTATTATTATTATTATTATTATTATTATTATTATTATTATTATTATTATTATTATTATTATTATTATTATTATTATTATTATTATTATTATTATTATTATTATTATTATTATTATTATTATTATTATTATTATCTGAGATACAAGACATAAACATTAAACAGCGACTCCTTAGGCCTTATCCCAGTACCACTGGTACAATTCTTTCCATCGACCACGTGCACCGACAAACTCAACCTTCGATACCAACAATTAGGCACACCTTCTCTCATTTCAGACATAACACCTCTCCATTTTCTCCTAGATCAAGCTGGACCGGATGGACGTAGTGGCGGCGTTGCTTTCCTTTATATGTTACACCTAAACATTTCTCGCTTCCCTTCACCTATTATAACCCGAAGCTATTTAAAATCTCAATCTCTGTCTTAAACTCTGGAAACGATCGTCATACCTTATTAGTCCGTCGGCTTGTGTAAGGGAAGAAAATTGCGATTGACTGACATCTTTGTAATTCAGATTAAGTGGTATGAGTGTTAAGCACTCCGAATGCACACGCAATGGAGAATATCTTTGGACTCCAACATGTCTCTTTCAGACCATGTTAAAACCGTATGCAAATCTGTTCACTTTCACATTAGCCTACTGATTGTAGCAATGCTAGACTTATCTAATTTCTTGTTAGCTTAATTAATTTAACATAGGAGATAGTATAAGCCAGTGAAAGCTTTATGGATTCAATTGGACGTTGGTGTTAATCAACGGAGGCATCACGTGACCAGCCATCTTCGACTGATTGCTATGACGATCGGCGAAATTAACGAATCAGGAGAAAGAGAATGAGTTATTCCAAATGGTGCTGAAGACGTTGGTTGCGGCTGCGATCTGACTTTGACTTAGATGCGAGTAAGGCTAATTATTCCCACAAGTCATCGGATTATATACGTTTGTTTACGGAGGACTTGGTCCAGAGGCCCGGGAAGTGTTTAAAAGTTGTGTGAGCCAACCAAGGCAAGGGACACACACACACACACACACACACACACACACACACACACACACACACACACACACACACACACACACACACACACACACACACACACACACACACACACACACACACACACACACACACACACACACACACACACACACACACACACACACACACACACACACACACACACACACACACACACACACACACACACACACACACACACACACACACACACACACACACACACACACACACACACACCCACACACACACAAACACACACACACACACACACACACACACACACACACACACACACACACACACACACACACACACATATATATATAAGGTGGATAAAATTATCCATTATATCCGATATGATGTAAAAGAATATTTTTAAATTTTTTACAAACACTGGAAAAGTTTATTATACTCAATATGCAGGGATGGGCAGTAGACCTAATTCAATTGATGTAATTGAAATTATGCAATTTGAATTACATATTGTTATTGGTAATTTGTTGTTCTGTGTCAAGGTAATTTGTAATTTGTAAGTGAATTACATTTTCCATGTAATTTGTAATTTCAAATCACATGCTGTAAAATAAAATTACTTATTTTAAATTAACCATGTTAAATTATTTAAAAAAAATTACTCTTACTTATTTGACAAATGGAAGTCACACATTCAATTTCGATTCAATTCTCTCTTGATAGTTTGATGCGCTTGCTGAAAATTGGGGAAAGCTGTCACACTTATGAACACTCTAGGACTGCCATGCGTCAAGGTTGTTGAGCTTGGCTTCATGTTTGAGTATACCCATAACCCAGATACTGTAGCCAATCGCTACCGGTTTGGATAGGTTGCAGGGTCAAGATGACTGCTCCCTGCCTTGCATATCGCTCCATAGCCAATGAGCTGTTCTGCCTCTTTGGAATAAACTCCCGCCAGATTTGCGACAAACATCAGTTCCTTCCTACGAACTCATCAACAAACCTCACCTCTTGCCATCTTTCTACAGGTCTCTCACTCAAAACTTAAACACTGCTCTTTCACAAATCTTAACCCGACTCCTCCTCTTCCACTTGCCTCCCTCGTCGCTGCAATTCTAAGCACCATCCACCGTAGTCGTCTAACTGCCTGCCTGCCTGACCCATTTCCACCTTTGCATTTGCTGTAATATATCTATATATTATATATGTATAATGTATATATATATATATATATATATATATTACAGCTGTCTTAATAATTTTCTGTCCTGTGTCTTGTCTCTATGCCCAAATTCCAACCGTGCACTCTCTCCCAAGCCTTGTACGATGATATATTGCGCGTGTCATCCATCAAAGCCGCCTTTGGATTGACCATGGACAGGAGAAATCCTATCTTTCAACAGCCAACTTGTAGCTTGCAGAAAGTCAGGTTTCCAGTATCCATGATTCTCTTGGCAGTCGCTTAGCTCGCTGATCCTTCCCTAATTAGGGTCACAGCTGGCAATTGCCGGCACTCGTGAATCTGAGTCTGAAGTTTCTCCTAAACACGAGCTTGGCTCTGTTTGACAAAGGGTCCTCACATTTTATCTAATCACTATTAGATTTTAGGGCGCAAATGATATTTTTCATTGTATCAATACCCAAAAAGTTGTGTGAGCATGCGCCTGCCTCGGCGCCACAGAGCCAAATCTTTGTGAGCACCGGCGCCTTTGGCGCCATAGGTTCCCGGGCCCCTGACTTGGTCATCAAGTCGAAGAGTTGTTGAATGGATATTTCGTTGCCAAGTGAGTAAAGTCGTAAGCATCGTTTCGAAGACGTTAAGACTTACAGATCAACTGCACGAATCGCTGTTGTTGTGTCTTCTGTAAGACGTGACCTGCGGATATTTAGATCTACGTTGTAACTGTTTGACTGTTTGTGATATCGAATGATGATCTCGCAAGATGGCGTTGTGTTGAGCACTAAGGCCGGTCACAGTGAAGTTCAAATATTACGAAATTCTCGCGGACTTTACTACAAAATATTATTTTACATCTCGAAATATCTAACTTTGCTGCTCGGGACTTCATACGAGCAATTTAAATTCAGGTACAAGGTCGTTGTCTATGTTAATCACGGAAAGAAGAAACTCATCATCAACATCCACACTCGGATATACGCCCCCTGACCTGTGACCTGCGAGTTCGCTATAAATAAACAAGTTTTCCGATCAGCGTGTTCTCTCTCTCGATTATCTCTCATCAACAATTTTCTAAAACTATCTCCATAATCGACAGGATATTCACTATGGCAAGGAAAGGAATTAAGGTCGATGACCTACACGAGGTGCTACAGGACGCGAAAATAGTAGAACTCCTAAAAAGCCAGTTCAAGGAAATACTCGCTCCAACTGTCGAAGCCCTCTTCAAAGGCTTCGTGGAGGACTTCTCCTCCAAACTCCAGGACCTGGTCGCCAAATCCGCAGCTGCATTGATCAACATACACTGTGAAAAACAATCCCAGCAGATGTCAAAGTTGGAGTCTGACAATACCCATCTTAAAACAAGACTTGATGAAATTGAGAACCAGCTAAGACAAGACAACTTGATGTTCTACGGTCTGGCTGAGTCTGCAGAAGGGCCCAAGAAAGGATCAGCCAATTCTCAATTTCCGAGCCATCTGCAGTCGTCGGACTACTCTCCAGCTCAGTCTGTAATTGACCTCTGCAACACTCACCTGGGCGTGGAGGTGAGGGCCGCTGATCTCTCATACGCCTATCGCATATTCAGCAAATCTAGCACCAACTGTCGCCCTGTCATCGTGAGATTTGCGAATCGGCACACCAGAAATGCAGTTCTTTCCGCCCGAAAATCTCTTAGGAATGCAGCATCAACGAAGGCAGTGTTCATCAATGAACATTTAACCAGCCAGAATGCGCTCATCTTTGCCAGGGCTAGACACCTCGTGAAATCCAAGACGCTCCACTCAGCTTGGACCAAAGGAGGCGTTACCCACGTCCGCCTGCTGGGAGGTACTGATGACAAGCCTAAAAGGATTACCTCCCTTGAAAATCTCGAGAAGCTCATTCCATGAGACTCCTCCTCAAACTGTCAGAACTCCCTGTTCGAACTCGTCTAGTGAAGATCCACTTTCCAGTCTCCTGGTTCCGGCTTTGACAGTAGATAAGTTGTTTAGTTATTCTTCTGCTTAGTTTAGTATTTATTGATCGATTGTAATTGTTTAGTCTTGCTGCTGGCTCCAGTTGCTACAGTAGCTAAACGACGCTTAGTCTAGTGTGTTTCATTCCTATGATTGTGGCTGATTGGACTCTCTTACAACCTGTTCTTTGCTCCAGTTGTAGCATTAGTAAGAAGAGGCCTACCCCATTGTGCGTAATCTCGCATTGTGCTCTCGCAGCAATAGTTAAGATTATGCTTACTCGTTTGTGCTTTACTTTTGCGTTTTGCACAGTTCAGTGTGACGATGATTTTGTAAGATGAACCTTATTCTCTTGTGCTTGATTTGCGTTGTCGTTCATTGCTATGCGCACAATTTAATGTCAAGGGAGTTTATCCCCTCAGCAATGCTTGTTTCTCACTGGATCTGATAAGAGGAAGAACTTAACTCTGCCGCTCCTATAGTCTAGAGGATTTTGAACTCTTATGTTTATTTGGTTTGCCTGATTAATTGTTTAAATTGTTCTGTTCATTCTCTGACGTGTTACGGACGTACTTGCCTTGGATGTATCTTATACCTAGTTACTACTAGTTACTAAATGCTTCTTAGCACTTATTCGCACAATGCATTGCTTTAAATTGTGTCATCTCGTTGCTTTATCTGTGCTATGCTCGCAGAATGCTCGTAGAACGACCATTAGCATAAATCGCTACTAAGACAATTAACTGTTGCCGCCCTCCTGCAACTTGCGAATGTCGCTGTTGACTGGCTGCACTCTCGACCGCTGTTGTTGTTTGTTATTGGTTATTGTGGGGTATGGCAGGCTGCGGGTCTCATTCCTGCTGCCTTTGCTTAGACTCATTAAAAATCGACGCTTCTCATTATTTAAATGAACCCTGTGGGCCCGTTATCTGTGTGGGGTGTGGGAGTGGGTGTCACCTCAAATGCTTTATGGAAGAGTATGGGACCAATTGCTCTGATGTCACCTGGCTTTGTAGGAGTTGCATAAGTAACATTTTCCCATTTAATGCTGTTGTTAACCATGACGACTTCTTGGCAACTGTTTGTCCCGTTCCAACTAGATCTTACTGCCTTACTCAACTGAATGAGGGTCCTAAATTGGATGTAATTGCCGTTGACCAAGATGATCATCCCCTCTTAAATAACACTGACATTGACCCCGACTCCAACCTATACACAGGCCTTTCGTGGGACAGTCCTTATACCACACCTGACGCATTGTCTGAGGGCCTAAAAGCTGTTCCGCATTTTCATATTATGCACCTGAACTGCAGAAGTGTATTGAATAAAACAATAGACATAGAGGATTTACTGGTACAGCTTCCAGTCTCAGTGTTGGCTCTAACCGAAACCTGGCTTGATTCTAGCCTAGCCGAAACTATAAAGATACCTGGTTATAACTTTGTTAACATGCCTAGGACTTCTGGCAAGGGTGGAGGAGTTGGGTTCTTAATAAAAGAGGGCATATCCTTCCAACTGCTGGAATTGGGAGTCCATACTTCTTTTGAAGGGTCTTTTATAACTGTACAAACCAAGAAAGGCTCTAGTATTCTGGCAGCCATTTATAGGCCCCCTGGCTCAAACCTTGAGGAATTCTGCTCTGAATTTGATTCAATGCTATCAAAAATAACTGGTAAAAATAGACACCTCTTTATAATGGGCGACTTTAACATAGACTTACTTCGTGCTGAAAATCACCTCGGATCCAGTAAGTTTCTAGATGGTCTGACTTCTCACAATCTTTTACCCACTATAACGAGGCCAACTAGAATAACAGCCTATACCTCAACCTTGATTGATAATATTTTTACAAATGCATGGCCCAATATTGTTGAATCCTCGATTGTCATCTCTGATATATCGGACCATTTACCGGTATTAACTAGCTTTGCCTTGGATAGCCATGCCTGTAAAAACTCAACACCAGGTGAAAGTCGACTAGTAAACGAGGAAAGAAAAAAGTGTTTCCTTGCTGGTTTATCTGATATAAACTGGACCCCAGTATTAGAGGCCTGTAATAGCAACAATGCTAACTTAGCCTACGATCTCTTTATAGATAAATACAAAATTAACTATGACTTCGCATTTCCACGAAAACCTTGTCTTAAAAAAAAGTGAAAGCATTATAAAGCATCCATGGATGACTCGGGGGCTTCTTAAATCAAGGAACAAAAAGGCCTACCTTTATTTGAAATACGTAAAAAACCCTACTCCTGTTAATAAAAAAAGATTTACGACCTTCCGGAACATTTTTAAGACCGCTAGAAATAATGCTGAAAAAAGTTACTACTTGGCTGAATTTTCTAAACATAGTAATAACTTAAAAAAAACTTGGAACCTTATCCGATCTATAATAAAATTGGGGGAGCGAGACCCACCGATAGAGTCCCTTAAGATTGGCCACATAGAAAGCAATGATCCTCAAATTATGGCTAGTGCCTTAAATAACTACTTTTCTAACATTGCCCAGACTCTTGCTGACCAAGTTCCAAATACCCAATCTTCCTATGCTGACTATCTTAATCCCCCCTTACCTTGCTCCTTTGGCTTAATTCCTACCTCCCCAGAGGAAATCCTGCACTTATGCTCCTCGATTCATACTACTCATAGTAGGGGGCCTGATGACATAGACCCTTGTATAGCGGCCATTAGCTTGCCTTTTATAGCCTCTCCCTTAGCAGAAGTTATAAATTGCTCTTTAAATACTGGTGTTGTCCCCCTAGCACTAAAAATTGCTAAAGTAATTCCGATATATAAGAAAGGAAATAGGAATGATGTTGCTAATTACAGGCCCATCTCAATTCTCCCTTACTTTGCCAAATATTATGAAAAAATAATGTCTGACAGGCTTACCAACTATGTCCAAAAGTCCAATGTTATATTTCACTCTCAGCATGGCTTCCAAGCGGGGCATTCCCCTTCTTTAGCGCTAATTAACATGTATGATAAAATCTCGGACTCCTTCGAAAATAATGAGTATTCTATAGGTATCTTTCTTGATCTCGCTAAAGCCTTTGATACAGTGAATCACGATATACTTCTTCATAAATTATCAAATTATGGCATCAGAGGCACCCAATTAGCCTGGTTCACCAGTTACCTAGAAAATCGTTTCCAATTCGTTTACTGCAATGGCTCGCAATCTGACGCAAGGAAAATCACTTTTGGAGTCCCCCAAGGATCCAACCTGGGCCCCCTCCTTTTCTCCTCTACATTAACGATCTACCTAATGCCTCCCAAATTTTGTCCTTTATTTTATTTGCAGATGATACCAATGTATTTCATTCTGACAAATCGTACTCTAACCTAGTTCTGACTGTTAATAATGAACTTAAACGGGTAGCCGAATGGTTTTCCTCCAACAAACTTTCTCTAAATATAGATAAGACTGCTTACATCCTCTTTAAATCACACAGGAAGGTTGGTCCCCCTGATAATTCCCTGAAACTCGCCATAAATAATACCGCCATTACGCAAGTCAACTCTACCAAGTTCTTAGGTGTCATTGTCGATCAGCACTTGACATGGAGCGAACATATTAGAAGTATTTCGACTAAGATCGCAAAAAATGCAGGCCTAATTCACCGTGCCTCCAGCAAGCTCCCGCCCTCAGTACGCACCCAATTGTATTACTCCTTAATTTATCCGTATTTATCGTACTGCAATATTGTATGGGCATCCACTTACGACTCCAGACTTCACAAACTTGTTGTCTTGCAAAAAAGAGCGGTACGTTCCATCTGCAGAGCCCCATGGGGCTCTCATACAGGCCCTATTTTTGCCCGTTATAAGTTACTAAAAATTGATCAAATAAGGCAATTTCAAATTGGGGTCTTCATGTTCAAATTTAGACGAGACCTTTTACCTGCGAAATTTAAGACCCTCTTTCACCAGGGTTCCGACATCCACTCCCATTTCACGAGGAATTCGAATAAATATCGCATTATATATGCTCACTCCAACACTCGTAGATTTTCCATTAAAATCACAGGGCCCCAGGTTTGGAACGTTCTCCCCCCCTCTCTCCAGCAGGTGGGGACCCTTCAGGTTTTCAAAAGAATGCTACGCCTGCACCTTATTGTCAACGACGCAAGTTCTTGAATGTCCTACTATTAACCATGTATTAGTTAAGCTCTTAGTTAAGTCTTTAATAGCAACGTTATTAATTATTAGAAGTGTTTCTGTTCCCTTATTTTTTCTTTTCTGTGATCAATTATCATTGCTCGGTTATTTAATACTTCACAGTATTTCCTTATTCCAGCTTATTGAGCCATAACCACTCTTATCTTTCTTCTTCTTCCCTTGGTTTCTTTACTGCCTCAGGTAGCGGCGGTCTCTGGTCAACCTTCAATAGGTATAACAAACAGAACACTCCATAGTAACTTAAGCCATTCAAGCTGGTCTCTAACTACCCTGCAATTACTTGTTGCAAGTAGGTGTCCCTACTAGCGGGATTATTTATCCCTTCTGGGCCTACCATTGTAGCCATCTTGTTGTTCATCCTTTTGTAAAATTGATTGCATTGTACATTTATATGGTTGCAATAAAGAATTTTTGATTTGATTTGATTGATTGATTGATCCAGACGTAAACTGTATACGGATTAATCGATTTCCACGAATCGTCAAGTAACAGTAACTACCAGCCAGAAGTGTGCTTTCCACTGTTGAATTGAACTGATTCTAAACTGTGTACGGGAACTGGATTCTTCGCCACGTTCTGCGTCATCTACGGAGAAAGAGGAACTGTTGTTTAAACCCGTTTTGGACCAATGTTCGTTTTACGAACACATTTTTTGATGACGTCACATTGGATGACGTCATCACTTTAGTTTTTATACAGGTGCTCCTATGTCAGCTAAAAGTTTGATATGTCGCATAAATCGCCAAAAATTGCTGGTTTTAAAGAGTTGAACTGATTTTGTCTAATGCTAAATCCTGCAGCAACCCTCTTTTGTTTGCAAATTTGTAATTTCGGTTCGATATGTGATATCGCACGAGCTGATGAGTATTTGACAATTGCACATATTTAGCACAAAGCACACATACCATTTGCATAATTTACTGTAATATATAGAGTCTTAAAATTTTGATATCTGGGTCATGTTCGTAAAACGAACATTGGTCCAATATGGTACTGATGACGTCAAGTCAACGTTGATTTATATATGCATAATTCTGATCCTGAGCTACATGTATCAACCAAATCATTTACATATACATATTTACATATAAAGGAAGGAAACGTAACAGATGAAGAGGAGGATGAGGAGGGAAGTGGCATTCCCAGTGATGTGTATGGGCAAATATAGAGGCCGATTACTCGGCTTCCTAGGCGAACCCAGATGCACGTCACAATGATGGTGACACTGTCTTGGAGGTTCCTGTGGTCAACAGTTCTGCACCACTGGCTAGCCGCTAGCAGAACACAGAAAGAGCCTAAACATAAGAAAATATCAGACAGTTGAACCTCCCGAGTGTCACGCTCTTATTTTCGACAACTTCTTCACTTCATTGGAACTCCTCACAACACTGAACGTGACTGAAGGATACAGGTTTTGCTGCAACTGGGACAACACGGAGAACTGCCTGCGTGACTGCCCTCTGATGCAAGATCAGCGAGCAGTAATCGAATATCAGGGCAATGGAAATGTTGTGGTGGCTTTGTGGAAAGACAACAAGCCAGTGTTCGTAACACCAAACCATGTCGGTGTGAGTCCAACTGTGTCCAAGAGACGCTACTCCAGTGTTGACACATCCAAGTAATCTGCCCTATGATGATTGACCCGTACAACAAGACAATGGGTGGTGTCGACCTACTTGATAGGTTTCTCAGTGAATACAGGCCGGGCATGCGCGGTAAAAGTGGTGGCTCTGCTTCGACACCCATGCTCTCAACATATGTGTAGTGGCTGCCTGGAGAGTGCACGTGGAAAAATGGATCAACTGGAGTTTGTACGATACATCGTCCGAACCCTGTTCCAGGGAAGTTTCAGTCGGGTTGTTGTACCGAGAGCAGTTCTACCCGACATACGCTATGACGGTGAGGGCCACAATCCGGAGAAAGGCAAAAACTGAGGGCCGTTGCAAATTGAAAGACTGTGGCAAAACACAGTCTGGATATTATGTGCGTGAAGTGCAACAAACGCTTTCACCAGAAGTGTTTCACGGCTTCTCATATTCCATCGTAGCATATAGTGACGAATACATGAATAGTCAGGATTTCCGATTTCTACAATTTCGATGCCACTGGCTACAAATTTAAGTCATTTTTTTGTGATATATACCGAGAAGTTGCTGCTGAAAACATTACATTTGAGACGATTGTTAACAGGAATTATCCATTTCTATCATAGGCACAGACTCGGGGAATTATTTTGGACAAGTTTACCCCAGTGATTTCTATTATGGTCTTGTGTTACAATGTAATTTTGTACATGTTCAATATTTCACATGATGTAAGTAGCCTATTGGCCCAATGTTCGTAAAAATGAATTAATAATCTTCTGATCACACCAAATACTTGTGTGTATCGGGATATATATTTGATCAATGCTTCAGTCTATATCAGGATTGCAAAGGGGCAAATCTATTGTAGTTGTAATCGTAATTCTGATCTCCAAACTTTAAAAGTGCCACTCGAAGGCCAAGCACAGGGCATCAGCCCAGCCACGAGCGCTACGTCAAATCAGAGGGTGTTTTTCAGAGAGTAGTCCAAAAAGGTTCCGAGTCCGGTTTGCAGGGCGCAGATCAAGAGAGGAGGCAGAGCTGCTGTAAAGGCGGTTGTTGTTTAGGGCGAGAAGAATTGGAAGGCGGAGTAGCGGATGAGTCAGGGTAGGAGTAATTGAAAAGGTGAGACAAGTTTTGAATGGAAAGCCCGGGGGTGATGGATAGAGGGACACGATGAGGACGATGGAGGACGTAGCATTGACGACGGGGGAACCGAGAATCTACGGAATTCAGTGGGAGATCCAAAGGCGTGGTGACGTGTTGGACATGGTTCGGTTGGAGAACTTGAGATGAGTAGAATAGTGACGGGGGGGGGGGGGTAAAAAAGATCAGGTGCATGGGGCGGGTTGTCTGGATGCTGAAGAGATCACGGAGGTACTTGGGCTGGAAATATTGTAGGGAGTTGTACGTTGGTGATCGGACTTTGAAGTGGATTCACTCTGAGATTTTGGCTCTAGGACAATCGCTCACAGGGACGATCACTCACAGGGCGATCGCTCATAGGACGATCGCTCATAGGACGATCGCTCATAGGACGATCGCTCATAGGACGATCGCTCATAGGACGATCGCTCATAGGACTGTAGACTGTATTAGATTACGGCTAGATTAGATTTTAATAATTAGACTCGATATGAACAAACTCTGATAAATTCATAATAATTCTTGTTTTAGAAAGTATATGATTTAGTATTCCCAGCCTCAATTAAGACGATATAGTACTGAAGTTCTCAAGTGCTATGGTTCTGTTTGGTCGAGCTGAGCATGACCTTGAACCAGATGCTCTATAAAATGTACAATCATATAGGTCTAACATGTACAATCATATCGGTCTAAAAGCCTTCGATGGCATCGACTACAGTTGGCTGTATGTCTGGATTTGTGGGGTGTCCTGGAATGTTCCACCCCCAGTCAAAATCAGGCTCACCAACCCTCAGCCATGAGTTCAGACCGGATGTTGTTCATAACTCTCTGATTACACCACATCATTGACCTACAAATTACTCTTTTAGAGTCAAATATTGAATAGGAATTTACAAATGATAGGTTGTCAAATCACAGTATCAGACCCTTTTAAAAAGTTGGGACTTTGCGTCCATTCAAATAGATGATTGGCGATGGATGACACAGGGAGCTAAAGAATTCGATGGAAGAGATTCTCGGTTGCACGGATTGGAAGAAAGAGGCCATGCATGGCTGATGTGGAGAAAGTTGGAGAAGAGGAGACTTCTCTTTATATTCGTCTTCGTAAGTTCAGATAGATATGCATATGTGTTTTAACATGAGCTTATTTTGCATAGGTTAGGACATGTGGTTTGTTAGCGTAGAGCGCACTTGAAGAATGTATATATATATATAGGGACTGCTTGGTTTGAGACACGTTTGTTGCGAACCTCATCGCTTGCTGTCGCTTTTTTTGTCGCTACGAAGTCGCAACGAAGTCCAGAAACATACATGTATGACGACGTCTACAATCAGCTATCAGTCGGTCTTGACATTGGGCCTCTCTTGTATATTTTCTATACCGCCAACCTAAGCCAGTTCCTTGTTTCTTTGGGAGTCACGACTCATCAGTATGCAGATGATACACAGGCATGAGTTCACTGACCAGCCATAGAGGCTATCTGTCGTTGGAGAAAATGCTTCAGACATCGAAGGAGATCTGTGCCTGAATGTTTTGTTCCATTTTGTTCGATCCTAGTTTTCCAACCGTCCAACCGTTTCCGGCCAAACCCCGAGAAAACAGGATGACCTGGTTGTTCCATCTACTAGAACATCCATAGTGCTGTACAGAACAGAAGCCTCGCTGTGGTCGATCCAACTTTCTGGAATAGGTTACCTATTATCTTACGACATGAGCTTCTCGGTATTTCTTTTCCTCTATTCCGTAAGCGCCTGAAACCCATTTTGTTCGATCCTAGTTTTCCATCGTTAGGTGGAGAGCGTCTCTGATGAGTTTTTCTTGAAGAGGCGCTATATAAATCTGTGATTACAATTACATTTGAACACAATCGATTCTACGTACTTCAGGAACTCATGACTTGCTGTCATCTGCAAACTCTAGTTGGGAATCTGTTGGTTGGACTCTGCATGTGTGATTTCTGGTGACTGTTCTGGTGACTGTTCTGGTGACTGTTCTGGTGACTGTTCTGGTGACTGTTCTGGTGACTGTTCTGGTGACTGTTCTGGTGACTGTTCTGGTGATTGTTCTGGTGACAGTTCTGGTGACTGTTCTAGTGACTGTTCTGGTGACTGTTCTGGTGACTGTTCTGGTGACTGTTCTGGTGACTGTCCTGGTGACTGTTCTGGTGACTGTTCTGGTGACTGTTCTGGTGACTGTTCTGGTGACAGTTCTGGTGACTGTTCTGGTGACTGTTCTGGTGACTGTTCTGGTGACTGTTCTGGTGACTGTTCTGGTGACAGTTCTGGTGACTGTTCTGGTGACTGTTCTGGTGACTGTTCTGGTGACTGTTCTGGTGACTGTTCTGGTGACTGTTCTGGTGACTGTTCTGGTGACTGTTCTGGTGACTGTTCTGGTGACTGTTCTGGTGACTGTTCTGGTGACAGTTCTGGTGACTGTTCTGGTGACTGTTCTGGTGACTGTTCTGGTGACTGTTCTGGTGACTCTGCCCTATTGTTCTTAAACGGAAGATATTGGTCTCAAGTGACGAAATTTGGAGGAGAAGAATTCTAAAAAATATTTTAACACCCTTTGACAATTATTTCTTCCGAAAACACGTGACTCGCCATGATCTTTTAAAAATAATATTCGTTTATTGATTCAAACTAATAAAAAATACGCAGTAAGATTACATGATATATAGTAGTAACAGACGATAACAAGTTTAACAGGAGTCGAATCTACCTGTAAGGCAGCCTCTAAGACGCCCAACTGTCCTACTGTCCTTAATGTCGCCATCTAGGGAATGGAAGGCTGAGTCTACCTTGTGGGGCTTGCAGGTATCGAACCCACGTCCTTCCGATCTTCTGATATTCATACCAGCATGTTACCATCAAGTGAATATTTATCCCACAGCTATAAGTCTAAGAAAGGTTATCCCGGTGTCCATAATAAGGTTTTATGCTACAAAGAATCCAAAAGACTCGTGCTTTCCAATCTGCTGTATTTATATTCTATGATCTATAATATCCAATAACAAGTCAGTTGCTCTGTAGCAGTTCAAATGACCTTGACAATCAAGGTAAGTTGATTGTCTAGGAAGTTTGCAATATCTGTTTTTCTGCGAACCACAGCGTATAAAGACAAACCTTGTTTTTAACAAAATGCTGCAATCCTTCCACAAGACATGAACAATGGTCACAATTCTATCGATTACAGTTCCTGAGAAACCAAAAATCAACAATAGCAGGTGAAGTGACCTTGAGCTGCAAGGTTATCCGGTAATCGTACAATGTAACTTTAACCGTTTTTGGATTCCTCGAGCCCCCAATAAAACGAAAAAGACACAAAGAACATCATTCTGACACCTGTAATTTCTGCCAAACCAAAGATTTACCGCATCAGGTCTAATGACCTTGAGCAACAACGTCGTCCGATGGTCATACCTTTTTGAATTCCGAGACTCCAAAAAACATGGAAAAAATACCAAGAACACACCGCTCGAACACTTGTAGTTTCTGCGAAACCAATTGTTAACAGCAACCGATCAAGTGACCTTGAACTACGAGGTCATGAGATGCGATGGTCATACGATGGTCATAGTACGATGCTGCAGATTATGACTTTGTTGGATTTTCACAACCCCGACGAACCTATCTTGGACTGAGAATTTCTGTTTATACCTCACAGATGCTAAGATGATAATATTTGACAATAAAGGTCAAGCGATCTGGAAAATGAGGTTCAGTTGAATGTTGCTACTATTTTAGATATAGGTTCTTTGCCTTTCTCGACCCGGAACATAAGCGCAAACATTACGTCTTTATCACCAATAGTTCTTAGATACTTTTGGGTGATGGTAAATAACCCATTTTGCGGCATGAAGGTTGATGACATTTAACGTCATTTAGAATAGCGCAGAGAACGTCTCTGATTAGTCTCTTCAGTGTCTTTATATAAATTTTCTTAATAAAGAAACAAAGAAACAGAAGAGGTCAGAAAAACCATTTTGGTATTCTTGACATGGTAGGTTGGATGAGGTAATAGGAACAAGACAGGTTAGTATAAGTGAAATAATAAAATAATGTCTAGAGGTTTGTTCCGGCAAAAGTGGATGACAGAAGAGGTAGAATTTTCGAAGGTTCTTAACTCTTCTCTTCAGTTGAAATCTGTTGGTCTTCCAATAGTCTTGACCTTCTCAAATAAAATTCCTGGAACCTCAAACGAATACTTGACTTCTTTCAACACTTCAACCGAAATCTTTGGAATTTTTCAATTTCTTAGGTTCTTCCGTCAGCTTAACACTTTAACGACGAGCTGCATTCGTTTCCCAATACACTCTCGTCCTTTAAAATGCTAAATCTGTGGAGACCTCAGAAATCACTGACGTCTGTGTTATGAAGTTAAAGTTATGTCATGTTGCAGAAAGTTTCTTTAGTAATCAAAGAGAAGCTATTTTATATGAAATGTCTCCGCAAAATTTTATGTCACTGAGCCTTTTACCAACGATATACACAATTGCCATAAAAAATCAGACCAGCCATTATTGGTGCTTTTCAAGATGGCGGCGTAGAGATTATAACGCCGTTACCGTTCAAACGGTACTACTGATTTTTTCTAGTCTACAACGTCATACTAAGCCTACGTATGATTGAGAATCTACACAAGCATCTACATTTATTGAAAACAAAAGTACATGCTCTATACTACTGGTTAACAACCATGGGCATACAGTAGGCCTAGCTCAAGAAAGGTGAATGTCTGGGTGTTCGTACCCATGTGTCGCCACTGCAATTTTAAATGTCCATGTACACTGGGTGAAACGACTCTTTCAAACTATTCATATAAGAAAGAGGTGGTTCTTTGGTAAATCTTCTTTCTTGAACAGAACATCAAAAGTCCATTTTGTCCAATCGGCGTCTAATTTCTTTTCTTCTCTTGGATCATAAACTTCGTAACCTCTTTGATAGAAAAATTCAAGAAAGCGGTCAACTCTTCGCCGTTCGTCTTCCGCAGCTCCGTAGCGTTTAGGATAGAGAACCCATTCCATCTGGATCATCACAACATCGATTTCATCAAAGAACTTTGCAGCACTTTTCCTCTGGAATATTTTGATTTCTGCTTCCTGTGTATCGATTTTAATGAACGCTTTCTTGTGTCGAATGAATGGTATTAGTTTGTTGAGTACAGTAACTTTAGCCGACAGACATCCAGGGCAGGATCCATTGTCGGCCATGAATGTATCACCACGATTCGACTCATCAACCTTCAGGAAAGTGGTCGCTTCCTCGTTAGAAAGAGCATAGTGAAAGACATCGACATTATTTTCTATTCTTCCGAGATGAACAGACTTGGCCAATCGTCGCACAGTGTCTTTATTAGGTTCAACTGAGACAACATGAATACCGGAATGTGCAATTGGCAGCGAATAGGTTCCGAGGTTTGCACCAAGATCCACAAATGACACGTCGGGATGGATGCTAAAGAACTTGAGTAGCTTCTGAACTAGGTCTGACTCATATAACTGACCGGCAACGACAAGTTTTGAGATGAAAATATCGCTCTGTGGATTGTAGATACACATCGGGAAGCTCATATTTCCGAGTGTCGCATTGACACATTGGACATCGGACTGATTGTCAAACTGCGATGGTTCGAGTACTTGTAATCCCGACAGTTTCTTTCTGTTGGTGTCAGTTGTTTCTTCCGAAGACCTAAGACGAACATTGCTTAAGTGATCCATGTCAACGTGTGCTGTGCTACGATGTACAACTGCTCTCATAAAAATCAGGAGAAGGATTCCACAGATGAAGATCCGCAACATTTTCTTTGAAGACATCGCTAAACTCCAATATTTAGGTTAAAGTAAGGCTTCGCTTGTAATAGTTCTAAAATATGAAATCCAAATTCGCGTTATAATTCATTATGTTATCTGAATATTTATGTTTGTAATATAATCATTGGCTCGTGTATTATAATACATTCATCAACACTATGAGACCTTAACTCATTCATCGTGGAAAAGGTTTTGAAACAGATGGCAGACAGCCTACGTCAATACGTTGTAATTAGGTTACTAAGTGGATCAGCCTCTGCCTGAAGAGAACTCATTTAAGTTGAAGGGATATTTGTTTAATTTAAAAGATCACTATCCAGAATAAGAATATTAGCAGTTAGAAGAGAAATCCAATTGGTCTAAAATATTTCGGGTAATGAATGCACGTATGTCTTACCGAGATGACGCTAATGTAATAATTTTTATTTTTGGAAAACATTATATAAAACCATGAAGAATTGTGCAGTGAATGGAGACAATTAAAACAGTTTGCTTGTTCTCGCTTAGATATACTCAGTATATATATATTGTGGGGCGTGGTGGCTCAGTGGTAAGTTCGGCGTGTTGTGACCGGAGGGTTGCAGGTTCGAATCCCACTCTAGCCGCTGCGTACGGACCTTGGGCAAGTCCTTCACTCGCGATTGCTCGTGGCGCTTCAGCGTGTCAACTCCGACACAGTATCAATGCTGTAGTCGGGAGCGCCTCTGAGTAGTAGTAGACTTGTGGAGGCGCTATAGAAATATCCGAAATAAAAAAATATGAATGTATTTGTCCCAATCCTACGGTGCTAACCAATATATATATGTGTACATAGATCTATATACATCTAGTTAGATATCTTTCTCGCTCTCGCATTCGCTATATATGCAAACATAGGCCTACAATTTACAATGTGATTCTCGTTAACGATGACGGTAACGAAACTGTTCGTTAACGAAAATAAAATGATTTCGTTAACGATATCTATAACTGTAACTAAAAATATAATTAACTATGACCATAACTGTGACGAAAATAACATTAACGAAAATTGACATGGCTCATTCATTCATCGTTATTTTCGTTACAAGAAAATAAAGAGTGCAATATTGATAAACATGAGAAAGCATTGTGAAAAAGTGTTCAGTGTATAGGCCTAAGGGGAGCAATGTAGTGGAAAACGAAATCGGATGTCGGTGAATGTGGAGCGTCGTATATTCATGAAGCTGAATGCACCCATTCTTAAAAGCCTATCAAAGCTCTAAGCAGCTTGTGTAACGCGTCTTAATATGCACATCTGTTGCGTTGGCCTATGTAAGCAATTTCGCTTAGCCTTATTGTATAACTAAAATAAAAATCCAGTGATTATAACTATAAATATGACTAAAAAAATACTAACTATAACTGTACCTGTAACCTTTAAGAACCTTTAAGAACCTTTAAGAAGAATCACACTGCACATTTATATTGGAAGAGCTATAGGATCATCTGACGTGTTCACTTCTCGCTAAGGCGTTGATGCATTAGAGGCTAATGATTAGCCTATTACTATGCTATGTAGCAGACTTAGCGTATTCTTGTCGGAGACCATTATAAAGATGGTAGGCCCCAACGGTCATCAGGCCTACGAGATGTAAACATCGTCACTGCAAAAGGATTACTGTCTTGTGTGATTTTTGATGAAGCAATTAGTCTGTAGCACCAAAAGCAATGCCGCCGGATAACGAGAAAAAATTCACTTCGAGGCTTCTTAAACTCGTGCCCAACCCATACAGGGACGTCATTGGGGGGGGATTTGCCTGCCTTAATTTTTGAAAAGAAGGGGAAAAGGAAGGAACAAGGAAAGGAGGAAGAAGAAAGGGGTAAAAAGGAAAAATGATATTAGAATTATTATATACTGCTGAGAAAACTAGAGTTTGCATAGCTTATTTTTTACATTTTTTTGCAACTAGGCCTATAAATAAACTCATCAAAACCTAATTATATTAAGTGACAATATGCACACTGCAGCATATCATGCAGCATTGGCTTACAGTTTTGCACATGTAGACTACAAACGAAACTTAACAAACTGGCCAAGTTCCCCAGGAAAAATACTGCAATGACGTCTCCGCTCCAGAAAAAAGCTTGAACCTGAACCCATGACCCGAAAAATGATACATGTATAGCGCATTTGGGTAAAGACGATATTGTGATCTTTTCAATGTGGCGAAAATGTTCTGGTGTCTGGATAATTTGTTCTGATTGTATCGCTTTGTGTTGTTTGGGAGCGTAGGCCCTAATTTATGACCGTAGTGTAATTTTAATTGGATGGGGCTTTTGAAAGTGCTCCAACAAATATGGGTGCCACGTTTTTGATTGACTGATAATATAAACGAACAGAACGTAGCCAAGTGTGTCACGAAAGAAATGTAATGCTCCTGTCATTGGCTACTTCTAATTAATGAACATTCATGACCAATGACGTCACAAACGACAATTCGTGACGATTAAGTACAGCGCCGATAATATTATTATTACTAGCTGTAACCCGTGAAAAATCACGGTAGGCCCTATATAAAAAACAATTATTATTGCAGTGATAACAATAACGTCATATTATAGGCCTATAGCCGTCGTCAAGACAACCGTCGCCAAGGCGGCAGTATAGTGACGTCACAATAGTGTTTGTTACGGGACGGACAGACAGACAGACAGACGTACAACGTTATTATGTTGTTTAATAACGAACATTTTTACGCGATTTAACTAAAGACGTCATATACAACGGCAATTTAACATAGCGCCGATAAATAAACGGGATTAAACTATTTACGACGGGCATTCACGACTTGATTTGACATAGCCTAGCGCCGATAAATAAATGTAGGCCTAATTAAATTAAACTAATTTAACTAAGTTTTGACCTAGAACATTGCTTACAATGCAATTTTCACAATTTTTTAAACTCTGAAGGTCATAATAAATTTCATGCTCATTGGAAAATACATTTTCAAATTGGTTTAAAACCGTTTAAGGACGAGAAAACTTCTAGTGTGTGTATAATGTTATGTCGGCCCTATATCTAGAGGCCTATAACACTATAACAGTCGTTTCTATGCAGGTTTGATAACTGAGTCATGTATTGATTTGTATGCTTTGTATATAAGTGAGCATATGAGCGCTTCTGAATGGCTCTCACGCTGGATGCGCCTTTATAATTGTCTGAATACAATACAATAACTAAAATGCTCTCAACTGGTTTGAAAGGCGTTGATGCAGCGATTTGATCTGCAAGAGCGGCTTTGAAAAATGCTAATACATGTATCAACTGTGCATGATAGATTTGGCCGTCAAGATAGTTGATGTAGATCTAATACTTCATTTTAAAGTGAAACGTATAAGCTTACTGTGTTTTTGGAAACGGACGAAATTAAAGACATTAATTTTATGGAGAAAAGTTATCAATGCGTGTGCATTTAAATAGAAGCCACGTACTACCGGCAACCCGCTCCTCCCGATCAATCTCTATCTCAGTCTTTCTCGACCTCCAGTCACTATCCATCTCCAGTTCTCCAACCGAGCCGTATCCCACGCAACACCACGCCTCTGGA
Source organism: Allolobophora icterica (assembly GCA_963556255.1). NCBI lineage: Eukaryota > Metazoa > Annelida > Clitellata > Crassiclitellata > Lumbricidae > Allolobophora > Allolobophora icterica. The sequence continues at coordinate 26,614,343 of OY744610.1, read as the reverse complement.
ACGATTTCCCACCTGAGTTCCGCAGATTCTCGGTGCCTCCATAATCAATGCAACCCGTCCTCCATCCTCCTCCTCATGCTCCTCTATCTATCACCCCCGGATTTCTACTCAAAACTGATGTCTCACCTTTTCAAGTACCCCTACTCAGACTCATCTGATCCTCCGCCTTCGAATTCTTCTCGCCCTAAACGACACCCTCCTTGACAGCTGCTCTGCCTCCTCTCTAGATCTGACCCCGTAGTAACCGGACTCGGACTTCCTCTGGGCTACGTTTAGGAAAACCCCTTTGATTTGACGCAGCGCTCGTAAATAGTCTGGTACCCTGCGCTTGGCCTTCGAGTGGCGTTTTACAAGTTAGGAGATTACGATTACGATTGCGATTACAATCATGAAGATATTTATAAGTAGAACTAAAGCTACATTATATAAATACGTAATAGACAAGGCTAAGCTAGGCACGAATTTATAATGTTACTTATTATGTAAGAAGGAGAGTTGAATGGACACAAGAGAAGGAACTTAGGCCTACACTGTTACCTCTGTTGAGTCATCTTTCAGGTCATATTGGGCTTATTATCCTCAAAATTTACTTCACTTTTACATGACCATCAAACTGCAAAATTGTTGAATTTTGTCCGTGGTATAAGCTAGATTAAAGTAAACTTAGAATGATATTTTGGCATCTCAGTTATGACTATCACTTGCATAAACAGCCAATTAGTTCACTCTGGAGTTCCAATGTTCTTAAAGAGAGCTGCGTGACAGACAAATTCCCTTTTGAACTAAGAGAGCAGTGGAGCGCGTACCGCAGCCTTTGTTGAACGCTGTCATTTCTCAGACTAGTCGTCGTAGAATTCAAGTGGAAAGTTGGTGGCACCATTCTCATCTTCCTTCACTAGGTTTAAGCAACAGTAGGCCTACCAACTTGTGCAAAACCTTTTTCTAATGCTAAATATGCACGTAGGCCTATAGCTCTTTAATCACTGAAACTTCTGTATCACCGAAAACCACGTGATTCGCCTTAAATAAACTGTTATACGTGTAGAAGAAGAAATTACATTTGCCCCTCACAGTGCTAGGCCTAGAGGCTGCCCATGAGGTAATCTTTCAAGTCACTTAGGCCTATTGACCTTTTTCTGAAAAAATTTCTAGTATGAGATTTACATTTACCGCCTCTTCTGAATTGGACAAAATCATTTGTCTTTACTACTTTTCAGCCAACAACTATTGCAGAAGTTCGAAAATATCTTTTGGTCACCTAGCGAAACCTGTCTCCTTGACCTGATTTGTACATGTCTATTATGTAAGCTCTTTCTCAACTTGAAGTTGAGACCTAGCATCTCTCAAATTTGCTTATTGACAATAGACCGCCTCCCGCCTTACTCTGTGTCGACGTTCTTCATAATGACTTCATTATTGCTTAGTTTTGTGTGCGTTAGACATTAGACACCGACGCAATAGAGGTTACTAATCGCTAGTAATATATCCCTCCTTTCGCACATGGGGGGGGGGTCCATAGAGTAGTGGTAACATCACTGGCATGAAGAGCAAGCGGTAGCGGGATCGCTTCCCGCAACCCTCAAAAATTTAGGTCCACTCAGCCTTTCATTCGCGATATGGCGCGTTTGTTAAAATGAGATGTAGGACGTGATGGGCGCCTTGCATGGCTGCCGTGTACAGTTAAATTCGACTCCTGTAATAACTTGTGATCATCCGTTCATACTGATTTGTAATCATACTGCGTTATTGTCAGTTTGAAGATATTAAACGAATATTTAAAAAAAACGCGCAGCACTGAGCAGCACCACGCGCTGGTCCCAATTGCATGCGCTTGTTTCGATGATATGTAACTGTTTAAGCCCAATGTTAAAGATACTTTAGGAGGAAAGCGATTGTGACAGTCAGTCAGTAACTATAGAAAGTAAACTATGAGGCCTACCCATGAGCTCTACTCATGGACGTCATTTCAGCTTTTCGGGGGGGGGGCAGGGACGTCAATTGAGTATTTTTCCGGGGGAACTTGGTCAGCTTGTTAAGTTTTGTATTTGGTCTACATGTACGAAACTGTAGGCCAATGCTGCATGATGTGGGCTGCAGTGTGCATATCGTCACTTAAATGACGTCCCTAAATTTGGCTATCATTTTTTTCTTTTTACCCATGTCTTCCTCTTTTTCATTTTCCATTCTTTTCCCTTTTTTTTCAAAAATCAAGGGGCTAATGCCCCTTTTGTCCCCCCAAATGACGTCCATGGCTCTAATCTAACTTAACGCTGTAACTTCTGTTGTTAATAAGCGCCGCTATCTAATGACCAAGCATCAATCGATGACGCTGAGCAATTGTGAGTGAAGGACTTGCTCAAGGTCCTGAAACAATAGCCGTCTCTAGAGAGATTCAAACTACACTCTCCGCATTAGAAGGCGAGAACTCTAACTGATCGGCTACAGCGTTGTCCCACGAACGATGGTTACTGCAACACTCTAGGACGGTTGTTGTTCCTTGGAAACGCTTGGTTGAGATGGCCTATGAAACGCATGGAAACCAGACGTGAAGCTAAAGTGGATAATCAAGCTGAAACGAATGAGTCCTAAATTCTGACTCGAATGACATTACGCGTTGAACCGGATTGTCATTATTTGGATTCTCCTTAGAGAAAGTTTATATGCTTCTTGTCAGCAACCTCCGCAAGGTGTCGATCGATCTTCAATTCGAAGTCCTCCTGATTTGCAGAGTAATGTTAACTTGAGAAAGGACAATCTTACGCGAACTTTAGGCTGGGACTTCCATTGGAAATGTCTATGCCGTCCAACCGATGAGTCATCGGGTCATTTACTACTTTGTGCATTCGTTGATCATGCGCTGATCATAAGCTATCAGTAATTATTCAGTGTACTTAACTGACGCGCAGTGACTAAGGCTATTAAGTTTTCATCAGACCTGAAAAAGAGCTTGACATATCAATAGACCAAATTGCTATACACCTATCTCTACCACTCGATCTCAGATATTCTTCAACGTCGTATTACGATGTTGGAAAATATTGGTGAGCCGTCACATCAAACCAAACGAATTCATTCAAATTGAAGGTGTGACTGCACGACTACTCACTCTCTCAGT